>OX235279.1:172835867-173533470 GCA_944472155.2 Trichobilharzia szidati
CGACTAATGTCAAATTGCCGTATGTGCGTATTCATCTTGATGAATGTGTGTGCATGTTGTTTGTGATATATTACATAAGTAAGAAAATTAAAAACCTCGCCTAGATTACCAGGTCACTAGTATTCTAGCCGGTCCCAAGCCTGGATAAAGAGGGAGGGTTGGGGCGTGGTGCTAGCAACTCCACCCCAAAAACTTAACCAAATTGCTACTAAAACTTCAACGCACAAATATATTCAAAATTCTAAAAATACAAACAATGACCTTATTTTTCGCTGGAATCGGGGAAGTGAAATGACGCAGGCTGGTGGAAGCCTTCGGGAAGCCAGTCAGCCGATGTGCCTTCTTTCGATGAAATCAAAAATAAGGATGGGGACGTAGAATGTTCGTACAATGTACGAAGCTGGGAAGGCTGCTCAGGTAGCCGCAGAAATGAGGAGATATAAAATAGAAGTGTTGGGAATCTGCGAGAGCAGATGGAACGGATGTGGAAGGAGCCAACTATCAACTGGAGAGACAATAATCTACTCCGGTCACCCAGAGGACAATCACGAGCACACCGAGGGAGTAGCCATCATGATGTCACCAACAGCGGCTAAAGCTCTCATGCAGTGGGAACCAATCTCTTCCAGGATAATGACAGCCAGGTTGAACTCAAAAGGAAAAAAAGTTACAATCATTCAATGCTACGCGCCTACAAACGTCTCAGAAAAAGAGAAGAAGGAGGATTTCTACAGTCAACTACAAACAGTAATGGACAACGTCCCAAAGAGCGATATCAAAATCCTGATGGGCGACATGAATGCGAAACTGGGAGGAGACAATACAGGAAGAGAACTCACCATGGGTCGTGAGGTCCTCGGTGAAATGAACGAAAATGGTGAACTCTTCTCAGACTTCTGCGCCTTCAATGATTTGGTGATTGGTGGCAGTGTGTTCAAACACAGGGATATACACAAGGCAACATGGATTTCACCAGATGGACACACCAAAAACCAGATAGACTTCATTTCAATCTCAAGGAAGTGGAGACGGAGCCTATTGGACACAAGATCGAGGAGAGGAGCAGATGTGGGTTCAGACCACTATCTAGTACAAGGGACTTTCAAGGTGAAGCTGAAAGCCTTGAGGATACCTGGGGATAGGCCACAATGCAAGTTCAACACTCACAAACTGAAGGACACAATCACACAGGACATTTTCACTGCAACTGTCAGAGCAAAGCAGGAAACACTACGTGGCACCACTCAGGAATCATCCGTGGAAGACCATTGGAACTCTCTGAAGGTAATTTTCAACGAAACGTGTTCAACGGTTTTAGGAAGAAAGAAGAAACAAGACAAGGAATGGCTCTCAACGGACACTTGGAAGCTAATAGAGGAGAGGAGAATGGTGAAAGAGAAAATGATTCAATGCAAAGATGGACAAGAGAAAGAGACGCTGAGCTCAACTTACACAGCACTGGACAAAGAAGTGAAGAAGAGTGCCAGGAAGGACAAAAGACAATTCTACGACAACCTGGCTACTGAAGCTGAGAAGGCAGCAGGCAAAAGGGAACTGAGGACACTATATCAGATAACCAAGTCTCTATCCGGGAAGAAATCAACACAAGTGAAACCTATAAAAGACAGCCAAGGGAACCCAATTACCAAAGAAGAAAGACAGATTAAACAATGGGCGGACCACTTCAAAGGACTCTTGAACCGACCACCACCTGCAACCCGTCCAAAAATACCAACAACAGCACGTACACAACTGCAAGTTGACACCAATCCTCCAACGAAAGCTGAAGTCTTGAATGCAATCAAGCTTCTGAAAGCTGGAAAAGCAGCTGGACCAGATGGAATACCCCCGGAAGCACTGAAAGCGGACCCAGAAACGACAGCAGATATGCTGACTCCATTATTGCGAAAGATCTGGAAGGAGGGAAAGGTGCCTACTGACTGGAGGAAAGGTTATCTAGTGAAACTAACAAAGAAAGGCGACCTGGGACTCTGCAAGAACTGGCGAGGAATCATGCTCCTGTCGACGCCAAGTAAAATCCTGAGTCGCATCATCCTGGAGAGAATAAAGGACACACTGGATACAGAACTCCGACCAGAACAAGCTGGATTCAGGAAAGGCAAATCATGTTCTGACCAAATTGCAACTCTACGCATCATAATCGAACAAAGTATGGAATGGCAATCAAATCTCTACCTCAACTTCATAGACTTTGAGAAGGCCTTCGACAGCGTTGACCGCGAAGTAATTTGGAAACTACTCAAGTACTACGGCGTACCCCAAATATTCATCAACCTTATTCAACAACTGTACGACAACGGCACATGTCAAGTGATCCACAACGGAAAACTCAGCGAAGCGTTTGGAGTAAACACAGGAGTCAGACAAGGGTGCTTATTATCACCAATGATATTCTTAATTGTGGTGGACTGGACTGGATTATGCGTCAGACAGTGGGAAACGAGGAGACAGGGATATCCTGGACCGACACGAAGAACCCAGAAGACCTGGATTTCGCGCGTGGATGATTTATGTTTGATGTCACACAAAATCGAAGACTTACAAGCAAAGCCGACAAACTGGTCGAAGAAGCAGGAAAGACACGACTCCAGGTGAACATAGACAAGACGGAGGTTATGAAAATAACCAACCAACCAACCAACAACAACAGCAACATACAGAGCCAATCACCATCGACTCGTAGGATTTGAAAGAGGTTACTTCATTCACTGATCTAGGGAGCAATATCTTAACTACAAGAGGAACGGACGAGGATGTCAAATCGAGAATCGGGAAGGCGAGAAACACATTCATCAACCTGAAACCAATATGGAAATCTTCGTCACTCAGCATCAACAACAAAATTCGGATTTTCAATACAAACGTCAAGTCAGTTTTGCTTTACGGATCAGAAACTTGGCGGGTCACCAAGAATATTTTTAACAGCTTGTTGCAGACCTTTATCAACAACTGTCTTCGCTCTATACTCAAGATCAGATGGCCGGAAACAATCACAAACAAGAAGCTATGGGAACAAACGAAACAGGAACCAATCGCCCAACAAATATGCAGGAGAAAGTGGCGATAGATGGATTGGACACTCGCTGAGGAGGCCGTTGGGTGACATCGCGCGTCAGGCCATCACTCGAGTGGAACCCGAAAGGGAAGCGGCGAGTGGGACGTCCAAAGGTGACATGTAGGAGATCGTGTGAGGAGGAGATGAAACAGTATGGAGTAACATGGATGCAAGTGAAAAGTACAGCAGAAGACAGAAGCAAGTGGAGGCGTGCAGTGGAAGCCCTATGTTCCACTAGGAACCCCAGGGAACAATAATAATAAGAAGAAGAAAATTAAAAATCTCTACAGCAGTCACAATTTAGGATTGAATGTTTTCGGCATTTCCTCTCGCTTGTTTTGCTTCATAAGTCTGCCATATAGACGACAAGTCTATTGCTTCTTTTCTATACATTGCGTTCGATGTTGTTAAAAACACAAAGCTTTATAGATCCAAAATCACTCATCTTTTCTCTTGTTTTGTGGAAAATATTTTCGATACGCAGCAAAGCTTTCAACTTTGAATTAGAGGGTATGAAATAGATTTTTGACCTGAAATTTCCTTAAACCCGCGTTGAGTATTTCAAATAGTTAAGATACATTGAATTTCGCTTGGGACTCAAAATATCCCAGTTAATTGGTATTCTCCAGGTTCTGGATCTTAGGAAATGTATTTACTTCTATTTTGTTTGATATTTGCATTCAGCAAATTAGGTGGAAAATCCTGATGATTTGGATACTGGAATTCAGCCGTAAAATACATTTGCTGTTGAAAGATGACCCACTTAGTTTCAAATATTATTTAAATGACAACAGCCTACAACGTGTATCTGCGAGAGCAGTCACACTGGGAGAACGGTAAGAAGGACATACCTCCAACTTTCTGAACATATATCAAACAGCCTACATATCAAGGGAACAAATGTTTTGAACAGTGTCAGTACTAGGCATCTCTTTGGCACGAGTAATGAGGTGGACGTCTCAAGATAGTTCAAAATTACCTCGCCTAGATTACTAGGTCACTAGTTTTCTAGCCGGTCCCAAACCTGGATAAAGAGGGAGGGTTGGGGTGTAGTGCTAGCAACTCCAAAACCTAACCAAATTGCTACAAATTGGACAAATATATTAAAAATTCTAGAAGTAAAAACAATAACCTTACTTTTCGCCTTATTTTCGTCTTAAGAAAGTTCAAAATCACCAATGGGCAAAATATTTCGATGCTCCTTAAATTTGCCGAATCATTCTTGATCGAGCGGTTGAAGCCGGATTTATGTGTTCAGAAAGAAGCATTTCAAAGTATTTCTTTACTCTGGCAACCGGCTGTCTTTACTCTCTCATTTATTTTATTAGGTTACGCCAAATATTCCATTATGTTTGATTATTACTGTCTAGGATAAGTTGGTCATCATTGTTGTTACGATTGTATGCATGTACTGATTGATTTTTGTTTAAAAATGAACCCTGTGTATGTGTTGAAATTGTTTCTGTACATAAACTTGTTGATGTCTGTGTGCTGTGGGCAGCTGATAACAAGCCAACGAAGCAAATGATGGTATCATTTAATTCTACACAAACTGTTTCTTATGTTTTGTTTTATTAAAGCTCCATCTATAATACTACAGGAGAATGAAATCAGTCGATATACGATGAAGGATTTTAAAAGTCAGCGCACTGCTTCAATCTGATAACAGACAGAATACCAAGCGAGTGCGAACTTCCCATTATTTAATTTTACCAAGTGAACTATCGTGGTTTGTCATATACAGGGGACTGTAAATGTGACCTTTATCTCTGAAATTAAATAAGGAGTTGTGTGAGTGATCATGTAAGTGACTAGCCAACAATAAACTGAAACAAAATGAGATTAGAATTGTTGAAAATGGTGAAAAACGTTTAGTTGGTGAAATGACTGTGGATCAGAGAAGCGCTGAAGGTGTAGTGACTGTAATGGAAGATTCATCCGCAAAATCTCTGCTGGACGATCTATTCACATTCTTTATACGTGTTCAGAGGTGTCTCAACACTGATTTTTGGATTTTTGTTCAATTTTGAAGGAATTTTTATCAGTTGTTCTCCCAGTAGGATGGTGTTATCTTATTTTTCTTATTGGCTTGATAGACTTTGTGTCACCATCGAGAAATGTAAGAATTCTTTCCACACAATCTGATTTGTTTGGTAAAACGACTGCACAACGTTTACATGGACGTGTGACTGCCAAGTGTATACTATTTGTCAATATTTTAATTTCTTGGATGCTTTACATAGTCAGTTAACATTGATATTTCTTATCTGATGCCAGGCGATAAAGCTTGAGGCAGTTTCGAAGAACGCTTCACGCTGGAGAAGCCAGAAGCAAAGTGCTTTAAGTTCCGGAGAAAGCTCTCATGATTCCTGTCTAGTTTAACAACCTAAAAGATCCCTGCTGTAGTTTTCTGTGTAAGTTTATCAGATATTCTCTCCACAACAGAAGATATTGCTAATGATAAGCAGAATTTCGGAGCTGTTGTGTACATCAGTGATCGTTTTAATCCATTTTAATACAACGGTATCAATGTTTATTTTCATTTACTCGTACAATAACTTGGTATGCAGTCTATATTCAACCATCCTTGTCTTCGTCCTAATAATTTTTATTTTCCATGCTCCTAACATTTATAAATAAACATATACGTATATATGTGTATATAGAAACATTTTGTATCTTCTGCTGCTCTGCACAATCTTGTTTCCAAGGGCTTGTAATATTTCATTTTAAGTGGTCATCATCACTTATTGTTTCTTCAGATCACACAGTTCATTATTTTGCTTGATATGTGAACTGATTTTGTCGTGAAATCAACTAATTAATAATGATCAACCATATGGGCGATCCCGTGACCCTTTAAAGCACTACATATAAGTACAGCATTGAAGTGAAGTGACGAGAAGAATTTTATTCGCCGACCAGTATCCTTTTCATTTATGTCAGTTTGGAAATTATGTACAGGGAATAGTAAATGAGGTTGACTTTCTCTTGACTATATGCATATACTTTAGTTTGTAACAACAGACTCCAGGGTGGAAACAGGCACCCTGTATAAACCTATTTCACACGAATCCAGTTGAATACTTGTGTTCAAATGTTATGTTATTCCGGGATAACCATTGCGAGAGTGTAATGAACCAGAGTACTACGAGGAATTAAATCATTCTTTGGCGTTATCAATGTATCATTGTTGAAGAATTCTTATAACTTGTACTGCAGCCTAGATCCAAAAGATTCCATCGCAATCATTTTTAGACTGAGGAATATCAGATGTCACATGTATAAAGGAAGTCACTCTAGTTTTATATTTCCTCCGGGTTTGTGTGCGCCCATATTGACTGACTGAAAATACAAGGAAAGTATAACAAATGAAAATTTGCAAAGATATTGCTACAGCGAGTGTAGAGTTAATACAAATGTGTAATAAAAACATCCTACATTACTGCATAGCATAGTTATTACTACACAAACTGTGTCTTCTGAGTCACACACACACACTGATCCCTTTTTGGCCTTCTGACTGATAACGCGGTGATTTACTGGTATAATGAGTGAATCAATCATTTCAATCCCCTAACATCCAGAACAATTCGCGTTTGATACCGGAGTATACGTAAAGAGGAAATCGACTAGTCCTGTTAGCTGCAGATATGACAGTCGTATATGCATAACTTTCAGAAATCCGATCAGATTATGAGACAAAGAGACTTCCATATTTACAAAACATTTTTTAACATATTTTAATTATCTGAAGTGCACGTATGCACTTGGGTTAAGGCCCACATCACCAATCTACGAATGCAGCTATTACCACATAATGAATTACCTAATGTAATAGGTATAAATTAAGGCAATCCTACAAGTTGTTTTAGACATGGATGGATATTTCTTTAGCTTTTTCAGCATAAAACAAATGGTGTCCTCTATAGTTAATGTAAGCATTACCCAAACATGTTCCATCTACTTTCTACACTGCTAGATAAAATGATTATTTTCGCGAAAATGATGTGACATATTGACTGGTTTCATACCTAATAACTGATGAATTCTTGATTTACTTAAAGGATTATTAAATTAGAAGTAGAAATCTTGATCTCTTTATATTTAAAACAAGGTTCGCTGGTGAAAGAGTGATAGAATGAAATCCTTCAGCTGTCAACTATCACAGCTTCCCTTGACCACTCTTTTGACGATTCATTCTTCTCTGTCATCGCTTCCCTAATAAACATGCATTTCTTTATGCTAAGACATTCTTCATAGCTTTGTGTAGCACATCCTATAGTTAACCGTCCTTCACAAAAGTTTATACGTTCAGAATTCCATTCGACTTCAGTTTTTCCATAATTCAGTCAATTTATTTGGGTGAGTACAGACGATGCGAAGTTTAACGCATATTTGTTTTGTTTTCTCAGTGTGAACGCTCTTTTCTGACCAACACACGTTTCTTAGTTTTATACCGACATAACCTTTCTCTTCCTACTGCTCAGAATTATTTACGCAAAGCCAAAATGACAAAATAGACGTGTTAGAGGATTTTTCACAACTAAAGTGAATATCTGAAAGAGCTTGGAATGGCTTAGAAGTCATTCCAACCTCCTCCATATACATGAACACATGCAGGCATATGAAAATAAGTAATTTCAACGTCTACCAAGAATGCTTCAGTAAGAAGCATGTTGTATGGCCATCAATACAATCTGTACGTATACGACATTCTTGTACATAAAGACAGTCCTGCCTCAGAGATTTGTGAGCCTGCTGTTTTATAAAAGCAATTCTCACAACAACAGCATGATACCACGGACATGTGAAGCAGGGAAGTAAGGAAGACAGAATGTTGACGAGTTGGCGTTTACCACCTCGAATCAATACGGAGAAAGCTGTACAGCGATTCCGTATATGTACGTTTTAAATGACGCCAACATACATCATTCTAGTTGATAAAATTAAACAGTCAGCAATCTATAGAGTAAAACTGTCGAGGATGGGGAATAACAAACACAATGGCACTGTATAAATAGATTTATGGATTTGAGAAACAATAGGCCTACATAACAACTACATCCTCATTTAACATCGATTAACTGTGGGAAACATTGAAATGACTGAACTTTTACATCACTCCATTATGTCGATTCTCAGGGTTGACTGAATTAGATTAATTCTTATGACATTGAAAATGTCACCACATGAGTGCAAAAGAAATTAGAAACTAGCGAAAACCATTTTTATTAAACAACGAAAGTAATTAACATTACATGAATATAATTAAAACGCTGATGCCAGCTTACAAACAAATAAAGTTTGTCAGATTATAGTAGCCAGTTCGGCAAATTTCGTAAGCGACTCCGCTGAAACCAAAACAAGTACGTACATTAGATAGTTTTCAGTTATTATATATTCCACGAAAAATAAATTTAGAGATCAGTCCTAATTGACTGCCAGCTTAAATCACTGATTAACTAAATTGGCACTACATCAAAATTCATCATCTTTACCCGCTTTCGGAATTATTTTATTATGCTTCTTATTACAAGGAGTCACCATTCATGTTCGCTCGATATTTCAAACAGCTTTTTACCAATTGCTAGTGATTTGTGGAAGAAAAACTGAAGAGAAACAACGTGAAGTGGAATTTGAACAATCTCAATTAGGATGCAGGCAGCATAGTCGATTATCATGTTATTTGAAGACTCTTCACATAGAGAGAATACACTGCATGAAGCTGCGTCGAAATATTGTTTCCTCTTCGAACTATATTTCAGAATAAAGCTATTATAATTGAGAATTAATTTTAAAAAGCAAAAATTCAGTCCTAATTAGGCATTCAGATTTTAATATTTGATAATTCAACCTACCTTATATTTCGTCAACGCTAATAGCAAAATTATAAGAAAATAGTCTCAGAACGATTCTATAAAACTACCCTGGAAACAAGTGAAATTTACTGTAATTGACAAGTGAAGTATTGAGATAAAAAAGGTTTTCGCTGTTATTCTCTGTGCGTGGCTTCATATAGTTCAAAGATAGTTAGACTTTTGAATCGAAATACCAGAATAAGGAGCCTAAATCACTTCACCGAGCTTCTCACAGATTGAAACAAACAGTAGTAATGTGTTATATGTGTCCAAATCAAGTTCACTTTTAAGGGTTTGAAAAAATTTAGGCATTGTATTTCCCAATGAAAAACCTTTATTACAAAGAAGTAATGTGTGGTGTATAATTTCATTATCCGAAAGTAGTCGAGTTTTTCATGTGTGTTTATTTGTATCTGGTGATTGATACGCGCGCTGCCACTGTCGACATAGACAGTAAAGCTCAAACTGCATGAACAGATGGCTAATTTTTCCATTATTATTACCACACTTATAATTGAAGAATAGTATAACCAGACAAAAATGTGTGGAACAGTATCGTATTTTCTGAGAATATATTTTGGACAGTGTTATTGCATATTTTCACTGAAGATCATTTTATATGAAAATGATGAAGCAGAATTCTATCTAGAAACAAATTGTTAGAATCATACATTCTAGTAGTAGTAGATGAATTACACTTCACCTAGCACTTATTTGCTCTGTGTAATCAGACGGGAAATCGATGAGCAGATTTGACATGACAGCGCTCTGGTTCTGACATGCTTGCTTTTCATTATATTTGAGTGTTTGCGAATAAATCACAACATATGCGATTGAAACAGTAATGGTCAAATAAGCGATGAAACACACATAAATATCATGGTAAAATACAGAATTTTAAACGTACAATTTCCCTTTCATAGTTGAATAGCAAAAGAGTACGCGTCATTTTCTCTTATGTTTATTTTTGTCAAGATTGAATCACATTACAAATATTACTCTGAAAAACGTTTTTGATATGAAGAAGGAGGATATAAGAAGCTGAAATAATAATCACTGGGCTGTTGGCAATAGGCATCTTTGGCTGAGTCGGAATAGTCATTTGACAGGATTGAACCAAAGTGGGGAGAAGGAGATGACTATTTCACGTCTAGGAATACTTCAACACAATACAGTGTCACTTCATTCCCCATTAACTGAAATCTCCTATTGCCTGTTTAATTTTCTGGGCTCATAATTCAAAGCATAAGACGGATTGACGTATATTCTGCGCACCACAAAAAATTAGGCCAGATAATGTTGGCATACTAAATCATATTATTAAATCAATAATGAAAACGTTGATCCATGATGATGACAGTTTTGTGAATCAGTAGGTAATAATGAGTGACATATGATTTTTACACAATGACCTCACAGATTATATCCAGTTTAACTCGAAAAACGTTTATGGCAGCAGTCACCATCGGTACAAAAATGAAACAAGCTCAACTAGGCAACGAGTAACTGTTTGTTAGTTGATTGTTTAGCCAGACAGACGTTCATGAACCAGTGCATCTACATCATATATGGATGAATAAAAACGTTTATCGGTTCAGCTATACGTGAAGCAAGAAGGCTACCATATCATGTCATTAATTTGCATATTCTCACGAAATGAAACCAGTGCCACAGATTTCAGCATGAGAAGTCAGTGAAGGACATTAAACTTTATTGCATAAGTTGTACTAAGTAAAATAATACTGG
Organism: Trichobilharzia szidati; assembly: GCA_944472155.2. Classification (NCBI taxonomy): domain Eukaryota; kingdom Metazoa; phylum Platyhelminthes; class Trematoda; order Strigeidida; family Schistosomatidae; genus Trichobilharzia; species Trichobilharzia szidati. The sequence goes on from OX235279.1 coordinate 172,846,551, forward strand.
AAAGTGATGTGAAAACAAAGTTATTATTGACAAGTGTAAACTGTGAGTATCCATCCAGAGTATTCATCGTAATCTTTTTTGTCTTGCATTTTACCTACCAGTGTTTTAGCTTTCACAGTAGATCAACTAAAATCCTTGGAGCGGTTGATTCCAGTTTCTTGATTTATATACAAAAGTTGGTTGGTAGGGTTTCGGTTAGTTTCATGCTAGATGACGGACTGATACCAGTAAGCGAACTGTTGAAAACAAACGTGTACTGAACAACTGTTTCGTCCTCGTTTGAGTTTTATCCGTAGTTGGTACCCATTGCCAGGTTTCGAACCAAGGACCTTCTGGCAATACAGTGACCTCACATACCATTCAGCAACTAGGAGACGACTCAGTGGTCAATGAATGTTTACTCCTACTAATTTGTGATTCTCGCGCGAACAGCCAATCTCAGCGGTGGGAATTTATCCTCACTCCCAACGAGATGGATCTCACTGATAACGACTTGTTAATGGAACTGCAGGAGACTCCATCCTGCAGTCAGTCACTAGCGAGCAGCAGATTAGTTTGCATTTATCTAAATTGGATCACGAAATATGCACCAAACTGACGACATGGTTGCAAAAATTACTCGGCAGGATTTATAAGAAACAATTTTAAACGTCACACCAGCAGTGGCAAAGAATTAGGAAAAGTACCTTCAAACGTGTCAACATGAAACAACGAATAACGTGAAAATCATTAGCGATGAAATGGTTGAACGGAAATCATCAACGAAAACAGTCTAAACAGAGAAAACGTGAGTGTATTCAGGCATTAAAAATACAGTTTCATGAATTAAAATGCGACATCGAAAAGGTAAGTAAAAGGATATGAACAAGCATGAAAGTTTGCTGAAAGTCCTAAGAGAAATACTGAAATACTTCCAGGAATAAATTCATCATATCATCGTAAATAGAGAGAAAAATACCATTGAGTGATAAAGACGCCTAATTGAAATTCATGAGAAATTCATAATGAATGAGAAAGAAGAAGCAAATATGTATAATTCCGATAGATCGAGAATTCCTTGGAATGTGATAACAAATCATAAGACAAAATAAAGATATCAAAAATGTTAAAATTAAGATGGCAATACGAAGCGTCGTAACAGTTACTTCAAGTTCACTGGATGCTTCGAGAAAAATTATTAGCTTCTTCAAAAAATCAATTCAAATTTATTGACTACTACCATATTATAAAGCATTCACATCGAAAAAGAAAATCTCAAAACGAACTGATTCATTTTCAACTAAAGCTCCAAAGTTTAGCGTCATATATCAATCACCATTGTTGTTATCACGCAAAACCCATATCCTTTCTTCAGACAATCTGCCACCAAAAGAATTCATTGTTGGTGTCAATGAATGCCGTATAATAAAGATAACACGAATACTCGGTATTCGTTTAGGGGGACAAATCAGTTCTTAAATATAGTCTATGAATCTACAGAAAGACATTCTAAACTCCACTGAATGTGAATAACATCAATTAACTACAATGAAGAGGTGAACTGGAAAGCGTCCATCGCGGAGGTACAGTAAAACATAACGGATATTCGTAACATAGGCATCTGATTGTGGGAATAAAAAGGAAGGTCGATGTACAGGCGTGTATAACCTGAGAATGTGTATGACGATATTCCAAGTAAATTGGAAAAATCAAAATCATACATCGATCGAAATTGTATTAAATTGGCTCACAGAGCATCCACAAAATGTTCAGAATGTGAATAAATGAGAATATAATTGAGACCTTATTAAACACTGCAAAAACGTAGAACCCGAAAACAATCAGATCGAAGAATAAAAAATCAAAAACAAAATAATATGACATTGATAATATTAATGAAATCAAATCAATAGAAGCGAAAAACAAACACAAATAATCATAAACCAGCATTCCTCACCATATTTCCTCTAGAAAAAAGTAAAGTAAGACCAATAAGCTCGGCAAAACAAAATCAAAATGATTACAGAAAACTATGAGAATTAAGTATCATTATTAACTAATTCATGATTGAATATGTCTCACTCGGTTCCGTCAATTAGAAACGCAAAGATATATATTCAACTGGATGTTTGGTAACGGCAATATAAAAATCAAATCACATTCATTGAGAATGTGGACAGAAAATGCAGAAATGCTTAACTGAGATAAAGTGAAATGCTTGATCAAATTAAAAGAAACACAACCTTACCCAAAACAAATCCATGAAATATTCTGTTACACTGCATTTGACGATCTCATGAAATTACACTCCCATTTACAATATGGTTGAAAAAAATCGATATGTGTTTCAAACATCTCGATAGATTCAAATTTTGTTCTCCTTAATACAATCGGAAGCACCATGTATTTCAAGCGACAAACCTTCGCAATGAATGAGTCATTTCCTAATGCTGGATTTACAATCTGTGTCTCAGTCGTCACCGTTGACGTTCATGCCAAAAGCATCACATGCAGCTATTTGAGAAATACAAAATACGGGAGCAGCTATAATTGACGTCATGGACGGCCATTCATCACACGCACTATAAGAGTGGGATGGTGTGTGTTCAGATAGATGTTTCATTCCTGCAATCAGGTCTGTTGTTCATCGTTACTTTAGCGTGTATCCGACAGAGATCACACAAGACAAATAATCCCCACTGAGGGAAACATCAACAAATCATCCTCTTGAAAAATTTCACTTGAATACAACAGCTGTAATTAGGAGTGATTGTGGATTTTAAGAGAAGAAATATCAGTCCTCAAACATTGGATATACGAAAGACTGTGGTCATTCTTTTGCGCATGCATAAAGTGACACATTCGATCATTACGTGTCTATATTATGGATCCATGTTAGGAATAGTATGAGTGACAAATGGATGAAGTGATCTTTTAGATGCTCTTCCAAACTGTTGTTTCAATTTGAATAGTCCATTTCTAGAATAAAATAATTGATTTCATTCATGTGTGACATCTATTATTCAAATTGAACTTGAATTAATTACAGAATACACTAATATTATTTGTCCGTAATCCTCATCATTTAAATAAACAACTTAAGTCACGATTCAAAATAACTTACGTCAGCCTAAAAACAAGATGCATTGTAATGAAACAAACAAAAACATTATTCCTGCCAATGTGTTTGCAAACCATGCCTCAACAAGATAAAAATCAAAAGTGTATTTGCAGAATTGCAAGGCCACATAAATAATTGTTAAAATAATTTACTCATCGCCGAATGACAAATAAGTAACGAATAAATTACTTGTGTGACGGGATAATAGAGAAACCCTGAATGTCAGAGTCTTGGTCACACAGCTCTTCCAAGACAGCTGTTCATAACTGCAATCAATCATTTCGTATTCTGTTTTCATCACTCTTACGCAAACTACGTGTATTCAGCGATATACCTCCTCAGTAACTGAATTATTTGCTAACGTTTTTTTGTTTCTTAGTAAAGCTCAGATATTTCCGTTTAGCTTACACGCAAGGCATCACTTCTATCCATCTACTATTGCCACAACGTAATAATTTATAAATGATTTAATGAAAGGCCATACAATACATACACACACACACACTATGAATACATGCAATTCATACAGGTTTGTAATATATTTCTTCGCTATGGTGTTTTCTTATGGACTCACGGAGAAATCTCAGTCACATTTACCATCAACATATTCGTTGAGCCAGTTAACAGTTGTCGACCTTGTTTGCATCGTCGCTTAGCTGAATTCTTGTGGTGTCATTCCAACTGAATGAGCTTACTCGTATACTAAATCGTGGTCTCTAACTTTGAGATATACGAGGACTATCTCCACTATTTCACGCTTATGGTCAGCATATATCAATTTTGTGAATTCGAAATAGTGGTATTTTGAGTGGAAATGCATGAGATGCTCTGCTTGATGATCTTGTAAACTGTTGTTTCCATTTCAGTCAACAATTTCAGGAATGAAATTACTCCGTATTATTTCATGTGCGTGGTGTGGAATTCAAACTGCAATAGATTTTTATCGAAATCGTTATTTCTAATCCTGTCTGTCTACGTTATCATTTACGGATTATTCAATATTTCTCACCGGATTCTAAAAGCAGAAAGTGTTTTCATAAGTCGAAACAAAATAATATTGTTGTCAACGTGTTTGGAATAAATTTTTCAGGAGGTTGACAATCGGAGCGTTATTCCAGGATTGCAAATGAGGATAAATAATTATTAATTATTTACTCATTAAGGAGTGACAAATAACTGACGAATAAATTTCATGTGTGACGGGATAGTAGTGCAACCTTGAATGTTATGGTCTCGGTCACACAACTCTCGCAAGGCTGTCATCCATAGCTGGAATTATTGCTTTCAGTTGCTGTACTTTTTAGTTCACTGCGAAATACTTGAATACATGGATAGACTTCTTCAACTGTATTGGGTAACGTTTTTTCCCTCAATATTTCAGTTACCTCATATTCTCCTATTTTTTCTTCTTATATTTGTTTTAGGTTTAAGTTTTTTTCTCCAATTTTTACTTGCTAAACAATATTGCATATTAATGTTTGTTTCGGTTTCGTATAGTTTATCGTTCTTCCACGCTTTTTTGCAAATAGCATTCTGGAATATTTTTTACAACAACAATAATAAAAAGCACTTGTGGAATATCGTCGAATCAACTTGCTGCATTGCTTTTGTTTCTTTTATTTGAATGTCGTTTTTGTGGTTTACGAATACTGAAATTGACTCAAAACTTGTGTGTTTGCATATCACTGCTTTCAACTTCATTTAACAAACTATCTAGGACGCATTAATCAACGATATAGGCGTTTTGTGGATCATGGTGTCACAAATTTCGGTTGTCTGCACACGAGATGAGCAACTAGTTAGGTGTTCACAATATTTATATCATTTCAGTTTATATGATTCTCGAATAAATTCGAATGAATTTATCCAGTTTCTTGAGTTAAAATGCGAAATTAAATTACTTCAAGCCTTGCGATTCCTTATGCTATAAATGTTTCGAAATTAACACCAATTTCCCTAATGGTTGAAACCAACTTACCCATCCCTATTCATACGAAACACGAAGGGAAATAATGAGTGAAATATCTACACCAGCCAATATATTTTTTCCACCTAATCCGTCATCGCTGTGGAAATGAACTCATGGATGTCGAATGCGTGGCGTGGTCTCATAAGCGTTACTGAATCTGTGTGAAGAGACCACAGCCTAGAAAATTCACTTATGCATGATTTGGATAATCTTCCCATTTTCGTCTTCACGGTAGGACGTATTATATTCACATTAAGCTTCAAATATTTATGAATTCATATTTGGGAGAAAGCAGTTCTGAAGTTCAACAGGGTAAGCAACGTGCCACTTAACCAACTTGTTAATATTCTGGTCGACAGGCACATGGACTCATGTGAAAAATGTGCCAAATCAATTTTGTCTAACTCACACCACACTCTTCACTCACAACTCTCCCATTGCATCTCATCAGGCAACACCAGAAGCCTGTATATGCTCGCACCAGCAAGTACAAAAACTCAACCATACCCTACTTAGCTCGTGTTCTGTGCGATAAAGAAAGCATTAGGCGTGACACCTATAATTCATTAAATAGTCAGTAGAACAACTGATCCTCGTCTTTCCAAAGCATATCATCTATAGGTTCAACATTTTCTTTCTTTCTTTTCCTTTTCTCTCTCTCTCTTTTTTCCGTTATTTGCTGCTTTGTTTCCTTCTCTCGCTTACGCCAGTAAATATGATAGCACCTACTTTTCTAACACCTTCAAACACTGTTCAGCGTTGGCTTTGCTACCGACACGCCAATAGGTTGTTGTCATAATGAACTGAGACCTTCTTACTCTATGTAGAATTCTATTTATCGGTAATGTACTAACTGGATGCAATACTGTAGTAAAAATGCTGAGAATTCCATTCTGTATCAAAGTACTGTTTTGGAATAAAGCAAATTATTATTATTATTTCTTTTCCATTACAAGTAACAGAAAGACACAAAGTATGCCCTCAACAGATTCAGTCACTATATATTGTACGGAGATTCCATGTCACCATTCTAATTCTTGGTTTTATCCAGAGACATTTTAACTGATAGCACGAACTGCCATGTATTACACAAACAATGAGAATAGAGAATTCGCACAGGTACGTGATTTACTTCTACGTTTTGTTTTATTTTTCCTATAAACGGGACGACAGATTTCAAAGACTTCGTGCAACCACAATAATTTTTATGTAAGCTTATGCTCAATGAAGGGCACTTAAACACTGATATGTTGAGTCTGTTAAAGTGAATATGTAGTGACCCGTTTTATTACTCATCATCGCAGTATACTTTCACTATGTAATTGGACTTTGATTTGTTTATTACTCTAAATCTTGCGTGTTAACAATTGATACTTTTGTACTCGCTCGATTTTTGAATTTTGATTGCTGCAATAATACACTATCGTATTCCTTCGCAAGTGCCTTTTGAATTACGTTGTGGATGTCGAGTAATCGCAACGTTAGGACACAATTATAAACGCGAAGAAGTACTAGGATATACGTGTACGCTAGTTTAGTCAAAATATAGGAGCACAACAATTGGTGAGCCCGACATAGCTGATCGATCGACTACATCATTTCGAAGTATACACACAGTGGATTTAATCATCTTTGCTATCATATTAACTTTTATAACTGCATTACATTTGGATATATATTTACTGATATTTTTGCTTAAAGTACCTCCGGTAAGCAGACCATTTTTGGACATTTTTGAACTTACCTATATTCTGTTCTGTTTTTGCTCACCTTTTGTAATTTTGCTATCACCTATATGTATTCTTTCCTGCACTTTTATGATGTCATTTAATACTGATAACGACACTTTAGGTGCAAGGTCTGTGGCTGCAGTTACCGTATCCATACCAGCTTTTAAACCTAACGACCCATATTTGTGGTTCACTCGCCTGGAACACTACTTCCTAGCCAACCACGTCACTTGTCAGACTACAAAATTTGGCCTTGCAAGCTCCATATTACCTGACAATGTAGCAGAGCAAGTACGAGAGACGCTCATACATCCAGATCCAGAAACTTCGTACGATGTTTTAAAGCAGAAGGTCATTAAAGTTGCTTCATTATCAGATCAGGAAGCTATCGGTCAGCTACTCAGCAATGTTAGCCTGGGCGATAGAACACCTTCTCAACTCAAAAGCCATATGTGTAACATTTTAGGAGATCGGAAGGTAGATGCCAGGTTTTTCTATCAATTGTGGCTAAGACGATTACCCCACAACACTCAACAAGTATTAGCATTTGGAGATGAAGACATAGATATTGACAAGTTGGCAGAAATCGCTGACAGAATGTATGAACGGATATCTCCACAAGTAACATCTGTAGTCGACAAAACGTCAAACGAACGCATAGAAGCCTTAGAACGTAAAATCGACGTGCTCACCGAGCAATTAATGACAATGAGGGTTAATAGACAGCTTGCCACAACGTACAGAAGACAGCGTAGCCACTCACGCAATATGCGTAAATATAGCTTACAACAGACTATATGCTGGTATCATCGCAAATTTGGTGTACACGCAAAACGGTGCACACAACCTTGTGCTTTCCAACAAACGGTGGCGTTGGGAAACGAAAAGGCCGGCGGTCAGTGACGACTGCGGTCGCTGGCCAACACACGTCCCACAGCCGTCTATTCAGGGTGACAGACAAAACAACGGGGGCACAATTCCTGGTAGATACCGGTACAGAAATTAGTGTATTTCCCCAACAGCCAACGAACGCCTACAACCTAACCCAGCATTAGTTCTCAAGGCTGCGAACAATTCTACCATAAAAACGTTTGGAACTCGGAGACAAAAACTTAATTTTGGTTGCAGTACACTATGTGAGTGGGAGTTCGTAGTCGCCGACGTAACCTTTCCTATCATTGGAATGGATTTTCTTCAACACTACGAATTGCTAGTTGACTCTCGTCACCACAGATTGATAGATAGCAGTCGTAAACTATCGATTTCAGGCATTTCCACAGATGTCGAGAGTATCCGCTTGATGGTAGCCACAACAGATCAATTATCCAGGTACGATATTTTGCTAAAGAAATTTCCTGAACTGACACAGAGCGATTACTCCACAGGCTCTCTCAAACACAACGTAACACACCATATTGTAACTAAAGGTCCACCGGTCTCAGCAAAACCACGTCGTTTAGATCCAGCTAAAATGCAAATAGCAAAAGCAGAGTTCAACAGATTATTGGATCTAGGAATAATACGACCGTCAAACAGCCCATGGTCATCACCACTGCATGTGGTACCAAAGAAAAACTCAACAGAGATACGACCATGTGGAGATTACCGAGCTTTAAATAAGCAGACAATAGCAGATAAATACCCAATTCCGCACATCCACGACTTTTTCCAGAACACGGCAGGTGCTCAGATATTTTCCAAAATTGACCTCGTTCGTGCATACTACCATATACCGGTTAAGTCCAAGGACATCCCCAAAACGGCGCTAACTACTCCTTTTGGCTTATTCGAGTTCGTCTGCCTACCCTTTGGCTTGACTAACGCAGCTCAAACATTTCAGAGATTCATTGACCAGGTATTGCACGGCCTCCCATTCACTTACGCTTATATCGATGATGTACTTATGTTTTATTTATTATTATATATCCTTCACGTTCCCCAGTGGAACATAGGGCTTCAAGCTAGTCATTTGAAGTTTCTGTAGCAGTGTTTATTTTACAGGATGGGGTTGCTAGCCCCATGCCCAACCTTTCCTCTTCACCAGCATTATTTCTGGCTTAGCGAGGTAAAGGAGTGCGTCACCCGGGGATCGAACCCCAAACCATGTGCATGGTCGGCGAGCGTCCTAACCGCTATGCCACCGACGCTGATGATGTACTGGTTGCAATCAGATCCCCTGAGGAGCACCAACATCACTTAGAAACACTCTTTAAACGTTTAGTCGAATATGGAATTGTCATTAAACCAAGTATATGTGAATTCGGTAAGAAAACTATAAAATTTTTGGGACATCAGGTAGACAATCAAGGCATTCGACCAATAGCAGAACAGCTGCAAGTCATAAAAGAATACCCGATTCCAGATTCCTTCAAAAAGTTACGCAGATTTCTTGGTCTCGTCAATTTTTATCGCCGTTTCATTCCTCACTGTGCACATCTGGCCCAACCTCTGACAGATCTACTAAAAGGTCATGCAAAATCACTGCACATGAGTACTTCAGCAATCGAGGCATTTGAAAAGCTGAAACAAACTCTAAGCTCAGAAACTTTACTAGTACGTCGCGACGTCAACGCTCCTATAGGTATTATGACAGATGCATCAGACGTCGCCGTCGGCGCAGTTCTTCAACAATTTTCTGATGGAAAATGGCAACCTCTCGCCTTTTTCTCCAAACGTCTAGACGCCACTCAATCAAGATATAGTGCATTCAGTAGAGAGTTACTAGCAGTCTATCTTGCTGTTAAGCATTTTCGTCATATGGTAGAAGGAATACCGTTTACCATCTACACAGACCACAAACCTTTAACCAAGGCCATGAATGCAAAGCACGACAAGTACTCGCCAAGAGAACTCCGACACCTCGAGTTCATTTCTCAATTCACTTCAGATATTAGATTCATCAAAGGGCATAAAAACGAGGTAGCAGATGTGTTATCCCGCATCCATATAAATACCTTGGAAAAAGACCAGTTTGATCTTAAAAATATGGCTAGACTGCAAACTATGGACGAGGATCTGAAAAGAATAAAAAATAGTACGAGTACTTCCTTACGTTTGCAAGATGTTATGCTTGATGAAGGCCTAACTATTACGTGTGATGTTTCCAAAGGTAAACCGCGCCCTTTTGTCCCACTAGAAATGCGAAGATCAGTTTTTTCCAAAATACATGGCATTTCTCACCCTGGCATCCGAGCAACAGTTAAACTGATAAGTGACCGATATGTATGGCCGAATATGAATCGGGAGATTAAACAGTGTACCAGATCATGCTTAGCCTGCCAAAAGTCAAAAGTACAACGACATACAGTTTCACCTAATGGCCAGTTTCCAGAACCTGGTGGTAGGTTTCAACACATACACATTGACATCGTTGGACCGTTACCACCATCTAATGGCTTTACGTACATTTTAACGTGTATTGACAGATTTACGAGATGGCCAGTAGCTTGTCCCTTACCTGATATTTCTGCTGAAACTGCTGCAAAGAGCATCATACAAAATTGGATTTCCAACTTCGGAGTGCCCACCATTATTACTACAGACAGAGGTGCACAATTCGAAAGCTATTTATTCCAACAGCTCAGAGAACTACTGGTAATCAAACGTATACGTACTACTGCATCTCATCCCAGTTCAAACGGCTTAGTGGAGAGATTTCATCGTCAACTGAAAGCATCATTGATGGCAGTGAAGGACGATGATAAATGAAGCGATAAATTACCTCTTGTACTTCTTGGAATACGTTCGACAATAAAACAAGATATCAAATGTTGTCCAGCAGAATTAGTTTATGGAACTACTTTACGACTACCTGGAGAATATTTCAACCCAGCCACTGAAGTTCCAGCTGACGAAACTACTTTTGTGCAACAACTGAGACAACATATGAGCTTTTTAAGATATCATCCGCCGCGACATCAGCTCAACCAAGCATACATGCCTGAAAAACTAGAAAATTGCACGCATGTTTTCATACGAGAAGACGGTGTAAGGAAACCATTTCAACCACCTTATGACGGACCATTCAAAGTAATAAGCAGAACAAACAAAATCATCACTGTCGAACGCGGAGGAAAACACGAGAATGTAAGCATCGATCGCGTGAAACCAGGTTTCGTGGAAATAGAGGTGACTGAATGTTTAACCAAATCAACATCATCTCAAGATTCAAAATCTGATGATATTCCGGCTAACAAAAGAGAAAGAATCACAAGATCAGGCAGACGAGTACATTGGCCACAAAGATTTATACAGACAATTTATTTCTAAGTCATTTCCATACTACCTTATTACTGTACTATTAACTGTATGTAAGATATAAATGTGTTCTGCAACTCCTTACAATAACAACCTTATTATTATTCTAATAATTTTTCTGGATTTATTGTTACATTTTGCACAACTTTATAAACATTTTGGTTCGTTTCGAAGTTGTTAACAATTTCGCATATATACAGTTATATTATCAAACCTCAGAAAACTTAAAATCCTCAATTCGGTTTTCATACCAGAAACTCGTATATATTTCTTCTGTCATTGTAATTTACAATATCATTCCGAATACAGGTAAGCTTCATTTACCTGCATTCTACGGAGGGGCTATTGTAGTGACCCGTTTTATTACTCATCATCGCAGTATACTTTCACTGTGTAATTGTACTTTGATTTGTTTATTACTCTAAATCTTGCATGTTAACAATTGATACTTTTGTACTCGCTCGATTTTCGAATTTTGATTGCTGCAATAATACACTATCGTATTCCTTCGCAAGTGCCTTTTGAATTACGTTGTGGATGTCGAGTAATCGCAACGTTAGGACACAATTATAAACGCGAAGAAGTACTAGGATATACGTGTACGCTAGTTTAGTCAAAATATAGGAGCACAACAAATATACATCACACATGCCATTCACAAATTGTTTAAAATTATAACTTGGATTCATGAATATGATAATCTTACTCCAGCCTGTAACAAATTCAAGTAAAGAATGGAATTGTGCAACATATATTCAGTGTGAACTTCTAGATTACATAAAACATTGTCATATATTAGAAACGGCTCTGTACAACGGCAAATGTTCTACAAATGTGAATCGTATCACCATTTTCTCTGAACAGAATTGTTTGTTCGACCACCGAAACAACATTCGTGATTCCCGTAAAAAGCAGGTGAATTTCGACAGTGACAGCGACAAAGACTGTGTAACAAAATAGAAAAACAAAGTTTATAAAAATCGGTTTGAAATAAAATTTCGTCAAAATGGAACCAGAAAAGTAGCAGACAAAATACTTCTCCTGGAAAAAACATCCATAAACTGAAAATAAAAAATTTAAAAATCAAAAAATAAAAAATACAAGAGAAAGCATCCGGAGGAGGCATTCGTACAGCTAAAGTGTCAGTCCTAAACTAGGAAAACGGAAACAGCTGTCCAGTAGTCACTGAAGCTTTCCCAATCCTCCTCCAACCGATCGGTGACAGATCATGATGAAATCTTGAAACCAATCGAATCCCTGTAAGCCAACACTCAAAAATTCTTTATATGACATTAAATGACATTCTCATAACTGGACTACATATACATACATATAAACACATGTATATATATATATAATCATAGATATATAAATAGAATTCTACAGCTTGATGATAATATTCGTTTAAGATTGTCCTTTCTCTGAAAAATATTGTCTGCCTAATGTTACAGTGTTACAACGGGAATTGTTAAATAATTCTTAGTTGATAAGTAAACAAAGATGTTTAGCAATTACAGAAAACACGATGAATAAAAGCAAAAGTATTACACTCACTGTTATTGTTGGTCACAGACACTGGACGAAACGACTCCATTTTTTGTTGTTGTTTTTATGTAAGTGATGATGATGATGATGGTGCCTTTCAATTAGTGACAATCCGTAATCCGTGGGATTGGAGCTTTGAAAATGTTATTGAAGGCAAACTGTTTATTCTTAATCTGTTTAGCCTGAACGACGCGTTCACCAACTCACAATTCGAAAAAATGAATGCAATTATCACAATCTACTTGTCAATTCAGTCAGACTGAGCACTAATCATCGAAATTATGAAGTCGTACGTTCATTGGAGAAAGACAATGAAACAAGAAATCAATAACTTCCAAATAATTTGTTTGGTCGATTTGATTTTGCAATTTCTTACATTGATTGATTAAACAGTGATTACTACTCAGCTCGGCCCAGCCCTCTTCTCTCCCCCACTCCCCCTGTGCATGTTAATCTTTACATCTTTGAATATGAATGTAATTTTGAATCTCTGATGGTCAAAGGCTATAATCAGTCCGTTGGTCATGAAAATCCATCATGAAAGTGCATTAGAAAGAAAGAAATAGCAATCAATATGTATGAGTCATCGTTGTCACCTGTGAAAATTGACAATCAATCAGTTAAATAAATAACGATGATGATGATGATTAGCAGTTATCACAGGAAATAACTGTTGGTGGGGGGGTTGAAATAAGAGGTCAAAAAATTGAAAGTGAGGAGTGTGAAAAACAAAAAAAAAACAAAACAAAATAAAATGCCCTTCTACACAGCGCATACCACTGCAACAAAATCAACAAAACTCAGTTGACACACTCAGACAGTTAAAAGATGCTGGATAAGGGTTCAAGTTTCTCCCTACGAATATTTTCAATATTAATATCAATAATATTGATAATAACAGGTTTGTTCTGCAAAATGCGTGTATACACAATATGGAATTTGCTGCATTATTTATTCCCTTGGAATCTGGAACGAAGTGAATTCGATGCACTTCGATGGATAGAAAGGATCGAGGGTAGCCACCAATTATTATTTTAATCAATCTTGAGGGTTGAAGTTCCCATTTGAAATATCCATCCGTAGATGGTGTATTTGTTCACTAGAGTTGAACATCGTGTGTTTATTTGAGGATATCCTGATAGATAATTTCTACTGTTTGTTATTGTTTGCTTGGCTTCCGAGTGGAAAATAGGCCTTGAAGAAGACATTCCCACTTCGTTCTATTTCCCGATGTCCTCTTTATCTGGGTAGACAACTAGCTGTCAATAATCTCTCATCTCCTCCAACTCATATGATCTCCTCCATATCACACGTGGATGTCCAACTCGTCGATTCACATTGGAATTCCACTCGTGGCACTACCTGGCTCAAGATGTCACGGTGATGTGTAATTTAACTCCATCTTATTCAGCATATTTGTTGAGCAATAGCTTCTTAGTTAGTTTGTCCCCATAGCTTCTTGTTGCTCATTCTTTCCACCAGCCATTTGATCCCCACCATGAAACCGGCGAAAGTGGCATATGTTGATGAATGTCTGGAACAGGCTGTTGGAAATTCTATCCGTGACGCACTGGTCAATTTTCTGACCCATGTAGCAGAATTGATTCCACATTTGTATTGAAAGTCAAAACTTTGATCACTGTGCTGTGTAATTCTCGGTATTTCCAATCTGATTTCAGATTGATGTAGGTGCATCTTGCCATTCTGAATAGATTGAGAATGAAAACTGTACTTCTGCATACCTTGATTCTATGCCAGTTGGTAATAGACTCAGCTCTCTCCAACTTCATCACGTATTGCAGTGAATACTCAGATGTTCTCAAAACCAGCGGAATATTCGTTCATCTACTCTACTCCAAACATTGTAGATATTTTGATCAAATATATACAGGCGGAGTGATGAGACAGGCAATCAGAGAGAGAGCAAAGATTTGACACCAATCCAGTCTTACATAAATAGTAATTTAATTGACACATTATTTACACATTGTTATTATTATATGATTGAATAGTGAGTTAAACACTGATACTTGTTAGCTGAGTAATATAGACGCAGTTTCTACAGAAAAATATTTGACGATCAGTCGACTTCTTCTCGATTTCCAGGAACAGTTGTCACATAAGGAAATCAGTGGTCGACAAATGACTCCACTGGACTCAGTCTTCCCACTATTTGAGAAAGCCTTGGTGAAATATGAAGATAAGTATGTAAAGTTGCTACATTGGAAAATATCGTGTGGAGATTTTCCGAATTTCAAAGACGTTATCGAGTGAATCCATATGTACAGGTGTGAGTGATTTAAGGCGATGTGATTGAGAAGTGCCAACCGTTGAGCACCTACAACCTCCAGGAGGAGATCCAGGAAGGACACATTTTCCACGTGATTTCCTGAGTTGACGTCTGAAAGTGGACGCTGTCATAAAATGGTAACGAAAACTTGACGAGTGATGTGCTGTTTTCGGGATAATTTTTTGACGTTTTGGAGGCTAAATGTATTGACGTCCACGGATATTACGAAGTATACTAACACAAGATCTAATACTCACAACTTCTATAGTATTCGTTCCACGTAGACCAGAATTGATCGTCGAAATTACGAGTTATATTTCGGGACCAAATTGGAGTGCAAGATGATTGATATCCATGTAAAGTTTGGACACTGTGATAGTAAGTAATTCCAAATTAGTTTGCTTATTAGATGTATCACACAGTGGAAAATTATTATTTACTCGATGACCTTTCGAACAAACTTTATTGTTCATTATCCTATCAGTTATAATCACACACCTTCGAAACGCGCTGAAGTTGGAGAGAGCTGAGTCTATTACCAACTGGCATAGAATCAAGGTATGCAGAAGTACAGTCTTCATTTTCAATCTATTCAGAATGGCAAGATGCACCTACATCAATCTGAAATCAGATTGGAAATACCGAGAATTCCACAGCACATAGAGATCAGAATTTTGATTTTCGATACAAATGTGGAATCAATTCTGCTACATGGGTCAGAAAATTGACCAGTGCGTCACGGATAGAATTTCCAACAGCCTGTTCCAGACATTCATCAACATATGCCACTTTCGCCGGTTTCATGGTGGGGATCAAATGGCTGGTGGTGTTAATCGCGACAGATAGATAGACTATATTATAGGCAGTTAATCAATATGATGTGACCTTCTTGTCGCGATTATTGGTCAATTTATTGTAACTCTCACCACGTGATGACCTTGAATGTTCTTTCACTCTATTTGTGTATACATGTAATTAAATGACTGTTCATTTTGTCCGTACCCTCAATACTGTTCGGTACGTTTCTGTCCTGTTTTAAATGACAGTGGATTTGTACATTTTTCTTGGTGTAATTGTATGATTTTTCTATATGTTTTAGAAACAGATAAAGTTAAAGTCAAGTCATTCTGTTTAAACTATAGTAAAGCCAAGACTCTGTGTCGTCAGTATTCAGGAAGGACTAAATCTGTAGGACAAAAATAATCCTACAGCTGATGCCTCTGAAACGATAATAAGATACAGTATGTCATTGAATACAGACGAGCCAATGCGGTCTTCACTGTAATATCCTGAAACACATCGCTTTCATATTGATAGGCCTATTATTGCATGCGCTAGTTTTGGCAATGTATAACATTTATATATATTATATATGTGTATTTCCAAATTTTAGGGCAGGTTTCAGTCTCTAATGAGAGGGCAGATATTCTAAGCAATAATACTGTTATATCTGGGCTACCGTTTTTGTATGTGATAGATAGATGGTGTATCGTCTGTGCCACAACTACCATCAGTTTTTGATGTCTTTATCGCTGAGGTTATATTTTGTATAATAAAGTTGATAATGCCTAACTTGTAGTTATTTTCTCAGGTTATGTCGAGAATTGGGGACGGATACGCTTTGTTGTCATTGGAGAACTTCTGGCTGAGGAGCTCATTGATAATCTGGTGGTCATCATAAATTACACCTTCGTGTTCCAAATGGCAGACAGTGTGGCCTTTACTGCTTTCTAGCCGTTTTTGCAAGATCTCGTAGAGTTCCTGAGTTCTACAGGTGACCCCTAGGGCTTTATTTTCCTCGAGTTGTGTCTTCATTTTATGTCACTCCTCAAGATTTTTACATGTTTCATTTATCTGGTGTAGTACACTAAATTCAATAAATCCTTAAAATTTCCACCTCAGTTTCCCTAGTTTCAATCGCGTTTTGCGGTCTTTGAAGAGAGTTGGCGTCTTCAGGGCTGATTTGAAAGGCTCGATTGTGTCTTTTATCGAAGCGATTGTCTTGTAGAAGATACAAAGTGTTACTTCTAAGTTATCATTGGTAAAGTATTCATATCAGTCAGAGCTTCTCAAGAGCGTTGGTAGGAATTCCCAGTCGATATTTCTATAGTCCCTATATTGATAGTGAACCGGGGAAATTTTTGGTGTGTGTTTAGTTGTTAGTTGAAGAGGTAGGGTGCAGTACAGTATGTTGTGATCACTGTTGTCGAGTTTATCCCCAACCTCTAATGAGGCGGTTCAATTTGTAGTAGCGGATCAAGTCGAGAATATTGTTATGTCGTGTTGGGAGGCGTACGCACTGCTCCCATCCTCCTACATCTATAGCTTCTAGGAGCTCGTCATGGATTCTCGGTCCGGTGCAGGTAACACAGTTCACTCTGACGAGAGTGAAATCGACACAAACTACCTTGTAGTTGAATTCCAGTGTAGGCACATGCTCCAGTACTTCTCCGATAACTATATCAGTCGTTTTAGGGCTGTTAGTGGCTCTGTGTATACATCTCACGGGAGTTTATTTTCCTTTGTGTGGAGGCCTATCCACTTAGATTCTGTGAGTTTTACGATTGTCGGGTTCGTAAAAGTACTAGATCCAGTAGATTTAGAGGCATGTATTAGACATCCACCTCCTCTTTTGTCGACCCTATCATTCCTGTGGATGTCGTAATTATCACTTACCAGATTTGCGTCAGGTATATCATTAGTTAGCCAGGTTTCAGTTACCAGGATTAGCGTTGGCCGTTCCATGCATACCAGGCTGTAAAGTGGTGTTATTTTGTTAAGGAGAGGTCGAGCATTTAGAAAGCATAATTTTCATAAAACTAGGGTTGTTGGGAAGATAGTTAGTAAGTTTTCTTGTTACTATCCTTAATTCCTGGTTGCCTATGTTATGTTCGGAGGGATTCTGAGATGAGACAGTTTCAGTGTGTTTACTATTCCCTGAGTAAATTGTGCAGCAAGAAGGACCATTGTTGGCTGCAGCCGAAAATAATTCGAGGTGCATGTTTGGGTTTCTAGCACGATTACGTGGGTATCTTGGATCATTTCTCTGTATTAAGTACTTTGTTTCACTGTGCAGGTTGTAATTTATAGGTCCTAAGTACCCTGTTTTTAGATTGTGCAACCCAGTTCAGTATCCCAATTCTGTCACAACTCAATGACTCGATCTGGGTCCACATAAAAGCTGTCAGAAGTAAACCTATACTTGTGGATTGTATGTACCGAACCCCTTCATCCAGCAGGAAGTATGATAATATGCTTAGCGAAATGTTCAACGTTACAGCCAATCTTCCCTTCAGTTATAAAATTATTGGAGGTGATTTCAACATGCCAGAATTATTATGGCCCTCACCCTGAGGACCCCAAAGGTATGATATTCTCCTGAATTTCATCATCACAGGAGGGTGGACACAACACATAAGTCCACCCACTAGATCCGAAAATATCAAAGAGCTTATTTTCACGAACAACATGACACCATCCATAGTACATGTGGGACATGAATTTCCTGGTGATGACCATAAAATATTAGTGTGTTCTATTCACATCTTTCCTGAAACAAAATGCAGAGATGAAGCTGACCAAACACACACACACATGCTGACTGGGACTTGTATCAGCACCTAATTAGATCCGCAGTGGCGGTACCGTAGCCAATGAAGTTTATCTGAGGCACAGTTATTTGTACGTCAGTGGCACAGCGGTTAGGAATCTCACCGACCACACACATGACCCGGGGTTCGACTCCCGGTCGACCCACACCTGATGGTCGGCCTTCAAAATTCGGGCTACCGGTATCGCTTTTACCAAAAATACGGTGTGGAATCAAGCTGTAATCAAAATAAAATAAATTATCGGAAGGCAATTCTTAACGATTTTTATCACAACATTAACTCAATTCATGATGTCATTGCACCTGAGAAGATTCTTACCTTCAAATTCCCCCAAAGCGATTGTATTCCGACATCGGTAAGGAGAAGTCTACGAAAGCACTCAATAAAATACTATAGATATCATGACTTATCATCAGTAATTGCTATTACCTCCCTTCTCACCAGAATTCAAGAGTCGAAAAATGTAAGCCTCAGAAACAAAGAAATGCGGGCCATTCAGCCAACGCATAACTCAGGAGAAATAGCCAAACTTTTCAAAAGTAGGTTAACAAACTCCAAAAGAGCCTATCCAAAAATAACATGCTTAGACGGGATTGCTTACGAGAATACCGAGGTGATGTGTGAACTGTTTAGCAAGCACTTTGTCAGATTGTACACTTTGAAGGACGATTAGATCGTGGGTTTCCCACCTCAAACAGACGAATGTCTAAGTGATATACTTTTCACCACACACGAGATCGATAAAGCTGTCGCAAATCTTAAGCTAAGTAACACTCCAGACGGTGTATCTTCCATTCTGCTGAAAAACGCTGGTAATGACATGAATTTACTCCTACTCAAGTTATACTCAATTTGACTAAGTCATGGGACACACCCTACCTCCTGGAAGAAGTCTTATATTGTACTTATCAATAAATACAGGCCTATGGCTGATATCAACAACTACCGCCCCATCAACATCACGTCTGCAGTTTCACGTGTAATGGAAAAAATAGTGAACACTCAAATCACTCAGTACTTGCTGTCAAATGACCTACTATCTCCATCCTAATACGGCTTCTTAGGTAAAAGGTCGTGCATTACTTGCCACTTAGATTATTTTGACTACATTACACAATGCATAGATAGTGGGCATTCAGTTACAACATTCTTTCTCGACATTAGCGAAGCCTCTGATAAAGTCCCAGATATCAGACTCCTAAGAAAACCCCAATCCTACGGAATAACTGGAAAGCTTCTCAAATGGATAAATTCTTTTCTCACAGAAAGAGAGCAATTACTCAAAATCAACCACCAGCTGTCTCCATCAAAGCCGATAACTAGTGGTGTAATACAAGGAAGCGTTCTTGGCCCCATTCTATTCCCCTTATTCATAAATGACATAGTCTCTATGACCGAGTATGGAAAGCCCTATGTCTTTGCAGATGGTCTCAAGATGGTATATGATTATGGGTACGATGATATGAGCGTCGAAAGCAAGTTCCAACATGACTTAAACAATCTAGGCGATTGGAGCAAAAAGTGGCAACTGACTTTCAACCCAGACAAGTGCGGTATAGCCCACCCTGGACGCTGGAAACCGAGAATGTGCCTATATATGTACAGTAAGCTCCTCTGAAAACTGTGCGCAGTCACAGATCTCAGGATAACATTCTCAGATTAAACTTTTCCCGATCATGCAAATAAGGTAGTATCTAACTGTAAACGATTTACTGGCTTTGTACTGCGAGACTTTTACACACAAGAAGCAATATTGACCATATATAACACATGTACTCGCCCCCGAAACTTGCATATTGTGCTCTCCTATTTAGTAACCTAAGGTTTGTAGACCGAGAAACAAGTTGAAAGTGTCCAGAGATTCCTCACGAAACACATAATAGGGTTTGACCAACAAGTGGATTATGTTGACAGGTGTATACGACTGAAATTAGAACCTCTGTGGTTAAGGAGAGTGAAGTGCAACTTATTTCTACTCTTCAAAGTTATTAGGAAACATTGTTACAGCAACTCTTGCATAACGTGGGCAAATGTTAAATCATATCAGCTGCGAAACCACGACTACCCTCTCAAGGTGGCTACCCACAGAAAATCCATTAGGGCAAATGTTTTCACCACTAAATATTGCACTCGTTGGAACCAACTACCATCTGAAATTAGATGTTGTGAAAACCCCGATGGGTTCAAATGGTGCCTAGAAAAACACATTAACATGTCCACTCTGGCTCGTCTAAAAGACCAAAGCTGTTGGTAGAATGGTCAATGAAAGCCAGTCCAGTCTTCAGTGAAGTCACTTATGTATAACTCGACTCCACTACTTACGTAGCACACGTTTAACTAATTTACTTATTTTCCATTTTCTATAATCTTCAATAAGTTGTCTTAGTATAAGCATCTATCAAGCTAGACATCACTCTTAAAACATATTGTATTAATTTGAGTTTATTCAGGAAAATCTTCCCACTAGTGCAAGTACCAGTGTACAAGCTAAACCATTACAGATTACTACTACTACTAATAATAATAATAATCCAGCAAAAAAGTGTTTAGTAAACGCAAATACTAAGGATCACAATAATATACTAAAAATACAGAATGGACCTGTTAGTGTAATTAAGCCAGCTCAACCAGCAAGCTTTCAGAAAGTTCGATCAGTGGTGGAAGTTCACGCAAATCAGCCTGCTGGACAGTTGCAAGTACAGAAGAAAGTTGTTAAACCTAAGGCAGTACCAGTGATCAGTAGTCCAGTAGTCGAGTAAGTTAAATTCTATCGTATAATGTTTATTATATATGTATGCACATGTGCAGTGTAACATGTTTTTTTATAGTATTGAAATAAGTATTATAAATGTAATCAGATGATGATCAATACATTAGGACTAACATTTCATATGACCGACTGACTGAGAAAAAAAGAGATTCCAGAGAACGACAATAACCAGAAATGTGGGAGAGAGAAAGAGTAGTAGTATCATGGGAAAACAGTAGCGTTTGATTTGGATGTGGGAGATCAAAAAAGACCGAATGCATCTGAGGCGGCTGAGAATGATTTCGAACCATTTCACTAATTGTCTCCAGTCTTCATTGGTTCTTAGGATCCTGAGAACTCCAAACAGGAGATCTATACCCACACAACTTTCTAACTTCATTTACATAATTTCATTAATTTTCATCGCTTGATTTGATTGATAGTAGTATTTTCCATATTTCTGGTATGAGTGATGAGTCATTCCTATTGCGTGTGTTGGGTGTAGACTCGATGAACAAAGTAACAGCAATCAACCTCTCTCTCCACCTACCTAGATTACTTTTTAGAATTTTAACCCTCCCCCATCCTATTGTGTGGTTGTGTGTTAATGTGTGCAGTGTGATTGCTGAGCTAGCTCTAATTAGTCTAAAACAGGATAAAAACATCGTCACCGCAAAAGCTGACAAAGAAAACTCCACAGTAGTTTTGGATAAATCTGACTATATCAAGAAAGTCATTGAACATATTGAGACGGGTCCATATGAGGAAATTAAGAAGCCTGTAGACACAATAATGCATAAAGTTGAGAAATCTACAGGAGAATTATTACGCAGAATGAAGCCATCACTGAGTGAGTCTAAATGGTTTAATTTAATGCCTAAAACTAATAATGCTAGTAGAACTGCTAGATGCTAGCAGACTTATTCTGGCGAACTGCGAATTCAATGAGGAGCGAAAGCTGCACCAAAGGAAACTTACGAAAAGTCTCCGCAAGGACCGTGAACAGTGGTGGGTGACAAAGGCGAAAGAGATGGAAAAAGCATCGGCGATAGGCAACACTAGGCAACTCTTTAGACTCATCAGGGAAACGGGTGGGAGAAGGCAAATCATAAGTGAGACTATTTCTGAGAAAAATGGCTCCTTTATTAGCTCTCAGGATAGACACCTCGAACGCTGGAAAGAACACTTTGAGGATCAATTTAACTTGCCTACAGCCACACTGAACCCCCCGCCCTCCAGCACACACCCGAATGGGATATAGACACTGGCCCGCCGTCTGTAAGTGAGGTCACGAAAGCTATCTGTAATTTGAAACGAGACAAAGCGGCAGGACCCGACGGAATTATTCCGGAGGTGTTTAAATATGGGGGTGACATACTAGTTTATATTTTAACTAAGGTACTAGGTAACGTCTGGGAATCAGAGACGATTCCATCAGACTGGGGTAAGTCACTTATTATACCAATATTCAAGAAGGGAGACAAGTCCTCATGTGATAATCATAGGAGGATCAGCCTGACGAACATAGTCTCTAAAATCCTAGGCTCAGTAATCATGCACGGATTAAGCAGAACTCGGAGGGAACAAACGAGGGAAAGTCAAGCAGGCTTTAGGCCAGGTAGAGAGTGCATAGATCATATCTTCACTCTCCGACAGATCCTAGAACATAGACACACTGTTAGGCGTCCAACAATTGCCATATTTCTTGACTTGAAGGCGGCCTTCGACTCCGTGGATCGAAAGGTACTATCGCAATGTTCGACTGTGAAGGGAGTGCCAAGAAAGTACATTGCACTAATCAAGGTACTCTACTCAAACTCACATAGCCGTGTAAGGACTTATGGGGAATTGTCATCTGAATTGTTAACAACCAGTGGTGTCCGTCAAGGATGTCCACTTTCCCCTTTTCTGTTTAACTTCATCATAGATATGCTAATGGAAGTATCCTTAACTGAACTTAACGACTTAGGAATCGACATGTTACCAGGGCATAGTCTTATCGACTTAGAATATGCAGATGACATAGTCCTGTTAGGGGAGGATGCTGACAAAATGCAGAGTCTTCTGAACACCTTGAGGAGCAATCTTCGTATGTTTGGCATGCGATTCGCCCATGTAAAATGTAAGATGCTGCTACAGGACTGGACTACGTCAACTCCTAGCTTAGTGATAGGGAGTGAAGTGATAGAACATGTTGACCACTTCACCTATTTGGGAAGTTGTATCAGCACCATCGGATTGATTGGTGACGAAATCTCAGCACGGATCCAAAAAGCTTTAAGATAAGTTTGGGTCGACTTCCCCTGCCTTCTCAACCTTGTGAAATAAACACTGCTAAGTACTGGGTTGTCAGCCATTGTCTTAAGGATAGATTTATAAGCCCAAGTTTACAATATTTTTCAATGTCCATTTTTTAAAGTAAATTAATGGATCTAGTCGGTTGTAGCAAAAATGGGTTCACACAGTGAATGTACTGATGTCTGTTCCCTTGATGAAAAGTACGTTCTTTCAATTGCCTCTTTACACTACCTACCAAAGACATCTATCGTCACGAAAATTGTGACCAGTTGTGCTAATAAAAGTTGCGTCAAGGTCGGAATGTGTGACTAGTGTCATCTGTGCAATTCATTGTGACTTGATGCATACGGTGTGTATCTCTGTACACGGCTCTCGTCAACCGTCACATTTTATCTATATGTAACTGGTATGTGCTTCGCAATTTTTAAAAGTTCTCTGACACACAATTGGACTGAACTGGCTCATACATCAGTAAAAGTAGTGAAGTGGCTAATTGCGTTACCATGTCGCTTATATGAAGTTTCATCAACCCTAGTGAACGCGTTGCTGGCGAAATCTCAGCATAAATACAAACGGTTTTTTGGGGATTGGCCAACTTGTAGTGTTTCGATACATACATTAAGTAGACAATTTCTAAACAACTCACTTTACCACGACTCGAACGTCTATGAGGTGATTTTTGAGGAACAGCTTTGTTCAAAGGTAAATCATCATCCTCTTCAGGTAGTCTGTCGACAGATGCTTCTTTCTCCCCAGTCCTCGAGGCAGGCAATTCACCTGCACTCGACTGATTACTCGTACTCAACGTCTTCTGCTATGAAGTATAACAACAACATAAATAAATAAATAAAAACAAGATGTAGCATCAAATAAAGTATAATTATATTTCAATAGTTTACACACAATGATAAGTTTTGTTATTGGTAATATTTCGAGCAAAATTACTGCCCGTGTTCTCACCACTGTTGGAATTGTTTGATTCCTTATCATCAAAGTATTTCCAATTAATCGAAACACCTGCAGATAACCGACCACAGTGTCTACGGGACTACTGTTGTGCATATTGTTATTACACCTCTTGGTCAATAAGAATAAAGTGTTGGCTAACCATCCTGGTTGACTGACTCACATTACACATGAGAGCAGTGCGGGCAGTGCTCCTATGGGAGAGGGGGTAGTGTAATGTATGGTGAGTTCGGCGGTTTTCTAATGTTGAAACTCTGCTTGTCTACTTTCAGGTCGGCTACGAAGTGTGCAGGGATTGGTTACCCAAGACGAGGCAACGGATGACCACTAGGAGTGCCCCTTCCCTCTCATCTAGTTGTATTGTGATTGGTTGTAAATATATATATATTTTTTTACAGCTTGATGCCACACCGTATTTTCAGTACAAGTATGGAATTTTGAGCATGGATATCGGTAGCCCAAATTTTGCAGGCCGACCATAGATATCGGGTGTGCGTCCGCAGGGGATCGAACCCCGGATCATGTGCATGGTCGGCGAGAGTCCTAACATCTGTGCCACTGACGCACAATCATTGAGCTTGAGTCTTCGTTCTTGCTAGCGCGCGACACTTGTGTGATTATACTGCGCTGCCTGGGCAGCCTGTAGACGGTCGTAGGTCATTTGATCAGCTGATGTCTATTGGCTTTATTTAATGAAAAAACTCCGAAATTAGGTGATTTTTCGTTGTTTTACACACGTTTACACTTATATTGCTGCTAAAGGTTGATGTAATAAGGCGTCTTGAGCATAGACAGGAAATGATGGTGTCCTTATCCGGCCGTAATTTACGGCCAATTTACAAATAGTTGAATTACGTACTTTTCTGTTCAGAAAATGTCGAATTACTTGAAAAGATATGTTATAACGACTTTAAGTGAATTGTTTTGCAGTTTAAAGGATTATACATGGACATGATGAGGTGGGATAGTTCGTTTTGTTAATTATTTTATTTACTTTGTTGTGTACTTTGGCTAATGCTGTCAAAGCTCCTCCACATGTATTTCATTAAAGGAAATCTACAGAAATATTTAGAAATTATATACGCACAGTATTTACTTATTTCATGGCATAGACTTGGTGTTTACAGGAAGGTGCAATATGCATCTTTTTCTTCTTGAAAAATGTTGACTGACGTAATTATATGCAATTTAACTAATTATTTCGTTTGCTTAAAACATGTTATGTAGTTAATCATTGCATTTACATTGGTAACAATGTCTACATCTTTAGAATTCTTATGTTCTTTTTCAGATAATATATGCTTTCGGGAATTGCATGGATTTGAGTGATAAAGGAGAAGATATCTGCAGTGTTGTTGATTTTTGTATAACATATTTATTCATTAATAAACGTATTCCTTGTTATTCGTTTGTATATTCTACTTGATAAGACTGATTTGTAGCTTTTGCGTAAGTTGCGCGGCACGTAGTATGTGACGTGATCATAGAAATGCTATGTAAAATTAGATATTCGGAGAGGCTTATTGATGAAAAGAGTATGTCGTACCGTAATGAAACAATTGCGCCCATTTATAACAGAAAACATTGAGATTATCAGCGATTTGAGTTATATGTCGTCTTACTAGGAACCTATATGTATAACTAAGGGCAAATATTGTTATTGTAATAATAGCAAAAGAATGCCTAGGGTTCACCAATACGAAATGTAGTATGTAAAAATCTATTCGCCTAACCGTTTCAACAACATTTTACGTAAGTTAGAATCAACAAGAGTCGTTATAGGAAAATTTATTTACAGTTATCCTTAAAAAATGCACATTTATCATTCCGAGCATGACGATGTAGATGACTGATCATGCACCTGTGCAGCAGCTTCAATCAGATAATTGTGTACGTAAAGAAACACACTCTTACATATCCTAGGATGCGTCTGTTGCAGGTTTCCGATTTGATATATTATTCCTTGTATGAGTATCTGCACGTCCAAGTCCACCGCTGGTGTTGACTGTGATTGGATGACAGTGTGATTGTAATCTCGTAGCCACCTTGTACTATGTCTGAATGAATACATCTTTTACAAATTAATTTGAGGCTTATATGAACTTACCCAGACGTGTATATATATGACATTTGGTATGAACTAGGTGACGGCATGGTAACAGCATATTTCTGTGTTGAAAACATGTGCAGCTGCAATCATATTTGTCTACAACGAAGTATCTTTCACCTTCTTCAAATACGACGTATGCTTCCATGCAATCCGTGACTTTCATTTCCGGATGCCTCCTAATGCTTTTGTAAAGTGCATAGGCGGCGTAGCTTGTCAGTTGCCTCAGAATGTTAGAAAGGCCTTCGTCCACCTAAAAACATTTCCGGTTACAAGTGTAGGGCCTACGTTAAAATTAATGAAGTAATGCGGGATGCGATTTCCTGCACTGGCCTTTCTTCTGGATGAATCTATGGAACACTTCCAAATCTCACGAATGCTCATTTCCAAGGGAAAGCACTTGCTGAGGTGCGTCTTCAGGTGCTTATGGCAACACTTGACTCTGTTATTGGTTTTGTTGCCAAGAGTGACGACATCTTTCATATAACATGCTGCCCATATATTGCGACAACTCCATAAGTTGTTATTTATGTAAGACATGGCTGCAGGGTAATGCACTCTCATTAAATTCATCAAGTCACTAAACCTAAGGAAGTGTTAACACAATCACGTAATTACCTGTCGTTATTCGTTGTGTACACCATCTCTTTAAATAGCCTTTTACACTGAGGATCAGGGAACTTAAGGACGTTAGGTAATTAGTAACGCCGCTTACTTTGTTATTGAAGGCACGGATGACATGGAATGCACATGATATAATTGAGCATGCTGGGAACTCATTACGAATTGCACGTTGTTCTGCTGCACTGTTGTCAATTACAAAGGTGACAGTCCGTGATGTATCACCCATGATATTCTTAAATGACTGTAATACTGCTTCAACGTCGACAAGTCTTTCACGATGAGTTGTACTGTACATCACTGGACAACTTCTGTTGAGACCATCTGTAACGACCAGTTGATATAGAGGATTGCTGCAAGAGATTGCTTTGCCATTGATATCTTACCCTTCCTTATTCGTATTGTAGGTTGAATC
This sequence comes from Trichobilharzia szidati, assembly GCA_944472155.2. Classification (NCBI taxonomy): domain Eukaryota; kingdom Metazoa; phylum Platyhelminthes; class Trematoda; order Strigeidida; family Schistosomatidae; genus Trichobilharzia; species Trichobilharzia szidati. The sequence goes on from OX235279.1 coordinate 172,874,209, forward strand.
CATACCCACAACCTCTGGAAATTTCTTATACAAACATATCATTTCCCTGGTTGCGAAACTAAACTTTTCCACACGTCGTCTACTGTCCATCACGCACCACACTGAACCTGAGTCACGAATTTTACGGATCAGTGTGTCTATATCTCGCATTCCTATACAAACTTTTAACGTAATATGACAACTCACTAGGGTAGACTAGTTCACGGAAATTCCGATAATCATCGTAACTCCTCAGCTTACCAAACTCAACATCAACCATATTAATAACTTGTGCTGGGGGGGGGGCGTTTCTTTCTACAAGAGGTATTATTTTCGATTTTTCTTCAAAACTGAGTCTTCGAACTTCCGGCTCAACAGACGACAACAGTTCTCTTGACAATGGATGGTTGTGTGTAGTATTGAAAGGTTCCACCACTTTATAATATCCGAATTCAAGCTTAAATCTGAAACTCGACTGACACCCTATGTACTTAGATCTTAAATATGCAAATGAAGTACTTCACAGTACTCACTGTGATATTCTTCGATGTCTGCTTTCTGATCGTCGACATCGACCAACGTGACATGAAAATGCAACATATAAGTACTTATAATCGGGATCAACCTCGTTATTTTCATCACGATGAATCCGGTAGTCACGTATTTTATATAAGCTGCCGGTTCGCTAAAATCATTAATGATAAGCCCCATTACGACAACACATCACCTCTTGAAAACGATGTATGCATTCTTCGCACTCCTTCCAAGTCCTTAGACTTTGGTAGCGAACTAATTCATTGAATTCTGTGCACAAATCAACTGATACTTCCTTAATCCCCTCTACCATGACTATATGCATTAACAGTGATTCGGAATAACAGTTGAAATCACCTTAAAAAGTAGCAATGTAAAAAGAGAGCAAATTATGTTTGCAAATACCGCTACAGATACTTGTTAGGTGTTATCAAACAGACCATTCACAAGCGGGGAAACCACTTGTTTATCTCCCTCGCGGGCACTCAAAATTACGGCCGTCGACAGGCTGCCCCATATTTTGCACCCAGCTTCTGTATAGCAGGGAGAAACTGGGTGCACGCCTATGTGCTTGTTGATTTCTAGCTGACATTGTACACTATCTATTCTACAAAATCGAGACAAATGAGCTTAATATCGGATATCAAAGCTGAGTTCTTCAGTCAACTGTTTGTTACCCGTGAACAATGAACCATATAGTGTCAAAGTATCAAAAAGTAGTTTGAGAACACAGGTTACATTCCGGTGGAAAACGTTAAAATGAATATAATAATTAACGATGAGTACGCTTTACCCAGCTTCGTATCTCCATACTTTCCACTAATACCATTCATCAGTGAATATACTTGAACTTTTGGTTATTCGCATACTATACATGTAGTCATAAAGGTAGTTATAATTGTAGGGAAAGCTGATTGTTAACATTGCCTGGTCTTTGTATGTTAAAGTGTGTGAGGATAAATGTAGAAAGGATATTTTTGACTGTTTATGCCCCTTTTATTCATTAAGTTCACCTCACTCATTGAATGGAGGCAGAAAACCCGTGTGGAAGTAAGGTGTACTGCATTGGAGATTCCGACTAATTTTTCACACATGAGTTTGTGTAAATTTATTGTTTATTTTAATGCGAACACTTCCAGTTGTGCGTCGTGAGTTTTTGACACTTCCTCGACTTGTTGAGGCTTGTATATTCAGATAACATCATTAATAGTAGGTGTGACAACTTTTCCAGTGCATGAAACTGCACATGAATTTTAAGTTATATTCCTTGGTCACACTAGACAGGTTATGGTTGATACTTCGTTCACGCTTCAGTAGATGGAAGGAACAGTCATTTTAAGGCTGAACAAAATCCTGCGGGTAGATCGGTTATCTGACATTCAGAGCTTCTTGATAGGATTTATAAATCTAAAATCCACATGGTGGGTTGCTCACAGAGTTCCATAAGTGTTTTATTTGGGTCCTCATTAATCGAAGGTAAGTAAAACGTGTTTAAGAAGTGTTATTTGTGCATTAGCATGAATAATTAAGGATCGAAATGTGTCATAGCAGTGGAGTGTTATCGTTGATGTTTATTTTCTTAGAAGTTCGAGTACCTTATTGCAGTTGTATGTTGGCTTTTCCCGATCATACCCGCCTCCGATTTGGTACTTGTTGTTCCAAGGTGGCAACGTAAGTAATCTGTCTTTATGCACTATTCTCTCTTGTTTCTCTGTTTGGTCTATCGAGAGCTGGTAAAACATTCAAGTCTGAACTACTGCTGAGTTTGTGATCAATAAAAAGCAAACGTCTTGGAGCATTATGTCTTAGGGTCACCGAAATATCCATATTTGTGGTAATTGATATCATAGCCATTGTTTGTCTTACATGCTAGCTGTCACCGCGTCTCGAAACATTGCTCGTACCTCCTCGATACAGTGCTTATATTTAAATCTTGGTTCATTGAGAGACAGAGGGACCTTGCATCCACTGTTCCTGACATACACAGACAAAATAATGACAATGCTGTTCTATACTGCAATAATTTTGACAGTTGTCAACGGTCTGTATTAAGGATGACAAAAATGAACGCTCAGAGAATGTCGAAAGCGATTTAGCAATAGTTCGAGCTAAAAGAGCCAAAAGGCCGTTGGTCAGTCTTTGGAATAATTTGAAAAAATAATAATGGACTTCACCTCAAACTGGAAGAGAATCAGTTGCGCAGAGAAATAGAAATGAGAAAAGTATGTTTACAAGTTCAGAGCATAGACAGACAAATGTCAGGTTCTCTAGAGTTTTCTTATTCTGAAAGTCAGGAGCACTTGAGCTTACGTTTCTCGCTTCAGGAATCTAATTTTACATCGGAAATAGTATTATTATTTATTATTGTTTCCTCTAATTCCTAGAGGAACATAGGGCTTCAGCCGTGCGTCTCCAGTGCGTTCGGTTCTCTGCTAGAGTCTTCACCTGGCTCCAAGTCTGCCCACACGTTTTCATCTCCTCTTCACATGACCTCCTCCAAGTCACCCTTGCACTGACGACCAACTCGCCGCTTCCCTTTCAGGTTCCACTCGAGCAATGGCTTGCCTAGTGATGTCACTTGATGGTTTCCTCAGAGTATGGCCAGCCAATCCATCTGCATTTCTTCCTGCCTATTTGTTTCACAATTGGTTGCTGGTTGGTTTGCTCCCAGAGATCTCTGTTGCTGATCTTTTCCGGCCGGCCATCTGATCTTGGGAAGTATTGAGCGAAGACAACTGTTAATGAAGGTCTGTAGTTTGTTCGAAGTGCCCTTTCGTGACTCGGCGCCAAGTCCCTGATTCGTGTAGTGAGTAGCACTGACTGACTTCACATTGGAGTTGAAAATCCGGATCTTATTTTTGACGCTGAGTGCTGTTGACCTCCACACAGACTTGAGAGTAGTGAAAGCTTGTCTTGCTTTCCCGATCCTTGCTTTGATATCCTCGTCAGTTCCGTCCGCCTGTAGTTGAAACGATCCTTCCCAGGTAGGCAGGTAAAAGAGGTTGTTTCTTTCAGGTTCCTTCCATTTATGCTGATTGTTGTCCGTTGTTGTTGTTGTTGCTGCGTGTGGTGGTGTTGCCCAGAAACCTTCATCACCTCTGTTTTCTCTATGTTCACCTGAAGTCCTGTCTTCTCTGGATGATTCTTCTGCCAACTTGTTGCTTTTCGCTTACATATCTTCCAGTTTGTAGGAAATCAGACATATATCATCGGCGAAGTCCAGATCCTCCAAGTATTTTGTGTGAGTCCATTTTATTCCTGTTTCCTCATTGCCCGCTGTTTGTCGCATTATCCAGTCTACTGCAATCAGGAAAATCATTGGCGATAGTAGGCAGCCAGCTTGTCTTACTCCTGTCCTCACTTCGAAGGATTCCGTAAGTTTCCCGTTGTGGATTACTTGGCATGCAGCATTGTCGTACAGCTGTTGGATGAGATGTATAATTGTCGGTGGCACTCCGTAGTAGCGAAGTAGTTGTCAAATCACCTCTCGATCGACGCTGATCGAAGGCCTTTTCAAAGTCGATGAAGTTGAGATAGAGAGGTGACTGCCATTCCAAGCTTTCTTCAATGATGATCCGTAATGTGGCGATCTGATCAATGCATGACTTGTTTCTCCTGAATCCAGCCTGTTCCGGTCGAAGTTTTTCATCCAGGGTATGTTTGATTCTCTCCAGGATGATGCAGCTTAGTATTTTGCTTGGGATGGACAGGAGCATAATTCCGCGCCAGTTCTTGCATTGACTTAGGTCTCCTTTCTTTGGTAGTTTGAATAAGTATCCTTTCTTCCAATCCTCGGGTATTTTGCCTTCTTTCCACACCTTCTCCAGTAGTGGCGTCATCAAGTTCGGTGTTGTCTCTGGGTCCATTTTCAATGCTTCTGCTGGGATTCCATCTGGTCCTGCTGCTTTTCCAGCTTTTAGCATCTTGATTGCCTTCAGGGCTTCTGATTTCGTCGGGGGGTTGGTGTTCACTGGTAGCTCTGTCTCCGTTGTTGGTATTGCTGGGCGCGTTTTAGGTGGTGGTGATTTAGGAGTCTTTTGAAGTGTTCAGCCCAGTGTTCCTTTGCTCCACTTCTTTGGTGAGTGACTTCCCTTGTATTCTTCACCGGCTTAATTGCCCGATAGGTACCTAGTTGTTTGGTAGAGTGTTGCGAGGTCTTCTTTGCCTGCAGCTTGTTCTGCTTCACTTGCCATGGCTTCACAATATTTTCTTTTGTCTTCCTGGCACTCTTCTTTACTCTTTTGTTCAGTGCTTGTAGCTTGCTTCAAATCCTGTTTTTGTTGCTCGTCGGTGCACTGGTGTTTCACCATCCCTCTCTCTTCTGTCAGTCTACAAGTGGCCGTAGTGAGCCACTGTTAGTCCTGTCTCTTCTTTCTGCCTAGAACTTCCATGCAGGTTTGACTCCACACTGTTTTCAAGTTGTTCCAGTGCTTTTCGACGCTGACCTCTTCGCTAGTGTTGATCTGTGTCTCGGCTTTGTCCCTAATGCTTGCAGTGAAGAAGTCCTTTGTGTCCTAAAGGTTAAGTACACGTGAATACATGAAGACTGTGACAACAAAATAGTACCTCTTTCAACATGCGTATAATCTATAACTTAACTCCTCTGTCAGCCTTCGAAACTGTACATGACTGATACATAGCTTGACTTTGTCATTTACAATTGGTATTCGTGGACTTTACAGCATTGCTCCATTGTATGTTGATTCCATGTAACAACCGTCTTCTAACTTCCTGAAGACTTTAGATTACTTACGAAATGAAGCCTTTGTAAGATTTGACAGTTGTGTGTTTAAATTGGATTCGATACCTGGTGTTTACGAGATTCATAAAACTTCTAGGTATATATTTGTTAAATTAATTTAATGAATATATGTTGACTACTAGTTACTTTTCTATTTATTAAGAATTCTTAGAGTAAAATCAATTAGTTGTATTTCAAAAGTCTTGTCTGTGTCTTTTCCTTGCAGGATACTATAAATCATCACTATCGGAGTCTCATTGATGTGGATACTTGCCTTCGAGAAGATTTAAGAGGTGAACTTGCCCGTGTTCGTAAAGAAACTGCTGTTTTGCGCTCATGGTTAGCGTCGTCAAGGGTTCAGTGACGTTCTACTAGTTGTCATCTTCCTGACACTTTACAGACATCAGTTTACTCAGCTTGTGATAACGCTGATACAATTGCTACAAACACGATGTCTGTGACCAGCTTTTCGTGTAACCTGCCATCGTCCCAAGCTATAATAATTCAATTACGAGGGGAATTACGACGTCATATTAGATTGTCAGAATGTCTTGAAACTGAAACTAAAGATTTGAGGAAAACAATAAAGGAGGTGTGGTGAGAGATGGTTGCTAGCCAAATTGGTTGACAGTAATTGAGGTCAATGTTAGTCATGTGAAAACAAGGTCAAGATGGACAGGCGGATACAGTTAACATATAGATGAACCGACACAGCCACAAGAGATGCAAGGTTAACTTTGTGTGAGAAACAACCAATCAACAGACTGTATTTTCTACTAACATTAACCTGCAATAATGTACATCAAAATCTATAAATACGTGTTGATTTTCCGTAATAAACGTTCTGTTGTCTGGCCCTTGTCTTCTGTTGTTACAGAGGCACTTGAAAAAGTAAACACACACACACACTAATAAACGTTTGTGTCTTTCACCAGTATATTATTATTCCCTTGAGTTTCGAGTGGAACATAGGGCTTCAGTCTATTTATATGTTCACTTCACTATGTTCTTTGTAGTCTTTCTATCTGGCTTTACGGTTGTCCATAGACTTTCATTGATTCTTCACACCGATCTCCTCTATGCCACTCTTAGATCTACGCCAATCTCTCAGTTTCCAATCTGGGTTTCACTGCAGGACCTGGTACGTGATTTCACTCAACAGTCTCGTCAGTGTGTGTTCAACCAATCTTCGGAATATTCTTTTGTCAATAGGTTCTTTCTTGGTTGATTCGTTCCCAGAGTTGTTTGATAGTAATACTTTCTGACTGGCCATCTGAACTTCAGTACATAGCGGAGGTAACTGTTGACAAACGTTTAGAGTAGCTTGTTGGAAATGCTTTCGATAACGCTCCAAGTCTCTGCACCACATAGAGGAACTAGCTGACTTGACATTAATTAGTGTTTAAAATAAGAATCTTGTTTCCTACCTTAAGTTCAGCAGATTCCAGATTCCACTAATTTCAGATTAATGATCCGGCTTGCATTGACATCCTCATTCGTTGTGCCTGTAGTTGAGATTTTCACTGGTTCGTCCAAGTGCTGTATAACGTATCGGAATTTATCACAATAATCTTTTGAGTGCAGGACCATCTGATGTTTCTGTCTTCACCTTTCTAATTTATTAGAAGTCACTAAATTAATTTAGATAATTGTTCGTTAACTTTAAATCTGTTGTGTAATTGATCATAGGCTTGCTTATTCGAGTTTTGAAGATGCCAGATTATAATCTTTTCAGGATGTTAGGCTGTGGATTAGCCTGAAGTGAAGCCATTTTTTCCTTAATATTTTGAACTTCCTGATACTGTTTGACCTAAAGTGTATTTAGTTATTTGGTTATTTGGAAAGTAAGGCGGAAATTCCAATCGAAGACTCTTGAGATCGTTAAATGGTTCCAGTTCAAAATGGTTTAGCACGGATGTGAACGGAACAAGTAACAAAATAAAATGTAATAGTAGCATAACATCTAAACCACCAGCGATCACAACTAATGGTCGAAAGTCGGTTGTAGCTAACAGGAGACTTTCTACAAACTCTGGTATTGACCTGCAAGAGATTTCATTTAGTCCACGTGAAGTAGATTTGGACCATCCACCAATTGTTCGTGATATAATAGACGTGGAATCTTTGGCAAATGAGTTCATTTGCTGTGAAAGTAAAGTAAGAGGTGAGTTGATTAAATAAGTGATTCAATTGTGCAACAATCTCAGGTGCAGTAATTCACTGGTGTTAACTTCAGTACAGTCACTTCTCCATGTTTGATTCTTTCAATCTTATATTTGAAGCATAGTTATTTTGTTTTATAGGAGTGAATTTGTCAAAAAAGCGGAATGGGTTTTACTAGTTATGCATACACTTTTTCTAACTGATTATCTTGTATGCTAAAATCATGGTGTCATTTCCTGTGTTATATAATAAAAGAGGGACAGGTTGTTTTCGAATATACGTGATTTGTTAGTGTAATTAGATAAGCTTTACTCAGTAGGTTACAGTTTTACATCCTTCTACTTCATTACCTGTACCTTGAACATCCAAGTAGTTGTTGTTTGCATCCAGCAGTCAGTCTAGTATGATGCTTAATTTAAAATTGTATCTAGAAGAAACGGAAATTTCATTTTATTATAGTCTAGATAACCAGCTAATCAGTCCGTTCTGTTGCACACAGGAGGTCCAATCTCGCCTTGAATGAATCGACGGATGGCGCTGATACGACGTGTTCCGGTAGGGAGTTCCAGTGGTTCACAATTCGATGCGAAAAACGGATCTCCAGACGCAGACGATTCGACCGTGGTTTTTGAACCTTGAGGTGATGTCCTCGCAATTGGTTGGTGCTAGAAGGAAGAAATAATTTAGATAAATTAGCTCCAAAGTCATTTCTTAGGATACGGTATGCTGGTATTAGGTCACCCCTAAGTCGCCTGTATGACAGTGGAAATAAACCCAGTCGACTTAACCTCTCCTCATATGAGAGGGTTGAAAAACCCTTTATTAGCTTAGTTCCTACTCTTTGCACCCTTTCTAATAAGTCTATTTCGTATTTGAAACACGGGCTCGCTGCCTGGATCCCATATTCCAAATGAGGTCTGATATAAGTCGGATATAATATACGAAATATATCAGCGTCACAGTTCGCAAAAGCCTTGCGTATGGCCCATAATATTCGAAAACCCTTAGTGGCTGCAGCTCTACAGTTTGTTGCTGTTTTCAAGTCATGCTGCACAACCACTCCCAAGTCCTTGTACTCAGTGACCACTGGGAGAGTAATGCCATTCATTGAGTAATTGTGCACGTGACTATGAGATACATGCATAACTACACTCTTGCTTAAGTTAATCTCCAAGGCCCAGTGCTTACACCAATCACTTAACAAGTTTAAATCTTCCTGCAAAGCAAGTTGATCACTGTCATCGTGTAAAGCCCTCCATATCTTGATGTCATCAGCAAACAGTAAGCAGGATGACTTAACTACCGATGGAATCTGATTAACATAAATCAGGAAAAGAAGTGGGCCTAGAATTGTACCCTGAGGAACGCCACTCTTAACCGATTCCCATGTTGATAAAACCCCGTTAACTCGTACTCTTTGTCTTCTGTCCTTTAGAAAGTCTTGAATCCAGTCGGCGACCACTTTATTGATTCCCAGACTGCCTATTTATTTTATTATTATTATTTTGATTACAGCTTGATTCCACACCGTATTTTCAGTACAAGTATGGAATTTTCATTGGAAAAGTTAAAAAATTATAATATTATTTGATAAGTGTTACAGCATCTACAAGTATTCAGCATTTAAAAATTCTTCTCTTGATATATGAGAAGAGTCTTTTTGGGCAGCCTGGTGAACTTTTAACTAACTGGGTTTCGTAAGCTATCCTTGACTGGTGAATCAAAGTTTTACACTGGTTTCTGGTTTCACAGTATTTCAGCCGGAACTGCTGTAGCCCAGTAGAAACAAAGAGATTCCAGAACGTTTTTCTCCGTCTCAGGAGTGTTATGGCTTGTCTATTTATCCATGGTGGCCGATTTGTTGGCCTTTTAGGAACCCTCCAGGGAATGAAATCAGTGGTAACCCTCTCAAGTGTATTCTTAAATCTATCCCATTCATCTTCAATGGATGAGACCATATTGACTGACCAGTCGGCAGTTGAAGCACGCTCCTTTATAGTGACTATGTCAGCATGCCAAACACTAGGTCGGGATTTGAGTTGAAAACTGACTAAATTGCCAGCCCTTAATTTAAAATCTAACACCCCATGATCACTATTTGCTAGAGGTGGATGAATAACTAGACCATCCACGTCGTCGTTGTCATGAGTAAGCACTAAGTCCAGCAAGGAAGATCCTTGGGTAAAACCGAATCTTGTACTACCTAAGACATGTTGTGTCAGGGCATTTTCCATGGTAGTCAAGAGTAACCGGCTGTCAAACTTATTAGCGGATCCTGGAGATGTGACAGCTACCCAGTCTATATGAGGTGCATTAAAATCACCTAGAATAAGACAGCTACTGTGTTTACTCCATTGTTTGAGGTGATCTAAAATAAAGTCATCACACTGACAATAGGGACTTCTATACAGAACTCCAATGAGTAGAGTGCCAGTTGCAAAGCTTACTTCACAGCTAATTACCTCACTTGTCCCAGTGTCATGCGCTTCAGATTTCACGGAACCAACATGTAGGGAGTTGTTGATGTACAGAGCAACTCCGCCACCTCTACGACCCTTAACCCTGTCGCTGCGCAAGCAACTAAATCCGCATAGCTCAGGTGTGTCATCTAATCCAGAAACCAGCCATGTTTCAGTAATGGCCACAATACCTGGGCTGAGGTCTTCCACTAATACACCTAGCTCGTGAAATTTGTTCCCGATACTACGTATATTAGTGTACACTACCTTCAGGCTTCCTATGTGGTCCGGCTTATCCACACAGGTCTTGGAAGCATACGTTTCCAACACCTGACTATTTGAAAACCCACCAGTTTAAGGTTAGTCTCACCATTTTTACGTCTTGTTTCTAGCTGGGACAAAACTTCTTTTCGTTTAAGTCTGTCTTCAAGAGATAAGTCAGGTCTGACTGAAATTCCTGACCCGGCGAGGTTGTGTACATTAGCCAGTAGATGATTCCGTTCATCAGGAGAACCTAAGACTACCTTAAGCAACCTACGCTGATTAGAACATTCATCATCTCTTTTGCCTATTCTAATCAGCTTTTTAATCGATACTCCATGGAAATTCGCTGGGAGCATCTTCCTTATAATACTACTCACTAATTTAAGGTCGTGATCGTGCCTTTTCACGGGATCAGATTCTTTGGAGTCTTCTAAATTTCCAACAATTATGTTAGAGTCTAAGGAGAGCTTGTCGTATTTAGCAGTGGCTATGTCTTTTCTCACCACTATTGATGCAGCCTGGCTACAGGTGACAGACGTTTGCCTACCATCAATATTACTATATTTCTTCCGATTGCTTCTTTTTGTTACCCACTTATCATCTGCCTGCAGTTGCTTCTCAGGGCTGCTGCAGTATTTGATGGTACAATCAAGATCAGTGTCTGCACCACCTTCATGGTGAACTTCGCTTACAGTGTTCTCTGGTGCTGAGATGCTGTTTACAGCTTCCGTTTCGTTACCTTTTCGCTTACTAAGACGCTTCGAACGCCTAGTAGGTTTTACTTCCGGGGTAACTGGGACAGTAACCGCCGGTGTGATAACATTCATGATGGCACTTACTGCGTCATCTTCAGACGGGCAGTCCGTGTCACTCTTACTAGCCACGCTATCATCAGGAAGTTCCATGGCTTTAGACAGTCATCTTTGGGGAGCAACACATTCTGCACATCCAGTGGGATGTTGGAGCACTACAACGTTTGTATGCAGCTGGACGCAATCCAGTACACATCTTATGATACCACTTTTTACAGTTATTACACTGTATTCCATCATCTACCAAAAAGTAACACTCCGCCCTAATACATTTATGTGGTACTTTTGACATAATGAACTTCTACTGGAAACAGCCAAGACAATTTACCCAATATAGACTATATAAGTGGTTAAAAATCAAAACTTAACAGACAAAAGTCCAGTTAAAGTTTTGAAAAATGTTCTTGAAGTGAATAACACAACAAAAACAGCGATTTGTCAAATACGTGAAAAAAGCACCCCTTTTTTCAAACATTGTAAGTGCTCCTTGCTAAGTGACGTTGGTAAGTGACGATTTCCGCTCCTGCCTTGTCCACTGAGATTGTAATAGTTTGATATTATTTATTTATTTATTCTTTTAGCGATACGTGTTTGTAAAGCCTGTATGCATCCGATATTTTCTATACTGTCTACAGTGTCTTAGGAAAGTACACTGTCAGCAATCTGTTGTAGCAGTTTGTAGTTGGCGTATGAGTTTCAAGGTGGATATGAAATGGGTATTTATTACTATGGTTTTTTTCCAGGTGTTTCTAATTGATTCCAGCGTTACTTTGACTTTGCGTAGTAATGCCTGAATCCGCATTACATGAAGGTGAATCGTCCAAATCATATTCATGCAGTCTGAAATTCCCTAATATATTTTCGGATGATGATGATGATGATAATAGTGACAAGTTGAGTGATGATCCTCGTCGACGTTTAGCGATCTCTGATAAAAATGTCTCCAGAGATTTTAGTACAATCACTGCGTTTTCTCCATCACAAGAATTGAATTGTGCAACTTTTACTTCCAATGTCTCTATATCACCTCGAAGAATGAATCAATAAAATTTCACAAGACGCATGAAAGTCAATATATTTTTTCGTCGATACCGAATACCGAATACTTATAGCAAGCGTTTGAAGGTTATAATAGAGTGATAGGACCTTATTTCTAGGGGTAAACTGTTCCAGATCTTACAGTACTTGACTTACACCTTTTCCTAGATACTGTGCACGTTTGGTTACGAAGGTTGTAAGAGCCTTCCGGTGAGAACTGTATCTCCTTGCTGTCTGAGAATGATATTTTATGCAAGATTTTAAAGAAGAATGTACGGTTAATGCTCAGTCGTCTCATCCAGAGTGGGTCGATACCTAGAGTTCTACACCTTGATGTGCAGTCCTTTTCGCAGTCAAATCCTAGTAGTTTAGACGTGAAGTATCGTTGGACACTTTCTATTTTAAGTTTGTCTCTTACGCGAGTGCTGCTGAGAATAAATAGACAATATTCAAGTAGTGGTCTGACACATATTTTATATAATACAAGTTTCGCTTCGTAGTTGTGGAAATTCCTGAGTATGCATCCTAAGAGCATCCTCGATTTACGCGTCTGTGTCGCCATTTGCTCAGAGAATGTCATGTCACTAGAGTACCTGAGTCCTAGGTCAACAACACTTTGGAGTTTAGGCAAGTCAAGAGATTCAAGTACCAGTTTGATATTTATTGAGGGTGCACCGAAACAGATCCAACCACATTTTTTAAGGTTGAATTTTAGGTTCCATGTGGAGGACCATGTGGTTACTCTATCTAGTTCTTTCTGAACAGCATTCTGAAAGTATCCTAAGTCATCACAGTGGAATGTGTAAGCAACTTTAAGATCATCTGCAAAGATGAATGGTTTACCCAGTGAGAAACAGCTGCATATGTCGTTGACATATAGAGTGAATAGAAAGGGGCCTAAGACGCTACCTTGAACTACTCCAGAAGTGACTGGACTAGGTTTGGAGTTTGCAGACCCCAGTCTAACCACTTGGGACCTATTGTTAAGGAATGATTCAATCCATCCTAATAGTGGGTTACGTATTCCTAAGGAGTTCAGCTTATTTATTAGAAGCAAATGGCCAACGCATCGATGGCATAGCGGTTAGGACGCTTGCCGACCATGCACATGGTCCGGGGTTCGATCCCCGGCCGACGCACTCCTTTACCTCGCTAAGCCAGAAATAACGTTGGTGAAGAGGAAAGGTTGGGCATGAGGCTAGCAACCCCATCCTGTAAAATAAACACTGCTACAGAAACTTCAGGCCACTAGCTTGAAGCCCTATGTTCCACTGGGGAACGTGAAGGAAAAAAAATGGTCAACGTGGTCAAAGGCTTTGGAGATGTCAAAGTAGATGACTAGTACTAGTTGTTGTTTGTCTCGGCTGCTAGTTATATAGTTAAAGAAGTCAAGGTGACATGTCATGCATGATCTCGATTTTAGGAATCCATGTTGTTTGGGAATTAGAATATTGCAGTTGAGCATATGTTTGAGAATAACATCTTTAACTATTCTTTCAATGATTCTAGATACTATGGGTGTAATATTGATTGGCCTATAGTTGTTGACTTCAGTTTTTGATCCGGATTTGTGTTTGGGAACTATAAATGTGGTTTTCCATTTATCTGGATAGGTTTGGCTTTCTAGGGACATTGTAAAGATCTTAAGTAATAAAACGGAAATGTCAGAACCACCGTGTTTATAAAGATACGATGGTATACCGTCAAAACCAGCACTACTAGAGCTTTTAAGAGTTTTAATGGCTTGGTTAATATTAGAATAAGTGAAATGAACTGTACTGATTTCTTTCAGCGTTGAAGAAGAAGGGAGTTCTATTGTAGATTGTAAACCGAGAAGTGTACTTGTGGGCTTAAGGTAGTTAGCTGCAAACGTCTCGTTAAACAGTTCACACATGTCTACATGGTTGCTGTATAGTTTACCTTTGCTTATAAGGGGAGAAATTTTATGGCTTTGGCGATTCATTCGTTTCTTTAGGATTGCTGTGAGAGCATCAACTCTGGTGGTGCTGGCTAGTGCGGTGCATTCTTCATTTCTCATACGCAAGTTATGAGCTTGCGAGATGGAGCTAAGAGTACTAAGTATTGACCCTAGTGTACTAAAGTCGTGTAGTCTGAAGTAACTTGTTGACAGTCTCTTCAGTTTCCTACGATCCTTTGGCTTTATGAATGCCTTTCTATGTGGGGAAAACTTTAGTGTTTGAAGTGGGATGACAGCATCTAAGGATGTGTTGGAGTTATAGTAAAAGATGTCTAGAGCTTTCGAGAGGTTACCAGTGTAGAAGTACTCTCTACATTCTGAGGATCTTAGCATTGATTTCACTAGAGTCCAGTCTGCCTTACTGTAGTTCCTGTAAGTTATTTGTTGTGAAGTAGGGGCATGGGTTGCTTTGCTACTTGACGGAAGTGGCAGTGCACACAGCACTGTTTTGTGGTCACTCCCTGAAAACTCAGAACCTACTAGGGTAGAAAGGGGACTTATGTTGTGGCAGAAGATTAAGTCTAGTACGTTATTACCTCTTGTCGGGGTTGTGACAGTCTGCTTCCAGCCAAGTATATCCAGTGTGCCTAAGAACTTATCAAATTTAGTTGGGCCTGTGGGTATTTCCCAGTTGATTTCTGGTAAGTTAAAGTCTCCACATAGGATCTTATGATCGTAGTGTAGGGTGGATAATTGTTCCAGAGTATTAATAAGTTGGGTTTCGTAATTAGTAAAGGTACCAGGTGCTCTGTAGGTGCATCCAATTAATACTATTGCGTTATTTCAGTGTAAGTTAACCCATAAAGTCTCAGGCATGTTAAGTGTACTACTTTCTAGCCGTGATACAGTAAGTGCATTCAGAAAGTACATGAGACGACCCTCTCCCTCACCACCTTCCCTGTCACACCGAAAGTGTGTGTAGTTATCTAAGCTTATCTCTTCATCCAGTATGTTCGAATTACACCAGGATTCAGTGATGACAATTATAGGGGGTTTGTATATTACTGTGAGTGCTCTGAGCATCGGTAGTTTATTTAGAACGGATCTAGCATTTATGAGGATTAGGTAAAGATGAGATTTGAAATAGCATTTGAAGTACTTAAGTTCGTCAATCAGCCCCGAATGTGGTTCAGCACCCAGTAGTGCTGTTTGACATGACGACCCTATGTTAAGAGGAGTTTCAATATCATGCTAATCTATGTCTATCGAGTTGATGTGTGCTGTTTTCAGTGAAGAATTAAGCGTTGGAGTACTGGATTTGCTATAGGCTAAGGCATTTTTATTTTTAGTTAAGCTGGAAACGTACGTAATGCTACAGCGAGTGTAGAGTTAATTCAAATGTGTAATAAAAACATCCTACATTACTGCATAGCATAGTTATTACTGTGGTGAGAGCAAGCTGCTAGCCAATTGGTAGACATTGATCTACGCTGATTGGTAGAAATTAATCTAGGCTGATTCAAGGACCAATCACAGCTGACCTTGACATGGACAAATATGATTCGCAGACAAGTGGCTCGCATTTCCGAGAAACATCGAAAACGAGAAAGCAGAAGACTGCGTTTGTGTGCAAACAACCAATCAGAAGACCGCCTTCTTTCTGCGGGCAGAAGCCTATTAATGTACGTAAAATACATATAAATACCTGTTGGTTTTCGTAATGAAACTGATCTGTTGCCAGCCTTGTCTTCTGTTGTTACATTTGGTGTCGCTGCCTCCGGAAAAATGAAGATCCCGTGGCCAGCTGCGTTTGAGGAGGGAGACATACGGAGCTTCCTACGTGATTTCGAAGCCATAGCTGATCTGGTGGGTGTCAAGGAGCAGGCGGCGAAGGCAGTTGTTCTGGGGACGCTGTTGAGAGGCCGAGCGAAGGCGGCATATGACAGCGTAGACCGGTCAAACGGCACAGTGTCTTGGAAGAAATTGGTTGAAAATTTGGTGTCGGAGTTCGACAGCGCAACAGACAGGCAGCTAGCGATGCAGCAGTTCCGATCAACGAGGCTGGGACCTGATGGAGACCCGTTAGTATTGGCGGTGAAATTGACGAATTTACTTCGACGGGCGCTTCCCACGTTGGATAAAGAATCAGAAGAGCAGTAACTATCTTCCCAATTCATCGAGAGTGTACCAAACCACATTTCTCAGCAGTTAAAACTGGTGAACGCAACGCAACCGATGGATATTAGTGAACTAGCGAAGGTGACCAGACAGCTGCTGAGCACGACTGTAGCCGCTATAGAGCAGCCGAAACCAAATGAATATGAGGAGCAAATTGAAGCATTGCAGCGGGAAGTGGTGGCGTTAAAGTTGGGTAATAGAAAAAACCGATGTTTTGAATGCGGTAAGCCAGAACACTGGAGAAGAGACTGCCCAGAAAGACAGAAAAGGAAAAATTTCAGACGGTATAATGCTTGTTCTTTCTTTCGTATGAACCTAGACTTAGTAGGGGCGATTGAGAAAGGGGCTATGTATTCGAAGTTGCGAGTAAATGATCGAGAAGTAGTATGCTTAGTAGATACAGGAGCGGCCGTGTCGTTGATAGATAAGAATTTATGTAAGAGCCTTAGTCCGTGTTCGTTGACAGTACAAACAGTAGGCGGGCATGTGTTGCGTATAAGGGGTAGGTCGAACTGTACGATTGTTGTTGGAGGGTGCGAGGTGACGTTTCCTTTCATTGTTGTGCCCGAACTACAGCGAACGATATTAGGAGGGGATTTTCTGCGGGAGATTGGTGCAATAATTGACACGCAAGCGAAAGTGGTGCTCACGAAATACGGGCGTATCAAAATGTATGAGACCAGCGAGATAGCAGCGGTGAACCTGTCGACGGTAAACAACATGACAAATTTAATTAAGAAATACGATCATCTGTTCACTGGAGATGGCGATCCATACGGTTATTGCGACAAGGTGAATCATGAAATTCCGTTAACTAATCCAAAAGTAATGTCATTTAAATCGCGAAGAATACCATGTCATCTGGAAGGCGAAGTGAAGCGGCAAGTGCAAGAGATGTTAAAAGACGATATTATTGAAGAAGCTGATAGCCCGTACAACTCTCCAGTGCTGTTAGTAAAGAAAGCGAATGGGAAGTATATATTCTGTGTTGACTTTCGACAATTAAACAGTATGACAGAGTTAAAACCGTGTGCCATGCCAACAGTGGTGGAAACTTTAGACCGCCTACAAGGCGCGAATGTGTTTTCCGTTTTCGATCTTCGCTCAGGGTACTGGCAGATACCGATAAAACCAGGTGATAGAGATAAGACGGCATTCAGCGTAGGCCAGACACAATATCGATTTAAACGCATGCCATTTGGACTAGCAGGTGCACCGTTCACGTTCAGACGACTGATGACGCTATTACTTAAGAACTTGAAAAACGTTGAGGTGTACGGTGATGATCTCGTCATATATAGTCAAAACGAAAACAATCATGTGAACCATGTGGAAGCCGTGCTGCGACGCATCGAAGAGTTTGGACTGCGCGTCAACAAAACCAAGTCTCAGATAGCCAAAAAGAATGTAACTCTTTTGGGACATAAAGTGGGAAGTGGTGAGATTAAACCACTACCGGAGAAAATCTTGACGATAAAGACGATCCCGGCCCCAAATTCAAAGAGGAAATTGAGGCAATTCTTGGGTAGAGCGGTGTTTTATAGTCGATTCGTGAAGAACTTCAATGAGATAGCAGCCCCTCTATACAGGCTACTAGGTGAGCCGAAGTTTGTTTGGTCGGAAAAATCGCAGAGGACATTTGACAAAATTAAACACCTGTTCGACCACCAACAAATGACGCTAAAACTACCTGTACCTGGAAGACAGTTTACAGTATGCACAGATGCCAGTGACTACGCCATAGGTGCGGTCCTAAGACAAGGTGATGGAATCGTTGAGTATGCCAGTCGAGTTTTAACACTCACAGAGAGAAAGTATTCAACGATAGAGAAAGAATGTTTAGCAATGGTATGGGCAGTCGACAAATGGCGACCTTATTTACTCGGCCGGCGGTTCCACATCGAAACTGATCATAAGCCGCTACAATTTTTGAAGACAGCGAGAGACCCACGGGGTAAATTGTCACGGTGGATGTTGCGTCTTCAGGAGTACGATTTTACGATCTCACACGTTCCTGGAAGTGAAAATGTCTTGGCAGATTTGTTATCGAGACCAGAAGACGAGCCTGAGTTGCCCGAGGTCGCTTACGGAGTGCATGCTGTAGAGCAAGACCCACTAAAACTTGCACGCAAGCAAAGGTTGGATGATACGCTGAATACAGTGATACAGGTGATAACCAACGGGATAGAAGTAGATCAAGCTACGGCGAGTAAGGAGCTAACCACACTACTCAGACAGAGAGATCGACTAAGAGTGAATGCCTACGGGACTCTGTCCTGGCGAGAGAACGACGGAAGCTGGCTGGCTATCATACCTCAGTCCTCGCGCCACAACATGATAGAAGAATGTCACCAGCTAGCACATACAGGCGTGGCCAGAACAACTGACCTCCTAAGACAAAGCATGTACTGGCCAGGTATGAGAGAAGACGTAGCAAGATACGTACTTGGATGTCCACGGTGCCAGCTAATGAAAGGTGACCGGTGCATACGACCACCGCTTCAGTCGATTCCAGTTATGGTGATAGGTGACTTGTGGTCCGTAGATGTTATGGGTTCATTTCCTCAGACATCCAATGGTACCTCCTGGTGATGACGGAACACGCGACACGATGGGTAGACGCCGTAGCGATCCCAGATCAACGTGCAAAGACCGTGACAGACGCAGTAGTTAAACACATCGTTGCAGACCACGGCGTACCAAAGACGATACTGACGGACCAAGGTCCCTGTTTCGAAAGTGAAGAATTTACTTCCCGTTTGCAACAGCTGGGCATCAAGAGGATCAGAACGACCCCATATCATCCTCAGACGAATGGCCTAACGGAGAGAAACAACCGTACACTGAAGGAGTGGCTGGCCTCGAAGGGCGGTAACTGGGAAACGGAGCTTCCACTGATTTTACTGACGCATCGGGCTACCACTCAGGAAACAACGAAGAAGTCACCCTTTCAACTGATGTATGGTAGAAAACCACGATTACCGATACACAACGAGACCTGGCCCCTTCACAAAAAGTGGAGTACGACGAAATTAAAAGCAGAGCGGAAAGAGGCCGTCAAGAATGTAATACGGAAGCAGAGGAGTGATGTCGCGAAGTCTCAGATGAAAGAAAAGACGCGGTGCATCACCTTTGCAGTCGGGGACCAAGTGAAGTGTAGAGACAGGAGATATACAGTTGGAGGCGGGCCAGGTTCACGGAAACTCCTGCCAAAGTGGGAAGGACCATACACAATCACAAAAAGAGGGGGTCAAGTATATACCGTCCGAAGAGGTGACAAACAGAAACGAGTTAATGCCAGTCAGCTCCAACGATGGGTACAGTGGGACAAGCCGATCAGCAACAATCCTCAACTAGAGGATGTAGCACCAAGCAGGTCGGAACGTCTGCGTACGAAGCTATTTGACGGGGGACGAGTGTGGTGAGAGCAAGCTGCTAGCCAATTGGTAGACATTGATCTACGCTGATTGGTAGAAATTAATCTAGGCTGATTCAAGGACCAATCACAGCTGACCTTGACATGGACAAATATGATTCGCAGACAAGTGGCTCGCATTTCCGAGAAACATTGAAAACGAGAAAGCAGAAGACTGCGTTTGTGTGCAAACAACCAATCAGAAGACCGCCTTCTTTCTGCGGGCAGAAGCCTATTAATGTACGTAAAATACATATAAATACCTGTTGGTTTTCGTAATAAAACTGATCTGTTGCCAGCCTTGTCTTCTGTTGTTACATTACTACACAAACTGTGTCTTCTGAGTCACACACACACACACTGATCCCTTTTTGGCCTTACTACTGATAGCGCGGTGATTTACCGGTATAATCAGTGAATCAATCATTTCAATCCCCTAACATCCAGAACAATTCGCGCTTGATACCGGAGTATACTTAGAGAGGAAATCGACTAGTCCTGTTAGTTGCAGATATGACAGTCGTATATGCATAACTTTCAGAAATCCGATTAGATTATGAGACAAAGAGACTTCCATATTTACAAAACATTTTTTAACATATTTTAATTATCTGAAGTGCAATATATATATACATATATATATATATATATAGGTGCACGTATGCACTTGGGTTAAGGCCCACATCACCAATCTACGAATGCAGCTATTACCACATAATGAATTACCTAATGTAATAGGTATAAATTAAGGCAATCCTACAAGTTGTTTTAGACATGGATGGATATTTCTTTAGCTTTTTCAGCATAAAACAAATGGTGTCCTCTATAGTTAATGTAAGCATTACCCAAACATGTTCCATCCACTTTCTACACTGCTAGATAAAATGATTATTTTCGCGAAAATGATGTGACATATTGACTGGTTTCATACCTAATAACTGATGAATTCTTGATTTACTTAAAGGATTATCAAATTAGAAGGAGAAATCTTGATCTCTTTATATTTAAAACAAGGTTCGCTGGTGAAAGAGTGATAGAATGAAATCCTTCAGCTGTCAACTATCACAGCTTCCCTTGACCACTCTTTTGACGATTCATTCTTCTCTGTCATCGCTTCCCTAATAAACATGCTAAGAAATTCTTCATAGCTTTGTGTAGCACATCCTATAGTTAACCGTCCTTCACAAAAGTTTATACGTTCAGAATTCCATTCGACTTCAGTTTTTCCATAATTCAGTCAATTTATTTGGGTGAGTACAGACGATGCGAAGTTTAACGCATATTTGTTTTGTTTTCTCAGTGTGAACGCTCTTTTCTGACCAACACACGTTTCTTAGTTTTATACCGACATAACCTTTCTCTTCCTACTGCTCAGAATTATTTACGCAAAGCCGAAATGACAAAAAAGACGTGTTAGAGGATTTTTCACAACTAAAGTGAATATCTGAAAGAGCTTGGAATGGCTTAGAAGTCATTCCAACCTCCTCCATATACATGAACACATGCAGGCATATGAAAATAAGTAATTTCAACGTCTACCAAGAATGCTTCAGTAAGAAGCATGTTGTATGGCCATCAATACAATCTGTACGTATACGACATTCTTGTACATATAGACAGTCCTGCCTCAGAGATTTGTGAGCCTGCTGTTTTATAAAAGCAATTCTCACAACAACAGCATGATACCACGGACATGTGAAGCAGGGAAGTAAGGAAGACAGAATGTTGACGAGTTGGCGTTTACCACTTCGAATCAATACGGAGAAAGCTGTACAGCGATTCCGTATATGTACGTTTTAAATGACGCCAACATACATCATTCTAGTTGATAAAATTAAACAGTCAGCAATCTATAGAGTAAAACTGTTGAGGATGGGGAATAACAAACACAATGGCACTGTATAAATAGATTTATGGATTTGAGAAACAATAGGCCTATTACATAACAACTACATCCTCATTTAACATCGATTAACTGTGGGAAACATTGAAATGACTGAACTTTTACATCACTCCATTATGTCGATTCTCAGGGTTGACTGAATTAGATTAATTCTTATGACATTGAAAATGTCACCACATGAGTGCAAAAGAAATTAGAAACTAGCGAAAACCATTTTTATTAAACAACGAAAGTAATTAACATTACATGAATATAATTAAAACGCTGATGCCAGCTTACAAACAAATAAAGTTTGTCAGATTATAGTAGCCAGTTCGGCAAATTTCGTAAGCGACTCCGCTGAAACCAAAACAAGTACGTACATTAGATAGTTTTCAGTTATTATATATTCCACGAAAAATAAATTTAGAGATCAGTCCTAATTGACTGCCAGCTTAAATCACTGATTAACTAAATTGGCACTACATCAAAATTCATCATCTTTACCCGCTTTCGGAATTATTTTATTATGCTTCTTATTACAAGGAGTCACCATTCATGTTCGCTCGATATTTCAAACAGCTTTTTACCAATTGCTAGTGATTTGTGGAAGAAAAACTGAAGAGAAACAACGTGAAGTGGGATTTGAACAATCTCAATTAGGATGCAGGCAGCATGGTCGATTATCATGTTATTTGAAGACTCTTCACATGGGGAGAACACATTGCATGAAGCTGCGTCGAAATATTGTTTCCTCTTCGAACTATATTTCAGAATAAAGCTATTATAATTGAGAATTAATTTTAAAAAGCAAAAATTCAGTCCTAATTAGGCATTCCGATTTTAATATTTGATAATTCAACCTACCTTATATTTCGTCAACGCTAATAGCAAAATTATAAGAAAATAGTCTCAGAACGATTCTATAAAACTACCCTGGAAACAAGTGAAATTTACTGTAATTGACAAGTGAAGTATTGAGATAAAAATGGTTTTCGCTGTTATTCTCTGTGCGTGGCTTCATATAGTTCAAAGTTAGTTAGACTTTTGAATCGAAATACCAGAATAAGGAGCCTAAATCACTTCACCGAGCTTCTCACAGATTGAAACAAACAGCAGTAATGTGTTATATGTGTCCAAATCAAGTTCACTTTTAAGGGTTTGAAAAAATTTAGGCATTGTATTTCCCAATGAAAAACCTTTATTACAAAGAAGTAATGTGTGGTGTATAATTTCATTATCCGAAAGTAGTCGAGTTTTTCATGTGTGTTTATTTGTATCTGGTGATTGATACGCGCGCTGCCACTGTCGACATAGACAGTAAAGCTCAAACTGCATGAACAGATGGCTAATTTTTCCATTATTATTACCACACTTATAATTGAAGAATATTATAACCAGACAAAAATGTGTGGAACAGTATTGTATTTTATGAGAATATATTTTGGACAGTGTTATTGCATATTTTCACTGAAGATCATTTTATATGAAAATGATGAAGCAGAATTCTATCTAGAAACAAATTGTTAGAATCATACATTCTAGTAGTAGTAGTAGATGAATTACACTTCACCTAGCACTTCTTTGCTCTGTGTAATCAGACGGGAAATCGATGAGCAGATTTGACATGACAGTGCTCTGGTTCTGACATGCTTGCTTTTCATTATATTTGAGTGTTTGCGAATAAATCACAACATATGCGATTGAAACAGTAATGGTCAAATAAGCGATGAAACACACATAAATATCATGGTAAAATACAGAATTTTAAACGTACAATTTCCCTTTCATAGTTGAATAGCAAAAGAGTACGCGTCATTTTCTCTTATGTTTATTTTTGTCAAGATTGAATCACATTACAAATATTACTCTGAAAAACGTTTTTGATATGAAGAAGGAGGATATAAGAAGCTGAAATAATAATCACTGGGCTGTTGGCAATAGGCATCTTTGGCTGAGTCGGAATAGTCATTTGACAGGATTGAACCAAAGTGGCGAGAAGGAGATGACTATTTCACGTCTAGGAATACTTCAACACAATACAGTGTCACTTCATTCCCCATTAACTGAAATCTCTTATTGCCTGTTTAATTTTCTGGGCTCATAATTCAAAGCATAAGACGGATTGACGTATATTCTGCGCACCACAAAAAATTAGGCCAGATAATGTTGGCATACTAAATCATATTATTAAATCAATAATGAAAACGTTGATCCATGATGATGACAGTTTTGTGAATCAGTAGGTAATAATGAGTGACATATGATTTTTACACAATGACCTCACAGATTATATCCAGTTTAACTCGAAAAACGTTTATGGCAGCAGTCACCATCGGTACAAAAATGAAACAAGCTCAACTAGGCAACGAGTAACTGTTTGTTAGTTGATTGTTTAGCCAGACAGACGTTCATGAACCAGTGCATCTACATCATATATGGATGAATAAAAACGTTTATCGGTTCAGCTATACGTGAAGCAAGAAGGCTACCATATCATGTCATTAATTTGCATATTCTCACGAAATGAAACCAGTGCCACAGATTTCAGCATGAGAAGTCAGTGAAGGACATTAAACTTTATTGCATAAGTTGTACTAAGTAAAATAATACTGGAAAGTGATGTGAAAACAAAGTTATTATTGACAAGTGTAAACTGTGAGTATCCATCCAGAGTATTCATCGTAATCTTTTTTGTCTTGCATTTTACCTACCAGTGTTTTAGCTTTCACAGTAGATCAACTAAAATCCTTGGAGCGGTTGATTCCAGTTTCTTGATTTATATACAAAAGTTGGTTGGTAGGGTTTCGGTTAGTTTCATGCTAGATGACGGACTGATACCAGTAAGCGAACTGTTGAAAACAAAAGTGTACTGAACAACTGTTTCGTCCTCGTTTGAGTTTTATCCGTAGTTGGTACCCATTGCCAGGTTTCGAACCAAGGACCTTCTGGCAATACAGTGACCTCACATACCATTCAGCAACTAGGAGACGACTCAGTGGTCAATGAATGTTTACTCCTACTAATTTGTGATTCTCGCGCGAACAGCCAATCTCAGCGGTGGGAATTTATCCTCACTCCCAACGAGATGGATCTCACTGATAACGACTTGTTAATGGAACTCCAGGAGACTCCATCCTGCAGTCAGTCACTAGCGAGCAGCAGATTAGTTTGCATTTATCTAAATTGGATCACGAAATATGCACCAAACTGACGACATGGTTGCAAAAATTACTCGGCAGGATTTATAAGAAACAATTTTAAACGTCACACCAGCAGTGGCAAAGAATTAGGAAAAGTACCTTCAAACGTGTCAACATGAAACAACGAATAACGTGAAAATCATTAGCGATGAAATGGTTGAACGGAAATCATCAACGAAAACAGTCTGTACAGAGATAATGTGAGTGTATTCAGGCATTAAAAATACAGTTTCATGAATTAAAATGCGACATCGAAAAGGTAAGTAAAAGGATATGAACAAGCATGAAAGTTTGCTGAAAGTCCTAAGAGAAATACTGAAATACTTCCAGGAATAAATTCATCATATCATCGTAAATAGAGAGAAAAATACCATTGAGTGATAAAGACGCCTAATTGAAATTCATGAGAAATTCATAATGAATGAGAAAGAAGAAGCAAATATGTATAATTCCGATAGATCGAGAATTCCTTGGAATGTGATAACAAATCATAAGACAAAATAAAGATATCAAAAATGTTAAAATTAAGATGGCAATACGAAGCGTCGTAACAGTTACTTCAAGTTCACTGGATGCTTCGAGAAAAATTATTAGCTTCTTCAAAAAATCAATTCAAATTTATTGACTACTACCATATTATAAAGCATTCACATCGAAAAAGAAAATCTCAAAATGAACTGATTCATTTTCAACTAAAGCTCCAAAGTTTAGCGTCATATATCAATCACCATTGTTGTTATCACGCAAAACCCATATCCTTTCTTCAGACAATCTGCCACCAAAGAATATTGTTGGTGTCAATGAATGCCGTATAATAAAGATAACACGAATACTCGGTATTCGTTTAGGGGGACAAATCAGTTCTTAAATATAGTCTATGAATCTACAGAAAGACATTCTAAACTCCACTGAATGTGAATAACATCAATTAACTACAATGAAGAGGTGAACTGGAAAGCGTCCATCGCGGAGGTACAGTAAAACATAACGGATATTCGTAACATAGGCATCTGATTGTGGGAATAAAAAGGAAGGTCGATGTACAGGCGTGTATAACCTAGAGAATGTGTATGACGATATTCCAAGTAAATTGGAAAAATCAAAATCATACATCGATCGAAATTGTATTAAATTGGCTCACAGAGCATCCACAAAATGTTCAGAATGTGAATAAATGAGAATATAATTGAGACCTTATTAAACACTGCAAAAACGTAGAACCCGAAAACAATCAGATCGAAGAATAAAAAATCAAAAACAAAATAATATGACATTCATAATATTAATGAAATCAAATCAGTAGAAGCGAAAAACAAACACAAATAATCATAAACCAGCATTCCTCACCATATTTCCTCTAGAAAAAAGTAAAGTAAGACCAATAAGCTCGGCAAAACAAAATCAAAATGATTACAGAAAACTATGAGAATTAAGTATCATTATTAACTAATTCATGATTGAATATGTCTCACTCGGTTCTGTCAATTAGAAACGCAAAGATATATATTCAACTGGATGTTTGGTAACGGCAATATAAAAATCAAATCACATTCATTGAGAATGTGGACAGAAAATGCAGAAATGCTTAACTGAGATAAAGTGAAATGCTTGATCAAATTAAAAGAAACACAACCTTACCCAAAACAAATGCATGAAATATTCTGTTACACTGCATTTGACGATCTCATGAAATTACACTCCCATTTACAATATGGTTGAAAAAAATCGATATGTGTTTCAAACATCTCGATAGGTTCAAATTTTGTTCTCCTTAATACAATCGGAAGCACCATGTATTTCAAGCGACAAACCCTCACAATGAATGAGTCATTTCCTAATGCTGGATTTACAATCTGTGTCTCAGTCGTCGCCGTTGACGTTCATGCCAAAAGCATCACATGCAGCTATTTGAGAAATACAAAATACGGGAGCAGCTATAATTGACGTCATGGACGGCCATTCATCACACGCACTATAAGAGTGGGATGGTGTGTGTTCAGATAGATGTTTCATTCCTGCAATCAGGTCTGTTGTTCATCGTTACTTTAGCGTGTATCCGACAGAGATCACACAAGAAAAATAAACCCCACTGAGGGAAACATCAACAAATCATCCTCTTGAAAAATTTCACTTGAATACAACAGCTGTAATTAGGAGTGATTGTGGATTTTAAGAGAAGAAATATCAGTCCTCAAACATTGGATATACGAAAGACTGTGGTCATTCTTTTGTGCATGCATAAAGTGACACATTCGATCATTACGTGTCTATATTATGGATCCATGTTAGGAATAGTATGAGTGACAAATGGATGAAGTGATCTTTTAGATGCTCTTCCAAACTGTTGTTTCAATTTGAATAGTCCATTTCTAGAATAAAATAATTGATTTCATTCATGTTTGACATCTATTATTCAAATTGAACTTGAATTAATTACAGAATACACTAATATTATTTGTCCGTAATCCTCATCATTTAAATAAACAACTTAAGTCACGATTCAAAATAACTTACGTCAGCCTAAAAACAAGATGCATTGTAATGAAACAAACAAAAACATTATTCCTGCCAATGTGTTTGCAAACCATGCCTCAACAAGATAAAAATCAAAAGTGTATTTGCAGAATTGCAAGGCCACATAAATAATTGTTAAAATAATTTACTCATCGCCGAATGACAAATAAGTAACGAATAAATTACTTGTGTGACGGGATAATAGAGAAACCCTGAATGTCAGAGTCTTGGTCACACAGCTCTTCCAAGACAGCTGTTCATAACTGCAATCAATCATTTCGTATTCTGTTTTCATCACTCTTACGCAAACTACGTGTATTCAGCGATATACCTCCTCAGTAACTGAATTATTTGCTAACGTTTTTTTGTTTCTTAGTAAAGCTCAGATATTTCCGTTTAGCTTACACGCAAGGCATCACTTCTATCCATCTACTATTGCCACAACGTAATAATTTATAAATGATTTAATGAAAGGCCATACAATACATACACACACACACTATGAATACATGCAATTCATACAGGTTTGTAATATATTTCTTCGCTATGGTGTTTTCTTATGGACTCACGGAGAAATCTCAGTCACATTTACCATCAACATATTCGTTGAGCCAGTTAACAGTTGTCGACCTTGTTTGCATCGTCGCTTAGCTGAATTCTTGTGGTGTCATTCCAACTGAATGAGCTTACTCGTATACTAAATCGTGGTCTCTAACTTTGAGATATACGAGGACTATCTCCACTATTTCACGCTTATGGTCAGCATATATCAATTTTGTGAATTCGAAATAGTGGTATTTTGAGTGGAAATGCATGAGATGCTCTGCTTGATGATCTTATAAACTGTTGTTTCCATTTCAGTCAACAATTTCAGGAATGAAATTACTCCGTATTATTTCATGTGCGTGGTGTGGAATTCAAACTGCAATAGATTTTTATCGAAATCGTTATTTCTAATCCTGTCTGTCTACGTTATCATTTACGGATTATTCAATATTTCTCACCGGATTCTAAAAGCAGAAAGTGTTTTCATAAGTCGAAACAAAATAATATTGTTGTCAACGTGTTTGGAATAAATTTTTCAGGAGGTTGACAATCGGAGCGTTATTCCAGGATTGCAAATGAGCATAAATAATTATTAATTATTTACTCATTAAGGAGTGACAAATAACTGACGAATAAATTTCATGTGTGACGGGATAGTAGTGCAACCTTGAATGTTATGGTCTCGGTCACACAACTCTTTCAAGGCTGTCATCCATAGCTGGAATTAATGCTTTCAGTTGCTGTACTTTTTAGTTCACTGCGAAATACTTGAATACATGGATAGACTTCTTCAACTGTATTGGGTAACGTTTTTTCCCTCAATATTTCAGTAGTTTCCGTTCGGTTTTACACAAATTGCCTCATATTCTCCTATTTTTTCTTCTTATATTTGTTTTAGGTTTAAGCTTTTTTCTCCAATTTTTACTTGCTAAACAATATTGCATATTAATGTTTGTTTCGGTTTCGTATAGTTTATCGTTCTTCCACGCTTTTTTGCAAATAGCATTCCGGAATATTTTTTACAACAACAATAATAAAAAGCACTTGTGGAATATCGTCGAATCAACTTGCTGCATTGCTTTTGTTTCTTTTATTTGAATGTCGTTTTTGTGGTTTACGAATACTGAAATTGACTCAAAACTTGTGTGTTTGCATATCATCTGTTTTCAACTTCATTTAACAAACTATCTAGGACGCATTAATCAACGATATAGGCGTTTTGTGGATCATGGTGTCACAAATTTTGGTTGTCGGCACACGAGATGAGCAACTAGTTAGGTGTTCACAATATTTATATCATTTCAGTTATATGATTCTCGAATAAATTCGAATGAATTTGTCCAGTTTCTTGAGTTAAAATGCGAAATTAAATTACTTCAAGCCTTGCGATTCCCTATGCTATAAATTTTTCGAAATTAATACCGATTTCCCTAATGGTTGAAACCAACTTACCCATCCCTATTCATACGAAACACGAAGGGAAATAATGAGTGAAATATCTACACCAGCCAATATATTTTTTCCACCTAATCCGTCATCGCTGTGGAAATGAACTCATGGATGTCGAATGCGTGGTCTCATAAGCGTTACTGAATCTGTGTGAAAACCACAGCCTAGAAAATTCACTTATGCATGATTTGGATAATCTTCCCATTTTCGTCTTCACGGTAGGACGTATTATATTCACATTAAGCTTCAAATATTTATGAATTCATATTTGGGAGAAAGCAGTTCTGAAGTTCAACAGGGTAAGCAACGTGCCACTTAACCAACTTGTTAATATTCTGGTCGACAGGCACATGGACTCATGTGAAAAATGTGCCAAATCAATTTTGTCTAACTCACACCACACTCTTCACTCACAACTCTCCCATTGCATCTCATCAGGCAACACCAGAAGCCTGTATATGCTCGCACCAGCAAGTACAAAAACTCAACCATACCCTACTTAGCTCGTGTTCTGTGCGATAAAGAAAGCATTAGGCGTGACACCTATAATTCATTAAATAGTCAGTAGAACAACTGATCCTCGTCTTTCCAAAGCATATCATCTATAGGTTCAACATTTTCTTTCTTTTCCTTTTCTCTCTCTCTCTTTTTTTTTTTTCCGTTATGTGCTGCTTTGTTTCCTTCTCTCGCTTACGCCAGTAAATATGATAGCACCTACTTTTCTAACACCTTCAAACACTGTTCAGCGTTGGCTTTGCTACCGACACGCCAATATGTTGTTGTCATAATGAACTGAGATTTCCTTAATCTATGTAGAATTCTATTTATCGATAATGTACTAACTGGATGCAATACTGTAGTAAAAATGCTGAGAATTCCATTCTGTATCACAAGTACTGTTTTGGAATAAAGCAAATTATTATTATTATTTCTTTTCCATTACAAGTAACAGAAAGACACAAAGTATGCCCTCAACAGATTCAATCACTATATGTGGTAAGCCTCCGATTGAAAGCTCAACCACCAGATTTTATGTTTATATTCAAAGTAAAGGGTCATATACTCCTCTTAGATAAACTTAAAACGAAGAAAGTCATAATTCACACACACAGTATGGCTATGTGATTTTTATACAGGTAGGTAATTCATTTTTACGCTATTGTCTGTTCTCCCTCAGAACTCAACAATAAATTGCACACACTTTAAGCAACAGTGATTCATTTTACTGGCGGAATATAATCAAACTATTATATCGCAAACATTCTTCGTCAGTACGGATATCCTTGTCAGTAACTGGCAATTTAATTGAATGAAACGCGATTCATTATATGCCAAGTGTGCGTGTAGGTCTCTTCCAATTTCTCTTGACATATTGAAGGCAACACGTATTGATCTACGATTGAGCAATAACTCAACATTGGATTGGATTTTTACTCCCAATTTTCAAACACGAGATATTCTACTAGATGAAATTCCACAATGCTGCAACATGTTAAATGTTTGCATTTTGGGGATAAATTTATTGTATATTTTGGTGTTCTTCAAACCGCACTAGAACCCCATTCAAGTGATTTTGTTAACCTGAGTATATGTTGAATATATGTTAATTTTTAGTGATATTTTCATTATTGTATTTGAGAAATAATTAATTGTCTTACAAAAGCCTTTTTATTTTAGAGGGGAGGAAAATTGCGCATTTTGTATATTTTTCATCGTTAATACATCATTCACATGCAATCATCAATGAATATACGATGTCCGTTATGAATAGGAGATTCCATTGCAGCATATAATGTTGCCATGAGCAACAACCTTTCGCGAACTCAAACACAAATGTAATATTTAGGTCAACTGACATTTAACGACCTCGTGATGCCACGTTCGTATCCAAATGCGCCTCAAGGAAACTGCTGTTTATATGTCCAAGAAATTCATTCAGTTTTCCTTTCCACTGAATTTTACAAAAGCACTTATTAACCAATCGCAAACAATTTCAAAAATATGAATCACTTTCTATTGTTATTTGCTGAATAAGAGCGGAATCTTTGCCCTACACGTTTAGGAGTGAAACGCTACATCTTACTCTCACCACCTGCTTTCGACAATGATAATACTGGTTGTATAGGATTGGATCATGCGGTACGCCATGTTGAAGGATAAGCTGGGCGAATAAGGAGACTGTAGAAAGTTTGACCTTTGCGGATAATTAATGCTTAGTATCATACAGGCTCGAAGACCTACGAGCGACAGATTTAGCACAAAGGGAAGGAATTTAAGTGAATAGAGGGTAGCTAACCAACGACAACTGCCACCATTTAAATAGCAATGGAAGAAACAGAACAGGGATATATCTTCCATTTATTTTGACTGTGTTGTTACAATTATAACCGACTCCAAGTATGAGGATATCAAATTCACGTCTGTGGATAATCTCGGTAATCTGAAAGCAATGTGGAAATTTTCTGTTCTCAGCATGAAGAACGAAATTCCGAATTTCAACATCAATTACAGGTTAACGTTTCTATGTAGACAAAAGAATTTCTCCCTAAGAAGAGCGTTTACAATAAGCTAGAACGTTTTTTGAACACTTTCTTGTCATGACTCCGCACTCACTATCACACTATATCACAAGTTTTTCTTCGAACGAAGAAACCAGGGACAAAGTGTTCAACAAATATTGTGAAAGAACTAGAGATGGGTCAAACACATCAGAAGAGACTCTTAATAACGTGCCATTACTGTCCGGTGGTGAGTTAATGCTGAGAAATAATGAGTCGATTGTCCAAGTGTGACTTGTAAATGAGAAGCCGAAGTTTTTGTTTCCCTCGAAACTCAGTGAAATGGTAATTAAATTGGCGAATGAGTTGCATAACTTCAGTTAATCGGCCTGTTTAAATCCTTGAGTAACTGAAGTTTTCAATATTTGCTCCGTTTCATATTCTTTTAGTCATCCGATTGCTCTGAGTAGTCGGAATATATATTCATGCACAATTCCACATAGGTTTGTGCCTATATCTAGGAATTTTCCGAAACTAATGCAAGAACAGCAATATGGAGCATTATTGAAAAATACATAAGATCGACAAATATTCCTTCATATGACACATTAACGTTTATTAGATTATTCGGAAATTTTGTACAAACAGTGAATATATATTGCTAATAAACTCGCTGAAACTACTTCAACACTACGGTATGCAGTGACCAAGTCTCTATTGACCCCATTCATCAGCTATATGACAGTGCCACGTGCCAGGTGATCCACATCGGAAAACTCAACGAGGCGTCCGAAGTGAATACAGGTGTGATGATATCTCTGATTGTGGTGGACTGGATTATGCGTCAGACTGTTGGGTGCAAGGAGACATGAATACGCTGGAACACCGATTGAATGACTCTAGAATATCCGGATTTCACTAATGATATATGTCTATTGTCACACGAACTCGAAGACTTGTAGGCAGGCGAAAACCTACAAACTGGTTGAATAGGCAGTGAAGACAGGACTGCAGGTGAACATAGAGAACAAGGAGGTGATGAAGATAACCGATCAACCAACAGGAACGAAAACAGCAACCAGAACCAATCACCACCAACGGGAGAGATTTAACAGAGGTTGCCTCCTTCACTCATCCAGCTAGGAAGCATCGTCTCAACTACAGGTGGAACGGACGAAGATGTCAAAGTCAGACAGGTTCGGAAAGGCAAGATACGCCTTCATCAATGTGACACCAGTTTGGAAATCTTTTGCATTGACTCAGCATAAAGAATAAGAGTCGCATTTTCAACACCAATGTGAAGTCGCTTCTTCTACACCGGTCAGAGACTTGCTTTGCGTGTTACGAAAAGGATTTCCAACAAGCTGCTGCAGACTTCCATCAACAGCTGCCCAATTCGCTGACTGCATACTGAAGATCAAATGGCTGTTAAGAAAGAATAAGCAACAAGAAACTATGGGAACTAACCAACCAAGAGCCAACCGCTCAACAAATATGTGGGAGAAAATGGAGATGAATGGATTGGGCATACATTGATGAGGCCACCGAATGGCATCGCACGCGAGTGAAATCCAAATGGGAAACGACGAGTGGGTCGTCAGTGCGAGAGTGACATGGAGGATATCGTCTGAGGAGCAAGAGATGAGAGAGTTTGGTCAATCCTGAACCCAGCCAAAGACAATGACCGAAAACAAAACAAGGTAGAGATGTGTTGTTGAAGCCAGCACTATGTTCCACTTGGAACTCAAGGGAATAATAATATATAATGTATACTAGCAGTCTGTTGAACATTATCGTAAAGACACTTTACGGAGAAACTGAACTTACTATTAACTTTGTTATTTATAGAGATAAAGAAGACAAATTTAACAACACTAAGTAACTTTCAAAAAAAAATTAGTATTATGATGCCAGCACAAACTCATCAAATGTTTGAAGGGAAACATTAAATAGTTAAAAGATATTTTCCTAAAGATTTTTATATTGTTGAAGTAAAATGGAGGGGGAAATGAATTATGTTCTAATGTTGGTTTCCGAAATGATGCTGTATCGTTGTCTTTTTGTCTATGGAGTGTAGCTTACATTCTCCTTTCGAACAGTTTAACAACAAAGAACACTTTGTTTCATGTCATGATCCATCATAGATCACCACATAATTTGCGTGCAAAACGATAAAACACTTATACGATTTTGACCATTATTCTTCACAGCACAGCGAACAATTCCACAGACTCAGCAGCAACCATTCACCGCACTAATGAAGTACTATCAAACTATTATTTTTTACAGATTCTCTCAGTGATCGTTGATTCTGTCGGCTAAAAGCTACCATATGTAGTATGTAAATATTCTTCCCATTCATGATACCACTCGATGAAGTCTTACATTTCTTCGATTTATTGTTTTCTGGGTGAAGCTAGCTATTCTAGGAAGATGCCGTGCGAATACACGAAATGCTTTGCCGGATATTATTTCAAATAACTGCTTTGCGATTAGTCAGATTAATGTAGGTTAAGAATACAGGCCCTGGGGTTGAAAGTGATTCCATATTAGATAAGAATTAGTAACAAGACGACGATTTGAGCATAATTTACGGATCAAAATTACATCAATTAGTTTAGCAGCTTCATGATTTGCCTTGCACATGGATTTGTCTCTCTATTCAATTTGTTCTGTGTTACTGCTTTCCGTATCTCCGATAATGGTGTTCCGGTGTTGAATAAATAAAAAGCGGTTCAGTCAGCAATCTCTCCTTACATCTGACCGTATTACTTTTAATACTTTCCCTCTGTCCCACGTTATTGTGTTGATACATTCAGGTTAATCCGAAACAACAGCGAAGGAGTTTTGCCAGGTTATTCAGCTGCGTCGTCTGATAAGTGGTAGCCGAAATAATTTTTATTTATGCTTTTGCTCAATGAAGGACACTTAAACACTAATATGTTGAGTCTGTTAAAGTGGATATACATCACATATGCCACTGATAAAAAATTTAACTTGGATTCATGAATATGTTAATCTTACAGCTTGCTGTGACACATTCATGTGAAGAAGGGAATTGTGCAACATATATTCAGTGTGAAACTCTAGATTCCATAAAACACTGTCAGATATTAGAAACATCCCTGTGAAATGGTAAATGTAATACAAATCTGAATTGTATCATCATTTTCACTAAACAGAAATGTTTGTTCGACCACCAATACATGCATCATTCGCGATTCCCGTAAAATCAGAAGAATTTTTACAGCGACAACAATACATCGTGCTAATGAAATATCATTGATCAATTGTGTTGCACAAATTCACGTTTACTAGCCTATGTATGCTGCTCATTGAGTGTGGATTTTGATAATTGTAATGTAATTCAAATTATTTAGGATGTGTACATTGCCTACATCAGCTTTCTTTGAGCTTCTCAATAAGGATCCATGAATTCACGATATATCATTTTTCGGCGTATATTAGCATACATTACACGAGCAGTAATTCAGGTAATACTGTACTTTGTGAGATCCTACATATATACTACATTTTCACAAATTGCCATCAGGTGTGAATCCGTGTGTGGACACGATTTCTCCTGAAACGCCATTATAGATCGAAATAGGCAATTTACTAAGAATCAGTTCACATAACTTGATTTTTTGATGCAGTTGACAGCAGGCAACTTCAAGGCTTAAATTGGCGTTTACACTTACAGTTCTCTTTACGGAGAAATTAATTCAAGTTATTCATTAGCATATATTGACTGCCTATAAATTGAAAATGTCTCGATAAACTTCATGGAAAATATATAGACACCACTTACCATGGCGGCCTGCTTACAACTTGGGCTACCAAAATTTTCCGTCACTTATATTGCATCCGATTTCTTGGATTTATTTTGTTTTAATCATTCACTTATGTGTCCAAATCGTATTACTTACTCTCGCAATTATTTAAAATGTTTTCAACCGGATACTTTACGAGTATATAATAACCTTAAGAAAAAGCATTATGGTGGGTAGCAAAGATCCTTGAAGTGTACTCCAATGCATCAGATGACTGTTCCTGTGGTTATGACCACAAATTGCCGGTCATTATCGAACAAGATTAATCACTTGGATTCTTTATTTTATTCAAATATTTATCATAATACAGGTGTAATAACGCTTCAGGAAACTTGGCTACACGACTCATATGATGATAATTTAATCTCCCTCAATGGTTTCAATATGTACAGACAAGACCGAAGTAGTTCAAGGAAGAAGCGAGGCGGCGGTGTTGCTACTTTCATCAATTCTCAGTGGTCTGTTGCCAACAACGTCTGCCTTAAATTCTCAAATGATAATATTGACTGTATAACTGTCAAATGTCGACCTAAACATCTATCTAAATACAAATTCATTTATATCACGAATATTTATATCACAACTTGTTGTAGCACTTCAGAATTATCTATGCTTGCTGATGAATTCACTATTTTCGCTGCGGCCTCTTTTGGTAATTCCCTGTCCATAATGACAGGTGATTTTAATTCATGTGACTGCAGCTTTCTCACAGTGATAGGTCATGAAAATGTTGTTAACTTTCCCACCAGACTGCATAATTCCCTTGATCTTGTATTTATCAATGACTCCGGAATACACGAAGCTCGTAAAAGAGCTCCACTGTTTAACTCAGATCATTGTATTGTACGGGTTTTACCTAAAATTTATGGAAAATTACACAAGAGAACTTTTTCACACCTTTCCAAGAAAACTGTACATGGATGTTAGTCTATGGGGAATGTTGAGAACCTTAGAAGCATGCTCAAAGATACAAGGTGGGACCTGTTTAAAGAAGACTCTCTTGATGACACAATCTCTAATATTACAAGTTATCTCAAATTTTGTCTTGACACCTGTTGTCCCGGAGAAACGCTCTTCATCAGATTTGACCGTTTCTCCTCTCCTCAACTTAAAACGCTTCGCAGACAGAAACAAGAATTATATAAAATGAAGGATAATGCTGGTTTGAAAAGAATTAACATCCTGATAAAGTCCGAAATGCACAGATTGAATTCAATTTACAAACAAAAGTTTATATCCTGTAAAAATGCGTCTAACATACGGAAACTTTTCAAAGAAATTACTGGTGGTAAGCAGATAAACAGTATTCCTCATTCCCTTGATATTTGCACACTAAACAAGTCCTTCATACATTCTCCCACAAATGGGAAACTTTCTAGTGTTACAAGTATTATTGGAACCTGCTTCCCTGGATTTACTACAAATGATGTTCTAAAATGTCTCCAGTCTATGAACCCTTCTTGTAGCCTGGGTCCAGATGGTTTGCCTAGTGTTATTCTTAAAAATTGTGCAGATATCCTGTGTTATCCTCTCATGGACATAATTAATGAATCTTTTTCCAATAATGTCGTGCCAGCCACTTGGAAGTTAAATGAAGCCGTTGGTTCCTATGACCCTTGCAAAATCGATGATACTGATATAGAAACCAAGTCTGAAGTTAAGTATCTTGGTTTAATTGTCTCTTCTGACCTATCCTGGTCCTCTCATGTCTTATCGATTTCTTAAAGAATATTTCGTTTGACTTTTTACATTAAGAAGTTAAGGCACTCAGGCATAACCCAACCACTCCTCTTACAGTTTATCAACTCGTGTATTTTACCTATTCTTCTTTACTGTTCACCCTTATTCGTTCCTGGATTGCTTAAAAAAGACTTTGTCATACTTCGTAGAACTCTGAAGACTGTCAGTAGGACGAGTGGTATCCCATTGGGCCATATCGTTGGCATTGTCACCGATAGACATTTGATGTCATGCAACAGATTCGCTAAAGGAATTTTGTCAGACTCTGAGCATCCACTCTACCTGCAGTTCCAACCTTGTGTCTCCTCAGGTAAAACAAGAAGTCTTTTCAGAAGACTTTGTGCACGTACGTCTAAGTATACAAATTCCACTATACCATATTTGGCACGTACATTATGTGATGAAAATAGCGTCAGAAATGAACTAACTAACCTTCTTAGAACCTTAAAGCATCATACTTTATTGTTATTGTATTTCTTATATTATAATCCTCCTAATTTTTTCGTTTTGTTTATTTTATTTTCATAAGTGTGGACATAATTTTAAGCTGTATAATGACTGTTAACTTTGTATTTGTGTTCTCTGTGGTGGAGGAGTTTCTTCTCACACTGCCGGCTTTCCTGTTGCCATTAGATTGAACGCATTTGACATTTCTACTCTCGTTGAAGGATTGGAGTCCTTTGCAGATCTATGCATGGTTCTGACGGTATTTATAGGCGAGTTGCAAGTGGTGGCTGATTCAATATTCCTTTAAATTGATCAGCCTATTGTTTTGGTTTTTCTCTTCCTTGGTAATGATGTCCCTTTGAACATGCTTTTAGCTTTCACTAGTTATGTTAATCTTTTCTGAGATAGGTACCTGGTTATCTGATATAATGTTCTAAATTCTCTTTTTACTGCATCTTGTTTTGATTAAGTTCGTTGTTGAGGTGTCATTGAATTGTCTGTTTGCACTGAACTCAGCTTCTTCATATGTTAACCATCTTTGCATTGAGTCATCTTCTCTTTCACCGTTGTCCTATCCTCAATTAGATTCCATGAATCTGTTGAGAGTCACTCCTTATCTTGTTATTTCTTTCTTCCTAGAAAGGTTGTACACACCTCCTGGAAAATCACGTTCAGAGAATTCAAATGTTCTTCCACGCAGGCTTCTTAATTGCCACCACGTAGTGTCTCCAACTTTGCTGTTATCTGATTTGCAGGGACAGCATCCATTGTGGTTTCTTCCTTCAGTTTCCTAGTACTGATCTTGAATTGTGATCTTTCTCCATTTGTTTTCATGGATTTCAGCTTCGTCTTGAAGGTTTCATTGAATTAAATGATGGTCTGAGCCCACATCGGCTCTCCTTCTCGACTTGTATCCAGCAGACTGTGTCTCCACTTCCTTGAGACTGATGTGAAATCTGTCTGGATTGTGGTGTGTCTTGTCGGGCGAAATCCATTTTACCTTGTGTGTATCATTGTGCATGTACACTCCGTTCTCATCCATTCCGCCTAGCAAGAACCGCCCCTGAGGATTTCGATGTCACAATTTGGGATGTCATCCATTACTAGTTGTAGCTGTCTACAAATCTCTTCGTTCTTGTCTTGTTCCGCGGTGTTTCTTACACTGTGGGTAACATTGTGACCTATCTTCCTTTCCAGGTTGAATCGTGCTGTCATGATCCTGGATGAAATTCGTTCATACTGCATTAAGGCTTTGGCTGACACTGGTGACATTATGATGGCCACTCACTCCCTCGGTTTGTTCGTGGTTGTCATCTGGGTGATCGAAGTAGATTACTGACTCTCCGGTTGACAATTTCTACAATACGCAACCATTCTCTCTGATATCGTTGATAGCCACTACTTCCACGTCATGTGTCTATGCATAACTTTGGCTAACTGCACAACATAGACAGTCTCATATATTGTACGGAGATTCCATGTCACCATTCTAATTCTTGGTTTTATCCAGAGACATTTTAACTGATAGCACGAACTGCCATGTATTACACAAACAATGAGAATAGAGAATTCGCACAGGTACGTGATTTACTTCTACGTTTTGTTTTATTTTTCCTATAAACGGGACGATAGATTTCAAAGACTTCGTGCAACCACAATAATTTTTATGTAAGCTTATGCTCAATGAAGGACACTTAAACACTGATATGTTGAGTCTGTTAAAGTGAATATGTAGTGACCCGTTTTATTACTCATCATCGCAGTATACTTTCACTATGTAATTGGACTTTGATTTGTTTATTACTCTAAAGATTGCGTGTTAACAATTGATACTTTTGTACTCGCTCGA
This sequence comes from Trichobilharzia szidati, assembly GCA_944472155.2. NCBI lineage: Eukaryota > Metazoa > Platyhelminthes > Trematoda > Strigeidida > Schistosomatidae > Trichobilharzia > Trichobilharzia szidati. The sequence goes on from OX235279.1 coordinate 172,913,671, forward strand.
TTTTTGAATTTTGATTTCTGCAATAATACACTATCGTATTCCTTCGCAAGTGCCTTTTGAATTACGTTGTGGATGTCGAGTAATCGCAACGTTAGGACACAATTATAAACGCGAAGAAGTACTAGGATATACGTGTACGCTAGTTTAGTCAAAATATAGGAGCACAACAATTGGTGAGCCCGACATAGCTGATCGATCGACTACATCATTTCGAAGTATACACACAGTGGATTTAATCATCTTTGCTATCGTATTAACTTTTATAACTGCATTACATTTGGATATATATTTACTGATATTTTTGCTTAAAGTACCTCCGGTAAGCAGACCATTTTTGGACATTTTTGAACTTACCTATATTCTGTTCTGTTTTTGCTCACCTTTTGTAATTTTGCTATCACCTATATGTATTCTTTTCTGCACTTTTATGATGTCATTTAATACTGATAACGACACTTTAAGTACAAGGTCTGTGGCTGCAGTTACCGTATCCATACCAGCTTTTAAACCTAACGACCCATATTTGTGGTTCACTCGCCTGGAACACTACTTCCTAGCCAACCACGTCACTTGTCAGACTACAAAATTTGGCCTTGCAAGCTCCATATTACCTGACAATGTAGCAGAGCAAGTACGAGAGACGCTCATACATCCAGATCCAGAAACTTCGTACGATGTTTTAAAGCAGAAGGTCATTAAAGTTGCTTCATTATCAGATCAGGAAGCTATCGGTCAGCTACTCAGCAATGTTAGCCTGGGCGACAGAACACCTTCTCAACTCAAAAGCCATATGTGTAACATTTTAGGAGATCGGAAGGTAGATGCCAGGTTTTTCTATCAATTGTGGCTAAGACGATTACCCCACAACACTCAGCAAGTATTAGCATTTGGAGATGAAGACATAGATATTGACAAGTTGGCAGAAATCGCTGACAGAATGTATGAACGGATATCTCCACAAGTAACATCTGTAGTCGACAAAACGTCAAACGAACGCATAGAAGCCTTAGAACGTAAAATCGACGTGCTCACCGAGCAATTAATGACAATGAGGGTTAATAGACAACTTACCACAACGTACAGAAGACAGCGTAGCCACTCACGCAATATGCGTAAATATAGCTTACAACAGACTATATGCTGGTATCATCGCAAATTTGGTGTACACGCAAAACGGTGCACACAACCTTGTGCTTTCCAACAAACGGTGGCGTTGGGAAACGAAAAGGCCGGCGGTCGGTGACGACTGCGGTCGCTGGCCAACACACGTCCCACAGCCGTCTATTCAGGGTGACAGACAAAACAACGGGGGCACAATTCCTGGTAGATACCGGTGCAGAAATTAGTGTAGTTCCCCAACAGCCAACGAACGCCTACAACCTAACCCAGCATTAGTTCTCAAGGCTGCGAACAATTCTACCATAAAAACGTTTGGAACTCGGAGACAAAAACTTAATTTTGGTTGCAGTACACTATTTGAGTGGGAGTTCGTAGTCGCCGACGTAACCTTTCCTATCATTGGAATGGATTTTCTTCAACACTACGAATTGCTAGTTGACTCTAGTCACCACAGATTGATAGATAGCAGTCGTAAACTATCGATTTCAGGCATTTCCACAGATGTCGAGAGTATCCGCTTGATGGTAGCCACAACAGATCAATTATCCAGGTACGATATTTTGCTAAAGAAATTTCCTGAACTGACACAGAGCGATTACTCCACAGCCTCTCTCAAACACAACGTAACACACCATATTGTAACTAAAGGTCCACCGGTCTCAGCAAAACCACGTCGTTTAGATCCAGCTAAAATGCAAATAGCAAAAGCAGAGTTCAACAGATTATTGGATCTAGGAATAATACGACCGTCAAACAGCCCATGGTCATCACCACTGCATGTGGTACCAAAGAAAAACTCAACAGAGATACGACCATGTGGAGATTACCGAGCTTTAAATAAGCAGACGATAGCAGATAGATACCCAATTCCGCACATCCACGACTTTTTCCAGAACATGGCAGGTGCTCAGATATTTTCCAAAATTGACCTCGTTCGTGCATACTACCATATACCGGTTGAGCCCAAGGACATCCCCAAAACGGCGCTAACTACTCCTTTTGGCTTATTCGAGTTCGTCTGCCTACCCTTTGGCTTGACTAACGCAGCGCAAACATTTCAGAGATTCATTGACCAGGTATTGCACGGCCTCCCATTCACTTACGCTTATATCGATGATGTACTTATGTTTTATTTATTATTATATATCCTTCACGTTCCCCAGTGGAACATAGGGCTTCAAGCTAGCGACTTGAAGTTTCTGTAGCAGTGTTTATTTTATAGGATGGGGTTGCTAGCCCCATGCCCAACCTTTCCTCTTCACCAGCATTATTTCTGGCTTAGCGAGGTAAAGGAGTGCGTCACCCGGGGATCGAACCCCGAACCATGTGCATGGTCGGCGAGCGTCCTAACCGCTATGCCACCGACGCTGATGATGTACTGGTTGCAATCAGATCCCCTGAGGAGCACCAACATCACTTAGAAACACTCTTTAAACGTTTAGTCGAATATGGAATTGTCATTAAACCAAGTAAATGTGAATTCGGTAAGAAAACTATAAAATTTTTGGGACATCAGGTAGACAATCAAGGCATTCGACCAATAGCAGAACAGCTGCAAGTCATAAAAGAATACCCGATTCCAGATTCCTTCACAAAGTTACGCAGATTTCTTGGTCTCGTCAATTTTTATCGCCGTTTCATTCCTCACTGTGCACAGCTGGCCCAACCTCTGACAGATCTACTAAAAGGTCATGCAAAATCGCTGCACATGAGTACTTCAGCAATCGAGGCATTTGAAAAGCTGAAACAAACTCTAAGCTCAGAAACTTTACTAGTACGTCGCGACGTCAACGCTCCTATAGGTATTATGACAGATGCATCAGACGTCGCCGTCGGCGCAGTTCTTCAACAATTTTCTGATGGAAAATGGCAACCTCTCGCCTTTTTCTCCAAACGTCTAGACGCCACTCAATCAAGATATAGTGCATTCAGTAGAGAGTTACTAGCAGTCTATCTTGCTGTTAAGCATTTTCGTCATATGGTAGAAGGAATACCGTTTACCATCTACACAGACCACAAACCTTTAACCAAGGCCATGAATGCAAAGCACGACAAGTACTCGCCAAGAGAACTCCGACACCTCGAGTTCATTTCTCAATTCACTTCAGATATTAGATTCATCAAAGGGCATAAAAACGAGGTAGCAGATGCGTTATCCCGCATCCATATAAATACCTTAGAAAAAGACCAGTTTGATCTTAAAAATATGGCTAGACTGCAAACTATGGACGAGGATCTGAAAAGAATAAAAAATAGCACGAGTACTTCCTTACGTTTGCAAGATGTTATGCTTGATGAAGGCCTAACTATTACGTGTGATGTTTCCAAAGGTAAACCGCGCCCTTTTGTCCCACTAGAAATGCGAAGATCAGTTTTTTCCAAAATACATGGCATTTCTCACCCTGGCATCCGAGCAACAGTTAAACTGATAAGTGACCGATATGTATGGCCGAATATGAATCGGGAGATTAAACAGTGGACCAGATCATGTTTAGCCTGCCAAAAGTCAAAAGTACAACGACATACAGTTTCACCTAATGGCCAGTTTCCAGAACCTGGTGGTAGGTTTCAACACATACACATTGACATCGTTGGACCGTTACCACCATCTAATGGCTTTACGTACATTTTAACGTGTATTGACAGATTTACGAGATGGCCAGTAGCTTGTCCCTTACCTGATATTTCTGCTGAAACTGCTGCAAAGAGCATCATACAAAATTGGATTTCCAACTTCGGAGTGCCCACCATTATTACTACAGACAGAGGTGCACAATTCGAAAGCTATTTATTCCAACAGCTCAGAGAACTACTGGTAATCAAACGTATACGTACTACTGCATATCATCCCAGTTCAAACGGCTTAGTGGAGAGATTTCATCGTCAACTGAAAGCATCATTGATGGCAGTGAAGGACGATGATAAATGAAGCGATAAATTACCTCTTGTACTTCTTGGAATACGTTCGACAATAAAACAAGATATCAAATGTTGTCCAGCAGAATTAGTTTATGGAACTACTTTACGACTACCTGGAGAATATTTCAACCCAGCCACTGAAGTTCCAGCTGACGAAACTACTTTTGTGCAACAACTGAGACAACATATGAGCTTTTTAAGATATCATCCGCCGCGACATCAGCTCAACCAAGCATACATGCCTGAAAAACTAGAAAATTGCACGCATGTTTTCATACGACAAGACGGTGTAAGGAAACCACTTCAACCACCTTATGACGGACCATTCAAAGTAATAAGCAGAACAAACAAAATCATCACTGTCGAACGCGGAGGAAAACACGAGAATGTAAGCATCGATCGCGTGAAACCAGGTTTCGTGGAAATAGAGGTGACTGAATGTTTAACCAAATCAACATCATCTCAAGATTCAAAATCTGATGATATTCCGGCTAACAAAACAGAAAGAATCACAAGATCAGGCAGACGAGTACATTGGCCACAAAGATTTATACAGACAATTTATTTCTAAGTCATTTCCATACTACCTTATTACTGTACTATTAACTGTATGTAAGATATAAATCTATTCTGTAACTCCTTACAATAACAACCTCATTATTATTCTAATAATTTTTCTGCATTTATTGTTACATTTTGCACAACTTTATAAACATTTTAGTTCGTTTCGAAGTTGTTAACAATTTCGCATATATACAGTTATATTATCAAACCTCAGAAAACTTAAAATCCTCAATTCGGTTTTCATACCAGAAACTCGTATATATTTCTTCTGTCATTGTAATTTACAATATCATTCCGAATACAGGTAAACTTCATTTACCTGCATTCTACGGAGGGGCTATTGTAGTGACCCGTTTTATTACTCATCATCGCAGTATACTTTCACTATGTAATTGGACTTTGATTTGTTTATTACTCTAAATCTTGCGTGTTAACAATTGATACTTTTGTACTCGCTCGATTTTTGAATTTTGATTTCTGCAATAATACACTATCGTATTCCTTCGCAAGTGCCTTTTGAATTACGTTGTGGATGTCGAGTAATCGCAACGTTAGGACACAATTATAAACGCGAAGAAGTACTAGGATATACGTGTACGCTAGTTTAGTCAAAATATAGGAGCACAACAAATATACATCACACATGCCATTCATAAATTGTTTAAAATTATAACTTGGATTCATGAATATGATAATCTTACTTCAGCCTGTAAAAAATTCAAGTAAAGAATGGAATTGTGCAACATATATTCAGTGTGACATTCTAGATTACATAAAACAGTGTCATATATTAGAAACGGCTCTGTACAACGGCAAATGTTCTACAAATGTGAATCGTATCACCATTTTCTCTGAACAGAATTGTTTGTTCGACCACCGAAACAACATTCGTGATTCCCGTAAAAAGCAGGTGAATTTCGACAGTGACAGCGACAAAGACTGTGTAACAAAATAGAAAAACAAAGTTTATAAAAATCGATTTAAAATAAAATTTCGTCAAAATGAAACCAGAAAAGTAGCAGACAAAATACTTCTCCTGGAAAAAACATCCATAAACTGAAAATAAAAAATTTAAAAATAAAAAAAATAAAAAATAAAAAAATACAAGAGAAAGCATCCGGTAGAGGCATTCGTACAGCTAAAGTGTCAGTCCTCAACTAGGAAAACGGAAACAGCTGTCCAGTAGTCACTGAAGCTTTCCCAATCCTCCTCCAACCGATCGGTGACAGATCATGATGAAATCTTGAAACCAATCGAATCCCTGTAAGCCAACACTCAAAAATTCTTTATATGACATTATATGACATTCTCATAACTGGACTACATATACATACATATAAACACATATATATATATATAAACATAGATATATAAATAGAATTCTACAGCTTGATGATAATATTCGTTTAAGAGTGTCATTTCTCTGAAAAATATTGTCTGCCTAATGTTACAGTGTTACAACGGGAATTGTTAAATAATTCTTAGTTGATAAGTAAACAAAGATGTTTAGCAATTACAGAAAACACGATGAATAAAAGCAAAAGTATTACACTCACTGTTATTGTTGGTCACACTGGACACTGGACGAGTTGACTCCATTTTTTCTTGTTGTTGTTTTTATGTCAGTGATGATGATGATGATGATGGTGCCTTTCAATTAGTGACAATCCGTAATCCGTGAGATTGGAGCTTTGAAAATGTTATTGAAGGCAAACTGTTTATTCTTAATCTGTTTAGCCTGAACGACGCGTTCACCAACTGACAATTCGAAAAAATGAATGCAATTATCACAATCTACTTGTGAATTCAGTCAGACTGAGCACTAATCATCGAAATTATGAAGTCGTACGTTCATTGGAGAAAGACAATGAAACAAGAAATCAATAACTTCCAAATAATTTGTTTGGTCGATTTGATTTTGCAATTTCTTATGTTTATTGATTAAACAGTGATTACTACTCAGCTCGGCCCAGCCCTCTTCTCTCCCCCACTCCCCCCGTGCATGTTAATCTTTACATCTTTGAATATGAATGTAATTTTGAATCTCTGTAGGTCAAAGGCTATAATCAGTCCGTTGGTCATGAAAATCCATCATGAAAGTGCATTAGAAAGAAAGAAATAGCAATCAATATGTATGAGTCATCGTTGTCACCTGTGAAAATTGACAATCAATCAGTTAAATAAATAACGATGATGATGATGATTAGCAGCTATCACAGGAAATAACTGTTGGTGGGGGGTGAAATAAGAGGTCGAAAAATTGAAAGTGAGGAGTGTGAAAAACAAAAAATAAAACAAAACAAAATAAAATGCCCTTCTACACAGCGCATACCACTGCAACAAAATCAACAAAACTCAGTTGACACACTCAGACAGTTAAAAGATGCTGGATAAGGGTTCAAGTTTCTCCCTACGAATATTTTCAATATTAATATCAATAATATTGATAATAACAGGTTTGTTCTGCAAAATGCGTGTATACACAATATGGAATTTGCTGCATTATTTATTCCCTTGGAATCTGGAACGAAGTGAATTCGATGCACTTCGATGGATAGAAACGACCAAGGGCCTCCATGACCCACCATCCGAAATTGTAAATAAGTCAAAATTCTGTATGTGTAACAACAGAAGACAAGGGCCAGGCAACAGAACGTTTATTACGGAAAATCAACACGTATTTATAGATTTTGATGTACATTATTGTAGGTTAATATTAGTAGAAAATACAGTCTGTTGATTGGTTGTTTCTCGCACAAAGTTAACCTTGCATCTCTTGTGGTTGTGTCAGTTCATCTATACGTTAACCGTATCCGCCTGTCCATCTTGACCTTTGACCTCAATTACTGTCGACCAATTTGGCTAGCAACCATCTCTCACCACATATGCATTGGTTATTCCAATTACCAAATATAAGATGTGTGTCGATCGATCAACCAATCACCTCAGCCGAAATGAGGACAGATATATTCGGGATCAGACTAGTCTGGATTAGAAGCTTCTCATCCTCCACCAAGCAAGTGGAGTTCCAGTTAAACACATTTCTGTACCTCCGATATTCATCCATCCACCCATCCATCCATCCATGCAGATAGCTGGCTGGCTGGCTGGCTATGAATGACAACAAAGAGAAGAAATCGAAACGGCGTTTGAATGCATTCTCCTGCTTTGTGAAGATCGAGATAGATGAATACAAGAGGAAGCATCCGGAGGAGACATTCGTACTGTGTGACTTTACAAAGAGGTGTGCACAACAATGGAATGTGAGTGTCTGTTTACACTTGATCGCTAACAATAATCAGGATAATAATAATAATAATCTCAGGTGATGACAGGAGAAGAGAGGAAACAATTCGTAGATTTTGCTGATAAGTACAACGAAAGACATTCTCAAGAGAGAAGTGAATGTGTACATGGATGTTGTGTGGAACAGGCGAGGATTGGTGAGAGGCGTTGTGTAGATCTTCCTCCAGCTCCTGTTAAACCATGACCTGCCTTCCACTACTTCTGTCGTCACTTTCCTCCTGAAGTGAGAGAGAGAGAGTAATCCACATTGGAATCATCGGGATGTGACATCAGAGCTTCGTGAACGTTGGATGATGTGTGAAGATAGAGCGAAGTATGCAGTTCTAGCGAAGAAGGATGAAGAGCAGAAGTAAGTCATACTTGATGAGGTGATTTGTATTCCTACGTGATTCTGTTTCCACTCTCATTCTGGACACTTTCTTTCTTAGGAAATGAAGGTATGTGGAGAAAGGAGAAGAGATGTGTCAGCGAGCACGGCGTTGTTTCCGGAATCTATTTCAAATTCCACGTGTACTGGTGCGTGTGAAACACAAGTTCCATGTTGTGGTAAGACGACAGGTGTTGTTGGCAGCAGTGTATGCGGGGGTGGTGGTGATGATGAGAAGTGGAGGATTGAAATGATGTGGAGGTTAACGACACTCAAGGAATCTGAGAAGTGTAGTGAGGTGGTTAACTATAATGATAATTATAATAAAAATAATAACAATAGTAGGAAACTTCCACTTTCTGTCGAATTCCTTATATAGGTAATTTTGTGAAGTGAGTTGCTGCAGAGATTTGCGTTACCTCTACGGTGATCTTTACACCCACTTCTCGAAGATAATCAACGACATCATGGAGACAGTCGCCAGCCACAGTGTTTCAATCCTTCCATGAACAATGATGCTTTGACTTTTGCATTTACTGTATAATGTCAGCGGGATTCTCATACGTAATTCTTCTTCTTGTTATTATTATTATTATTATTACCACTACTATGACTGTTACTCACATTATTCTCAATATTATTAATAATATTATTATTACTACTACTACTACCGGTGTTATTTTTGATTTGTGAATGTCAAGTTATTGTGATATGAGTAGACAGACTGTTCTTATTATACGTGATTGGTGCGTTTTCGCATGTGTTCTCAGTAGGTGTGTGTCATGTTAGTCTGATTTGGTGTAATTTGTGTTTGATGAGTTTGATGGTGATGTAGGGATTGAAAATGTTACTCGATCCGTGTGTGTGTGTGTGCATGTGTCACATTGTGAATTTCTTCATTTCACATTGAAACTACGTCAGCTCACCTTCGTTCTCTGCTTTCCATTTGATGACATTCTCGATAATGAAGTCACCTTCCACTCATCTGATTCTCTCTCATATTCTTCGATAGGCGATCGATGTGCGTGTATTTTGTCTTTACTCACGTATATTTCGAGATAAACATGAATATCGATGGATCACTCCAACCAGTGGTCGCTGTGTTGTGTGAGTAGCCACCAATTAATATTTTAATCAATCTTGAGGGTTGAAGTTCCCATTTGAAATATCCATCCGTAGATGGTGTATTTGTTCACTAGAGTTGAACATCGTGTGTTTATTTGAGGATATCCTGATAGATAATTTCTACTGTTTGTTATTGTTTGCTTGGCTTCCGAGTGGAAAATAGGCCTTGAAGAAGACATTCCCACTTCGTTCTATTTCCCGATGTCCTCTTTATCTGGGTAGACAACTAGCTGTCAATAATCTCTCATCTCCTCCAACTCATATGATCTCCTCCATATCACACGTGGATGTCCAACTCGTCGATTCAGATTGGAATTCCACTCGTGGCATTACCTGGCTCAAGATGTCACGGTGATGTGTAATTTAACTCCATCTTATTCAGCATATTTGTTGAGCAATAGCTTCTTGGTTAGTTTGTCTGCATAGTTTCTTGTTGCTCATTCTTTACACCAGCCATTTGATCTCCAGCATGGAGCTAGAGAAGGTGGAATATGTTGATGAATGTCTGGAACAGGTTGTTGGAAATGCTTTCCGTGACGCACTGGTCAATTTTCTGACCCATGTAGCAGAATTGATTCCACATTTGTATCCAAAATCAAAATTCTGATCACTGTGCTGTGGAATTCTCGGTATTTCCAATCTGATTTCAGATTGATGTCTCATCGCGTGCATTTTATGTCAATTTACCCGTTCATACGAAATACGAATTATCATTATTTCCTTCGGGTGGCTCCCTAAAGCAGTCAGTGTCCAGTTAAATTTATAAAGGAGTATTATTGCATCAACGGCAGATTTATTAGTTTACACACAGAATACTGGCGAACTGTCCCATCCAAATAGTCAAGTGTAGCACACAAGAGCTAAATATTACCGTCATATTAGTCAACAGGATTTGAAATGCAATGTGTTTTTATCATCGCTGTACAGATAGTAATTGGGATTTATCAGAATATTCGATATGTGGATGAGTATCTGAATGTATGCTACACCTTGTTCAGAGTTAGGATTTTAACAATTCCATTTCGTACGGAAATTGATTACTCGGCGGTGTCGATATATTCAATTATTGCGCTGCTTTTTTGTAACCATTCTGAGCAGTGTTCCCTAACAATTTACACATCTTCAAAACTTTTATGCCTATTTTCTCCTCCAGCCTCATCTTATAATTACTTCCGATTAGTTTATCACTGCATTTTACAGAAAAAGTCTTCAAGTGATGTACGTGGATGAAATCTCTGAGTACTTTTCCTTACTAAGCTTCCTTTGCGTCTAATATCCCGAATTTAAATTCTGTATTCCCTTGAATAACTGCGTTCTCATGCTGCGATAAGTAATAACCTGCACTTATATACACAGTAAGCGTGAACATCCCTTCATTTCCTACAATCTACTGTCCTAGTGAGGGTTATTCCCGCAATCATTTCATCAGCGTAAAACTTCCTCCCAACTCGTCACTTTTGGTTCGACCTGAAGGTCTGAGTGGTGTAGGATATCTAGTGGAGGTATTTTTATAGTAGCGAAGATTCAAGGTACGCATCACAGACTCACTTCACCTCAAAAAAGTGATACCAACCTCATAATAATAATTATCATTATTTCGAGCTTGGTTTTTGTCAAGAGCACGAACCAAAATCGAGCTCAGTCTTTCGTCATCCGGTCAAACTATCACTCATTATGTGCAGGAGAAACGTCTGATGGACACGTAGAATATAACTTTTCTTATCACTTCAAACTTCATTATACCTTTGCCGATATAAAACTGGAAGTCGACAAAACAGCACCTCAGATGTTACGGTTTCAGCCATGTGACATACTACTGTCAAGTAGTAGCAAATAAAATGCTCCCGAAAAGGGAGTCATGCCATTTCTACCAATGTTGAAAATTATAAACCAATGTAATCGGTGGATCATAACTAGCAGTGGAATCCGGGATGCGCATTTCATCCTATTCGGGATCCGTCATCTGGATGTATCTGTTGAAATAAAAGCTGACATGTCAACCTGACACCGAGCACTTCTGTCCAATCAATCGACAGGAAAATCTAAAATTCAATTAAATAAGTCAATATATATTGGCTGATTTAAAATAACCGTAGGATATGACGGCGAAATGTAGCATGCGAGGCGAAACAACCTTGCAATTTCACTGGTACCCAATATCAAATGCAGAACGAGAATTAAAAAGCAAAATCAATATTTTGTTCCAAAACACTACCCACTGAGTCACGATGAGAAAAAGAAGGAAAAGTCAGCTAAGAAAATTTTCAGATTCAAGGGAAATACCCATCCAGAAGTGAATATAAGAACAAAGAAATTTAACGGATAGTCTCTTTTCAGCGAAATCATCTTCAGAGGCTGCACAATCGTATATACATTTGGCAAACAACGTATAGCTGTCCATTACTGAGTATCAGGGTGGTGACGTGATTGGTATAATTGCTCAGAAGTGGCTTCAAATGTATCACTGAAAGTGTTCGAAATTTGATAGGTTCTAAATTGTTCTTGAGTTGCAGAGTGGCCATTTAAAAGGTGTTAGGGAGCGAGAAAATTTACAAAATGAACACATAGGAGTGAAAATGGTGAACTGATTACTAAAAAATCAAACACTATAGAGGTTGAGACCATGATAGGATTAGGGACTGAAAACGTTTCTCTGTATACAGAGTTCTGGCTTGCATTAGTGAGTCCCCAGCACCTCTGTCATACGCAAATGCTGAAACCTAACGCTTTTTGTGCCACCTTTTAAAGTGTGCTCTGTGTGCGGCCAATACAACTAACTCCACGGGAACAAGTGAACCTATAAACATATATTGAAGTGGCCTAAAGCGGCAGCTTGCCCCTCACACATCCATTGATCGTTTTCCAACTGTACAGATCAGTCCATAGATCAGCCAAAAAGGAACCTTTTCTCAGTAGTCTGGGTGAGCGGTTCTCCAGAATCCAAAATATGGTATCACCTTTAAATTCGAAATTCATATACAGCAGTTTCTTTGGCACCACCGAGGAGTTTTACGGTTTTGGTTTGCTTTCATGTTTTTCTCGGTCAATCTTGAAGCATACACATTTTACATGAAGTCCTCTCTGATTGTCTCCATTTCACGATTGATCGTATTGCTGGTGTATATCCTCCTTATTCTTGAAGATGGCAAGTGGATCGGATTTCTCTCTCTTTTCAAAAAGACCTGATTATGGAAATTTTTGTTTTGACTTCTACGCTGGTTTCCTTTATTTTTATTTATTTATTTTTTATTTTCGATAGCAGATTGATGCCACACCGTATTTTCTGTACAAGTATGACATTTTCAGCATGAATATCGGTAGATTAAATTTTGCAGGCCGACCATAGATATCGGCTGTACGTCGGCAACTGATCGAACCCCGGATCATGTGCATGGTCGCCGAGAGTCCTAACCACTGTGCCACTGACTGACCTCTTAAGAAAACTGATAGATCTCCGTTTTAGGAAACCATCGAAAAACGAAATTGGGAATCCATCTGTGATTCCGACATGCACCAGACAGAATGATGTTGTTGAGCTCCTCATTTCGATCATTTTGATGTTATCATTCTTGTCATATAAGATAAAATACTACCTATGTACTTCGGTACGCATGAAAAATATCGAAATTGGGCTGTAACATATTATTCCATAAACTTCCTCTGAAACAGTTTGCAAGTTAAGGACGCACTGAGGACCTCACTGCCACTCCATCCCTTTGTCCACAGGGCGTGTTACCCAATTTGAACTGGACATAGAAAGTGCATCGCAGTAGAAGTTCTTTTGAGTAGTGGATCAGAATAAACTCGTCCACATTATTATCCCCGATGAATTCACATACACAGCAAATGGAGTCAGTGAGAGTAACATTAATGGAAATGGACACATTACCATAAATTATTGAATCAACTTAGTGCACAATCAACTGCTTCATATGTGTCCCAAGGCTGTAAACACATCAAGCCATCTAGTGTAAAGCATTGAGTGGGCATTCTCTGTCGGCCCCTATGTTACCTGTTCCAACACTAAATGCTTCCTGGGAAACTGCGAAGGGAGTAGAAAAGAGCTATTCTTCCTCCTAGTGTGAAGGGTGAGAAGAGGCAGAATAACACCAGTTATATACCAGTAGTATTAAAAGTACTGGAAGGTCTAATTGATGATCACATCAGGGGACACCTTGAAAGGACCAACGAACTGCATGAAGCACAACGTGGTCTCAGGAGAGGCACGTCCTGTGTAACAAACCTACTCTCAGCTTGGAACGATTGGGCATCATGCTTGCATATGAATGTTCCAGTCCATGTGATCTTCCTAGTCTCGGAGAAGACATTTGACACGGTTCACGATGACTCTGTACTACACAAAATAAGTCAGGCAGGTATAGATGGGCCGCTTCCGTCATGTTTTTAGGACTGCCTAGACGGAAGGAATTTCTGACACAAGTTCAATCGTGTCCAATCATCCTACACTGATTACGTCTATTGTCATGATCTTTTTTCGACAGCACCAGACGAATGGTGGGTGAAAGGATCAACTCCATGGTATTAGCACACTACATACTAAAATCTCCATATAATTGATCCCAGCACCACTCATATGGAGTCAATCAGAGCTACAACAGTCTAGTGGCGGGACGAGCTACGCAGAAATTTAACAGAAATCAAGAACCTCTACTTCACAACAAACAAGTGAGCGTAAAGAAATCAATTTGGTTTATACTAGCTCGTAAAAACAATACTGGATATTGGATCTTGTTTGTTCACAGCAATCCGTGCAGCGACTTTAACGGTTGAACTGAATATTCGTGCCAGCCTGTATTCGACCGTAGGTCATTTGATCAGCTGATGTCTACAGGCTTTATTTATTGAAAAAAACCTCGAAATTAGGTAATTTTTCGTTGTTCTGCACACTCTTACACTTGTATTCCTGCTAAAAGTTGATGGAATAAGGTGTTTTTAGCATAAACAGCAAATGATGGTGTCCTTATCCGGCCAGTTTGCAAATTGTTGAAATACGTACTTTTCTGTTCAGAAAATGTCGAATTACTTGAAAAGATATGTTATAACGACTTTAAGTGAATTTTTTGCAGTTAAAAGGATTATACATGGACATGATGAGGTGGGTAGTTCGTTTTGTTAATTATTTTATTTACTTTGTTGTGTACTTTTGCTAATGCTGTCAAAGCTTCTCCACATGTATTTTATTAAGGGAAATCTACACAAATACTCAGAAATTATATACGCCAAGTATTTACTTATTTCATGGCATAGACTTGATGTTTACAGGCAGATGCAATATCCATTTTGTCTTCTTGAAAAATGTTGACTGACGTAATTATATACAATTTAACTAATTATTTCGTTTGCTTAAAACATGTTATGTATTTGATCATTGCATTTACAGTGAGTGGTAACAATGCCTACATCTTTAGAATTCTTATTTCTTTTTCAGACAATATCTACTTTCGGGAATTTCATGGATTTGGGTGATAAAGGAAAAGATATCTGCAGTGTTGTTGATTTTGTATTACATGTTTATTCATTATTGATAAATGTATTCCTCGTTATTCGTTTGTATATTCTACTTGATAAGACTGATGTCTAGCCTTTGCGTAAGTTGTGAGGTACAGAGTTTATCAGGCTATCTTTGAAATACTAAGTGAGAGGAGATATTTGGAGAAGCCTATTGGTAAAAGGATTATGTTGTAGTCAAACAAAGTAAATATATCCAAATCTCAGAGGAGGTATTGCGATTGTAAAGGGTTTCGAGTTATCTATCGTCTTAGCGGAACACATAAACTGATTCGCGATTCATAATCACAAAGTGAAAATAAATCTACCTGAGATAGTGTGCTTATGATTTCTACGTGTCGCAATGTACCATGAGGATAGACTGTACCTATACCGTTACATATATAACTCAGTGCAACTACGGTTATCATAATAATTAGAAACTGAATGCCTACGGTTCGCAGCCACAGAACACGGTACGTTGCTATGTGTTCATCTAATCGCGTAAACGAGAGTTTCCCAGACGCCGCATTTACTCCTAACAGTTTACCCTCAATTCCTAACTAAGCACGTGTTACTTATGTTACTGGAACACAGTCACGTTACAACAGAAGGAACACAGATTCATTGCAAAATTGTTTATTAAACAAAAATTAGATTTCAGATTTACAGACAATTCAGATGAGTAGTCCTCCGTTACTGTCAGTAGGTTCCATCTGCGTACACAGCACATATATGTTTCTCCATCAGCCTGACAAGGTTTAAGAAAAGCATTATTAACTTGGGTAGTACATGTATGATCTGAATAAAAACATTTTTCTTGATAAGCATTTACAAGTAATCACTTTACAAACAATATATGTAAGTAGTTAAATAGTTTTCACTAAACTTAAGGGACTTCGCAATTTATCGTTGGTCGATATCTAGTAGGTTCATCGAAGCATCATGAAATGATAAAATTATTTAACGACAAGTTATGCAGTAGTTTCCAAAGCTTGTACAAAGATTGTAATAAAAAATGACAATGGCTTTATGATAAATAATAAGTCTTGACAGCAATAATAATAATAACCTTCATGATCATAGTGACTATAAAAACAATAATAGGTATTATTATCGCAACGAATTCATCATTAACTTAGATAGACAACTACTAATACTAATACAATCATATCAATTAAATGTATCACTTAATCTTATGAAGCAAGTGTTTACTTACTTTCACTGTATTCTCGCAATACTGATGTGGTCAACTAGCTTATTCCAAATGAACTCAAGATTAATTCTGAAAGTGAGTGGAGACCCAGTTAATGTCAACTAAAAACATGTAGCCTACATGTATTACACTGCTTACTGAGACATTTGATACCTGCTTTCCGATGTTTGTGACAAGAATACAGCATATGTAGGTATACCTACATATACATAAGTATACGTGTATGCTGCATCAACCATGCCGTTTTTATCATGATTAACCGGACCGCTGTGTATTTCATACTTATTTAAGGATCTCTGAAAATACTAGTCAAGCGATAATTGAGGTTGCGTGAAGTTATCACCTCTTCGGAACATTCTTCGCATTCTTGATATTATTGCGAAGTCCTTAGATCTTGATACGGGATGAATTCATTGTATTCAGCACATAAATCTTCTGGTTTATCATTTCCATCCTGAGCTGTAATAGTATGTGTTGTCAGTTATGCACCCAACTTGACAAAACACTCCTGGCAATTGCGAAGTTCACCAAGCATCTAAATGATGTTTGAAATTACCGCAACTCGAATGACAAACTGGCCAATCACAAGAGAGCAACTCACATGTTCATCTCAAAATTACGGCCGTCAACAGGCTTCCAGTATTCGTTGCAAGTAAAGATTTTCGATGGAGGCAAACGCTGGCAGCCAAATTGCTGAATGCTCGAACTCTCACCTGGAAAATGAAAACATACGCGGCCAGGTATGTTTGATTTTAGAGGAATTTCGTTACTTGTATATTCATGAATATCTTATTTCTGACATGTGAAAAGTTATCCAACATCAGTAAATATCTAATTTTAGCAGGATTCTATTTCAGAAATGTATGAGTTTCGCCTTGTTTAAGTGGCTTCAGGATTATTCCTAAGTTCTAATTGATTAAATGCATTTTAAATTGGCAGTCAAATTATTATAAAACACCGAAATCCATGTAGTAATCCCCAGTGGAGATGTAATTTGTGTACTATAACCTTGTGTGAGTGAATGAATACCGGCGAGGTAATCTAATGTATATAAGTAACTCCTGACTAAACTTCCTGTCATCAGCCCATCATTATCTCCCTGAGTTTGGACGTTTTCCTACTTATAAAACAGTATCGTATCCCTGTGGGCTTTTGTCAACTGAATTTGTTCTGTTATGGTATTATACTCCTGAATTTATCTGATGCGTAGTTTCAGATTCAAACAATGAAAGATAGTAATCTCTTGGGCTTGCATTAATCCTTGATATATATATATATATATATGCAGAAGTCTCATTTTCTTTGAGAGCAGGCGTTCACTGATGGAGCTGATGTTGCTTGATCGTGTAGAGCGTCCCAGCTGTTGCCAACTCTATGTGACAACCTCGACTCCACACTTTTCTTATTCGTTTTATGTTGACTTCATAACGGTATCCTAGAGAGAAAAGGTGAGAAAGATCGATTTGCAAACCACCCTCATGAGGAGAAGTCCTTTTATCCATTAATATCACGCATTTCTGTATGCTTTAGGGAGTGCGACGTGTAAGACCTCTAACGCTAGTGCATTACCACGTGTTTTCTGCAGTCAATTTCTAAGCTCCATAGGCTAGACCATTCAGTTAACTTATCTATGTCACATTGTAAGACTGGTCTGTCATAATTATTATTTACAGTTTTCTAGATCTTAATGCCATCCACAAATTATAGTGAAGATGAGGTGGGAAGTTCGGTACCTCGCTTGCGTATAATAGAAATAACAAGGAGCCTAGTACGGTTCCCTGTGGTACTCCACTCGGCATTGTTTTGCATTCTGAAAGTGCACCATTCACCTCTAGCTTTGGTCTTCTACCCAGTAGGTAGACCCTAAACTATTCACATAGACAGTGCTCTAATCCAAAATCTTTTAGTGTACTGAGGATATATGAGTGACACACTCTATCTACTGCTTCACTGAGATTGATTAAAACAACATCATATGGAATCTGGTTTCAATTAACCCTACGGTTGTTACCTTTATGCTTGCCATAACTGTAAATCTGGGTGTATGTCACTTAATTTCGCTTTTCTACAGGCCTAAAACTGTGAATACCATTCCTGTGGTCTTAAGGTTAATGCTGTCTATTTAAAATATACGGCAGCAACCTTTGTTTAGTCTGAACATACCCGACGAAACACTGGTATGAGCTAAGACATTTAAGGCGCTCGTAAATGAAAAGACATTCTAGATTCTAATTGTTAAAGTTGTGTAGCTTGTTTGTCCAATCACTCCTCAAATCAGAAATCAAGGTTAGCTGGTAAGTTCCAGGAATCGCTCCGCAATGTACTGAAATCTACCTTTACATGTAGGATGATTCATAGGTTTGTGTTGTTTTACCAATTAGAATTTGACGTGAAATGAGCTTAACTGTTAGGACATTAGGAACCTTTAGTGAGTATTTGTGATGCAAAGACAGCTTTATATTCGCAATGAATTGAAGTAAATCGAAACGCTCTTTCACCAGTCGGTTGATGTAAGATAAACTGCACTTGTGTCTGCCACATTTGTTAATTAGTAATTCTGTGCTCTCAAAGTGTTGTTCCCCAATTCTCACCTCATCCTTGTTATACTTAAAAATTGGAATCCTTCATGTTAATAATAATAATTTGCTTTATTCCAAAACAGTACTTGTGATACAGAATGGAATTCTCAGCATTCTTACTACAGCATTGCATCCAGTTAGTACGTTATCAACAAATAGAATTCTACATAGATTAAGGAAATCTCAGTTCATTATGACAACAACATATTGGCATGTCGGTAGCAAAGCCAAAGTTGAACAGTGTTTGAAGGTGTTAGAAATGTAATAATAATAATAATAATAATGGCTTTATTCCAAACAGTATTTGTGGTACAGGTATGGAATTTTCAGCGTTCATTACAATATTGCATCTAATTACTTCATAAATTTTATAAGGATTTAGAAATATAAAGCAACAACAACAAAAAGAAAAAGAGAAATAAAAGAAATAAAAAAGAACAGCATTGCATTCACATATTTAAACAATGCACCACAGGATGTGATATATAAAATTAGTCTGTAATAGAATATATGAGCAACAATATAATAGTAACAAAGAAAGGAGAACAAAAGTTAAAGGGAACTATTTGTTAGAGTGCCGCAGTAAATTGATCATGTCATGCCTAACAGTTTTCTCATCACATAACAGTTGTGCCAGATAAGGTATTGTGGAGTTTTTATACTTGGTAGTCCTGGCATACAGCTTCCTATAGTTGCTTCTAGTTCTACCAGATGAAATGCAAGGAGAGAGCTGCGTATGGAGAGGGTGTTCGGGGTCTGACAATATAGAATTCGCTAGTTTCTTACATGACATTATATGTCTATCCACAATAGTGTTAACCAGTTGGTTTAACGAAATCCCACTTGCCCTACTAACAGCTTTTAGTGCCCTATGCAGCGAAGCAAAGTCTCTCTTAAGTAGTAGTCCAGGAAAGATTAATGGGGAGCAGTAAAGAGGGATGGGTAGAATACAGGAATTGACAAACTGAGAAAGCAAAGACTGCTTTATACCAGACTGCCTAAACTTCCTAAAGTAGAACGTTAAGCGAAACATCTTTCTAGTAACTAGCAAGATGTGAGAGGACCAAGAAAGATCGGAGGAAATACTCAGTCCAAGGTACTTGACGTTTGATGTAATTTCAACCTCTATGCCGTCAATGATAGTGGGGCCATGTGAGCTAGCTAGTTGTTGTAAGTCACGTTTTCGTCTGAAAGTGAAATTGACTACCTGACATTTAGACAGATTCAGCTTAAGACCGTTTGAAGAAGACCACTGACTAATTTCCGACAGAAAGTTATTTAATTTGGAACAATCTGACTGAGAGTTGACAGGCATTAAAACAGATAGGTCATCAGCATACTTGACAAAAGTGGCTACATCAGACTGGGGCAAGTCATGTAAGAAAAAAGAAAACAGAAAAGGAGAAAGAACAGCACCTTGATGAACACCAGCTAAAGTAATTGAGGTAGTGGAGGACTTTCCATTGTAGACAGTGTACTGCTTCCTATCAGAAAAGTAGGAATACAACCACTTATTTATCCAGCTCTCACTCTGTGTTGCAGCAAGCTTACTTAGCAAGAGAGACCTAGGTACAGAGTCAAATGCAGATGTGTAATCAAGGAAGGCACATCGAACATATTTGGCTCCTCTATCTAAACTAGAGACTATATTATGATATAGAACTACAGCGGCATCTAAGGTACACCTACTATGTTTATAGGCAAACTGGTTGGGGTCGTTGAAAGGCTTTAAAGAGGGTTCAAGATTAAGTAAAATAAGTCTTTCCATAACTTTTAAAAAAGGTGAGGTGATAGCCATGGGTCTAAACTTGACAGTAGGTCCACTTGTTGATTTGGGCACTGGAACAACCTTGATATTTTTCCATGAGTCAGGAATAAAACTTTTGGAAAACGATTCATTGAAAATGTCAGTTAATGGGTAACATAAGATGTCAGCACACTTCTTAAGGATAACAGCAGGAACTCCATCAGGACCAAGGGACTGGGTAGGTTTGAGAGATTGAAGACACTATCATATTTACTGGCGTAAGCGAGAGAAAGAAACAAAGCAACACATAACGGAAAAAAGAAAAGAGAGAGAGAAAAGGAAAAAAAGAAAGAAAATGTTGGACCTATAAATGATATGAGTTGGAAAGACGAGATCCACTTGTTCTACTGACTGTTTAATGAATTATAGTTGTCACGCCTAATGCTTTCTTCACCGCACAGAACACGAGCTAAGTAGGGTATGGTTGAGTTTTTGTACTTGCTGGTGCGAGCATATAGTTTTCTATATAGGCTTCTGGTTTTGCCTTATGAGATGCAAGGGGAGAGTTGTGAGTGAAGAGGGTGGTGTGAGTTAGATAAAATGGATCTAGCCCATTTTCCACATGAGTCGTGTGCCTGTCGACCAGAATATTAACAAGCTGGTTAAGTGGCACATTGCTTGACCTGCTGACTTTCCATGCAACAGGTACGACATTTTTGGAGAAAGATACATTTCGGATGTTAGTTAGTGGAGAACATAAGGCATCTGCACATTGTGTTAGAACATATGCGGTAAGTTCAACTTGAGGATTGCTTAAGTGTTTACTACTGAAAGTTCGAAACTATGGGAAAAAACAAAACAAGAACCAATCGCCCAACAAATATGCAGGAGAAAGTGGAGATAGATGGATTGGACACTCGCTGAGGAGGCCGCTGAGTGACATCGCGCGTCAGGCCATCACTCGAGTGGAACCCGAAAGGGAAGCGGCGAGTGAGACGCCCAAGGGTGACATGGAGGAGATCGTGCGAAGAGGAAGTGAAACAGTATGGATTAACATTGACGAAGGTGACAAGTACAGCAGAAGACAGAAGCAAGTAGAGACGTGTAGTTGAAGCCCTATGTTCCACTAGGAACCAAAGGGAACAATAATAATAATACTGAAAGTTCAACTGGAGTGCTAACATAATTTAAGAATATAGGAAAAAGATGTTGACGAGGTTAAAATGTAATCACTGTCATAGGATGTCTTCAATACTATTATTTTGTTGTTTGCATGATCTTCACTGGGTTTAACAACAAACGATTCCTGATGGCATTTTAAATCATCGGGTATTTTCGGTTGTATGTGAAAAGCGTTTCAAATGGATATGGATGATGTGAAAAGGATATAGAAACTACCGTATTGATAATCTCAACACATTTAAATCCCTAAACATGTGGTTTGAAAGCGGACCATTTTTTAACCTGTGATTCTTACCATATCCAAATAATCCAATGAACCACGGAATCGCTTATATGAGTACAATAAACCACACACAGACAACAACAGTTGGATGCACAGCAAATTAACTGTCAAAATATTCTGCACGTAATTTCAAGGCCAATGATTTTGAGAATGGTATTAAACAGTTACAGTATAACTTTCCCGACTGAATGAACTCTTTCACATTCTCCATGAAATTGATACTTGAAGTGACTACATTGTTAAAGTTAGTAATAAGTTTTGATAAGAATATATTTATGTAGTTTATGTGTAACAACCAAAGAAGGCGTTCTGTATCATGCCTTTGGTATATTGTTATAAGCTTTTGCATGAAATTTATAAGTCACCTTCAAATTCACAAGCTTGATTATTGTTTTGGTCATGAGCACCTATCTCGCGAGTAATTTTTAAGGTTTTAATTTTCCGGTGCACCTATAAAACGATGATGGGTTAGGAATTAGGTAGTCAATATGATTACTCAAAAGTGTGTATTTCCATTTAATTTCATAGGACTGTTCCAATCTTCACATTACACGTAGATATCTTTATTTCCGACCATATCTCCTACACGCAACTTTCCACTGAATATTAGAGCCGCATTTTGCACCCAGCTTCTGTATAGCAGGGAGAAAGTGGTTGCACGCCTATGTGCTTGTTGATTTCTAGCTGACATTGTACACTATCTATTCTACAAAATCGAGACAAATGAGCTTAATATCGGATATCAAAGCTGAGTTCTTCAGTCAACTGTTTGTTACACGTGAACAATGAACCATATAGTGTCAAAGTATCAAAAAGTAGTTTGAGAACACAGGTTACATTCCGGTGGAAAACGTTAAAATGAATATAATAATTAACGATGAGTACGCTTTACCCAGCTTCGTATCTCCATACTTTCCACTAATACCATTCATCAGTGAATATACTTGAACTTTTGGTTATTCGCATACTATACATGTAGTCATAAAGGTAGTTATAATTGTAGGGAAAGCTGATTGTTAACATTGCCTGGTCTTTGTATGTTAAAGTGTGTGAGGATAAACGTAGAAAGGATATTTTTGACTGTTTATGCCCCTTTTATTCATTAAGTTCACCTCACTCATTGAATGGAGGCAGAAAACCCGTGTGGAAGTAAGGTGTACTGCATTGGAGATTCCGACTAATTTTTCACACATGAGTTTGTGTAAATTTATTGTTTATTTTAATGCGAACACTTCCAGTTGTGCGTCGTGAGTTTTTGACACTTCCTCGACTTGTTGAGGCTTGTACATTCAGATAACATCATTAATAGTAGGTGTGACAACTTTTCCAGTGCATGAAACTGCACATGAATTTTAAGTTATATTCCTTGGTCACACTAGACAGGTTATGGTTGATACTTCGATCACGCTTCAGTAGATGGAAGGAACAGTCATTTTAAGGCTGAACAAAATCCTGCGGGTAGATCGGTTATCTGACATTCAGAGCTTCTTGATAGGATTTATAAATCTAAAATCCACATGGTGGGTTGCTCACAGAGTTCCATAAGTGTTTTATTTGGGTCCTCATTAATCGAAGGTAAGTAAAACGTGTTTAAGAAGTGTTATTTGTGCATTAGCATGAATAATTAAGGATCGAAATGTGTCATAGCAGTGGAGTGTTATCGTTGATGTTTATTTTCTTAGAAGTTCGAGTACCTTATTGCAGTTGTATGTTGGCTTTTCCCGATCATACCCGCCTCCGATGTTAAGGTGGCAACGTAAGCTAATCTGTCTTATGCACTCTTCTCCCTTGTTTCTCTGTTTGGTCTATCGAGAGCTGGTAAAACATCCAAGTCTGACCTGCTGCTGAGTTTGTGATCAATAAAAAACAAACGTCTTAGGCTTATTGAAATATCCATATTTGTGTTAATTGATATCATACCCACTGTTTACCTTGCATGCTAGCTGTCGCCGTGCTGCGAACCATTGCTCCATCGAAGCAGTGCTTAAATTTAAGTCCTGGTTCATTGAGAGACAGAGTGACCCTGCATCCACTGTTCCTGACATACACAGACAAAATAATGACAATGCTGTTCTATACTGCAATAATTTTGACAGTTGTCAACGGTCTGTATTAGGGATGACAAAAATGAACGCCAAGCGGATGTCGAACGCGATTTAGAAAGAATTCGCGCTGAATGAGGCTAAAGGAAGTTCGTCAGTCTTCGGAATAATTTGAAAATAATGCGTCGCCAGGTTGAAGCTGGACTTCACCTCAAACTGGAAGAGAATCAGTTGCGCAGAGAAATAGAAATGAGAAAAGTATGTTTACAAGTTCAGAGCATAGACAGACAAATGTCAGGTTCTCTAGAGTTTTCTCATTCTGAAAGTCAGGAGCACTTGAGTTGACGTTTCTCGCTTCAGCAATCCAATTTTACATCGGAAATAGTATAGTAATTCTAGAATTGTGAATGCTGTTTCACTTTCATATGCATATTTTAAAATAAAATGATTTCTTGCTTCCAGTTCTATCCGATTGAATCAATTTATGCTATTGGTGTGTTTTGCTTATTGTATCTTGTTCGCTCAGCGAGAAAAAAGTTTGGTATTCATATGTATCAGACTAGACCACTACACTGTAACACGAATTTGTTGGTCAGCTGCTTGTTTGCCTTAGGTTTCCTGAACCAAGGCGGTAAAATGGACTAAGGATAACAAATGTCGACTTAGACCCGTTAATCTAAGCATTCAGTTTTCAACCAAGAAATTACGGGGTCATCTTTCCCTCTGTCCATTAGTGACTTTCTCATCAGACTTAACCTTGAAATGAGTAACAATAGCGTAAAACGCAATATTTAGTGAATTCATGAATTTCGGTAGGACCTGTCCTCTGAACACTCTACAAATATTGCCATTTATACAATTTCTTAAAGGTTAAGTACACATGAATACATGAAGACTGTGACAACAAAATAGTACCTCTTTCAACATGCGTATAATCTATAACTTAACTCCTCTGTCAGCCTTCGAAACTGTACATGACTGATACATAGCTTGACTTTGTCATTCACAATTGGTATTCGTGGACTTTACAGCATTGCTCCATTGTATGTTGATTCCATGTAACAACCGTCTTCTAACTTCCTGAAGACTTTAGATTACTTACGAAATGAAGCCTTTGTAAGATTTGACAGTTGTGTGTTTAAATTGGATTCGATACCTGGTGTTTACGAGATTCATAAAACTTCGAGGTATATATTTGTTAAATTAATTTAATGAATATATGTTGACTACTAGTTACTTTTCTATTTATCAAGAAATCTTAGAGTAAAATCAATCAGTTTTATTTCAAAAGTCTTGTCTGTGTCTTTTCCTTGTAGGATACTATAAATCATCACTATGAGAGTCTCATTGATGGGGATGCTCGCCTTCGAGAAGATTTAAGAGGTGAACTTGCCCGTGCTCGTAAAGAAGCTGCTGTTTTGCGCTCCTGGTTAGCGTCGTCAAGGGTTCAGTGACGTTCTACTAGTTGTCATCTCACTGACCCTTCACAGACATCAGATTACCCAGCTTGTGATAACGCTGATACAATTGCTACAGACATGATGTCTGTGACCAGCTTTTCTAAAACTAATCAGTCGTGTATCCTGCCGTCGTCCCAAGCTACGACGTCATATTAGATTGTCAGAATGTCTTGAAGCTGAAACTGAAGATTTGAGGGAAACAATGAGGGAGGCACTTGAAAAAGTAAACACACACACTAATAAACGTTTGTGTCGTTTACTAGTATATTATTATTATTCCCTTGAGTTTAGAGTGGAACATATCATCGTACCCATAATCATATACCATCTTGAGACCATCTGCAAAGACATAGGGCTTTCCATACTCGGTCATAGAGACTATGTCATTTATGAATAAGGGGAATAGAATGGGGCCAAGAACGCTTCCTTGTATTACACCACTAGTTATCGGCTTTGATGGAGACAGCTGGTGGTTGATTTTGAGTAATTGCTCTCTTTCTGTGAGAAAAGAATTTATCCATTTGAGAAGCTTTCCAGTTATTCCGTAGGATTGGGGTTTTCTTAGGAGTCTGATATATGGGACTTTATCAGAGGCTTCGCTAATGTCGAGAAAGAATGTTGTAACTGAATGCCCACTATCTATGCATTGTGTAATGTAGTCAAAATAATCTAAGTGGCAAGTAATGCACGACCTTTTACCTAAGAAGCCGTATTAGGATGGAGATAGTAGGTCATTTGACAGCAAGTACTGAGTGATTTGAGTGTTCACTATTTTTTCCATTACACGTGGAACTGCAGACGTGATGTTGATGGGGCGGTAGTTGTTGATATCAGCCATAGGCCTGTATTCATTGATAAGTACAATATAAGACTTCTTCCAGGAGGTAGGGTGTGTCCCATGACTTAGTCAAATTGAGTATAACTTGAGTAGGAGTAAATTCATGTCATTACCAGCGTTTTTCAGCAGAATGGAAGATACACCGTCTGGAGTGTTACTTAGCTTAAGATTTGCAACAGCTTTATCGATCTCATGTGTGGTGAAAAGTATATCACTTAGACATTCGTCTGTTTGAGGTGGGAAACCCACGATCTAATCGTCCTTCAAAGTGTACAATCTGACAAAGTGCTTGCTAAACAGTTCACACATCACCTCGGTATTCTCGTAAGCAATCCCGTCTAAGCATGTTATTTTTGGATAGGCTCTTTTGGAGTTTGTTAACCTACTTTTGAAAAGTTTGGCTATTTCTCCTGAGTTATGCGTTGGCTGAATGGCCCGCATTTCTTTGTTTCTGAGGCTTACATTTTTCGACTCTTGAATTCTGGTGAGAAGGGAGGTAATAGCAATTACTGATGATAAGTCATGATATCTATAGTATTTCATTGAGTGCTTTCGTAGACTTCTCCTTACCGATGTCGGAATACAATCGCTTTGGGGGAATTTGAAGGTAAGAATCTTCTCAGGTGCAATGACATCATGAATTGAGTTAATGTTGTGATAAAAATCGTTAAGAATTGCCTTCCGATAATTTATTTTATTTTGATTACAGCTTGATTCCACACCGTATTTTTGGTAAAAGCGATATCGGTAGCCCGAATTTTGAAGGCCGACCATCAGGTGTGGGTCGACCGGGAATCGAACCCCGGGTCATGTGTGTGGTCGGCGAGATTCCTAACCGCTGTGCCACTGACGTACAAATAACTGTGTCTCAGATAAACCTCATTGGCTACGGTACCGCCACTGCGGATCTAATTAGGTGCTGATACAAGTCCCAGTCAGCATGTGTGTGTGTGTTTGGTCAGCTTCATCTCTGCATTTTGTTTCAGGAAAGATGTGAATAGAACACACTAATATTTTATGGTGACTACCAGGAAATTCATGTCCCACATGTACTATGGATGGTGTCGTGTTGTTCGTGAAAATAAGCTCTTTGATATTTTCGGATCTAGTGGGTGGACTTATGTGTTGTGTCCACCCTCCTGTGATGATGGAATTCAGGAGAATATCATACCTTTAGGGTTCTCAGCGTGAGGGCCATAATACTTCTGGCATGTTGAAATCACCTCCAATAATTTTATAACTGAAGGGAAGATTGGCTGTAACGTTGAACATTTCGCTAAGCATATTATCATACTCCCTGCTGGATGAAGGGGTTCGGTACATACAATCCACAAGTATAGGTTTACTTCTGACAGCTTTTATGTGGACCCAGATCGAGTCATTGAGTTGTGACAGAATTGGGATACTGAACTGGGTTGCACAATCTAAAAACAGGGTACTTAGGACCTATAAATTACAACCTGCACAGTGAAACAAAGTACTTAATACAGAGAAATGATCCCAGATACCCACGTAATCGTGCTAGAAACCCAAACATACAACAGGATTATTTTCGGCTGCAGCCAACAATGGTCCTTCTTGCTGCACAATTTACTCAGGGAATAGTAGACACACTGAAACTGTCTCATCTCAGAATCCCTCCGAACATAACATAGGCAACCAGGAATCAAGGATAGTAACAAGAAAACTTACTAAATATCTTCCCAACAACCCTAGTTTTATGAAAATTATGCTTTCTAAATGCTCGACCTCTCCTTAACAAAACAACACCACTTTACAGCCTGGTATGCATGGAACGGCCAACGCTAATCCTGGTAACTGAAACCTGGCTAACTAATGATATGCCTGACGCAAATCTGGTAAGTGATAATTACGACATCCACAGGAATGATAGGGTCGACAAAAGAGGAGGTGGATGTCTAATACATGCCTCTAAATCTACTGGATCTAGTACTTTTACGAACCCGACAATCGTAAAACTCACAGAATCTAAGTGGATAGGCCTCCACACAAAGGAAAATAAACTCCCGTGAGATGTATACACAGAGCCACTAACAGCCCTAAAACGACTGATATAGTTATCGGAGAAGTACTGGAGCATGTGCCTACACTGGAATTCAACTACAAGGTAGTTTGTGTCGATTTCACTCTCGTCAGAGTGAACTGTGTTACCTGCACCGGACCGAGAATCCATGACGAGCTCCTAGAAGCTATAGATGTAGGAGGATGGGAGCAGTGCGTACGCCTCCCAACACGACATAACAATATTCTCGACTTGATCCGCTACTACAAATTGAACCGCCTCATTAGAGGTTGGGGATAAACTCGACAACAGTGATCACAACATACTGTGCTGCACCCTACCTCTTCAACTAACAACTAAACACACACCAAAAATTTCCCCGGTTCACTATCAATATAGGGACTATAGAAATATCGACTGGGAATTCCTACCAACGCTCTTGAGAAGCTCTGACTGATATGAATACTTTACCAATGATAACTTAGAAGTAACACTTTGTATCTTCTACAAGACAATCGCTTCGATAAAAGACACAATCGAGCCTTTCAAATCAGCCCTGAAGACGCCAACTCTCTTCAAAGACCGCAAAACGCGATTGAAACTAGGGAAACTGAGGTGGAAATTTTAAGGATTTATTGAATTTAGTGTACTACACCAGATAAATGAAACATGTAAAAATCTTGAGGAGTGACATAAAATGAAGACACAACTCGAGGAAAATAAAGCCCTAGGGGTCACCTGTAGAACTCAGGAACTCTACGAGATCTTGCAAAAACGGCTAGAAAGCAGTAAAGGCCACACTGTCTGCCATTTGGAACACGAAGTTGTAATTTATGATGACCACCAGATTATCAATGAGCTCCTCAGCCAGAAGTTCTCCAATGACAACAAAGCGTATCCGTCCCCAATTCTCGACATAACCTGAGAAAATAACTACAAGATAGGCATTATCAACTTTAATATACAAAATATAACCTCAGCGATAAAGACATCAAAAACTGATGTTAGTTGTGGCACAGACGATACACCATCTATCTATCACATACAAAAACGGTAGCCCAGATATAACAGTATTATTGCTTAGAATATCTGCCCTCTCATTAGAGACTGAAACCTGCCCTAAAATTTGGAAATACACATATATAATATATATAAATGTTATACATTGCCAAAACTAGCGCATGCAATAATAGGCCTATCAATGTGGAAGCGATCTATTTCAGGATATCACAGTGAAAACTCCATTAGCTCGTCTGCATTCTCTCCAAACTACTCAGTGACATAGTATAACTTATTATCGTTTCAGAGGCACCACCAGACATTTGATCCCCACCATGAAGCCGGCGAAAGTGGCATATGTTGATGAATGTCTGGAACAGGCTGTTGGAAATGCTTTCCGTGACGCACTGGTCAAGTTTCTGACCCATGTAGCAGAACTGATTCCACATTTGTATCGAAAATCAAAATTTCGATCTCTATGTGCTGTGGAATTCTCGGTATTTCCAATCTGATTTCAGATTGATGTAGGTGCATCTTGCCATTCTGAATAGATTGAAAATGAAAACTGTACTTCTGCATACCTTGATTCTATGCCAGTTGGTAATAGACTCAGCTCTCTCCAACTTCATCACGTATTGCAGTGAATACTCAGATGTTCTCAAAACCAGCGGAATATCCGTTCATCTACTCTACTCCAAACATTGTAGATATTTTGATCAAATATATACAGGCGGAGTGATGAGACAGGCAATCAGAGAGAGAGCAAAGATTTGACACCAATCCAGTCTTACATAAATAGTAATTTAATTGACACATTATTTACACATTGTTATTATTATATGATTGAATAGTGAGTTAAACACTGATACTTGTTAGCTGAGTAATATAGACGCAGTTTCTACAGAAAAATATTTGACGATCAGTCGACTTCTTCTCGATTTCCAGGAACAGTTGTCACATAAGGAAATCAGTGGTCGACAAATGACTCAACTCGACTCAGTCCCCCCACTATTTGAGAAAGCCTTGGTGAAATATGAAGATAAGTATGTAAAGTTGCTACATTGGAAAATATCGTGTGGAGATTTTCCGAATTTCAAAGACGTTATCGAGTGAATCCATATGTACAGGTGTGAGTGATTTAAGGCGATGTGATTGAGAAGTGCCAACCGTTGAGCACCTACAACCTCCAGGAGGAGATCCAGGAAGGACACATTTTCCACGTGATTTCCTGAGTTGACGTCATATAATAATAACAATGTGTAAATAATGTGTCAATTAAATTACTATTTATGTAAGACTGGATTGGTGTCAAATCTTTGCTCTCTCTCTGATTGCCTGTCTCATCGCTCCGCCTGTATATATTTGATCAAAATATCTACAATGTTTGGAGTAGAGTAGATGAACGAATATTCCGCTGGTTTTGAGAACATCTGAGTATTCACTGCAATACGTGATGAAGTTGGAGAGAGCTGAGTCTATTACCAACTGGCATAGAATCAAGGTATGCAGAAGTACAGTTTTCATTCTCAATCTATTCAGAATGGCAAGATGCACCTACATCAATCTGAAATCAGATTGGAAATACCGAGAATTCCACAGCACATAGAGATCAAAATTTTGATTTTCGATACAAATGTGGAATCAATTCTGCTACATGGGTCAGAAAATTGACCAGTGCGTCACGGATAGAATTTCCAACAGCCTGTTCCAGACATTCATCAACATATGCCACTTTCGCCGGCTTCATGGTGGGGATCAAATGGCTGGTGGAAAGAATGAGCAACAAGAAGCTATGGGGACAAACTAACTAAGAAGCTATTGCTCAACAAATATGCTGAATAAGATGGAGTTAAATTACACATCACCGTGACATCTTGAGCCAGGTAATGCCACGAGTGGAATTCCAATCTGAATCGACGAGTTGGACATCCACGTGTGATATGGAGGAGATCATATGAGTTGGAGGAGATGAGAGATTATTGACAGCTAGTTGTCTACCCAGATAAAGAGGACATCGGGAAATAGAACGAAGTGGGAATGTCTTCTTCAAGGCCTATTTTCCACTCGGAAGCCAAGCAAACAATAACAAACAGTAGAAATTATCTATCAGGATATCCTCAAATAAACACACGATGTTCAACTTTAGTGAACAAATACACCATCTACGGATGGATATTTCAAATGGGAACTTTCAACCCTCAAGATTGATTAAAATAATAATTGGTGGCTACCCTCGATCCTTTCTATCCATCGAAGTGCATCGAATTCACTTCGTTCCAGATTCCAAGGGAATAAATAATGCAGCAAATTCCATATTGTGTATACACGCATTTTGCAGAACAAACCTGTTATTATCAATATTATTGATATTAATATTGAAAATATTCGTAGGGAGAAACTTGAACCCTTATCCAGCATCTTTTAACTGTCTGAGTGTGTCAACTGAGTTTTGTTGATTTTGTTGCAGTGGTATGCGCTGTGTAGAAGGGCATTTTATTTTGTTTTGTTTTATTTTTTTGTTTTTCACACTCCTCACTTTCAATTTTTCGACCTCTTATTTCACCCCCCCACCCCAACAGTTATTTCCTGTGATAGCTGCTAATCATCATCATCATCGTTATTTATTTAACTGATTGATTGTCAATTTTCACAGGTGACAACGATGACTCATACATATTGATTGCTATTTCTTTCTTTCTAATGCACTTTCATGATGGATTTTCATGACCAACGGACTGATTATAGCCTTTGACCATCAGAGATTCAAAATTACATTCATATTCAAAGATGTAAAGATTAACATGCACAGGGGGAGTGGGGGAGAGAAGAGGGCTGGGCCGAGCTGAGTAGTAATCACTGTTTAATCAATAAACATAAGAAATTGCAAAATCAAATCGACCAAACAAATTATTTGGAAGTTATTGATTTCTTGTTTCATTGTCTTTCTCCAATGAACGTACGACTTCATAATTTCGATGATTAGTGCTCAGTCTGACTGAATTGACAAGTAGATTGTGATAATTGCATTCATTTTTTCGAATTGTGAGTTGGTGAACGCGTCGTTCAGCCTGAAAAGATAAAGAATAAACAGTTTGCCTTCAATAACATTTTCAAAGCTCCAATCTTACGGATTACGGATTGTCACTAATTGAAAGGCCCCATCATCATCATCATCACTGACATAAAAAAACAACAACAACAAAAAATGGAGTCGACTCGTCCAGTGTCCAGTGTGACCAACAATAACAGTGAGTGTAATACTTTTGCTTTTATTCATCGTGTTTTCTGTAATTGCTAAACATCTTTGTTTACTTATCAACTAACAATTATTTAACAATTCCCGTTGTAACACTGTAACATTAGGCAGACAATATTTTCAGAGAAATGACACTCTTAAACGAATATTATCATCAAGCTGTAGAATTCTATTTATATATCTATGTTTATATATATATATATGTGTTTATATGTATGTATATGTAGTCCAGTTATGAGAATGTCATTTAATGTCATATAAAGAATTTTTGAGTGTTGGCTTACAGGGATTCGATTGGTTTCAAGATTTCATCATGATCTGTCACCGATCGGTTGGAGGAGGATTGGGAAAGCTTCAGTGACTACTGGACAGCTGTTTCCGTTTTCCTAGTTTAGGACTGACACTTTAGCTGTACGAATGCCTCCTCCGGATGCTTTCTCTTGTATTCACATACCTTCTTCCCTGTCCCTTTTAAGGAAGACGCTATAGTCAGTTTCAAGGTCATGATGGGTTCCTGCGTCTGCTGCTTATATGTTCTCGTGAATTCGTTTTCCATTGAAATTTAAAGGCTTTTTTGGACGTTTTGCTTATTTGTAGTATGTAGGTCAGTTTTTTGTCACTGGATGCTACTATGAAGTTTAATTTTAGCCTGCAGTCCCCAGTTTTTATGTTGGTAGTTAAGGATTATGGTAAATCTGCAATCATTGAGCCAATTCACGTATACTATGCTAATATAGTAACATTCCTCAGTCAATAAACTCCTTAACTGTTCTGCCATTGTTGGATCAAATAGTGGCAGAACAGTTATGGATTATTTGCTTAAACTGGAACTGTGCGCTGGTTTATCAGCATGACTAGCACCAATTCAGCACCTTGCTCTTCTTCTACGCATTTTCAGAAGAAGCTTATCAGGCTTATTGCTGCCCTTCTAGTCCAGGTTCTGCTCCTCCCAAGCTTATCATAATGCTGAATTAAATCTCACTAATTCTGAAGTATTTCCAACGTTCTATAGTGAGTAAATTCTGAATCTGTTCCTAAATAGATTCTTTAATGGCACAGTCTAGAACTCAGTTCTGTTTTTCAGCATGACTGACACTAATTCAACACCATGTTCTTTTTCTAGACATTTTCACGAGTAGATCAGAACCTACTGGTTTTGCTTATCAGCTTTATTTAAGCCCTTTCAGCTCATTTTCAGCACGGACTAGCTTTACTTCAGAACGAAAAGACTTAATTTAGCACATAGTGGCAATGTTTTTTAGCTTAAATTTGGAAATTATATTTGGAAACTGTGGCACAATGTCACTGCAAATCCATCAAGTTAGGTCCACTGGTAGCATCCTGTAAATAAGCAAAATAAAATATTAGTTGATGAAACATTGTGCTCATCACATTCTCAGCATTTACATTTAGAAAAGTTTGCTTACATAACTGCCACTGTTATGTCCCCTGCTATCTTTTCCATTTGCCTAGAAATAAAAACAATGTTGTCATTACTACATGTTGACTTAACGTTGACTTATAAAACGAAGCGGGCGTTTAACAATATTACCTGAATTCCTTTCTTCAGGTTACGCCTTTGGACACGATCTTTCAAATTAGGAAAGTACGATTCCGTGATCTAATCCATTATGTCAACAACCTCTCTCGATGTCATCAGTTGGTCGATACAGAAATAAGTACTTCACCAATGAACCTTACATCTCGTGTCTGAATTTCGAACATCTGAATATCCCTAAATTCCTTGATTTAAATGATGTAGTAAAATCATCACTAAAATCACAGTAGGGTCGAAAGTGTATCCTATCTTCACTTTCCATTTCAACTATATTCCCCTGTTTACCTGAGGCCAAGATTACATTGTCCGGAGCATCAGAAGTAAATATGGCGTTTAGATAAGTTAACTTTCCTTTCCTTTGCTAAACTTAACGCCCTTAGTACTAGCTTCTTTAGGTACATGCTTGACACCTGTACTTCTCATTAAGTGCACGTGTTCAACATAACGCTGAGCTGCCTGCTTAGCCATAGCATATCCACAGTGCACGGACTGTCTGATCATGCGCATATTGGATTCAAAGGGAAATGCACTGAATCCTTCTAATGGCCCATGCAGCTCGACGTCATCCACTATATGTTTCAGAGAATGAATATTGTAAACAATATGTTCATCTCCTAAACAGTTCTCATAATGCAGTAAGGAATTACCCATGATGAGTTCCCTTCCTGTATTGTCTGATCATAGTTTGGCGTTCATGTCTCCCATTAGTATTTTAATGTCGCCGACTGGAGTATTGTCCATTGTTGCCTGTAGTTGTCTGTAGAATTCTTCTTTCTTTTCGAGGTCGTCGTTGTTTGTCGGTGCATAGCATTGTATAACTGACACTTTCCTTCCTTTGGAGTTGAATCTGGCGGTCATTATCCACTGGGTGAGATCGCCTCCCATTACATCAGGGCGTTCGTAGCCGTTGGTGACATCATGATAGTCACGCCCTCGGTGTGCATGTGGTTATCCCCTGG
Source organism: Trichobilharzia szidati (assembly GCA_944472155.2). Lineage (NCBI taxonomy): Eukaryota > Metazoa > Platyhelminthes > Trematoda > Strigeidida > Schistosomatidae > Trichobilharzia > Trichobilharzia szidati. Next base: position 172,948,721 of record OX235279.1, read on the forward strand.
GTGAACGGAGTAGATCACTGACTCACCTGTTGACAATTTGGTGAGTCCATTCCCGTTCCATCTGCTTTCACATATCCCCAGTACTTGAATTCCGTATCTTATCACTTCGTTTGCGATCTGGGCAGCTTTGCCAATCTCGTACATGGTGCGGACATTCCATATCCCCACAGAGACTTTTTCTTTTGGCGCAAGGAGATTCATCGTGCTGAAGTTTCTGTAGCAGCTTTGTCTACAGGGTGGGGTTGCTAGCCTCACGCCTGAGAAGGGGAGAGAGAAAAGGTTAGTGTTGCGTGACCGCAGAGCCCAGGGGACAACTGCTTGAGGCCGGTCACACGCGGCCAGTTTTTGGTTTTTCTTTCTTGTTTGATGCGTCTCAGTAGCGTATTTATCACTTCTGCTGCGTGACACAGCAGCAGGAAGCGCGGTCGTTGTTAATCCAGGCCCCGACCGATCCGGCATCATATTTTGTGGATTTGTTTGAATCATGGTGTTGGATTGGGTAGCTGCTTTTTGTCTAACCGCTATCCAAACAACCTTTCTTGCATGACAGGACCTACATGAACTAACGTTCCAGCCAGTGTAGCTCGTTGGGTCATTGCGATATGCAAGCCAGACCACCACGTCAAGGTAGCAGCTATGGTATAATGTCATATAAAGAATTTTCGAGTGTGGGATTACAGGAATTCGATTGGTTTCAAGATTTCATCATGATCTGTCACCGATCGGTTGGAGGAGGATTGGGAAAGCTTCAGTGACTACTGGACAGCTGTTTCCGTTTTCCTAGTTTAGGATCGACTCTTTAGCAGTACGCACCCACCACCACGGTTCGAACACAGAACCTTCTAGTTACAAGGCGATCCGTGGAGGGTAGGTGGATAGCAAGTCAGGTGGGTAGTTAGGTAGATAGTTGACTTGGTTCCAGTGGCTGTTGGAAGTCGTGACCAGTGGGGTAGAGCAGGTCGGGTGTGAGGACAAACACTAGCTGGCGATGACATTGGCTCGTTGTCGCGCCATTTCGTGAATTGGCAGAAGCTGGAATTCATCAGCTGACTACTGGATTGGATCGGATTGGGTCGGGTCCCAGTGTCTTAGTGGTCTACGAGCTAGCTCACCCTACAACCAGAAGGTGCTACGTTCGAACCTTGTTGGTGGGTGCGTACTGCTGAGGAGTCAGTCCAAAACGAGGACAACGCAAACAGCTGTCTTGTACTCTATGCAGCTCTTCCAGTGCTCCTCCAACCGATCGATGTCAGTTCATGATGAAATATACGCAATAATACATTATATGTTTAGATTTGGGGATGTGGTGTGTGATTGTATGCTTAACGGGAAAATCTGAAGCGCTATGTTTCATCGTGTGCTATTTGAGTAGATAGAATTCAATACTGGCCTGCACATTTTGATTTTGACTAACAAATGGGAAAATTGGAAACAATTCACTGTGAGAATACTACTACTACTACTTATAATAATAATAATAATCGTGGTAATGAAGGAAAGTAACTGAATAGAGTAAGTGAATAAACAAAAGAAATAAACAAATGTCTATCCGTCTACGACCAAGGCAGAAGTAGGCATTGCACATACTTCTTTCTTACACGAAATTCTGGTTGGCTTTAATTCATGAATGGCCATGGCCTACGCTGTCTTTAGAAACTTGAGACGAAGGAAATGCAGCAAGTTATCATGAATTCGATAGATGATGATGATGATGATGTTCAAATCATGGTGAGGGCTGGAAGAGTGACAGGAGTCGAGCGAGTGTTGTTCAAGAATACAGCTTCGCACACCCTTCCTTTCTCTCCTGTAAAACCACTCAAGGATATGTACTCGTATCCATGTGGAAAGCGTTCGCTGGCTACAGTCAAGGTCCCTCGCTCCACAAGAGGAGCAGGTGAACTGACAGATGCACATGGAGGCGGTCAGACGATGGCGCTTGTCTTTTACAGAGATAGAGAACAACTTGCGGCTGGTGAACGTCATTTGTAATTTTGCTGAGAAGAACATCTTACTGGCTGATTTAGAGAGATGGTTTTTCAGCATATCTGAAGCATATCTTGATCACCTTTGAATTCCGAATCCATGAATAAGGCTTTCTTTGCAAGTGAGTCGGTTACCAGTTTGGACTGCCTGTCTTTCATGTTCCTGTCAATAAATCGGTTCGGATGACCGTTCGCCGTGAGCGTGGCTTTTAGGAAGGCAAGTTGTGAGTCAACGCAATCAGAACTACAGGTGTTTCTTATTCTACAACAGAGTGAATGAATTAGGCTCCTTATTCTAGAGATAGGCACGCAACTATAGAAATTAGTTACTTGTCCATTGCATGTACGTCTCCAGTGGATGGATGTTTTGAGAGATCAGTCAATGCATCTACTAAGACACACTATAATTATAATCACATATATTTTGATTGTATTTCATATTATTATTATTATTGTCATTACTATTATTCATGTATTCACGCCTTCGATTCAATTTCCTTACCGGATTGAGGCTATAACTGTCTTTTTTCTAGAGACCTCCCTTACTGTCTTATTTAATGATGTGTCTGTATACGTTTATGGCTTGAGCCTGTTCTGTGTTAGAGTGTCATAATACTGAGTAGACTGTGGACGAAAACATTTAGAGCTGACACAGTTCTCGATTATACACATATACACATTGTTCATGTGACCAAACTCAGTCCGACTGGTTACCACTCTAGCTGGGTGGTAGTATTTTGGCAGTTTACCTAATCGTGGTATATCATTCGATAAGCGGATGGATTTCAACGCACTGAAGGAATAAGACAGACTCAGCTTTTCGTGCAGGGATCGAGACTACAAAACAAGGTTCGGTGGTTGGTGATGGGATTATTCTTCGGCTAACTGACTCCATTAGTGGGGGAAAATGTTTTGATTAGACTTGGAATCGTAGACTCAGTTGTTGAAATGAAGATAGACGAATCTTGACAATCTGGTCTCGCTTAAATTCGGGTTGTGGAATTATCTGTCATCTCTTCATCCTACGACCTGAGCTGACAACGACAGAAATGGGGAAGAGACACCGGTTTTGTGAAGTGACTACATCGAGTGATGCGTTAACGGCCAGTAGACAGCATCACACTCTGCGGTTACATTCTTCGGAAGCTAGTGAACTGACTGCATAAATACTGTGGAAATTTTCACCAGACGGAGCTGATCACAATCAGTCTACTCCATCACTTCTCTTCGTATCAGAATTACTTTTCACCAGTGGGGATCTTATTCAGAATGTAGGCGAGAACTGCAAATTATGGAGTTGTCGGAGTCCAAAAGTATCCAGGTGACAATATGTGACCTACTTGACAGCGAAAATCATCGCGTCTAAAAGCTAAGGCGAACCAAGCCAAACTGCACACTGGTACACACTGTTGAGAACCGAATCGGTCCTCTTGCCATAGTTAATCCGTCTCACTAATGATAAGTTATGCCTCAAGGTGGCGAAATGCTCGGCCTCGATATAGATAGCCAGCTGTAAACTCCGGAGCTCAGTCTGTTGTCAAGAGGGACTGCTAGCTGCATGCAACTGCATTCATATTAGTGTTCATAATGAAACCTCATCAGAGGACAAAGATGACACAATATTCCCAGTTCTCTTCAACTCGTTATGGTGAGTTACTATGATGGAATTGAACTTGTCACTTCATATGAGTGTTTCTTAATTCTAACTGGTTATTTTCTGATGATGAAGGAATTACCAGTGTACTTACTCCATTGTCTTTTCATGTAGATGAGAGATGTGGCGAGGTATCACTTCGGACCGACTATAAATCAGACCTTTCTGAGATACTTCGTGATGAAAATGCTGTTGATTTGGAGAGAAGACTAATCACACGTTGTGCAACCTCAACAATTGGAAAACCATGTCTCTCTGGTACCCAAACGCTCAGGCATCAACAATCGAAGGAGGAGAATGGTGACCATGGGAGCGCTCCAGTTATGAGCGATTGCAATTACTGTAGTCTTGAGACTGCAGTTATCAAACCAGAGAATCATTCTGTTGGCGTGGAAGTAGGTCGAACAGCTTCACCTCGGAGTGAGGGTGGACCAACAATTCGATACAATTCTGGCGACAAGTACGACTGGAATGCAATGAATGCAGAAGCACATGTGATTTCTCCCCGGGTGTTCCAGACACTGGACGATCACAGAGCAGTGGAAGTGGCTTCGAAAGGTGATTTGAGGTTAATATTGCTTGGTTGGTTGGCTTGTTGTTTGGTTGGTGGCTTCTAATATGTATTTATCATTCATTATCTGTTGGCTTATAAGGATGCGAGAATGACAGAGAGAAAGAGTGAGGGAGACAGAGAGAGAGAGAGAGTAAATCACTTAACTCTTAGTAAACGTACTAATTATTCCTTGTAGTATACCTTTCTTCACTATGCTTCTCGGCGTATAACTTGGAATGTATGTAGGTGAAGGGAAGGAAGGAAGGAAGGAAGTAGGTATTTAATGCTATTGGTTATCATTATAATTTACAGTCTGAAGAAACACACTTAATACTGGAGCCGGCTTATCTGAGTGGTCGGCTTCTAATCGTTCCCTTGTGTATCACAGATTCTGATCAACCATACTCAGTCTCAGTAGGCAGTCAGTATTGGCTTAACGCATGCCTCATTTTTCGTGACTACTTGAGTTCCGATTGGGGCGTCGGGCTACAAGCTTTGAGATTTGAAGTTTGAGGAGAGTCAGTGGTGTGATTTCGCGCGATGAGGTTACTAGCCTAACGCACAACCTCCCTTCATTCCCAGACTGACTGGCGGCCATTGAATCACGCGTGGCTTACAAGTACGTCAGCTGAGAATATTTCTGCTGAAATCTTCTCTCAAATACATGACATATACTTGCTGAAAACAACTCCCATGACAGACACTTAGTTGACCGGCATAGAGGGAACAAGATTATTGAGAATTCAGCAAATGCTTCGCGTAACCGGAGAACCACTGCACCGCAAAATCCTTCGTCATCATCTGGATATGATGAGATGGTCAGTGTGATGACAAATTTGAGTCCTGATGAAGTCAAGACGACTACTACTACTACTACTACTAATGAAGCATACGAATAGTCAGATTAAATAAAATAGTCATGGTTATACCACTGACTCCAGTGGATGAGACCAATCAATATGTTTGGGTAACATCGAGAATGCGACGACGACGACGACGACTTGATGTTTTCCTCCTCCACTATGTCAGTAGGGCAGTCAACAGATGTCACGAGATCACATGATCTATTTTGAAGTCAATGTGAGGAGAAGCCGGTGTTCATCGTGTGACTGACTGACAAATAATAATTTAACCCAATTAGTTGAAGTTATGTACAGTGACAGACAGACATATTGATGGTGTGCGTCGGTGGCACAGTGGATAGGACTCTCGCCTACCATACACATGGTCCGGGGTTCGATCCCATGCCGACGCACATCCGATATCTATGGTCTGCAAAATTTGGGCTACCGATATCACATGCTGAAAATTCTATACTTGTACTGATAATACAGTGTGGCATCAAGCTGTAATCTAAATCAAAATCATCATCATCGTGAGAAAGTTGTGTTTTCTAATGAAGGTTGTGTGCTTCCCTACTAATAATTTGTTAATTAAACATATCACACACACACACACACTCACGAACACACAGTGAAAGAGTATTATTTCTTATCTACTGGATGACGACGACGTACCTAACACGATTTATTCTTGTTTTTAATCCTTGTAATTATGCCATCTGATTGATAGTAATTTAATGTAATTTTAAGCAGCAGCAGCAGCAGGCTGTGCTCAGCTTGACGTTGTGGTACAGAGTCTATCATTCAATTAGTCGAAGTATCATCATCATCATCATCATCATCAAAATTCTCGAGAAGTGAACCGAGTTCATCTTCCGAAGTGATGTCATTCAGCTTTTTTGTTTAAGTCGAATCTAGCTAGGCGTTGTGAATTTGACAAATGCTTATCTTCTCTCTCTCTCTTTCTCCTCTCTCTTCATTACAATGTTGTGACAGTGTACATAGTGCTATTTTTTATCATCTTGAATCCATAAACCACTGGACTGTGTTGACTGACGTGTATCTAGGTGACAGTTAAGTGACGTAGACTGAAGACTGAACGTGAACGACATGTTGCTGGCCGATTGAAGTGCATTCGAATGAAATGAAGATATCCGAATACTAGTTCACACTCATGATCCTATGACGTCTTTGAAATGATGACTCAGCAACATGTCGTTGGCTTAGCGTAATCAGTCAGGTTGGACTACGATTAGTGAACTAGTATTTGGGCAATTTGTTCTCCTTTCAGGACAACAAGGAAAGCTATCCTCACACCAGTTTGGGAGATTTGTAAATTCTCGATAATCAATAGGGAGAGACTTTATCGTGTCTCATCTAGCTTGTGCTTACGCCACAATGCACACAGTCACATGACTGACAATTGAAGAATGGCTCAAAAGGTGTAGAGTGTGAGACAAACACATGCACACACTGAGTCACACACACACACACATTGAAAGGAAAGAACTTTCCTGTTAAAGGACGACAATAATTTTGCTTATTTCTCACACATCACAAATACAGCGTATTATAAACCCAGAACATCTGGAAATTTATAATGTGTATTATATTCGTTGATCGATTCAAAAAAATGTCCATTGAAAAGATTTCCCTTCTCTAGCCACTACTTGATGACTCATTCTTTTATAAATATGATACTAAATGAATGTAAGAATGTGTAGAAAGTCAGCTGCCCTACTCACTCTTAATTTATATTTGTTATCATCAAAGATGTTGTATTTGTTGAAAAGTGTACTGTATTTTTCTACTCTACTCTACTCTACTCTACTCTACTTACTTACTATACTATACTATACTATACTGTACTCTACTCTACTGTATAACACCGACGAGGGATACTTTTGAAGAGTCAGTGTTTAAGGTCTAGATTTGTTTGATGTTTGATGACGGATTGATTCAGGTGAGTTAGAGAAGGATTGAAAAGCGGCAGCAGCAGCAGCAGCAGGGAGGATTGGACAAATGGTTCGTGCTAGTTGGGGAGATGCTCTTCATCAGTACGCACCCACCCACTCACTCACTAGAGGCTTGGAAGCAACTGTCTTCAATTTCCAACACCTTCTCAGAGTCATTGAGTGACCTAGAAAGACATCAAAGTTAACATTGAAATCAGAGAGAAGAATAGAAAGGAAAGAGTAGATGAGGGTTGAAAAGTGGCGTTTTGGAATTCCGTAGTATGTAATGGACTGTGCGTGTGCGTGTGTGTTATTTTATTATAGTTAGTTACCTTTTCGATAAATATTATTAGAGGACTTTGAAGAATAGACCTGAGAGAGAGCGAGAGAGAGAGCGAGTGAGGAAACTGGTGCATTTCTACATTGTCACGTTAGATGATCATCAGTCGAATACCTTCTACAGTGATGATGATGATGACGATAGTAACAATAATAATAATAATAATTTAAGGGTGTTGTTATTCAAATGGGTCGGTGAGATGATCATTTTCTCAATACTGTTTTCTGCATCACTGTTCAAATATCATCAGTGTTGTCTAACTATGAAGAATGGTACTGATGCCTTCTAAAATGAATGTCCTGTTTCACAATTCATTTTTATTATTATTATTATTAATGTTGTTATTCCCTTGGATTCATCTTGGTGGAACATAGGACTTCAGGTAACTCACATCTTAATTTCACTCTCTTCTATACCACAGTGGTTTTCAGCTCTCTTCACGATTCCGCATTAGCTCTTTTATTATTATTATTATTATTATTATTATTATTGGTATGATTCATCCATCCATTCATTGATCCATTGAAGTCATCCCTTACCCACAGCTAACTCATACACTTTCATCTCTATCCAATAAATTTAGCAGATTCTAATAACAAGGAAAATGTGTCTACATACAAACAAGAAGAAGAGGAGGAGGAGGAGGAGAAAGGAATAATATCAGAGAGGAGATGATCACATCAAGTCGATCTGTAAGTGACATGAAGATAGAGAATTCTGACGATGTTGAAAGAGCAATCGGTGATATGTGTAGTCATAGATCTACTGTCTATGATAATAATACTTCCAACTTGCTGTTTAAACAAGAAGACAGAACAGCAGAAGACGCTCATGATGAAAATGCGTGCCAGACAAGTCGGCTTGTTAATGTGAATGAAACTGAAGAGATAATGACACAAAATAACTGGCCAAATGATACAGCAGGCATCACTGCCAATCACCTTACTCTCCATCAGAGCGTTGCAAATTCTAATACTCTCACTAATAGTGAGGATAATGCAATGAACCCAACAGGGAATTCTGTGAAAATTCAAAATAGAAAAAGGTATAAATGTGAATACTGCGGTGAAATGCGGAGTAATATCACTGTGCATCGAAGAATACACACAGGTGAAAAGCCGTATCGTTGTAATATATGCCAGTATGCCAGCACTAACTCATGGAATCTTAAAAGACATTTGAAAGTACACGACAAAAAGCTACAACAACAACAACAACGGTGACAGCGGCAGCAGCATCAACAGACCTGCAAATCCACTTCAAGTATTTCTCTCTCTCTCTCTGTGTGTGTGTGTGTAATCAGTTCCTTGATGAAAGACAATTTTCTTGTGTAAATAAAAATATTTTTATTATTGATATGTATGAATCCAGTTTGGTATGATGCAGCCTGGTTGCGTTGAAGCTACTGAAATGAGTAAATATTTAATTTGAACCATATACGTGTGAGAAGGAAATCACATTTTACAATAAATCACACTTTACATGAGATAGAGGAGAGAGAGAAAGAGAGATAGAGGCAGGCAGGGAGGCTTGATTTCACTTTACCAATCTATTTTCAAGTATTACAATTTTTAGTTTAAGTTACCATCAATTTATATGCTATCAAAATATGAAAAAAGGGAGGAGGTGAGAGAAGACAGAAAAATCTAATAATCAGTGTTAGCTTGTACGTCAACATGGCAACTCAAGAAGGTTAAGATTCATCAAATTGAAAACTTGATTAGTGAGCTGAGCTCACTAGTGTGTATGACTAATCAGTGTAATGAAAGTAATCCCGTTCTCAATGGAGTGAGAGATTGACTACACTCTGTTTCTGTGTGCATAAGTTTGCTCTGAGACGTTTGATTGCAATTGCTTCAGCGGTAAATCGTAGTAGATTCGCTGTCCTTTGTATGTTGAATATTCTTAGGGATTTGGAAATCTCGACAAAATGACCCGTATCCACAATAATAATAATAATAATAATAATAATAATAGTAATAGCTTTATTCCAAACAGTATTTGTGGTACAGGTATGGAATTTTCAGCGTGCATTACAATATTGCATCTAATTACCTCATAAATTTTACAAGATTTTAAAATCAAAAAGCAACAACCGAAAGATAAATAAATAAATAAAAAAGAACGGTGTTGCGTTTACATATTTAAACAATGCACCACAGGATATGAAATACAAAATTAGTGTGTAATAGAAGATGTGAACAACAATATAATAGTAAGGAAGAAAGGAAAACAAAAACGAATGGGACTAATTGTTAGAGTTCCGCAGTAAGTTGATCGTGTCATGCCTAACGGATTTCTCTTCACATAACAGCTGTGCCAGATAAGGTATTGTGCAGTTTTGTACTTGATAGTCCTAGCACATAGCCTCCTATAGCTGCTTCTAGTTCTACCAGATGAAAGGCGAGGAGAGAGCTGCGTATATAGAGGATGCTCAGGGTCTGACAATATAGTATTCGCTAGTTTCTTACATGACATTATATGTCTATGCACACTAGTATTAACCAGTTGGTTTAACGATATCCCACTTGCCCTACTAACCGCTTTCAGTGCCATATAAGTATAAAACTTAGGCACTGTGGTAGAGTATAACTGCATTATGGATAAGATTTTATTTTGATAAATCACACAGTGTTGTACATAATGGGGCTTTTAGTGCCCTTCTCAGCAACGCAAAGTCTTTCTTAAGTAGTCCACGAAACATTTATAGGGAGCAGTAAAGAGGGATGGGTAGAATACGAGAATTGACAAACTGAGGAAGCAAAGACTGCTTTATACCAGACCGCCTTAACTTCCTAAAGTAGAACGTTAAGCGAAACATCTTTCTAGTAACTAGCAAGATGTGAGAGGACCAGGAAAGATCGGAGGAAATGCTCAGTCCAAGGTACTTGACATTAGATGTAATTTCAACCTCTATGCCGTCAATGATAGTGGGGCCTTGTGAGCTAGCTAGTTGTTGTAAGTCACGTTTTCGTCTGAAAGTGAAATTGACTACCTGACATTTAGACAGATTTAGCTTAAGACCGTTTGAAGAAGACCACTGACTAATTTCCGACAGAAAGTTATTTAATTTGGAACAATCTGACTGAGAGTTGACAGGCATTAAAACAGATAGGTCATCAGCATACTTGACAAAAGTGGCTACATCAGACTGGGGCAAGTCATGTAAGAAAAAAGAAAACAGAAAAGGAGAAAGAACAGCACCTTGATGAACACCAGCTAAAGTAATTGAGGTAGTGGAGGACTTTCCATTATAGACGGTGTACTGCTTCCTATAAGAAAAATAGGAATGCAACCACTTATTTGTCCAGCTCTCAGCCTGTGTTGCAGCAAGCTTACTTAGCAAGAGAGACCTAGGAACAGAGTCAAATGCAGATGTGTAATCAAGGAAGGCACACCGAACGTATTTAGCTCCTCTATCTAAACTAGAGACTGTATTATGATATAAGACAATAGCGGCATCTAAGGTGCACCTACTATGTTTATAAGCGAACTGGTTCGGGTCGTCGAAAGGCTTTAAAGAGGGTTCAAGATTAAGTAAAATAAGTCTTTCCATATCGTTCAAAGAAGGTGAGGTAATAGCAATGGGTCTAAACTTGACAGTAGGTCCACTTATTGATTTAGGCACTGGAACAATCTTGATATTTTTCCATGAGTCAGGTGTAATACTTTTGGAAAAAGATTCGTTGAAAATGTCGGTTAATGGGGAACATAAGATGTCAGCACACTTCTTAAGGATAACAGCAGGAACACCATCAGGACCAAGGGACTGAGTAGGTTTGAGAGATTGAAGACACTTAAGGACATCATTCGTATTAAAGCATGAGAAACAGTCATTATTTTCACTATTGGAGTTAGGTATCCTAACATCTGCAGGGATACATATGAAGGATTTATTGAGCATATCAACATCGACAGAAGTATCATTCATTATTTGCTTACCACCTGTGATTTCCTTTAATAATTTCCACATATTAGATGAGGATTTACATGAAAGAAACTTCTGGTTATAGAGAGCATCTAGTCTTTGTAATTCGGCTTTAATCAAAGTGTTCATTCTCTTAACACCAGATTTATTTTTCATTTTGTACAACCTCTCTTTTTCACGTCGAAGCTTTTGGAGTTGAGAAGAGGAGAAGCGGTCGAATCTTAAGAAGATTGTCTCTTTCGGACAACAAGCATCAAGACAGAAATTAAGATAATGTGTTATGTTAGTGATTGTGTTATCAAGAGCTTTTTCAGTAAACAAGTCCCAGTTTGTGTCTTTTAACATGGGCCTTAGATTCTGTATGTTGTCATGAGAATAACATCTGTGCTGCGTTTTCTTTCCAAGGTATGAGAAGACCCTCTTGTGCTGCTTTCCATATACTTTGGGCAATATTCTTATGATACAGTGATCAGAATTAAGTAGTGGAGCTCTCTTTCGAGCTCCAAATATTCCTGTGTCATTTGTAAACACGAGATCAAGAGTATTATCCAGTCGAGTCGGGAAGTTGACAATGTTTTCATGTCCAAGTGAAATAAGGAAGCTGTGGTCACTAGAATTAAAGTCTCCAGTAACTATAGACAAGGAGTTTCTGAAGGAGGTGGCATCAAGGGAGGTAAATTCATCCGCAAATAAAGACAATTCTGTGGAATTGCATCCAGGAGCAATATAAATGTTCGAGTTGTATATGTAGTTATATTTTGACAAATGTTTAGGTCGACAGTTAACGGTGAGGCAGTCAGTATTGTCACTAGAGAATTTGAAACATACATTATTAGATGTACACCATTGTGAATTGATGAAGATGGCGACACCGCCACCACGTTTCTTCCTGGAACTACACCGATCTTGTCTGAATAATTTGAAATCATTTAGATACACTAGTTTGTCATCATATAGGTCATGTGGCCATGTTTCTTGAAGTAATACTGGGGTATTACGATATATAATGGAAGACATGACTGATTGAAGACAGTTAATTTTAGCTGGCAGGGAGTAACAATTAGTACTCATAATCGCTGGAACAGTCATAAATTGAATGTGGGTATTTTTTAAGGCTCTTTGCCACCCGGCTTGATGATTTCTTTTTGTCTTTTTTATGGAATTGCAGATCAGTAGGTTTTAAAGATATTAAATACTCACGAGAATAAATAATCCGATTAGAGGTCATATTTGAATAAGATTTAATTATTTAAAATGAAATTGGAAATGAGCAATTGGATGCAATATGATTTGTAATGCATAAGGTATTTGGTAGCCCAAGATTGAAGCGGGCCGCCAAGGTGTCTGGTACTTGCTCTTTGTAAATTTCTGCTTCCTTTTAAGCATTAGTTTCTTGGAATATGCTCTGAAAACCGGATAGAAACCCTTCTTTCTGTCCTTCCAATGTACTTACTGTCGCAGGTGCACGTAAATTTATAAATGCAGTTGGAGGTAACATCAGCAGAGTACGTATCCAATTGTTCCTTTTTATTGATATTTTCTCAACTGTTGGATACTTCTCTTTCTCATCTCTTTCTTTGATGTACTTCAGGATAAACCTTTCGGATACCCTTTTTCTTAAGGCACTTTTCAACGAAGCTTAGTTCTTCTTCTACCTTGTTAGGCGAACAGAACTTCCTGACCTATCGTACAGTGTCCTTACCAATCCCCGCTTATAGCTTGTAGGGCAGAAGCTGTTGTAGTGAAGGTGTTGTCCAGTCCAGGTTTCTTTTCTGAGGCTACCATGGATTTTTACAAGTATATCCATGCTGACCAACCCCATCTCATGAGAATCTTTGTTGCTTCCAAGTAGATACACACAACTGAAGATCATCTGTGTTCAAAATGATTCCGTGTTCTCTTGATATTATGAAATTGAAATAAGCCAAACGGTAGATCAAAGTATTGGTGAGTTTGACTCACTTTATGAACTATTTCCATTGAGACGGAAGATTTTCAACCAAACCAACCAGCAATATATTCAGGTACTGAACAAAATTTGATACGGACAGTTCCATTCTGACACAAATTAACTGGAGAAAGCAAGCAGAAAAGGGACTAGGAGAACACCGAGTGATGTGAAGCATTGATGAAAACAACATCCTAAGGTCTGTAGATACCAAACTCAATTACCATAGTGATCTTCAATATTGTCAGGAACAAGTCGAAAACATTACTCCTGTCAGTTTTCAAGCACAAACTAACTGTCTTTGTTGGTGAAGAGAAGAGTGTTTGTTGTGTGTATTGCAGAACGACGCGAACTACTATGCGATAATACGCAGTTGGCGATCATCAATATCATCAACTTGTAGTCTTCACCAGTCGGGTAGATTTGATTTCAAAATTTCATGTCTACTTTGTTCATTTAGGCTTTAATTTGTCAGATATGCTTTCCAAATGACTTAGGTGAGACAGTTCATATACTTCTGGCCACTCGAATTCTAGCCAACAACGTGAGCTGCGCACTTTGCAAATGACTGATTTCTAGCTACTTATCATTAGAATTCTTATGCAGCTAGTCGGAATGTAAAGTAGACTGAATTGATTCAACTGACTTTCTCTGGCTAGCTGAGTCAATGCTGTCTGAATAGGCAAAACTACTGACAAGCACTACTATTTGATGACTTGATCAATGCTTTACTACTCACATCAATCAGTAGTATATGCATGTAGACAAATTCGATTTGGCTCGCTTTCTTCATTTTCTCTGATGGTATTGATCAGAGTTCATATTGTGGTGCGAATAATTTCTGCTAGCGAGTGAAAGTCATAGTGGATTCTCACCATCTGCTCCAAAAACTGTATAACTTGAAACCGCTTGCTCTTTCTTTCGAATAAACAGCATACAATGAATGATACTAGCACCCAGCCAACAAAACACTAGATTCTAAGTAAATTTAGTCCCACTGTAGATTTCGTCATAAACCAACACGAGTCAGAGAATCTTTGCAGCATTTACTAGAATCACCGCAGATATGTTCACTTCTTTATATACATCTTTAATAGGGTCAAAACTGGGAAACTGCATTCAGGCAGTTAGTGCTTGTAGTAAGAGGGACTCACGGTGTAGAAAGTGTTCAAAGGAAGGCGACGGGTGTGATTCTCGGAATGACCAATTCATCATACAGTGAAAGACTGAGCAGTTTGAATCTCTTCTCTCTGTCCTACCCTAGGCAGACAGTGAAGCTAGCCAAGTTGGCTGTTAATAAAAGTCTGAAGGCTGTTGGAAATCTGTATTGTGAAATGCAGAGTCTCTGGATCATATGGAAGTACTGACTGACTTAACATTAGTGCTGAATATCAGAATTTCGTTCTCTGTATTGATTGCGCCAGATATCCAAACTGATTTCAGAGTGATGAAGATTCGCCTTGCCATTCCGATTCTGGTGCTAACATCACCTGTTCCGCCTGACTGTAACTGAAACGATGGTGCCTACAACAAGTGTCATGAGTGATTTTCGTCAAATTTCTCCCCTCTGGTAATGATTGGTACTCCTTATTACTGTTATTGTTGCTGTTGCTGTTGTTGCTGTTAGCTATCTTCATCACCTATGTCTTCTCTGCGTTCGCTTGAAGTTCTGTCTCTGCTACCAGCCCATTCTGCCAAGTTGTTGTTGGTTTTCATTCGTTGATTTTCGAGTTTGTGTTGTATTAGACACAAATAATCTGCAAAGTCCTATTCTTCTAGAGCCTAATTGTCAGTCCTGTCTTCCCGCCTCCCACAGTATTCCACAGGA
This sequence comes from Trichobilharzia szidati, assembly GCA_944472155.2. Classification (NCBI taxonomy): domain Eukaryota; kingdom Metazoa; phylum Platyhelminthes; class Trematoda; order Strigeidida; family Schistosomatidae; genus Trichobilharzia; species Trichobilharzia szidati. The sequence goes on from OX235279.1 coordinate 172,963,751, forward strand.
TCCAGTCCACCACCACGATCAGGACTACCATCAGTGATAGGAGACAGGCTTGTTTTACTACTGTCTTCACTTGGCTTCTCCTTCTCTTGTCCAGTGTCGCATTGAGTCATGTCCTCTTTCACTATCCTCCTCCCCTCTCTTCTATAGTTTCTAGTTGTCCGTTGAAAGCCATTCCTTGTCGTGTTTCTTCCTTCTTCCTAGAACAGTTGTACACGATTCCCTGAACATCATCTTCACAGAGTTAGTTCCAATGTTCTTCGACAAAGGTTTCCTCAGTGATACCACACGATATGTTGTCTCCGACTTTGCTCTGATCTGATCCGCAGTGAAGGCATCCCTTGTGGTTTTGTCCTTCAGTTTCTGAATGTTGAACTCGAATCACAGTGGCCTGTCTCCAGTTGTTTTGAGGGATTTCAGCTTCACCTTGAAGGTTCGTTGAACTAGACGAGGTGGAGATCTGAGTCCGCATCTGCTCCCCTTCTCGACTTTGTGTTCAGCAGGCAGACTGCCTCTCCACTTTCTTGGGCAATAATGAGGTGGAATTTATTTGGTTTGTGGTGTGTCCATCAGGCGAAACCCCTTTTGTATATCCTTGTGCTTGTACACACTGCCTCCGACTAGCGAATCATTGACAGCGCAAAAGTCTGCGAATGATTCTCCGTTCTCATTCATTTCGCCAAGCGAGAGCCTCTCGATTGATGATGAGTTCTCTTCCTGTATTGTCTGCTCCCAGTTCGGAAGACATTCATATCGTCATGAGGTTTTTCAATTACTGTGTGTCCATAAAGATTTTCCTTCTTCTCTTGTACCACGTTGTTTGTAGCGTTGTGCGTAGCACTGGATAGTTGTAGCCTTCCTTCCTTCCTTCCTCTGTTTTGAGTTGAATCTTGCTGTCATAACCATGCATGTGGAGGTTGGTTCCTATTGCATTAGGGCTTTGGATGCCATTGGTGACATCATGATTGCCACTCACTGCCTCAGTGTGTTCCTGGTTGTCTACTAGTTTGACTGCAGCTGCAGAACAAGCTACATTGGGCGCACAATTAGGCAGGTTCGTCATCATATTCCCCAACATCATCCAGCATGGTTAAGCAAGGGACAAACAACATCTATTCGTAGCTAGCTCTGTTTTAGCACACCTTGTAGATAGTGAGCATAAGATTGACTTTATTTAGTAGAGCACTCGAAATTATTTAACACATTCCTACTAACCATAATTTTGCTTAACGAGTTCGTCTTCTACATACAGCTGGAGCAATAGGAAGCCAACTGAACAAGCCAAACCTGTGTGTTCAGGAGAAATTTGTACAGCCACTTTCCTTACCTTGGCCATCGTTGTTATGTGAATGTATAAACCGGACTACTTCATGCCCTTCCCCTAAACCTATAAAAGTTTCAATTGTCCAAATTATTTTATTATTTTTTCTGTCTACTTCAACTTTAATTACTTGTTATTCTTGTAAAATTATTTTATTCTCACGACAACTTCAGCCTTACTTACAAGTTATCATTGTCCAAATCGTTTTATTCCCTTCAACAATCTATTACGTAATCAGCCTGTGCACACGCTTATTTCTCAATTACTCTTCATTTTTTCAAAATTAGGCATTACGCAATCCATGTGTTGCAACCTCTTCTGCCTTTGAATTGTGTGTATTAATTTTCTTCCTTAATTATCACCCCACTGACAAGTTGATACTGACTAATTATTGTGAACAGATATATCGCCACTTGATTGGTAAATTGTTGTGTATTGTAATAAAAATAATGCTATACGGATATATTAGAGTAGGGCCAGAGATGAGGATCTAGTTGAAAAGTAAATATTTCTTCGCTCAATCCTTCTGCTTTCTTGGTGGTCGTCTGTGTGACCGGACAATTTCGTTAGTCCACATCCATTCCATCAGCTATCGCAGATTCCTAGCATTCCCACTCCATATTTTCTCATTTCTTTGGCCGCCTGGGCAGTCTTCTCAGACGGCTTCGTACATCGTAACAAAATTCCCAGTCCCCGTTCATATCTCCGATTTCACTGAAAGAAGACACAAAGCAGATGACTGACTGGCTTCGTGAAAGCTGGATTTCACCAGCCGGCCTGCTGCGTCATCTTGTCTCTCCAAATTCACAGAAAAACAATTGTTGGTTCTCTAACTCATATCAATCTGTGACCAACTCGTAAAAACAAATCTAATCCTCACAAACCAACTATTGAAACAAAAAATTGCTTTTTTATATTTACAGCACACATCAAAAAACCTCTACCTACTTATTTTTGGCAAAGTAGTATAGTTCTAAATTAGAATTAGTTGATTTACATTGATGTAAAACCAAAAATCATGAACTGATGCATTATTTTGTGAGGTATTCATGTCTTCAGAAAAGTTGCCTGCTATCATACCTGCTATATTATTATTGTTCCTCCGGATTCCTAGTGGAACATAGGGCTTCAACTGCACGTCTCCACTTGCTTCTCTCTTCTGTTGCATTTTTCACCTGTCTCCATGTTAATCCATACTGTTTCAACTCTTCTTCACACCATCTCCTCCATGTCACCCATGCACCGACGACCGACTCGCCGCTTCCCTTTCGGGTTCCACTCGAGTGATGGCCTGACGCACGATGTCACCCAGCGGCCTCCTCAGCGAGTGTCCAATCCATCTATCTCCACTTTCTCCTGCATATTTGTTGGGCGATTGGTTCTTGTTTTGTTTCTTCCCATAGTTTCTTGTTGGTGATTGTTTCCGGCCATCTGATCTTCAGTATAGAGCAGCGAAGACAGTTGTTGATAAAGGTCTGCAACAAGCTGTTGGAAATATTGTTTGTGACCCGTCAAGTTTCTGATCCGTATAGAAGAACTGACTGACTTGACGTTTGTATTGAAAATCCGAATCATTTTGTTGTTGATGCTGAGTTGAGTGACGAAGATTTCCAGATTGGTTTCAGGTTGATGAATGTGTTTCTCGCCCTCCGATTCTCGATTTGACATCCTCGTCCGTTCCTCTTGTAGTTGAGACATTGCTCCCTAGATAAGTGAATGAAGTAACCTCTTTCAAATCCTACGAGTCGATGGTGATTGGCTCTGTATGTTGCTGTTGTTGTTGTTGTTGGTTGGTTGGTTGGTTATTTTCATAACCTCGGTCTTGTCTGTGTTCACCTGGAGTCGTGTCTTTGCTGCTAGCCTCTTCGACCAGTTTGTCGGTTTTCGCTTGTAAGTCTTCGATTTTGTTTGAAATCAGACACAAGTCATCCACGCGCGAAATCCAGGTCTTCTAGGTTCTTCACGTCAGTCCAGGATCTCCATGTCTTCTTGTTTCCCATTGGGTTCTCTTGGCTGTCTTGTGTTGATCTCTTCCCAGATAGAGACTTGGTTATCTGATATATGATATAGAAACATATTGAAGTTAGTCTTTGAGAGTTGGGTAAGGATGGGAAGTAAATCGATCTGGTTGTGAAGCTACATTGGTTAAGATGGCCAAGATATCGCCTTCCTCGATGTGAAATGTTAGCTGAAATGGGATCAAGTTGTAAAAGAGTTAGGGTGGGTATCAATCTATCTATGACTTATTTTGGTTATCTGATATAGTGTCCTCAGGTCTCTTTTGCCTGCTGCCTTCTCAGCTTCAGTGGCCAGATTGTCGTAGAATTGTCTTTTGTCCTTCCTAGCACTCTTCTTCACTTCTTTGTCCAGTGCTGTGTAAGTTGAACTCAGCATTTCCTTCTCTTGTCCGTCTTTGCATTGAATCATTTTCTCTTTCACCATTCTCCTCTCCTCTACTAGCTTCCAAGTGTCCGTTGAGAGCCATTCCTTGTCTTGTCTCTTCTTTCTTCCTAAAACCGCTGAACACGTTTCGTTGAAAATCACCTTCAGAGAGTTCCAATGGTCTTCCACGGATGATTCCTCAGTGGTGCCACGTAGTGTTTCCTGATGAAAATATTTTTTGAATGTTTTATCTGTAGGAAGTTGTTTGATGGCAAAGCAGATTTAGTGAGAGAGACATATTGAAGTTAGTCTTTGAGAGTTGGGTAAGGATGGGAAGTAAATCGATCTGGTTGTGAAGCTACATTGGTTAAGATGGCCAAGATATCGCCTTCCTCGATGTGAAATGTTAGCTGACATGGGATCAAGTTGGAAAAGAGTTAGGGTGGGTATCAATCTATCTATGACTTATTTGACAGTTGGTTTGATTGAGCCAGTTACGTAGAGAAGTTTACACAGTCTTACTGAGTTTCTCGAGATATGATAAGACTCAAAGTTGTTCTCAGCGTCTGAGATGTCTTCACTCCTTGTAATCATCCACAATATATATTCAGTCCTCATGTTTTTCCACTTGATTAATAATCTTCATCCTGTGGTTTGATGTTCATAAGAGGGCTTCGGAATTGATTTTTCATCGTCTAATTTCTCTGCCTTTGGCTGGTAAGAGGAGTGGTGAAAGTTGAACTGCTGAACTCCATTTTCGCACAGTTCTATGTTCTCAATCAGTCAGTCATTCAGTCAATAAGATTTCATCACGAACAATTATCAGTTGGATGGAACGACTGAGAACCGAGAAGTACTCGACGATGCTGGTGAACTAAACACTAGTGGTCTTGTAGGAGTAGAAGTAGTCGTTCACATCAATGAAATTGTGCTCGTGAGGAGGAAGTGTAGCAGGGGAAGGAGAGGGGTAAATCAAGTGTGGATACTGGGAATCTATTACACTTTACTTCGGAAGGGTTTCGTTGAAACAATACGAAGTAGAAATGTCGCAACACCAACTCCGATCATTCAGCGCTTGGTATTGCTAGCAACAACCATACATACTGATGAATGAAGGCGATTTAACCAACGGTCATCTTTGGGTTATATTCACTGTTGTGTCGACCATTCCTTCCGTCTTGTAGATGCAGTTGCGGCCATGCATACTAACGCTATCGAAGGATTCTGAGAGAGATTGAAGAAAAGAAACAGGAATGTCAGTGGATCGCAAAATACCATGGTTTCTAGGCACATCGATAAATACATGTATCCAGTGTGGTATGGTTTCGCTGTTGATCATCCTTGGAATAAAATGGGAGAGGTTTATACAACATATTAGAGACCATTATCTTAATAAATGACATTTTTCTAAAGTTTTTGATTCATTTTTAACGATATTGACGGTTTCTTTGGCTAGTCAATTCCGACTGTTGTTCACGGTCACTTTAGCTTGGCTATGATAGTTTTACTTTGCGTTCACTCCACTGCGGAAGTTGCCAAACGGGTGGTTGAGGAGTACGCTTTGGATGAGAATGGGACATTTACTGGAAATTCTAAAGCTAGCAGCAAAGAATTATTAGTATTGACACTTGAGCAGTTGTGTTGGGTAGGAAGACGCAGCAAGCAACAAACAAGAATGTGTATATCTCTGAGTATGTTTCCAAGGTATACAAAGTGTGTTATTTTTGTCATGCGATTAGGAGGTGTCCGAAATTACCACTCCGGGCTCCACAGTGTCATCTTTATACAAACCTATCATGAATCGAACACAAGACCTTCGGTTTATCAGGCGAGGTTCGTCGACTATTCCAATACTAGCTCGGAATTCAATGATTCATGCATCCCAGCTTGTGATGATATTGGTTGATAATAAAATCTATATTAGATCGTGTCTAGGTATCTATCTCTCTATCTTATTTCACCTCTGTAAGATAATACAATGTAGACATGCTTATTTCAGTGCAGAGTGCACTGTGAACTCTGAACTGCACTGTCGTCTACATCAGATAGAAAATCTTCAGAAAATTATCCGATTTCGGAAAAGGGTGTCTGTCAGTCAATAGATTATCGTCATTATACATCGCAAACAGATGTTGAATCGTCTACAATGAAAACTTCGTCAAGCCCTACTATTATTTCGGTGTGCGACAGAGAGTCTGCAAAACCTAACCACATCCACTGTCGTAGTGTCGAATTAGGTGTATTATTTCAGTGGATATAGCAACACACGGAAAAGTGGTGGTGAACCACGACGGAAGTCATAATATTCTGCTTTCCAGTCGAAGGATGCGGAATATTATTCTCAAGTATTGTATTGTATGTGACTGAGGTGAGTTGTCTCTGTTTTCTACTTTGGTCGTGCTATGCACCCATCCACTTGTAAAACACACTCGGTACAAACAAATCAGTAGTGTGTGTGTGTGTGTTATTGATGGCGAAGTTGAACTCTGATAGCCGAAGTGAAGATATTCCGAATGTTGACCTCCAAGAAACATCATTTATTCTAGGTCAAAGTGTTGAGCGTAGGCATAGTACTCTACTTATTCTACTTATTTCCTGGGTAATTCTGTAAATCTAAAGTGTTAAGTAGCTTTGAGATGAAGGTTAGGTTTGATTGTCAGGATTAGAGTTAGTGGATTAGGGTTAGTTTAAACAAGACTGTCAGGAATCATAATAATAATAATAATAGACTTCAAAGTAGAATGATCTACAGTTACATGGATTTATAAATGTATATATCAAACCATGGTGCATGGTATGGTTTTCCTATGGATTCTCCTTGGAGTCACATGGGTGGGGGAGACATTCTAACAACACAAAACAGACAATTATCCAGTGAAAAATCATCTCTGCAATGTTTCGAGTTGCATTTTTAACAACGTTGAAACTGTTTTGTATACGACCTATGTGATTGATTGTTTGAGGTCACCAAGGTGTTGTCTGTGACAGTGTACTTTCACCCTATTTATTCAATTTCCTCAAAGAATGGAATAACATAATGAACTTCATTCAAGCCTCTTCCTCCTCCTCCTCCTCCAGTAACAGTCTCCTTAAAATCAAGGGAAATCTCAGTGTCATATTTTGCAAGAAACACGTTCAGCTACTTGTTGCTTATAATGTTGTAGCATTGTGACGGTGTGATACAGACAATGTGTTCCAACGGAATATTATTCACACAGTACAATACTGCATTGGCAACAGAATATACTATCGTTCGTTTCATGTAGACAAACATCACACACTCAATGATAGCTTAGAGAATATAAAACTGTATGTATATATTATACATAAATATAGGTTTGATCCCTTAAATATACACCTTAGCTTCCGTGTCTTGCTGCCCTCTTCTGCTGTTACAGCACAAACATGAAATTTCATGACTCGCATTAATTTAAGGCTGAAGATTTTCAACTGATGTGTGTTCTTTCGTAAGGAATTCAGGTGTGTAGGAAAACCGCTTGTTCATTAGTCGCATACTCATTCAGGTGATTTGATTCCCAGGTGGATTTTAGCAGAAATCAACACTAATTGAGAAACCTAGTACTTTTAACCTATACAAAACACTAGTCAGCTCATTTATCACTTGAGTCATTCCGCTCGAACTACTTACTACTATTATTATTATTATTATTACTATTACTATTATTATTATTATAAGTCGTACCATCTGACAAGCCCGTTATCAACGCCATTTTGAACGATATTCTCTAAAATACATGGTAAGTGAATCAATTGTTGTTTCATTGTAACTGAACCAGAGAAGCAGACACGACACAGTCCATGACACTGTTGTTAAACGACATCTTTGCAGGTCATTCAAGTAGAAACATTAGAATAGATTTGTACAAACACGAAGTAGTTTGCTACGCATAATCCAATGTCTTTTCAGAATGACTTATTGGCTGGCTTTATTACATATCCCGACTAATTGGCTCCTCTTAGTCCGTTGCTATGCCGGTTTAATGCCAAGTTATATTCTTATACGTTTTTTCAAATCAAATTTTCTATTAGAAATGTTTTGTTTCTGACTTACATTGTGTGGGTGACATTATATTCCTGAACTGTGTTACACATTTACTGCACTTTTATCGGAAAATGTAGTTTTGATACTGATGCTTGTGAAATAAACGGGATGGACTGAAGGCGATAGGCAGTATGTTCAAAAGTTGAACGTATATTTTTGACTTTTCATCAAATCGTACTGGTGGTATATTTTGGCCATTATTTATTGAAACTCGACAGTATCCAACGCATAAATCAGGTGGCGCCATTTCACAGAAGGCATATACCATATGAACGCCCTGACTTATCAACATGTCGCTTACTGCTGTCGGTCAGTCAGTCAGTCAGTCGAATTACTTTGTCTTTTATTTCTTGTCTCCCCTACTGCAAGCTTGATAGGGTAACTCAGGAAACTGTCCAGCTCCTTTACCGACACCGGGTCCTGGCAACGTTTAGCTAACTTAAATATCCCCATTGGATCAGATAAAAGAAAAGACATTCGATTTCAGTCTCAGGTTCACTTCGAAAACTTGAGACATCAAACATGTGATCTGATGCGAAGATGTGAAGAGAAAGTCGGCAACAATTCAAATCATCACTTCTTGAAAGTTGTCATAAGTTTATCAATACCAAACCAAACGGAGGGCCCTAGTTAACCAAAACATTTAAGACAGTTCAACGTCTTACAAGCGAAAACCGACAAACTGGTCGAAGAGGCTAGCAGCAAAGACACGACTCCAGGTGAACATAGACAAGACCGAGGTTATGAAAATAACCAATCAACCAACAACAACAACAACAACAGCAACATCCAGAGCCAATCACCATCGACTCGTAGGATTTGAAAGAGGTTACTTCATTCACTTATCTAGGGAGCAATGTCTCAACTACAAGAGGAACGGACGAGGATGTCAAATCGAGAATCGGGAAGGCGAGAAACACATTCATCAACCTGAAACCAATCTGGAAATCTTCGTCACTCAACTCAGCATCAACAACAAAATGATTCGGATTTTCAATACAAACGTCAAGTCAGTCAGTTCTTCTATACGGATCAGAAACTTGACGGGTCACAAAGAATATTTCCAACAGCTTGTTGCAGACCTTTATCAACAACTGTCTTCGCTCTATACTGAAGATCAGATGGCCGGAAACAATCACCAACAAGAAACTATGGGAAGAAACAAAACAAGAACCAATCGCCCAACAAATATGCAGGAGAAAGTGGAGATAGATGGATTGGACACTCGCTGAGGAGGCCGCTGGGTGACATCGCGCGTCAGGCCATCACTCGAGTGGAACCCGAAAGGGAAGCGGCGAGTCGGTCGTCGGTGCATGGGTGACATGGAGGAGATGGTGTGAAGAAGAGTTGAAACAGTATGGATTAACATGGAGACAGGTGAAAAATGCAACAGAAGAGAGAAGCAAGTGGAGACGTGCAGTTGAAGCCCTATGTTCCACTAGGAATCCAAGGGAACAATAATATAAGAATACTGGAAACTTTCAATGATATACCACAATCAGGTGGGCTTATACACGTTGGTGAAGAGCACTTTCCCGCTTTCAATATAGTTGTCAACATCAAAAGCCCTCACTCAACTCACTACAGTTAAGATGTAAAGATCAGATGTGCTGAACACCTCCCGATGTAAGACAATAATCAATTCTATGTGTAATATAATAATTGACGTGAAGAAACAGTCGGATAAAAAGAGTAAAGAAGTGGATCAATTGAAAATGTATTTTGCACAGTGATCAAAACATTCCCTTAATTACAGCAGAGTGAACCAGCAAAGTGAGAGGAGGGTAGATCAACGAAAGAGGATTGAACACAAGGCGTTAGAAGTAAGAAGCAGTACTGTTGTTTCTTGCAATAAAAACAAAAAATAAACAAAGTTCCTCAATGTCTTGACGACTTGTTCATTGGTTGTCTGGCCGCTGGTGTCGTTGGTTGATTAAGACTGGAATCTGACCTTAGTTAATGGTTTGTGTTCACTGAAATTTTGAGCTACATTTTGATGAAATCTACTCCAACAACTAGGACAGAAATATTTGAAACATTGAAGTGCTTGGCAAAAATATATTCCAGGATACTTGAAACATACATTACAAAGAGTATTCTCCAGATACGGACGAACATGAATAGTTTTAGTGAATTTCGAAGTGTGAATGGTTATCGATTGTGTTATGACAGCTTTCAAATAACTTTCACTACTAGAGAAAATTACTCTCGCAGAACCTGAAATATGAAGAAATACACAGAATGATTAATGTTGCAAGTGCACTTTAATCTCCGAGTATGTATGGCAAATGCATGCAGAAAGCAGTGTATTCTATTATATTATATTACAAAGAAAAGTCATTTCAACTTATGGTCACTGCAGCCAGCTGTCAGAGAAGTGTTGTATGAATGTCATTAGATTCATTTACTCGCTGGAATTTCATGTAAATTCTTGAAAACTCTGTTGTACACCAAGTGTTTTCATGCACTCGTAGTCAACAGAAAACACAACACAGAAACCTTGACAAATATGTGTTATGTGTGACAGGACTGTTATCCAAACCTTGTCTGAAGCCTAATGATACTACATGGTCGGTCGCTGAGGTCGAACTTGATGGAAGTTGATTAGAAGCCAGTGTTGGTTGCTTCGATATCCAGGGGCTAATCTGAGCTATGAGCTATGCCTTCACTGACACTTCTTTGCTGCTTGCTCTACGCTGTACTCACCATTCACATTCATCACATTTATCACCACATTTTCCGTACCACCACCACCACCACCACCACCACTCCATTTTGATGAAAGAAATGGCACGCAATTGATTGTCAGATGTTGTTTGAGATGGTGTATCGTGTCGACTCAGTCAGCGATGTGTTCATTTGTTTACTAATTCTGTTCGTCCAAGGCATATAATGGTAAAACTTCATTCTACTGAACTTAAAGAAAAAACTCACCAGTAGGATATTTATACTGGTCTGTGTGGAGGGTTGCGGCGATAACACTTCCGAATAAATCATCCATGACTGTCACTAGACATTCCGCTGTAATTAAACCATGGAGTGATCCAACATATGCCGCATACACCATATTCACAGAACTGCCAGTTGGCCTGCAGTAGTGACTGTCATTCAGGTTCCAGGGTATTACCTAGAATTAGACAGAATGCAGAATGATGCAGAACACTGATTACCAATCAAATGTTACATATTTTTAAATTCCATCAGAAAGATATCACCCTCATACACTCACCCACTCGCTCACTCACTCACTCGTCAAGTGAGTTTATCCTTCAGACGACGGTCACAGTGTGCTCAATGTGGAGTGCTCAGCTTAAAGATAAACTGAGAGTGGTTGTGATGATAAGGGAAAGAGATTTTCAGTTGGACAATGTTAACAAATGATCAGACTGATACATGCATGAACTTTCACTTTAACAAACCGCCGATTATCCGTCCTAATCTCCTTCATCTCCCTTCAGTCGACACCATTGACTTGTAGACACGCACTTGACACGCACTCCTATTCGTCTATTTCTCCCATGCCTCTCCCACGCCGACTAAATTTACCCACTTCGGTAACATTGATTCTAAGGCAATAAATAATTCCACTGTGAAATTCCTACGAGTGTTTCTTCCAAACTGGCCATATCGTGTCACTTGTCACGAATTCTGTTTTTATTCGCATCAAAGTTATTGACGCATATTATGAATGCTTGTCTACATACCAGGTGGTGGTGGTGAACTCATCTGTTAAATTTAACACGACAGTTATTCATTCTTTGCGCTTCTTCTTCTTTCTCTTCTTGTCTCAAATATCCCACTCATCAATTGTATTGATACATTGTATTGTATAGTATATATGTGTATACTGATCCTAACACAGATAGATAGATAGATAGATGGATGGATGGATGGGTGGATAGACAGACAGACAGACAGACAGACACACAGATACCCACCAGATGGATAGCAGACACAGAGACAGACAAAAATGAAAGAAGCAAATTTATCTTGTGAATGTTTCCACTTGTAACCCTATGGGTTGGCAACATGCCTATTTATTTGCATATCACAAATAACCTACGGGACTGAGGAAGTCAAGTCGATTCATCGACAGTGTGTATCGACAGTTCCATGAAAGCCCCAAACATTCTTATCTCAGTGGGATAATGTTGCCTTTCAAGTTTCAGTCAGTGACACTGTGATTAGCGCACAACTACTAGACACAACACTGGTAAAAACAAATACGCGATTTCTGTGATAAAATATATCCCCACCTGCGCAATTTTGGACGGGAAATTGTACAGAGGAATTTTGTAACAATCTCCATCTATGTCGGGAATTAGGAAAGACTTTCTCAGCAGTTGTAAGACAGAGGCCTCCTCGTCAAATATCAAATAGCAGTAACCTAAAATATGAGATAATTTCAATGTCAGTGAAGTGAAGTGAAACAAAGTAGGCGGAAACGAGGCTTCTCACTGTTTACCAGTAAAATGACTCACCTCTGTTATTGCGCTCACTAATCAAATCATCACCACTTGTTTTTGGCCAACAAATGGTTATTTCGCCAAATCTCGAAAACACTTCCCTTATTCCATTTTCGGTTATCCCGGAGGGTAACCCTCCAACAAACACTTTCTTTGAAACGTTTCCTGACTTCTTATATCGAAGTGGTAAACTTCCCGACCAATAGCAAACACGTTCACTTTGCGTATCTGGAGTACCTGCAATGTGAAACATAATACTCGTCAGTTTCGCGTATCAGATAAACACATCGGTAGCTGACTGACGAGAAGTTCACTCGCCAGATAGTCAGTCAGTCAGTCATTTACGCACTCATCATTTACTCTTCCTGATTATTAGAGGGGAAGTGAACACAACGGTGTTTTACTCATAGTTGAATACATCAGCTAACGATCAATAGTCGCGTTAGGTGGGGGAATGCACGATTAGATTGATTTATATTCATTCCACTATTCATTCTACCGACAAGTGGTTTGTAAACCAAGTGATCATCTTTCGATTAAGTCCTTTCTACCTTCAAATGTTTGACGTATAAGATGCAGAACTAGCAGAACTAGCGACATGACTGACCAAAATGCCAGTGTCAAGGACACTCACTGGTCGGTCAATTTCACTTTTCGAAGGATATTTATTTATTCATTCCTTATTCTTCAGACTAACTGTTGATAATGAAATTTGCAGGGAAAGTATTGATGCCGCCAACTGATAAGCAAATTTATCCGTACAACTCACCTGATGGATTCTTGTAGACACTAGCAGCTATATCGATATCATTTGTGAATGATGAATTAAGCTGAGTCGTTTTCAGCTCAAGCTGTTCCTGGAATACTGTGAAGTACATTTGACCGATTGAAATGAAATGTTCAAGTGAGACTGAGCTGCGTTCTGAAAATTTACTAGCATTTCAGCACTGTTCGGATTCATAGAAATCCTTTCAACAATTCAGTCGTCTTGACTTCATCAGGACTCAACTTTGTCAACACACTGACCGACTCATCATATCCAGATGATGACGAAGGATTTTGCGGTGCAGTGGTTCTCCGGTTACGCGAAGCATTTGCTGAATTCTCAATAATCTTGTTCCCTCTATGCCGGTCAACTAAGTGTCTGTCATGGGAGTTGTTTTCAGCAAGTATATGTCATGTATTTGAGAGAAGATTTCAGCAGAAATATTCTCAGCTGACGTACTTGTAAGCCACGCGTGATTCAATGGCCGCCAGTCAGTCTGGGAATGAAGGGAGGTTGTGCGTTAGGCTAGTAACCTCATCGCGCGAAATCACACCACTGACTCTCCTCAAACTTCAAATCTCAAAGCTTGTAGCCCGACGCCCCAATCGGAACTCAAGTAGTCACGAAAAATGAGGCATGCGTTAAGCCAATACTGACTGCCTACTGAGACTGAGTATGGTTAATCAGAATCTGTGATACACAAGGGAACGATTAGAAGCCGACCACTCAGATAAGCCGGCTCCAGTATTAAGTGTGTTTCTTCAGACTGTAAATTATAATGATAACCAATAGCATTAAATACCTACTTCCTTCCTTCCTTCCTTCCCTTCACCTACATACATTCCAAGTTATACGCCGAGAAGCATAGTGAAGAAAGGTATACTACAAGGAATAATTAGTACGTTTACTAAGAGTTAAGTGATTTACTCTCTCTCTCTCTCCGTCTCCCTCACTCTTTCTCTCTGTCATTCTCGCATCCTTATAAGCCAACAGATAATGAATGATAAATACATATTAGAAGCCACCAACCAAACAACAAGCCAACCAACCAAGCAATATTAACCTCAAATCACCTTTCGAAGCCACTTCCATTGCTCTGTGATCGTCCAGTGTCTGGAACACCCGGGGAGAAATCACATGTGCTTCTGCATTCATTGCATTCCAGTTGTACTTGTCGCACGAATTGCATAGAATTGTTGGTCCACCCTCACTCCGAGGTGAAGCTGTTCGACCTACTTTCACGCCAACAGAATGATACTCTGGTTTGATAACTGCAGTCTCAAGACTACAGTAATTGCAATCGCTCATAACTGAAGCGCTCCCATGGTCACCATTCTCCTCCGTCGATTGTTGATGCCTGAGCGTTTGGGTACCAGAGAGACATGGTTTTCCAATTGTTGAGGTTGCACAACGTGTGATTAGTCTTCTCTCCAAATCAACAGCATTTTCATCACGAAGTATCTCAGAAAGGTCTGATTTATAGTCGGTCCGAAGTGATACCTCGCCACATCTCTCATCTACATGAAAAGACAACGGAGTAAGTACACTGGTAATTCCTTCATCATCAGAAAATAACCGGTTAGAATTAAGAAACACTCATATGAAGTGACAAGTTCAATTCCATCATAGTAACTCACCATAACGAGTTGAAGAGAACTGGGAATATTGTGTCATCTTTGTCCTCTGATGAGGTTTCATTATGAACACTAATATGAATGCAGTTGCATGCAGCTAGCAGTCCCTCTTGACAACAGACTGAGCTCCGGAGTTTACAGCTGGCTATCTATATCGAGGCCGAGCATTTCGCCACCTTGAGGCATAACTTATCATTAGTGAGACGGATTAACTATGGCAAGAGGACCGATTCGGTTCTCAACAGTGTGTACCAGTGTGCAGTTTGGCTTGGTTCGCCTTAGCTTTTAGACGCCATGATTTTCGCTGTCAAGTAGGTCACATATTGTCACCTGGATACTTTTGGACTCCGACAACTCCGTAATTTGCAGTTCTCGCCTACATTCTGAATAAGATCCCCACTGGTGAAAAGTAATTCTGATACGAAGAGAAGTGATGGAGTAGACTGATTGTGATCAGCTCCGTCTGGTGAAAATTTCCACAGTATTTATGCAGTCAGTTCACTAGCTTCCGAAGAATGTAACCGCAGAGTGTGATGCTGTCTACTGGCCGTTAACGCATCACTCGATGTAGTCACTTCACAAAACCGGTGTCTCTTCCCCATTTCTGTCGTTGTCAGCTCAGGTCGTAGGATGAAGAGATGACAGATAATTCCACAACCCGAATTTAAGCGAGACCAGATTGTCAAGATTCGTCTATCTTCATTTCAACAACTGAGTCTACGATTCCAAGTCTAATCAAAACATTTTCCCCCACTAATGGAGTCAGTTAGCCGAAGAATAATCCCATCACCAACCACCGAACCTTGTTTTGTAGTCTCGATCCCTGCACGAAAAGCTGAGTCTGTCTTATTCCTTCAGTGCGTTGAAATCCATCCGCTTATCGAATGATATACCACGATTAGGTAAACTGCCAAAATACTACAACCCAGCTAGAGTGGTAACCAGTCGGACTGAGTTTGGTCACATGAACAATGTGTATATGTGTATAATCGAGAACTGTGTCAGCTCTAAATGTTTTCGTCCACAGTCTACTCAGTATTATGACACTCTAACACAGAACAGGCTCAAGCCATAAACGTATACAGACACATCATTAAATAAGACAGTAAGGGAGGTCTCTAGAAAAAAGACAGTTATAGCCTCAATCCGGTGAAGGAATTGAATCGAAGGCGTGAATACATGAATAATGGTAATGACAATAATAATAATATGAAATACAATCAAAATATATGTGATTATAATTATAGTGTGTCTTAGTAGATGCATTGACTGATCTCTCAAAACATCCATCCACTGGAGACGTACATGCAATGGACAAGTAACTAATTTCTATAGTTGCGTGCCTATCTCTAGAATAAGGAGCCTAATTCATTCACTCTGTTGTAGAATAAGAAACACCTGTAGTTCTGATTGCGTTGACTCACAACTTGCCTTCCTAAAAGCCACGCTCACGGCGAACGGTCATCTGAACCGATTTATTGACAGGAACATGAAAGACAGGCAGTCCAAACTGGTAACCGACTCACTTGCAAAGAAAGCCTTATTCATGGATTCGGAATTCAAAGGTGATCAAGATATGCTTCAGATATGCTGAAAAACCATCTCTCTAAATCAGCCAGTAAGATGTTCTTCTCAGCAAAATTACAAATGACGTTCACCAGCCGCAAGTTGTTCTCTATCTCTGTAAAAGACAAGCGCCATCGTCTGACCGCCTCCATGTGCATCTGTCAGTTCACCTGCTCCTCTTGTGGAGCGAGGGACCTTGACTGTAGCCAGCGAACGCTTTCCACATGGATACGAGTACATATCCTTGAGTGGTTTTACAGGAGAGAAAGGAAGGGTGTGCGAAGCTGTATTCTTGAACAACACTCGCTCGACTCCTGTCACTCTTCCAGCCCTCACCATGATTTGAACATCATCATCATCATCTATCGAATTCATGATAACTTGCTGCATTTCCTTCGTCTCAAGCTTCTAAAGACAGCGTAGGCCATGGCCATTCATGAATTAAAGCCAACCAGAATTTCGTGTAAGAAAGAAGTATGTGCAATGCCTACTTCTGCCTTGGTCGTAGACGGATAGACATTTGTTTATTTCTTTTGTTTATTCACTTACTCTATTCAGTTACTTTCCTTCATTACCACGATTATTATTATTATTATTATAAGTAGTAGTAGTAGTATTCTCACAGTGAATTGTTTCCAATTTTCCCATTTGTTAGTCAAAATCAAAATGTGCAGGCCAGTATTGAATTCTATCTACTCAAATAGCACACGATGAAACATAGCGCTTCAGATTTTCCCGTTAAGCATACAATCACACACCACATCCCCAAATCTAAACATATAATGTATTATTGCGTATATTTCATCATGAACTGACATCGATCGGTTGGAGGAGCACTGGAAGAGCTGCATAGAGTACAAGACAGCTGTTTGCGTTGTCCTCGTTTTGGACTGACTCCTCAGCAGTACGCACCCACCAACAAGGTTCGAACGTAGCACCTTCTGGTTGTAGGGTGAGCTAGCTCGTAGACCACTAAGACACTGGGACCCGACCCGATCCGATCCAATCCAGTAGTCAGCTGATGAATTCCAGCTTCTGCCAATTCACGAAATGGCGCAACAACGAGCCAATGTCATCGCCAGCTAGTGTTTGTCCTCACACCCGACCTGCTCTACCCCACTGGTCACGACTTCCAACAGCCACTGGAACCAAGTCAAATATCTACCTAACTACGCACCTGACTTGCTATCCACCTACCCTCCACGGATCGCCTTGTAACTAGAAGGTACTGTGTTCGAACCGTGGTGGTGGGTGCGTACTGCTAAAGAGTCAATCCTAAACTAGGAAAACGGAAACAGCTGTCCAGTAGTCACTGAAGCTTTCCCAATCCTCCTCCAACCGATCGGTGACAGATCATGATGAAATCTTGAAACCAATCGAATTCCTGTAATCCCACACTCGAAAATTCTTTATATGACATTATACCATAGCTGCTACCTTGACGTGGTGGTCTGGCTTGCATATCGCAATGACCCAACGAGCTACACTGGCTGGAACTTATGTTCATGTAGGTCCTGTCATGCCAGAAAGGTTGTTTGGATAGCGGTTAGACAAAAAGCAGCTACCCAATCCAACACCATGATTCAAACAAATCCACAAAATATGATGCCGGATCGGTCGGGGCCTGGATTAACAACGACCGCGCTTCCTGCTGCTGTGTCACGGGGCAGAAGTGATAAATACGCTACTGAGACACATCAAACAAGAAAGAACAAGTAAAAGCAGGCCGCGTGTGACCGGCCTCAAGCAGTTGTCCCCTGGGCTCTGCGGTCACGCAACACTAACCTTTTCTCTCTCCCCTTCTCAGGCGTGAGGCTAGCAACCCCACCCTGTAGACAAAGCTGCTACAGAAACTTCAGCACGATGAATCTCCTTGCGCCAAAAGAAAAAGTCTGTGTGGGGATATGGAATGTCCGCACCATGTACGAGATTGGCAAAGCTGCCCAGATCGCAAACGAAGTGATAAGATACGGAATTCAAGTACTGGGGATATGTGAAAGCAGATGGAACGGGAATGGACTCACCAAATTGTCAACAGGTGAGTCAGTGATCTACTCCGTTCACCCAGGGGATAACCACATGCACACCGAGGGCGTGACTATCATGATGTCACCAACGGCTACGAACGCCCTGATGTAATGGGAGGCGATCTCACCCAGGGGATAATGACCGCCAGATTCAACTCCAAAGGAAGGAAAGTGTCAGTTATACAATGCTATGCACCGACAAACAACGCCGACCTCGAAAAGAAAGAAGAATTCTACAGACAACTACAGGCAACAATGGACAATACTCCAGTCGGCGACATTAAAATACTAATGGGAGACATGAACGCCAAACTATGATCAGACAATACAGGAAGGGAACTCATCATGGGTAATTCCTTACTGCATTATGAGAACTGTTTAGGAGATGAACATATTGTTTACAATATTCATTCTCTGAAACATATAGTGGATGACGTCGAGCTGCATGCGCCATTAGAAGGATTCAGTGCATTTCCCTTTGAATCCAATATGCGCATGATCAGACAGTCCGTGCACTGTGGATATGCTATGGCTAAGCAGGCAGCTCAGCGTTATGTTGAACACGTGCACTTAATGAAAAGTACAGGTGTCAAGCATGTACCTAAAGAAGCTAGTACTAAGGGCGTTAAGTTTAGCAAAAGAAAGGAAAGTTAACTTATCTAAACGCGATATTTACTTCTTATGCTCCGAACAATGTAATCTTGGCCTCAGGTAAACAGGGGAATGTAGTTGAAATGGAAAGTGAAGATAGGATACGCTTTCGACCCTACTGTGATTTTAGTGATGATTTTACTACATCATTTAAATCAAGGAATTTAG
Organism: Trichobilharzia szidati; assembly: GCA_944472155.2. Taxonomy (NCBI): domain Eukaryota; kingdom Metazoa; phylum Platyhelminthes; class Trematoda; order Strigeidida; family Schistosomatidae; genus Trichobilharzia; species Trichobilharzia szidati. The sequence goes on from OX235279.1 coordinate 172,982,792, forward strand.
GGATATTCAGATGTTCGAAATTCAGTCACGAGATGTAAGGTTCATTGGTGAAGTACTTATTTCTGTATCGACCAACTGATGACATCGAGAGAGGTTGGTGACATAATGGATCAGATCACGGAATCGTACTTTCCTAATTTGAAAGATCGTGTCCAAAGGCGTAACCTGAAGAAAGGAATTCAGGTAATATTGTTAAACGCCCGCTTCGTTTTATAAGTCAACGTTAAGTCAACATGTAGTAATGACAACATTGTTTTTATTTCTAGGCAAATGGAAAAGATAGCAGGGGACATAACAGTGGCAGTTATGTAAGCAAACTTTTCTAAATGTAAATGCTGAGAATGTGATGAGCACAATGTTTCATCAACTAATATTTTATTTTGCTTATTTACAGGATGCTACCAGTGGACCTAACTTGACGGATTTGCAGTGACATTGTGCCACAGTTTCCAAATATAATTTCCAAATTTAAGCTAAAAAAATTGCCACTATGTGCTAAATTAAGTCTTTTCGTTCTGAAGTAAAGCTAGTCCGTGCTGAAAATGAGCTGAAAGGGCTTAAATAAAGCTGATAAGCAAAACCAGTAGGTTCTGATCTACTCGTGAAAATGTCTAGAAAAAGACCATGGTGTTGAATTAGTGTCAGTCATGCTGAAAAACAGAACTGAGTTCTAGACTGTGCCATTAAAGAATCTATTTAGGAACAGATTCAGAATTTACTTACTATAGAACGTTGGAAATACTTCAGAATTAGTGAGATTTAATTCAGCATTATGATAAGCTTGGGAGGAGCAGAACCTGGACTAGAAGGGCAGCAATAAGCCTGATAAGCTTCTTCTGAAAATGCGTAGAAGAAGAGCAAGGTGCTGAATTGGTGCCAGTCGTGCTGATAAACCAGCGCACAGTTCCAGTTTAAGCAAATAATGCATAACTGTTCTGCCAACATAAAAACTGGGGACTGCAGGCTAAAATTAAACTTCATAGTAGCATCCAGTGACAAAAAACTGACCTACATACTACAAATAAGCAAAACGTCCAAAAAAGCCTTTAAATTTCAATGGAAAACGAATTCACGAGAACATATAAGCAGCAGACGCAGGAACCCATCATGACCTTGAAACTGACTATAGCGTCTTCCTTAAAAGGGACAGGGAAGAAGGTATGTGAATACAAGAGAAAGCATCCGGAGGAGGCATTCGTACAGCTAAAGTGTCAGTCCTAACCTAGGAAAACGGAAACAGCTGTCCAGTAGTCACTGAAGCTTTCCCAATCCTCCTCCAACCGATCGGTGACAGATCATGATGAAATCTTGAAACCAATCGAATCCCTGTAAGCCAACACTCAAAAATTCTTTATATGACATTATATGACATTCTCATAACTGGACTACATATACATACATATAAACACATATATATATATATAAACATAGATATATAAATAGAATTCTACAGCTTGATGATAATATTCGTTTAAGATTGTCATTTCTCTAAAATATTGTCTGCCTAATGTTACAGTGTTACAACGGGAATTGTTAAATAATTGTTAGTTGATAAGTAAACAAAGATGTTTAGCAATTACAGAAAACACGATGAATAAAAGCAAAAGTATTACACTCACTGTTATTGTTGGTCACACTGGACACTGGACGAGTCGACTCCATTTTTTGTTGTTGTTTTTATGTAAGTGATGATGATGATGGGGCCTTTCAATTAGTGACAATCCGTAATCCGTAAGATTGGAGCTTTGAAAATGTTATTGAAGGCAAACTGTTTATTCTTTATCTTTTCAGGCTGAACGACGCGTTCACCAACTCACAATTCGAAAAAATGAATGCAATTATCACAATCTACTTGTGAATTCAGTCAGACTGAGCACTAATCATCGAAATTATGAAGTCGTACGTTCATTGGAGAAAGACAATGAAACAAGAAATCAATAACTTCCAAATAATTTGTTTGGTCGATTTGATTTTGCAATTTCTTATGTTTATTGATTAAACAGTGATTACTACTCAGCTCGGCCCAGCCCTCTTCTCTCCCCCACTCCCCCCGTGCATGTTAATCTTTACATCTTTGAATATGAATGTAATTTTGAATCTCTGATGGTCAAAGGCTATAATCAGTCCGTTGGTCATGAAAATCCATCATGAAAGTGCATTAGAAAGAAAGAAATAGCAATCAATATGTATGAGTCATCGTTGTCACCTGTGAAAATTGACAATCAATCAGTTAAATAAATAACGATGATGATGATGATGATTAGCAGCTATCACAGGAAATAACTGTTGGGGTGGGGGGGGGTGAAATAAGAGGTCGAAAAATTGAAAGTGAGGAGTGTGAAAAACAAAAAATAAAACAAAACAAAATAAAATGCCCTTCTACACAGCGCATACCACTGCAACAAAATCAACAAAACTCAGTTGACACACTCAGACAGTTAAAAGATGCTGGATAAGGGTTCAAGTTTCTCCCTACGAATATTTTCAATATTAATATCAATAATATTGATAATAACAGGTTTGTTCTGCAAAATGCGTGTATACACAATATGGAATTTGCTGCATTATTTATTTCCCTTGGAATCTGGAACGAAGTGAATTCGATGCACTTCGACGGATAGAAACGACCAAGGGCCTCCATGCCTCACCTTCGAAAATTGTAAATAAATTAAAAATATATATATATATAATATATATATATGTGTATACAATATATATATATTATATTACCAAAACAAGTGCATGCAATAATAGGCCTATCAATGTGGAAGCGATCTATTTCAGGATATCACAGTGAAAACTCCATTAGCTCGTCTGCATTCTCTCCAAACTACTCAGTGACATAGTATAACTTATTATCGTTTCAGAGGCACCACCAGACATTTGATCCCCACCATGAAGCCGGCGAAAGTGGCATATGTTGATGAATGTCTGGAACAGGCTGTTGGAAATGCTTTCCGTGACGCACTTGTCAAGTTTCTGACCCATGTAGCAGAATTGATTCCACATTTGTATCGAAAATCAAAATTTTGATCTCTATGTGCTGTGGAATTCTCGGTATTTCCAATCTGATTTCAGATTGATGTAGGTGCATCTTGCCATTCTGAATAGATTGAAAATGAAGACTGTACTTCTGCATACCTTGATTCTATGCCAGTTGGTAATAGACTCAGCTCTCTCCAACTTCAGCGCGTTTCGAAGGTGTGTGATTATAACTGATAGGATAATGAACAATAAAGTTTGTTCGAAAGGTCATCGAGTAAATAATAATTTTCCACTGTGTGATACATCTAATAAGCAAACTAATTTGGAATTACTTACTATCACAGTGTCCAAACTTTACATGGATATCAATCATCTTGCACTCCAATTTGGTCCCGAAATATAACTCGTAATTTCGACGATCAATTCTGGTCTACGTGGAACGAATACTATAGAAGTTGTGAGTATTAGATCTTGTGTTAGTATACTTCGTAATATCCGTGGACGTCAATACATTTAGCCTCCAAAACGTCAAAAAATTATCCCGAAAACAGCACATCACTCGTCAAGTTTTCGTTACCATTTTATGACAGCGTCCACTTTCAGACGTCAACTCAGGAAATCACGTGGAAAATGTGTCCTTCCTGGATCTCCTCCTGGAGGTTGTAGGTGCTCAACGGTTGGCACTTCTCAATCACATCTCCTTAAATCACTCACACCTGTACATATGGATTCACTCGATAACGTCTTTGAAATTCGGAAAATCTCCACACGATATTTTCCAATGTAGCAACTTTACATACTTATCTTCATATTTCACCAAGGCTTTCTCAAATAGTGGGAGGACTGAGTCGAGTTGAGTCATTTGTCGACCACTGATTTCCTTATGTGACAACTGTTCCTGGAAATCGAGAAGAAGTCGACTGATCGTCAAATATTTTTCTGTAGAAACTGCGTCTATATTACTCAGCTAACAAGTATCAGTGTTTAACTCACTATTCAATCATATAATAATAACAATGTGTAAATAATGTGTCAATTAAATTACTAGTTATGTAAGACTGGATTGGTGTCAAATCTTTGCTCTCTCTGATTGCCTGTCTCATCGCTCCGCCTGTATATATTTGATCAAAATATCTACAATGTTTGGAGTAGAGTAGATGAACGAATATTCCGCTGGTTTTGAGAACATCTGAGTATTCACTGCAATACGTGATGAAGTTGGAGAGAGCTGGCTCTATTACCAACTGGCATAGAATCAAGGTATGCAGAAGTACAGTTTTCATTCTCAATCTATTCAGAATGGCAAGATGCACCTACATCAATCTGAAATCAGATTGGAAATACCGAGAATTCCACAGCACATAGAGATCGAAATTTTGATTTTCGATACAAATGTGGAATCAATTCTGCTACATGGGTCAGAAACTTGACCAGTGCGTCACGGAAAGCATTTCCAACAGCCTGTTCCAGACATTCATCAACATATGCCACTTTCGCCGGTTTCATGGTGGGGATCAAATGGCTGGTGGTGTTAATCGCGACAGATAGATAGACTATATTATAGGCAGTTAATCAATATGATGTGACCTTCTTGTCGCGATTATTGGTCAATTTATTGTAACTCTCACCACGTGATGACCTTGAATGTTCTTTCACTCTATTTGTGTATACATGTAATTAAATGACTGTTCATTTTGTCCGTACCCTCAATACTGTTCGGTACGTTTCTGTCCTGTTTTAAATGACAGTGGATTTGTACATTTTTCTTGGTGTAATTGTATGATTTTTTTATATGTTTTAGAAACAGATAAAGTTAAAGTCAAGTCATTCTGTTTAAACTATAGTAAAGCCAAGACTCTGTGTCGTCAGTATTCAGGAAGGACTAAATCTGTAGGACAAAAATAATCCTACAGCTGATGCCTCTGAAACGATAATAAGATACAGTATGTCATTGAATACAGACGAGCCAATGCGGTCTTCACTGTAATATCCTGAAACTCATCGCTTTCATATTGATAGGCCTATTATTGCATGCGCTAGTTTTGGCAATGTATAACATTTATATATATTATATATGTGTATTTCCAAATTTTAGGGCAGGTTTCAGTCTCTAATGAGAGGGCAGATATTCTAAGCAATAATACTGTTATATCTGGGCTACCGTTTTTGTATGTGATAGATAGATGGTGTATCGTCTGTGCCACAACTACCATCAGTTTTTGATGTCTTTATCGCTGAGGTTATATTTTGTATATTAAAGTTGATAATGCCTATCTTGTAGTTATTTTCTCAGGTTATGTCGAGAATTGGGGACGGATACGCTTTGTTGTCATTGGAGAACTTCTGGCTGAGGAGCTCATTGATAATCTGGTGGTCATCATAAATTACACCTTCGTGTTCCAAATGGCAGACAGTGTGGCCTTTACTGCTTTCTAGCCGTTTTTGCAAGATCTCGTAGAGTTCCTGAGTTCTACAGGTGACCCCTAGGGCTTTATTTTTCTCGAGTTGTGTCTTCATTTTATGTCACTCCTCAAGATTTTTACATGTTTCATTTATCTGGTGTAGTACACTAAATTCAATAAATCTTTAAAATTTCCACCTCAGTTTCCCTAGTTTCAATCGCGTTTTGCGGTCTTTGAAGAGAGTTGGCGTCTTCAGGGCTGATTTGAAAGGCTCGATTGTGTCTTTTATCGAAGCGATTGTCTTGTAGAAGATACAAAGTGTTACTTCTAAGTTATCATTGGTAAAGTATTCATATCAGTCAGAGCTTCTCAAGAGCGTTGGTAGGAATTCCCAGTCGATATTTCTATAGTCCCTATATTGATAGTGAACCGGGGAAATTTTTGGTGTGTGTTTAGTTGTTAGTTGAAGAGGTAGGGTGCAGTACAGTATGTTGTGATCACTGTTGTCGAGTTTATCCCCAACCTCTAATGAGGCGGTTCAATTTGTAGTAGCGGATCAAGTCGAGAATATTGTTATGTCGTGTTGGGAGGCGTACGCACTGCTCCCATCCTCCTACATCTATAGCTTCTAGGAGCTCGTCATGGATTCTCGGTCCGGTGCAGGTAACACAGTTCACTCTGAGGAGAGTGAAATCGACACAAACTACCTTGTAGTTGAATTCCAGTGTAGGCACATGCTCCAGTACTTCTCCGATAACTATATCAGTCGTTTTAGGGCTGTTAGTGGCTCTGTGTATACATCTCACGGGAGTTTATTTTCCTTTGTGTGGAGGCCTATCCACTTAGATTCTGTGAGTTTTACGATTGTCGGGTTCGTAAAAGTACTAGATCCAGTAGATTTAGAGGCATGTATTAGACATCCACCTCCTCTTTTGTCGACCCTATCATTCCTGTGGATGTCGTAATTATCACTTACCAGATTTGCGTCAGGTATATCATTAGTTAGCCAGGTTTCAGTTACCAGGATTAGCGTTGGCCGTTCCATGCATACCAGGCTGTAAAGTGGTGTTATTTTGTTAAGGAGAGGTCGAGCATTTAGAAAGCATAATTTTCATAAAACTAGGGTTGTTGGGAAGATATTTAGTAAGTTTTCTTGTTACTATCCTTAATTCCTGGTTGCCTATGTTATGTTCGGAGGGATTCTGAGATGAGACAGTTTCAGTGTGTCTACTATTCCCTGAGTAAATTGTGCAGCAAGAAGGACCATTGTTGGCTGCAGCCGAAAATAATCCTGTTGTATGTTTGGGTTTCTAGCACGATTACGTGGGTATCTGGGATCATTTCTCTGTATTAAGTACTTTGTTTCACTGTGCAGGTTGTAATTTATAGGTCCTAAGTACCCTGTTTTTAGATTGTGCAACCCAGTTCAGTATCCCAATTCTGTCACAACTCAATGACTCGATCTGGGTCCACATAAAAGCTGTCAGAAGTAAACCTATACTTGTGGATTGTATGTACCGAACCCCTTCATCCAGCAGGGAGTATGATAATATGCTTAGCGAAATGTTCAACGTTACAGCCAATCTTCCCTTCAGTTATAAAATTATTGGAGGTGATTTCAACATGCCAGAAGTATTATGGCCCTCACGCTGAGAACCCTAAAGGTATGATATTCTCCTGAATTCCATCATCACAGGAGGGTGGACACAACACATAAGTCCACCCACTAGATCCGAAAATATCAAAGAGCTTATTTTCACGAACAACACGACACCATCCATAGTACATGTGGGACATGAATTTCCTGGTAGTCACCATAAAATATTAGTGTGTTCTATTCACATCTTTCCTGAAACAAAATGCAGAGATGAAGCTGACCAAACACACACACACATGCTGACTGGGACTTGTATCAGCACCTAATTAGATCCGCAGTGGCGGTACCGTAGCCAATGAGGTTTATCTGAGACACAGTTATTTGTACGTCAGTGACACAGCGGTTAGGAATCTCACCGACCACACACATGACCCGGGGTTCGATCCTCGGTCGACGCACACCTGATATCAATGGTCGGCGTGCAAAATTCGGGCTACCGATATCACATGCTGAAGATTCCATAATTTTACCAAAAATACGGTGTGGAATCAAGCTGTAATCAAAATAAAATAAATTATCGGGAAGTAATTCTTAACGATTTTTATCACAACATTAACTCAATTCATGATGTCATTGCACCTGAGAAGATTCTTACCTTCAAATTCCCCCAAAGCGATTGTATTCCGACATCGGTAAGGAGAAGTCTACGAAAGCACTCAATAAAATACTATAGATATCATGACTTATCATCAGTAATTGCTATTACCTCCCTTCTCACCAGAATTCAAGAGTCGAAAAATGTAAGCCTCAGAAACAAAGAAATGTGGGCCATTCAGCCAACGCATAACTCAGGAGAAATAGCCAAACTTTTCAAAAGTAGGTTAACAAACTCCAAAAGAGCCTATCCAAAAATAACATGCTTAGACGGGATTGCTTACGAGAATACCGAGGTGATGTGTGAACTGTTTAGCAAGCACTTTGTCAGATTGTGCACTTTGAAGAACGATTAGATCGTGTGTTTCCCACCTCAAACAGACGAATGTCTAAGTGATATACTTTTCACCACACACGAGATCGATAAAGCTGTCACAAATCTTAAGCTAAGTAACACTCCAGACGATTAATCATCCATTCTGCTGAAAAACGCTGGTTATGACATGAATTTACTCCTACTCAAGTTATACTCAATTTGACTAAGTCATGGGACACACCCTACCTCCTGGAAGACATCTTATATTGTACTTATCAATAAATACGGGCCTATAGCTGATATCAACAACTACCGCCCCATCAACATCACGTCTGCAGTTTCACGTGTAATGGAAAAAATAGTGAACACTCAAATCACTCAGTACTTGCTGTCAAATGACCTACTATCTCCATCCTAATACGGCTTCTTAGGTAAAAGGTCGTGCATTACTTGCCACTTAGATTATTTTCACTACATTACACATTGCATTGATAATGGGCATTCAGTTACAACATTCTTTCTCGACATTAGCGAAGCCTCTGATAAAGTCCCAGATATCAGACTCCTAAGAAAACCCCAATCCTACGGAATAACTGGAAAGCTTCTCAGATGGATAAATTCTTTTCTCACAGAAAGAGAGCAATTACTCAAAATCAACCACCAGCTGTCTCCATCAAAGCCGATAACTAGTGGTGTAATACAAGGAAGCGTTCTTGGCCCCATTCTATTCCCCTTATTCATAAATGACATAGTCTCTATGATCGAGTATGGAAAGCCTTATGTCTTTGCAGATGGTCTCAAGATGGTATTTGATTATGGGTACGATGATATGTTCCACTCTAAACTCAAGGGAATAATAATAATATACTAGTAAACGACACAAACGTTTATTAGTGTGTGTGTTTACTTTTTCAAGTGCCTCCCTCATTGTTTCCCTCAAATCTTCAGTTTCAGCTTCAAGACATTCTGACAATCTAATATGACGTCGTAATTCTCCTCGTAATTGAATTATTGTAGCTTGGGACGACGGCAGGATACACGACTGATTAGTTTTAGAAAAGCTGGTCACAGACATCGTGTTTGTAGCAATTGTATCAGCGTTATCACAAGCTGAGTAAACTGATGTCTGTAAAGTGTCAGGAAGATGACAACTAGTAGAACGTCACTGAACCCTTGACGACGCTAACCAGGAGCGCAAAACAGCAGCTTCTTTACGAGCACGGGCAAGTTCACCTCTTAAATCTTCTCGAAGGCGAGCATCCACATCAATGAGACTCTCATAGTGATGATTTATAGTATCCTACAAGGAAAAGACACAGACAAGACTTTTGAAATAAAACTGATTGATTTTACTCTAAGATTTCTTGATAAATAGAAAAGTAACTAGTAGTCAACATATATTCATTAAATTAATTTAACAAATATATACCTCGAAGTTTTATGAATCTCGTAAACACCAGGTATCGAATCCAATTTAAACACACAACTGTCAAATCTTACAAAGGCTTCATTTCGTAAGTAATCTAAAGTCTTCAGGAAGTTAGAAGACGGTTGTTACATGGAATCAACATACAATGGAGCAATGCTGTAAAGTCCACGAATACCAATTGTGAATGACAAAGTCAAGCTATGTATCAGTCATGTACAGTTTCGAAGGCTAACAGAAGAGTTAAGTTATAGATTATACGCATGTTGAAAGAGGTACTATTTTGTTGTCACAGTCTTCATGTATTCATGTGTACTTAACCTTTAAGAAATTGTATAAATGGCAATATTTGTAGAGTGTTCAGAAGACAGGTCCTACCGAAATTCATGAATTCACTAAATATTGCGTTTTACGCTATTGTTACTCATTTCAAGGTTAAGTCTGATGAGAAAGTCACTAATGGACAGAGGGAAAGATGACCCCGTAATTTCTTGGTTGAAAACTGAATGTTTAGATTAACGGGTCTAAGTCGACATTTGTTATCCTTAGTCCATTTTACCGCCTTGGTTCAGGAAACCTAAGGCAAACAAGCAGCTGACCAACAAATTCGTGTTACAGTGTAGTGGTCTTGTCTGATACATATGAATACCAAACTTTTTTCTCGCTGAGCGAACAAGATACAATAAGCAAAACACACCAATAGCATAAATTGATTCAATCGGATAGAACTGGAAGCAAGAAATCATTTTATTTTAAAATATGCATATGAAAGTGAAACAGCATTCACAATTCTAGAATTACTATACTATTTCCGATGTAAAATTGGATTGCTGAAGCGAGAAACGTCAACTCAAGTGCTCCTGACTTTCAGAATGAGAAAACTCTAGAGAACCTGACATTTGTCTGTCTATGCTCTGAACTTGTAAACATACTTTTCTCATTTCTATTTCTCTGCGCAACTGATTCTCTTCCAGTTTGAGGTGAAGTCCAGCTTCAACCTGGCGACGCATTATCTTCAAATTATTCCGAAGACTGACGAACTTCCTTTAGCCTCATTCAGCGCGAATTCTTTCTAAATCGCGTTCGACATCCGCTTGGCGTTCATTTTTGTCATCTCTAATACAGACCGTTGACAACTGTCAAAATTATTGCAGTATAGAACAGCATTGTCATTATTTTGTCTGTGTATGTCAGGAACAGTGGATGCAAGGTCACTCTGTCTCTCAATGAACCAGGACTTAAATTTAAGCACTGCTTCGATGGAGCAATGGTTCGCAGCACGGCGACAGCTAGCATGCAAGGTAAACAGTGGGTATGATATCAATTAACACAAATATGGATATTTCGATAAGCCTAAGACGTTTGTTTTTTATTGATCACAAACTCAGCAGCAGGTCAGACTTGAATGTTTTACCAGCTCTCGGTAGACAAAACAGAGAAACAAGGGAGAAGAGTGCATAAGACAGATTAGTTTACGTCGCCACCTACGGAGGCGGGTATGATCGGGAAAAGCCAACATACAACTGCAATAAGGTACTCGAACTTCTAAGAAAATAAACATCAACGATAACACTCCACTGCTATGACACATTTCGATCCTTAATTATTCATGCTAATGCACAAATAACACTTCTTAAACACGTTTTACTTACCTTCGATTAATGAGGACCCAAATAAAACACTTATGGAACTCTGTGAGCAACCCACCATGTGGATTTTAGATTTATGAATCCTATCAAGAAGCTCTGAATGTCAGATAACCGATCTACCCGCAGGATTTTGTTCAGCCTTAAAATGACTGTTCCTTCCATCTACTGTGCAGTTTCATGCACTGGAAAAGTTGTCACACCTACTATTAATGATGTTATCTGAATATACAAGCCTCAACAAGTCGAGGAAGTGTCAAAAACTCACGACACACAACTGGAAGTGTTCGCATTAAAATAAACAATAAATTTACACAAACTCATGTGTGAAAAATTAGTCGGAATCTCCAATGCAGTACACCTTACTTCCACACGGGTTTTCTGCCTCCATTCAATGAGTGAGGTGAACTTAATGAATAAAAGGGGCATAAACAGTCAAAAATATCCTTTCTACATTTATCCTCACACACTTTAACATACAAAGACCAGGCAATGTTAACAATCAGCTTTCCCTACAATTATAACTACCTTTATGACTACATGTATAGTATGCGAATAACCAAAAGTTCAAGTATATTCACTGATGAATGGTATTAGTGGAAAGTATGGAGATACGAAGCTGGGTAAAGCGTACTCATCGTTAATTATTATATTCATTTTAACGTTTTCCACCGGAATGTAACCTGTGTTCTCAAACTACTTTTTGATACTTTGACACTATATGGTTCATTGTTCACGGGTAACAAACAGTTGACTGAAGAACTCAGCTTTGATATCCGATATTAAGCTCATTTGTCTCGATTTTGTAGAATAGATAGTGTACAATGTCAGCTAGAAATCAACAAGCACATAGGCGTGCACCCAGTTTCTCCCTGCTATACAGAAGCTGGGTGCAAAATGCGGCTCTAATATTCAGTGGAAAGTTGCGTGTAGGAGATATGGTCGGAAATAAAGATATCTACGTGTAATGTGAAGATTGGAACTGTCCTATGAAATTAAATGGAAATACACACTTTTGAGTAATCATATTGACTACCTAATTCCTAACTCATCATCGTTTTATAGGTGCACCGGAAAATTAAAACCTTAAAAATTACTCGCGAGATAGGTGCTCATGACCAAAACAATAATCAAGCTTGTGAATTTGAAGGTGACTTATAAATTTCATGCAAAAGCTTATAACAATATACCAAAGGCATGATACAGAACGCCTTCTTTGGTTGTTACACATAAACTACATAAATATATTCTTATCAAAACTTATTACTAACTTTAACAATGTAGTCACTTCAAGTATCAATTTCATGGAGAATGTGAAAGAGTTCATTCAGTCGGGAAAGTTATACTGTAACTGTTTAATACCATTCTCAAAATCATTGGCCTTGAAATTACGTGCAGAATATTTTGACAGTTAATTTGCTGTACATCCAACTGTTGTTGTCTGTGTGTGGTTTATTGTACTCATATAAGCGATTCCGTGGTTCATTGGATTATTTGGAAATAGTAAGAATCACAGGTTAAAAAATGGTCCGCTTTCAAACCACATGTTTGGTGATTTAAATGTGTTGAGATTATCAATACGGTAGTTTCTATATCCTTTTCACATCATCCATATCCATTTGAAACGCTTTTCACATACAACCGAAAATACCCGATGATTTAAAATGCCATCAGGAATCGTTTGTTGTTAAACCCAGTGAAGATCATGCAACAACAAAATAATAGTATTGAAGACATCCCATGACAGTGATTACATTTTAACCTCGTCAACATCTTTTTCCTATATTCTTAAATTATGTTAGCACTCCAGTTGAACTTTCAGTATTATTATTATTGTTCCCTTTGGTTCCTAGTGGAACATAGGGCTTCAGCTGCCCGTCTCCACTTGCTTCTGTCTTCTGCTGTACTTTTCACCTTCGTCAATGTTAATCCATACTGTTTCACTTCCTCTTCGCACGATCTCCTCCATGTCACCCTTGGGCGTCTCACTCGCCGCTTCCCTTTCGGGTTCCACTCGAGTGATGGCCTGACGCGCGATGTCACCCAGCGGCCTCCTCAGCGAGTGTCCAATCCATCTATCTCCACTTTCTCCTGCATATTTGTTGGGCGATTGGTTCTTGTTTTGTTTTTTCCCATAGTTTCGAACTTTCAGTAGTAAACACTTAAGCAATCCTCAAGTTGAACTTACCGCATATGTTCTAAAACAATGTGCAGATGCCTTATGTTCTCCACTAACTAACATCCGAAATGTATCTTTCTCCAAAAATGTCGTACCTGTTGCATGGAAAGTCAGCAGGTCAAGCAATGTGCCACTTAACCAGCTTGTTATTATTCTGGTCGACAGGCACACGACTCATGTAGAAAATGGGCTAGATCCATTTTATCTAACTCACACCACACTCTTCACTCACAACTCTCCCCTTGCATCTCATCAGGCAAGGCCAGAAGCCTACATAGAAAACTATATGCTCGCACCAGCAAGTACAAAAACTCAACCATACCCTACTTAGCTCGTGTTCTGTGCGATAAAGAAAGCATTAGGCGTGACACCTATAACTCATTAAACAGTCAGTAGAACAACTGGTCCCCGTCTTTCCAACTCATATCATTTATAGGTACAACATTTTCTTTCTTTCTTTTCCTTTTCCCTCTCTCTCTCTTTTTTGTTTTATTCCGTTATGTGCTGCTTTGTTTCTTTCTCTCGCTTACGCCAGTAAATATGATAGCACCTACTTTTCTAACACCTTCAAACACTGTTCAACTTTGGCTTTGCTACCGACATGCCAATATGTTGTTGTCATAATGAACTGAGATTTCCTTAATCTATGTAGAATTCTATTTGTTGATAACGTAGTAACTGGATGCAATACCGTAGTAAAATTGCTGAGAATTCTATTCTGTATCACAAGTACTGTTTTGGAATAAAGCAAATTATTATTATTATTAACATGAAGGATTCCAATTTTTAAGTATAAGAAGGATGAGGTGAGAATTAGGGAACAACACTTTGAGAGCACAGAATTACTAATTAACAAATGTGGCAGACACAAGTGCAGTTTATCTTACATTAACCGATTGGTGAAAGAACGTTTTGATTTACTTCAATTCATTGTGTATATTTATTGCGTCTTTGCATCACAAATACTCACTAAAGGTTCCTAATGTCCTAACAGTTAAGCTCATTTCACGTCAAATTCTAATTGGTAAAACAACACAAACCTATGAATCATCCTACATGTAAAGGTAGACTTCAGTACATTGCGGATCGATTTGTGGTGATTGACAATTTCTATCTTTGTATTGTTTAAATACCTACTGTTGTTTGTTAATATATTTATTATTTTGATTTGAAATATAATTCCGCCAAATACAAATTCCTAAATTCATCCCTCTCTGTGTTTTGGTTGAGTTCCTGTAATTCGGTCATTGCGAAATACAATACTACTATCACAAATAAAAAATCACATTTTGGCGTCGCAATGGAATTAAATAATCTTGGAAAGTTTCCTATAAATGGTTCACCGCGGGAAATCTCCGATTATCTTGAATGTTTCGACGCATGGTGCATGTCGAAGAATGTTCGCGATGACAAAATTCCAGCTCATTTTATTACTGCTATTGGGCTGGATGCGTACAGCCTACTGAAAACTCTGTCATTTCCAGATAAACCAATTTCTCTGTCTTATGATAAACTCCGTGAACTTTTAACAAATCACTTCCACATAACAACTTTCGAAACACGAGAGAGGGCTCAGTTCAACAAAATTGTTCGTGCTCCCAACCACAAGATTAGAGACTTTATTCTTCAACTGCAGATACAAGCTTCAAAATGCAACTTTGGAGATCAGCTCCATACTCAACTACGTGATCGTCTAATTGCTGGAATCAATATTCCTAAGTTAGAGAAAGAGTTGGTTCAGATACCTTCCTGCACCTTTCAAACTGCCAAGGATTTATGTATTACATATGAAGATGTCAACAGTGACTACCCAGCTGCCACTACGTCAGAGTCTGATGTCATGTTGTCCAAAGTTGATAATAAAAGTGTTCATAGAAAGAAATCCAAACTGCCGTCCACATGTAATAGAATGCAGACAGAAAGCAAGAACATCAAACCGTGTTTTTCATGTGGAAAACTTCATCTACGAAGCACTTGTCGTTTTCGGAGTGCTAAGTGCCATAAATGTGGTAAAATTGGGCACATCAAGTCTGTCTGCAGAAGTTCAAATAATTATGCTACTCATGATTCTCCCAAACTGTCTGATAAAATGAAGTCAATGTCTCTTTCAACTTTTCACAATACTCAATCTCATCTAGTGAGAAACTTCACTACAAGTTCAGGCAAGTCTCACTGTTTTATAATTGATACTGGGAGTACTGAATCTATAATTTCTAAGAAAGATTTACTATCGCTTTGTAAGCATGCTCAGGTAGACCCTACTACTAGTTCAATTACAGGCATAACTGGTCATAAACTACCTCTTATTGGTGCAACTAACATTTGTTTGAAGTCAGACAGTGGTAATTTTGTGAATATCCCCTTTCTTGTTAGTGAATATGGTCCATCTTTATTGGGATTGAAAGCCCTTAGATTGTTAAATGTTGAAATCTCACTTTGTACTGAGTTGTTTGATGAATCTTTGTTCAGAGAATTAGTTTTTCAATGTTCAAAGTGTGTAGGTGGCATGAAGATTCAGCCCATCCATCTTGAAATAGAGGGTGATCCTATCTTCCTAAAGCGCCGATTAATTCCATATGGTTTGCGAGATGCAGTTAAGAAAGAGTTGGACAAGTTGGTTGAGCAGGGCATACTTATGCCAGTTGAATCTTCGAATTGGGCTACTCCCATTGTCACACCACTAAAGGCTGACGGAAAAACACCGAGAATTTGTGGTGACTATCGTTTTACACTCAATAGTCGTCTTCTACAGCAAAGTTGCACTACGCTAGAAAGCGAAGATATTCTCTACAAGCTACATGGCTCAAAATACTTTTCCAAAATAGATCTAAAAGATGCTTATTTGCAAATTCCTCTTGACGAAGCTTCTAGTGCATTAACAACCATTAATACTCCATTTGGATTGTTCAAGTATACGTTCTTGCCTTTTGGTTTAAAGGTTTCTCCTGCAATATTTCAAAAAGTAATAAATCAGATGATAGACGGATTAGATGGTGTTGAGTCTTACCAAGACGACATTATAGTTCATGGTCCGAACATCGAATTGCATAATCAACGTCTTTTAAAACTGTTCAGGCGCTTCTGTGAGAAAAATGTTCTTGTTAATCCATCTAAATGTCATTTTACTTTGTCGTCTGTATCATGCTTGGGATATACAGTAGACTCTGAGGGTTTCAGACCTGATGCTAGGCGTTTGGCACCTCTAATTCAAGCACCGTCACCTAATAATATGACGTCGTTGAGATCATGGATTGGCACTCTTCAATTTTACTCCAGATTCATTCCCAATTTCACTCAACTGTTATCTCCACTTTTTAATATTGTCTCCAGTAAACAATTTAAGTGGGAACAACAACATGAAGATATCTTACGAAAAACTTTGGAGTTTCTTAATAAACAAGCTTTCTTAAGACCTTTTTCATCGAAAGATAAGTCCGTTCTCACTACAGATGCTTCTCCTACGGGTATAGCTGCAGTACTTGAGCAAAATGGACAACCTGTTATTTGTATTTCAAGACGTCTAAGTAAGAGTGAACAAGGGTACTCACAAACCCAGAAAGAGGCTCTAGCAGTTGTATGGGCAATAAGACGCTTGCACAAGTATCTCTTTGGTACTAAGTTTCACATAGTTACTGATCATCAGGCTTTGAAATTCATTTACAACCCTGAAAAATCTTTGAATAGATCATCTGCTGCTATGGTTCAAAGATGGAGTTTAGAACTAAGTGCATATGATTACACTATTGAACACAGATCGGCTATGGATATACCTCATGCAGACTTTTTATCTCGTTATTCATTATTTGAAAATTCTGCTAATGACACTGATTGTTTGTTAGTCCAGCCGTTACCTGTGGATAGAGTTCGACTTATAAACGATACTCGGAAATATTACGGGTGCATTATAAATGCAACAAAAAGAGGTTGGAATATTCCGTGTAAGCGAAGATTTCCGGACTTTTATAAGCGAAGAGATGAGATTTCAGTCCATCCTGAAGGATTTCTATGTCTGAATGACAGAATTATTATTCCTCCGACATTAAGATCTGCGATTTTGGATGATCTTCATTCTGCGCATTTGGGAGCTGATAAGATGAAATCATTAGCACGTCTAACATGTTAGTGGCCGGAAATTGATGCTGACATTAACAAAAGATCGAAGAGCTGTTCCAGCTGTTTGCATAAAATGTCCTATGGGAAGTCGTCGTGGAAACCGTGGCCTACGTCTTGTGAGGTTTGGCAGCGTATTCATGCAGATTACTGTGGTCCATTCTTAAATTCATACTTTGCTTTAATTATTGTGGATTCTTATTCTAGATGGCCAGGAGTTATAATTACAGATAGTCCTAATGCGAAATTCACTCACAGAGCGTTGAGAAAGATTTTTAGTCGAGAAGGAATTCCAGATGTTTTAGTTACTGATAATGGTACTCATTTCACTGAGAAGAACTTCAATGATTGGCTTAAACACATAGGTTGTCGTCATCTGTACACAGCACCACGTCATCCTCAGTCAAACGGTTTGGCAGAAAATTTCGTACGAACATTAAAGAGTGCCATAGCATCAATGAGTCCTAAGAATTTTGATGAGCTAGAGAGATGTGTAGATAACTTCCTACTTCAATATCGCAATGCGGAGCATACAAGTACCCATGAAAGTCCTGCTAAACTGTTCAAATCTCGAATTCTCAGAAAGCACCTAATGTCTACGACTTCTGATGTACATTATTACAGAGGGAATGACTATAGACCTTCTGTTGGAATCATACTACAAAAAATGGGAAATCGAATGGTGAAAATATTAGACATCGAAGATCATTCAATTCATAACAGACACCTGGATCAAGTGAGAATAAACGAAGTAGGTCGTTCCGATTATAATTTTAATGATTCCGCTACTAATCCTGATATTGTAGATAATTCAGAAATAAGTCCAGATGATACTGATGAAAATAATATCACAGAACCAGTTAGAAGATCCCAGAGACTTGCAAGCAAACCGAGACCTCATTATAAATACGCAAGGAGACATTCGACATGTGGCGGATGTGGTGATTGACAATTTCTATCTTTGTATTGTTTAAATACCTACTGTTGTTTGTTAATATATTTATTATTTTGATTTGAAATATAATTCCGCCAAATACAAATTCCTAAATTCATCCCTCTCTGTGTTTTGGTTGAGTTCCTGTAATTCGGTCATTGCGAAATACAATACTACTATCACAAATAAAAAATCACACGATTCCTGGAACTTACCAGCTAACCTTGATTTCTGATTTGAGGAGTGATTGGACAAACAAGCTACACAACTTTAACAATTAGAATCTAGAATGTCTTTTCATTTACGAGCGCCTTAAATGTCTTAGCTCATACCAGTGTTTCGTCGGGTATGTTCAGACTAAACAAAGGTTGCTGCCGTATATTTTAAATAGACAGCATTAACCTTAAGACCACAGGAATGGTATTCACAGTTTTAGGCCTGTAGAAAAGCGAAATTAAGTGACATACACCCAGATTTACAGTTATGGCAAGCATAAAGGTAACAACCGTAGGGATAATTGAAACCAGATTCCATATGATGTTGTTTTAATCAATCTCAGTGAAGCACTAGATAAAGTGTGTCACTCATATATCCTCAGTACACTAAAAGATTTTGGATTAGAGCACTGTCTATGTGAATAGTTTAGGGTCTACCTACTGGGTAGAAGACCAAAGCTAGAGGTGAATGGTGCACTTTCAGAATGCAAAACAATGCCGAGTGGAGTACCACAGGGAACCGTACTAGGCTCCTTGTTATTTATATTATACGTAAGCGAAATACCGAACTTCCCACCTCATCTTCACTATAATTTGCGGATGGCATTAAGATCTAGAAAACTGTAAATAATAATTATTGAAATAAGAACAAATTAGTTCAGCGAAGAGTCTCTTTTCGGCGAATTCATTCACTTAGCTGTACAGTCGCAAATATATATACAATTATTTTGTGTGTGTGTGTGTACATTAGGTTTGTCAAAATCGAAATAACAGTCAGTGTGGGTTGTTGATTATATCATCAAGATAATGAAGAAGTTAAAATGTGTGATTAATACTCAAAGTTGTAACTAAGTGGGGTGAAGATTGGTAAGATGTGAGTAGAGTTACATCATCAAAATAATGAAGAAGTTAAAATGTGTGATTAATACTCAAAGTTGTAACTAAGTGGGGTGAAGATTGGTAAGATGTGAGTAGAGTTACATCATCAAAATAATGAAGAAGTTAAAATGTGTGATTAATACTCAAAGTTGTAACTAAGTGGGGTGAAGATTGGTAAGATGTGAGTAGGGTTACGTAATATGGACATGTTTAGAAAGATTAGATGCTAGTGAAGGAGTTTGGAGACAATTATGAAAATAAACTCGATAATAGGTGAAAAGATTGAATGGGTTAGTTACTAAAAATTGTTATACGAAAATTGCAAAAAATTTGATAACAAAATGTTGATGACAAGTAAACTTGGAATTAAACCCACGGTAGTAGGAGGGGGTGGAGAAGTTTCTTCTGTGTGCATAACTCAGGCTTTTCCATCCAAATCGCTAAGGCTTCAGCAATACAAAGTATACGAAAGCTTGTCGATTTTGGAAGGCTTCTTTTGACTTTATAGATGACTTTGAACGACTTCTCCTTGCAAATCGAATGACCAGTGTTGAGACTCTTCGCTGAACTAATTTGTTCTTATTTCAATGTCTTAATGGGTATATTTCGCGAATTAATAATAATTATGACAGACCAGTCTTACAATGTGACATAGATAACTTAACTGAATGGTCTAGCCTATGGAGCTTAGAAATTGACTGCAGAAAACACGTGGTAATGCACTAGCGTTAGAGGTCTTACACGTCGCACTCCCTAAAGCATACAGAAATGCGTGATATTAATGGATAAAAGGACTTCTCCTCATGAGGGTGGTTTGCAAATCGATCTTTCTCACCTTTTCTCTCTAGGATACCGTTATGAAGTCAACATAAAACGAATAAGAAAAGTGTGGAGTCGAGGTTGTCACATAGAGTTGGCAACAGCTGGGACGCTCTACACGATCAAGCAACATCAGCTCCATCAGTGAACGCCTGCTTTCAAAGAAAATCAGACTTCTGCATATACATATATATATATATATATCAAGGATTAATGCAAGCCCAAGAGATTACTATCTTTCATTGTTTGAATCTAAAACTACGCATCAGATAAATTCAGGAGTATAATACCATAACAGAACAAATTCAGTTGACAAAAGCCCACAGGGATACAATTCTGTTTTATAAGTAGGAAAACGTTCAAACTCAGGGAGATAATGATGGGCTGATGACAGGAAGTTTAGTCAGGAGTTACTTATATACATTAGATTACCTCGCCGGTATTCATTCACTCACACAAGGTTATAGTACACAAATTACATCTCCACTGGGGATTACTACATGGATTTCGGTGTTTTATAATAATTTGACTGCCAATTTAAAATGCATTTAATCAATTAGAACTTAGGAATAATCCTGAAGCCACTTAAGCAAGGCGAAACGCATACATTTCTGAAATAGAATCCTGCTAAAATTAGATATTTACTGATGTTGGATAACTTTTCACATGTCAGAAATAAGATGTTCATGAATATACAAGTAACGAAATTCCTCTAAAATCAAACATACCTGGCCGCGTATGTTTTCATTTTCCAGGTGAGGGTTCGAGCATTCAGCAATTTGGCTGCCAGCGTTTGCCTCCATCGAAAATCGTTACTTGCAACGAATACTGGAAGCCTGTTGACGGCCGTAATTTTGAGATGAACATGTGAGTTGCTCTCTTGTGATTGGCCAGTTTGTCATTCGAGTTGCGGTAATTTCAAACATCATTTAGATGCTTGGTGAACTTCGCAATTGCCAGGAGTGTTTTGTCAAGTTGGGTGCATAACTGACAACACATACTATTACAGCTCAGGATGGAAATGATATACCAGAAGATTTATGTGCTGAATACAATGAATTCATCCCGTATCAAGATCTAAGGACTTCGCAGGAATATCCAGAATGCAAAGAATGTTCCGAAGAGGTGATAACTTCACGCAACCTCAATTATCGCTTGACTAGTATTTTCAGAGATCCTTAAATAAGTATGAAATACACAGCGGTCCGGTTAATCATGATAAAAACGGCATGGTTGATGCAGCATACACGTATACTTATGTATATGTAGGTATACCTACATATGCTGTATTCTTGTCACAAACATCGGAAAGCAGGTATCAAATGTCTCAGTAAGCAGTGTAATACATGTAGGCTACATGTTTTTAGTTGACATTAACTGGGTCTCCACTCACTTTCAGAATTAATCTTGAGTTCATTTGGAATAAGCTGGTTGACCACATCAGTATTGCGAGAATACAGTGAAAGTAAGTAAACACCTGCTTCATAAGATTAAGTGATACATTTAATTGATATGATTGTATTAGTATTAGTAGTTGTCTATCTAAGTTAATGATGAATTCGTTGCGATAATAATACCTATTATTGTTTTTATAGTCACTATGATCATGAAGGTTATTATTATTATTGCTGTCAAGACTTATTATTTATCATAAAGCCATTGTCATTTTTTATTACCATCTTTGTACAAGCTTTGGAAACTACTGCATAACTTGTCGTTAAATAATTTTATCCTTTCATGATGCTTCGATGAACCTACTAGATATCGACCAACGATAAATTGCGAAGTCCCTTAAGTTTAGTGAAAACTATTTAACTACTTACATATATTGTTTGTAAAGTGATTACTTGTAAATGCTTATCAAGAAACTTTTTTTATTCAGATCATACATGTACTACCCAAGTTAATAATGATTTTCCTAAACCTTGTCAGGCTGATGGAGAAACATATATGTGCTGTGTACGCAGATGGAACCTACTGACAGTAACGGAGGACTACTCATCTGAATTGTCTGTAAATCTGAAATCTAATTTTTGTTTAATAAACAATTTTGCAATGAATCTGTGTTCCTTCTGTTGTAACGTGACTGTGTTCCAGTAACATAAGTAACACGTGCTTAGTTAGGAATTGAGGGTAAACTGTTAGGAGTAAATGCGGCGTCTGGGAAACTCTCGTTTACGCGATTAGATGAACACATAGCAACGTACCGTGTTCTGTGGCTGCGAACCGTAGGCATTCACTTTCTAATTATTATGATAACCGTAGTTGCACTGAGTTATATATGTAACGGTATAGGTACAGTCTATCCTCATGGTACATTGCGACACGTAGAAATCATAAGCACACTATCTCAGGTAGATTTATTTTCACTTTGTGATTATGAATCGCGAATCAGTTTATGTGTTCCGCTAAGACGATAGATAACTCGAAACCCTTTACAATCGCAATACCTCCTCTGAGATTTGGATATATTTACTTTGTTTGACTACAACATAATCCTTTTACCAATAGGCTTCTCCAAATATCTCCTCTCACTTAGTATTTCAAAGATAGCCTGATAAACTCCGTACCTCACAACTTACGCAAAGGCTAGACATCAGTCTTATCAAGTAGAATATACAAACGAATAACGAGGAATACATTTATCAATAATGAATAAACATGTAATACAAAATGAACAACACTGCAGATATCTTTTCCTTTATCACCCAAATCCATGAAATTCCCGAAAGTAGATATTGTCTGAAAAAGAAATAAGAATTCTAAAGATGTAGGCATTGTTACCACTCACTGTAAATGCAATGATCAAATACATAACATGTTTTAAGCAAACGAAATAATTAGTTAAATTGTATATAATTACGTCAGTCAACATTTTTCAAGAAGACAAAATGGATATTGCATCTGCCTGTAAACATCAAGTCTATGCCATGAAATAAGTAAATACTTGGCGTATATAATTTCTGAGTATTTGTGTAGATTTCCCTTAATGAAATACATGTGGAGAAGCTTTGACAGCATTAGCAAAAGTACACAACAAAGTAAATAAAATAATTAACAAAACGAACTATCCCACCTCATCATGTCCATGTATAATCCTTTTAACTGCAAAAAATTCACTTAAAGTCGTTATAACATATCTTTTCAAGTAATTCGACATTTTCTGAACAGAAAAGTACGTATTTCAACAATTGGCAAACTGGCCGGATAAGGACACCATCATTTGCTGTCTATACTAAAAACGCCTTATTCCATCAACTTTTAGCAGGAATACAAGTGTAAGAGTGTGCAGAACAACGAAAAATTACCTAATTTCGAGGTTTTTTTCAATAAATAAAGCCTGTAGACATCAGCTGATCAAATGACCTACGGTCGAATACAGGCTGGCACGAATATTCAGTTCAACCGTTAAAGTCGCTGCACGGATTGCTGTGAACAAACAAGATCCAATATCCAGTATTGTTTTTACGAGCTAGTATAAACCAAATTGATTTCTTTGTGCTCGCCTCTTGATTGTGAGGTAGAGGTTCCCTATATTCGGTAAACGTCTGCGTAGCTCGTCCCGCCACTCGACTGCCGTAGCTTTGGTTGACTCCAAAACGAGATCATTTTATGTGCATTCAATAAACCAATATCCAATGTCATTTGTGTACGAGCTAGTGTGAATCAATTTGATTTCTTTACGCTCACTTGTTTGTTGTGAAGTAGAGGTTCTTGATTTCTGTTAAATTTCTGCGTAGCTCGTCCCGCCACTAGACTGTTGTAGCTCTGATTGACTCCATATGAGTGGTGCTGGGATCAATTATATGGAGATTTTAGTATGTAGTGTGCTAATACCATGGAGTTGATCCTTTCACCCACCATTCGTCTGGTGCTGTCGAAAAAAGATCATGACAATAGACGTAATCAGTGTAGGATGATTGGACACGATTGAACTTGTGTCAGAAATTCCTTCCGTCTAGGCAGTCCTAAAAACATGACGGAAGCGGCCCATCTATACCTGCCTGACTTATTTTGTGTAGTACAGAGTCATCGTGAACCGTGTCAAATGTCTTCTCCGAGACTAGGAAGATCACATGGACTGGAGCATTCATATGCAAGCATGATGCCCAATCGTTCCAAGCTGAGAGTAGGTTTGTTACACAGGACGTGCCTCTCCTGAGACCACGTTGTGCTTCATGCAGTTCGTTGGTCCTTTCAAGGTGTCCCCTGATGTGATCATCAATTAGACCTTCCAGTAATTTTAATACTACTGGTATATAACTGGTGTTATTCTGCCTCTTCTCACCCTTCACACTAGGAGGAAGAATAGCTCTTTTCTACTCTCTTCGCAGTTTCCCTGGACCCATTTAGTGTTGGAACAGGTAACATAGGGGCCGACAGAGAATGCCCACTCAATGCTTTACACTAGATGGCTTGATGTGTTTACAGCCTTGGGACACATATGAAGCAGTTGATTGTGCACTAAGTTGATTCAATAATTTATGGTAATGTGTCCATTTCCATTAATGTTACTCTCACTGACTCCATTTGCTGTGTATGTGAATTCATCGGGGATAATAATGTGGACGAGTTTATTCTGATCCACTACTCAAAAGAACTTCTACTGCGATGCACTTTCTATGTCCAGTTCAAATTGGGTAACACGCCCTGTGGACAAAGGGATGGAGTGGCAGTGAGGTCCTCAGTGCGTCCTTAACTTGCAAACTGTTTCAGAGGAAGTTTATGGAATAATATGTTACAGCCCAACTTCGATATTTTTCATGCGTACCGAAGTACATGGGTAGTATTTTATCTTATATGACAAGAATGATAACATCAAAATGATCGAAATGAGGAGCTCAACAACATCATTCTGTCTGGTGCATGTCGGAATCACAGATGGATTCCCAATTTCGTTTTTCGATGGTTTCCTAAAACGGAGATCTATCAGTTTTCTTAAGAGGTCAGTCAGTGGCACAGTGGTTAGGACTCTCGGCGAACATGCACATGATCCGGGGTTCGATCAGTTGCCGACGTACAGCCGATATCTATGGTCGGCCTGCAAAATTTAATCTACCGATATTCATGCTGAAAATGTCATACTTGTACAGAAAATACGGTGTGGCATCAATCTGCTATCGAAAATAAAAAATAAATAAATAAAAATAAAGGAAACCAGCACAGAAGTCAAAACAAAAATTTCCATAATCAGGTCTTTTTGAAAAGAAAGAGAAATCCGATCCACTTGCCATCTTCAAGAATAAGGAGGATATACACCAGCAATACGATCGATGGTGAAATGGAGACAATCAGAGAGGACTTCATGTAAAATGTGTATGCTTCAAGATTGACCGAGAAAAACATGAAAGCAAACCAAAACCGTAAAACTCCTCGGTGGTGCCAAAGAAACTGCTGTATATGAATTTCGAATTTAAAGGTGATACCATATTTTGGATTCTGGAGAACCGTTCACCCAGACTACTGAGAAAAGGTTCCTTTTTGGCTGATCTATGGACTGATCTGTACAGTTGGAAAACGATCAATGGATGTGTGAGGTGCAAGCTGCCGCTTTAGGCCACTTCAATATATGTTTATAGGTTCACTTGTTCCCGTGGAGTTAGTTGTATTGGCCGCACACAGAGCACACTTTAAAAGGTGGCACAAAAAGCGTTAGGTTTCAGCATTTGCGTATGACAGAGGTGCTGGGGACTCACTAATGCAAGCCAGAACTCTGTATACACAGAAACGTTTTCAGTCCCTAATCCTATCATGGTCTCAACCTCTATAGTGTTTGATTTTTTAGTAATCAGTTCACCATTTTCACTCCTATGTGTTCATTTTGTAAATTTTCTCGCTCCCTAACACCTTTTAAATGGCCACTCTGCAACTCAAGAACAATTTAGAACCTATCAAATTTCGAACACTTTCAGTGATACATTTGAAGCCACTTCTGAGCAATTATACCAATCACGTCACCACCCTGATACTCAGTAATGGACAGCTATACGTTGTTTGCCAAATGTATATACGATTGTGCAGCCTCTGAAGATGATTTCGCTGAAAAGAGACTATCCGTTAAATTTCTTTGTTCCTATATTCACTTCTGGATGGGTATTTCCCTTGAATCTGAAAATTTTCTTAGCTGACTTTTCCTTCTTTTTCTCATCGTGACTCAGTGGGTAGTGTTTTGGAACAAAACATTGATTTTGCTTTTTAATTCTCGTTCTGCATTTGATATTGGGTACCAGTGAAATTGCAAGGTTGTTTCGCCTCGCATGCTACATTTCGCCGTCATATCCTACGGTTATTTTAAATCAGCCAATATATATTGACTTATTTAATTGAATTTTAGATTTTCCTGTCGATTGATTGGACAGAAGTGCTCGGTGTCAGGTTGACATGTCAGCTTTTATTTCAACAGATACATCCAGATGACGGATCCCGAATAGGATGAAATGCGCATCCCGGATTCCACTGCTAGTTATGATCCACCGATTACATTGGTTTATAATTTTCAACATTGGTAGAAATGGCATGACTCCCTTTTCGGGAGCATTTTATTTGCTACTACTTGACAGTAGTATGTCACATGGCCGAAACCGTAACATCTGAGGTGCTGTTTTGTCGACTTCCAGTTTTATATCGGCAAAGGTATAATGAAGTTTGAAGTGATAAGAAAAGTTATATTCTACGTGTCCATCAGACGTTTCTCCTGCACATAATGAGTGATAGTTTGACCGGATGACGAAAGACTGAGCTCGATTTTGGTTCGTGCTCTTGACAAAAACCAAGCTCGAAATAATGATAATTATTATTATGAGGTTGGTATCACTTTTTTGAGGTGAAGTGAGTCTGTGATGCGTACCTTGAATCTTCGCTACTATAAAAATACCTCCACTAGATATCCTACACCACTCAGACCTTCAGGTCGAACCAAAAGTGACGAGTTGGGAGGAAGTTTTACGCTGATGAAATGATTGCGGGAATAACCCTCACTAGGACAGTAGATTGTAGGAAATGAAGGGATGTTCACGCTTACTGTGTATATAAGTGCAGGTTATTACTTATCGCAGCATGAGAACGCAGTTACTCAAGGGAATACAGAATTTAAATTCGGGATATTAGACGCAAAGGAAGCTTAGTAAGGAAAAGTACTCAGAGATTTCATCCACGTACATCACTTGAAGACTTTTTCTGTAAAATGCAGTGATAAACTAATCGGAAGTAATTATAAGATGAGGCTGGAGGAGAAAATAGGCATAAAAGTTTTGAAGATGTGTAAATTGTTAGGGAACACTGCTCAGCGCAATAATTGAATATATCGACACCGCTGAGCAATCAATTTCCGTACGAAATGGAATTGTTAAAATCCTAACTCTGAACAAGGTGTAGCATACATTCAGATACTCATCCACATATCGAATATTCTGATAAATCCCAATTACTATCTGTACAGCGATGATAAAAACACATTGCATTTCAAATCCTGTTGACTAATATGACGGTAATATTTAGCTCTTGTGTGCTACACTTGACTATTTGGATGGGACAGTTCGCCAGTATTCTGTGTTTAAACTAATAAATCTGCCGTTGATGTAATAATACATCTTTATAAACTTAACTGGACACTGACTGATTTAGGAAGCCACTCGAAGGAAATAATGATAATTGGTATTTTGTATAAACGGGTAAATTGACATAAAATGCACGCGATGAGACATAAATCTGAAATCAGATTGGAAATACCGAGAATTCCACAGCACATAGAGATCAGAATTTTGATTTTCGATACAAATGTGGAATCAATTCTGCTACATGGGTCAGAAAATTGACCAGTGCGTCACGGAAAGCATTTCCAACAGCCTGTTCCAGACATTCATCAACATATTCCACCTTCTCTAGCTCCATGCTGGAGATCAAATGGCTGGTGGAAAGAATGAGCAACAAGAAACTATGGGGACAAACTAACCAAGAAGCTATTGCTCAACAAATATGCTGAATAAGATGGAGTTAAATTACACATCACCGTGACATCTTGAGCCAGGTAGTGCCACGAGTGGAATTCCAATGTGAATCGACGAGTTGGACATCCACGTGTGATATGGAGGAGATCATGTGAGTTGGAGGAGATGAGAGATTATTGACAGCTAGTTGTCTACCCAGATAAAGAGGATATCGGGAAATAGAACGAAGTGGGAATGTCTTCTTCAAGGCCTATTTTCCACTCGGAAGCCAAGCAAACAATAACAAACAGTAGAAATTATCTATCAGGATATCCTCAAATAAACACACGATGTTCAACTCTAGTGAACAAATACACCATCTACGGATGGATATTTCAAATGGGAACTTCAACCATCAAGATTGATTAAAATATTAATTGGTGGCTACTCACACAACACACTCACACAACACAGAGGCAGTCAGAAACGAACTCATTTCTGACCAAGAACTCGAACTTAGGACAAAAGTGCCACTTGAGGACATAATGCTGGGAGTACAGCTATGCCTGACTTCCACAGTATTTAAATTCCAAGGGAAAATATACAAACAAACTGAGGGAGTTGCCATGGGATCACCAATATCCCCAGTGGTAGCAGATATATTCATGGATAAGTGGGAAACCATAGCGATTAAAACGTTCAACCCCACCCCAAAAGTATGGTGGAGGTACGTAGACGACACATTCACTGTACTTAGAACACAAGATGTAGATAGATTTTTCGAACATATCAACTCTAAGGTTGAAGCAATTCAATTCACTTATGAATTGGAAAATCAGGAAGGGGAGCTCCCAATGTTAGATTGTAACGTAATGAGGAAAGAAGATGGGAAGGTAAACACTAGTGTTTACAGGAAACCCACACACTCCAACAGATATTTAGACTTCCGATCATCCCATCCTATGTCAGTAAAAATAGGATTGGTGAAATGTTTAAATGACAGAGCACAAAAATTAAGTAGTACCAAAGAAAACCTAAAACAGGAACTAACACACATAAAAGAAGCCTTAAAACTTAATAATTACCCGGATAAATTAGTCAAGAAATATGTAAAGAAAAGTAAAAATAAAATAAATAATGATAGTAGTGATAGTGATAATAACAATAATATTAATGACGACACCAACAATAAAGAATCTAAATCATCAGTAGTAATTCCATACAAGGAAGGAACCTCGGAAGCCCTACGCAGAATTCTTAACAAGGCAGGAATAAAAACGGCATTCAAACCCACAAACTCAATTAGAAACAAGCTTTGTCGGTTAAAGGATCCTGTAGAGCCTTTAAAACAAAACAATTTAGTTTATCTAATACCCTGCAATGATTGTCAGGTCAAATACATAGGTCAAACTAGTAGAACAGGGGCAGTCAGACTAGCTGAACATAAAAACCTAGCAGCAAAATCTAGATTGGTTGACCCGAATAAGATAAGAAATCTAGAGAATAGTTCAGCTATAGCACTACATGCAGTTACACACAACCATACAATAAGATGGATGGGATAGGATGACAGTTTTAAAATCTAATGTCACAGGGTATAGGGAGAGATTGATAACAGAAGCTTTGTTTATCGAATCAACTACAAATACATGTAATAGGAATGATTCATCATCTGTCCCCGATATTTGGAAAATTCTACTACCCATACGACGAATAGGAGAGAACAAAGGAAACTATAAAACTCAAGTGTCAAAGTCGTGTGATCACAATTGATATGATTATGAACAATAAATTTTGTTCGAAACGTCATCCAGTAAATAATACTGTTTCACTGTGTGATATACCTAATAAACAAACTAATATGGAATTACTTACTACCACAGCGCCCAAGTTTTACACATATATTAATATGACTTATGGTCTTCCTGTACGAAGACTTATCAATAAACTCACTCGACTTTCACAAACTGAAGCAAGATATGAAAATCATCGTATTTTCAACATTCGATGCCAAAAAAATGAAATCATTCCTAAATATTTACGTCTACGAGCTCCAGTTCCAACGGACAGAGTTAGAAGCAGAATAGAAGGCCTACAAAAATTATGCCTGAAAGAAGAAATCCACAGAATCGTAAAAAAGTTGCAACATATCAGATCTGAAATTGAACAATTAAAACGAAAGATAAAAGGAATAGTTACCAGTACAGATTATGATCTTATAATACAGTCCTCCAGCATTGCAAAATCAGCAACTTTCAAAAAGTCAAAAAATAGTCAAATCAAAAAGTTCAACAAATTATTAGAAGAGAAATCTACATCTCAGAATGATGAAGTCAACAACCAAAAGTCAACGGCGATCGATAAATCAAAGTGGGTTATCAATCTCTCAACACATATATTAAGTCCTACGGAAATAAGTGTTTTAGAAAAGGGACTAAATTTCAATGTATCTGTAGACAAGCTGAAACCTGAGGATGTCATCCCTAAAATAGAAATAGCACTAAGTGGAATAGATAAAACTACGGCTGATGAAGTACGGGCACAATGTGCACTAACATTGAAACGACAAAAATGTGGAAAGCCAAACCTGACAAAACAAGAGTTAGAAGCCCTGAAACACCTTAAGAATAACAAGGATATAGTTATCACAAAGTCAGACAAAGGAAATGCAACGGTAGTATTAGACAAATCAGACTACTTGGACAAGGTAAACACTCACATACGAACAGGACCATATGAGGAAATTAATAAACCAATTGATACAGTTATGAATAAAGTTAAGAAATCCACAGCGGATCTTATACGCCGAATGAAGCCGTTTCTAGGTGAGTCTAAGTGGTTTAACTTAATGCCAAAAACTAATAACCCCAGTAGGATGTATGGTGTTGTTAAAGTTCATAAGTCAGGATATCCTATTAGGCCTATAGTTGATTTTAGAAATTCACCTACTTATGAATTATCTAAATATTTAGCCATGGTATTAAATCCCCTAAAAATCCACTCGAAATCTAGACTAACTAATTCTTATGAACTCAAACGTAGATTAGATAATTTAAAATTAGATAATGAAGAAAAAATGGTTAGTTTTGACATAGTCAGTTTATACACACGTATACCAATAAATATGGCTATAGAGGCAGTCAGAAACGAACTCATTTCTGACCAAGAACTCGAACTTAGAACAAAAGTGCCACTTGAGGACATAATGCTGGGAGTACAGCTATGCCTGACTTCCACAGTATTTAAATTCCAAGGGAAAATATACAAACAAACTGAGGGAGTTGCCATGGGATCACCAATATCCCCAGTGGTAGCAGATATATTCATGGATAAGTGGGAAAGCATAGCGATTAAAACGTTCAACCCCACCCCAAAAGTATGGTGGAGGTACGTAGACGACACATTCACTGTACTTAGAACACAAGATGTAGATAGATTTTTCGAACATATCAACTCTAAGGTTGAAGCAATTCAATTCACTTATGAATTGGAAAATCAGGAAGGGGAGCTCCCAATGTTAGATTGTAACGTAATGAGGAAAGAAGATGGGAAGGTAAACACTAGTGTTTACAGGAAACCCACACACTCCAACAGATATTTAGACTTCCGATCATCCCATCCTATGTCAGTAAAAATAGGATTGGTGAAATGTTTAAATGACAGAGCACAAAAATTAAGTAGTACCAAAGAAAACCTAAAACAGGAACTAACACACATAAAAGAAGCCTTAAAACTTAATAATTACCCAGATAAATTAGTCAAGAAATATGTAAAGAAAAGTAAAAATAAAATAAATAATGATAGTAGTGATAGTGATAATAACAATAATATTAATGACGACACCAACAATAAAGAATCTAAATCATCAGTAGTAATTCCATACAAGGAAGGAACCTCGGAAGCCCTACGCAGAATTCTTAACAAGGCAGGAATAAAAACGGCATTCAAACCCACAAACTCAATTAGAAACAAGCTTTGTCGGTTAAAGGATCCTGTAGAGCCTTTAAAACAAAACAATTTAGTTTATCTAATACCCTGCAATGATTGTCAGGTCAAATACATAGGTCAAACTAGTAGAACAGGGGCAGTCAGACTAGCTGAACATAAAAACCTAGCAGCAAAATCTAGATTGGTTGACCCGAATAAGATAAGAAATCTAGAGAATAGTTCAGCTATAGCACTACATGCAGTTACACACAACCATACAATAGGATGGATGGGATAGGATGACAGTTTTAAAATCTAATGTCACAGGGTATAGGGAGAGATTGATAACAGAAGCTTTGTTTATCGAATCAACTACAAATACATGTAATAGGAATGATTCATCATCTGTCCCCGATATTTGGAAAATTCTACTACCCATACGACGAATAGGAGAGAACAAAGGAAACTATAAAACTCAAGTGTCAAAGTCGTGTGATCACAATTGATATGATTATGAACAATAAATTTTGTTCGAAACGTCATCCAGTAAATAATACTGTTTCACTGTGTGATATACCTAATAAACAAACTAATATGGAATTACTTACTACCACAGTGCCCAAGTTTTACACATATATTAACAGCGACCACTGGTTGGAGTGATCCATCGATATTCATGTTTATCTCGAAATATACGTGAGTAAAGACAAAATACACGCACATCGATCGCCTATCGAAGAATATGAGAGAGAATCAGATGAGTGGAAGGTGACTTCGTTATCGAGAATGTCATCAAATGGAAAGCAGAGAACGAAGGTGAGCTGACGTAGTTTCAATGTGAAATGAAGAAATTCACAATGTGACACATGCACACACACACACACGGATCGAGTAACATTTTCAATCCCTACATCACCATCAAACTCATCAAACACAAATTACACCAAATCAGACTAACATGACACACACCTACTGAGAACACATGCGAAAACGCACCAATCACGTATAATAAGAACAGTCTGACTACTCATATCACAATAACTTGACACTCACAAATCAAAAATAACACCGGTAGTAGTAGTAGTAATAATAATATTATTAATAATATTGAGAATAATGTGAGTAACAGTCATAGTAGTGGTAATAATAATAATAATAACAAGAGGAAGAAGAATTACGTATGAGAATCCCGCTGACATTATACAGTAAATGCAAAAGTCAAAGCATCATTGTTCATGGAAGGATTGAAACACTGTGGCTGGCGACTGTCTCCATGATGTCGTTGATTATCTTCGAGAAGTGGGTGTAAAGATCACCGTAGAGGTAACGCAAATCTCTGCAGCAACTCACTTCACAAAATTACCTATATAAGGAATTCGACAGAAAGTGGAAGTTTCCTACTATTGTTATTATTTTTATTATAATTATCATTATAGTTAACCACCTCACTACACTTCTCAGATTCCTTGAGTGTCGTTAACCTCCACATCATTTCAATCCTCCACTTCTCATCATCACCACCACCCCCGCATACACTGCTGCCAACAACACCTGTCGTCTTACCACAACATGGAACTTGTGTTTCACACGCATCAGTACACGTGGAATTTGAAATAGATTCCGGAAACAACGCCGTGCTCGCTGACACATCTCTTCTCCTTTCTCCATATACCTTCATTTCCTAAGAAAGAAAGTGTCCAGAATGAGAGTGGAAACAGAATCACGTAGGAATACAAATCACCTCATCAAGTATGACTTACTTCTGCTCTTCATCCTTCTTCGCTAGAACTGCATACTTCGCTCTATCTTCACACATCATCCAACGTCCACGAAGCTCTGATGTCACATCCCGATGATTCCAATGTGGATTACTCTCTCTCTCTCTCACTTCAGGAGGAAAGTGACGACAGAAGTAGTGGAAGGCAGGTCATGGTTTAACAGGAGCTGGAGGAAGATCTACACAACGCCTCTCACCAATCCTCGCCTGTTCCACACAACATCCATGTACACATTCACTTCTCTCTTGAGAATGTCTTTCGTTGTACTTATCAGCAAAATCTACGAATTGTTTCCTCTCTTCTCCTGTCATCACCTGAGATTATTATTCTTATTATTATCCTGATTATTGTTAGCGATCAAGTGTAAACAGACACTCACATTCCATTGTTGTGCACACCTCTTTGTAAAGTCACACAGTACGAATGTCTCCTCCGGATGCTTCCTCTTGTATTCATCTATCTCGATCTTCACAAAGCAGGAGAATGCATTCAAACGCCGTTTCGATTTCTTCTCTTTGTTGTCATTCATAGCCAGCCAGCCAGCCAGCTATCTGCATGGATGGATGGATGGGTGGATGGATGAATATCGGAGGTACAGAAATGTGTTTAACTGGAACTCCACTTGCTTGGTGGAGGATGAGAAGTTTCAAATCCAGACTAGTCTGATCCCGAATATATCTGTCCTCATTTCGGCTGAGGTGATTGGTTGATCGATCGACACACATCTTATATTTGGTAATTGGAATAACCAATGCATATGTGGTGAGAGATGGTTGCTAGCCAAATTGGTCGACAGTAATTGAGGTCAAAGGTCAAGATGGACAGGCGGATACGGTTAACGTATAGATGAACTGACACAACCACAAGAGATGCAAGGTTAACTTTGTGCGAGAAACAACCAATCAACAGACTGTATTTTCTACTAATATTAACCTACAATAATGTACATCAAAATCTATAAATACGTGTTGATTTTCCGTAATAAACGTTCTGTTGCCTGGCCCTTGTCTTCTGTTGTTACACATACAGAATTTTGACTTATTTACAATTTCGGATGGTGGGGCATGGAGGCCCTTGGTCCTTTCTATCCGTCGAAGTGCATCGAATTCACTTCGTTCCAGATTCCAAGGGAATAAATAATGCAGCAAATTCCATATTGTGTATACACGCATTTTGCAGAACAAACCTGTTATTATCAATATTATTGATATTAATATTGAAAATATTCGTAGGGAGAAACTTGAACCCTTATCCAGCATCTTTTAACTGTCTGAGTGTGTCAACTGAGTTTTGTTGATTTTGTTGCAGTGGTATGCGCTGTGTAGAAGGGCATTTTATTTTGTTTTGTTTTGTTTTTTTGTTTTTCACACTCCTCACTTTCAATTTTTCGACCTCTTATTTCACCCCCCACCAACAGTTATTTCCTGTGATAGCTGCTAATCATCATCATCATCGTTATTTATTTAACTGATTGATTGTCAATTTTCACAGGTGACAACGATGACTCATACATATT
The DNA here is from genome assembly GCA_944472155.2 of Trichobilharzia szidati. Classification (NCBI taxonomy): domain Eukaryota; kingdom Metazoa; phylum Platyhelminthes; class Trematoda; order Strigeidida; family Schistosomatidae; genus Trichobilharzia; species Trichobilharzia szidati. The sequence goes on from OX235279.1 coordinate 173,018,100, forward strand.
GATTGCTATTTCTTTCTTTCTAATGCACTTTCATGATGGATTTTCATGACCAACGGACTGATTATAGCCTTTGACCATCAGAGATTCAAAATTACATTCATATTCAAAGATGTAAAAAGATTAACATGCACGGGGGGAGTGGGGGAGAGAAGAGGGCTGGGCCGAGCTGAGTAGTAATCACTGTTTAATCAATAAACATAAGAAATTGCAAAATCAAATCGACCAAACAAATTATTTGGAAGTTATTGATTTCTTGTTTCATTGTCTTTCTCCAATGAACGTACGACTTCATAATTTCGATGATTAGTGCTCAGTCTGACTGAATTCACAAGTAGATTGTGATAATTGCATTCATTTTTTCGAATTGTCAGTTGGTGAACGCGTCGTTCAGGCTAAACAGATTAAGAATAAACAGTTTGCCTTCAATAACATTTTCAAAGATCCAATCTTACGGATTACGGATTGTCACTAATTGAAAGGCACCACATCATCATCATCATCACTGACATAAAAACAACAACAAGAAAAAATGGAGTCGACTCGTCCAGTGTCCAGTGTGACCAACAATAACAGTGAGTGTAATACTTTTGCTTTTATTCATCGTGTTTTCTGTAATTGCTAAACATCTTTGTTTACTTATCAACTAACAATTATTTAACAATTCCCGTTGTAACACTGTAACATTAGGCAGACAATATTTTTCAGAGAAAGGACAATCTTAAACGAATATTATCATCAAGCTGTAGAATTCTATTTATATATCTATGATTATATATATATATATATGTGTTTATATGTATGTATATGTAGTCCAGTTATGAGAATGTCATATAAAGAATTTTTGAGTGTTGGCTTACAGGGATTCGATTGGTTTCAAGATTTCATCGTGATCTGTCACCGATCGGTTGGAGGACGGGATTGGGAAAGCTTCAGTGACTACTGGACAGCTGTTTCCGTTTTCCTAGTTGAGGACTGACACTTTAGCTGTACGAATGCCTCTACCGGATGCTTTCTCTTGTATTTTTTATTTTTTTATTTTTAAATTTTTTATTTTCAGTTTATGGATGTTTTTTCCAGGAGAAGTATTTTGTCTGCTACTTTTCTGGTTCCATTTTGACGAAATTTTATTTTAAACCGATTTTTATAAACTTTGTTTTTCTATTTTGTTACACAGTCTTTGTCGCTGTCACTGTCGAAATTCACCTGTTTTTTACGGGAATCACGAATGTTGTTTCGGTGGTCGAACAAACAATTCTGTTCAGAGAAAATGGTGATACGATTCACATTTGTAGAACATTTGCCGTTGTACAGAGCCGTTTCTAATATATGACACTGTTTTATGTAATCTAGAATTTCACACTGAATATATGTTGCACAATTCCATTCTTTACTTGAATTTTTTACAGGCTGGAGTAAGATTATCATATTCATGAATCCAAGTTATAATTTTAAACAATTTATGAATGGCATGTGTGATGTATATTTGTTGTGCTCCTATATTTTGACTAAACTAGCGTACACGTATATCCTAGTACTTCTTCGCGTTTATAATTGTGTCCTAACGTTGCGATTACTCGACATCCACAACGTAATTCAAAAGGCACTTGCGAAGGGATACGATAGTGTATTATTGCAGCAATCAAAATTCAAAAATCGAGCGAGTACAAAAGTATCAATTGTTAACACGCAAGATTTAGAGTAATAAACAAATCAAAGTCCAATTACATAGTGAAAGTATACTGCGATGATGAGTAATAAAACGGGTCACTACAATAGCCCCTCCGTAGAATGCAGGTAAATGAAGTTTACCTGTATTCGGAATGATATTGTAAATTACAATGACAGAAGAAATATATACGAGTTTCTGGTATGAAAACCGAATTGAGGATTTTAAGTTTTCTGAGGTTTGATAATATAACTGTATATATGCGAAATTGTTAACAACTTCGAAACGAACCAAAATGTTTATAAAGTTGTGCAAAATGTAACAATAAATCCAGAAAAATTATTAGAATAATAATAAGGTTGTTATTGTAAGGAGTTGCAGAACACATTTATATCTTACATACAGTTAATAGTACAGTAATAAGGTAGTATGGAAATGACTTAGAAATAAATTGTCTGTATAAATCTTTGTGGCCAATGTACTCGTCTGCCTGATCTTGTGATTCTTTCTCTTTTGTTAGCCGGAATATCATCAGATTTTGAATCTTGAGATGATGTTGATTTGGTTAAACATTCAGTCACCTCTATTTCCACGAAACCTGGTTTCACGCGATCGATGCTTACATTCTCGTGTTTTCCTCCGCGTTCGACAGTGATGATTTTGTTTGTTCTGCTTATTACTTTGAATGGTCCGTCATAAGGTGGTTGAAATGGTTTCCTTACACCGTCTTCTCGTATGAAAACATGCGTGCAATTTTCTAGTTTTTCAGGCATGTATGCTTGGTTGAGCTGATGTCGCGGCGGATGATATCTTAAAAAGCTCATATGTTGTCTCAGTTGTTGCACAAAAGTAGTTTCGTCAGCTGGAACTTCAGTGGCTGGGTTGAAATATTCTCCAGGTAGTCGTAAAGTAGTTCCATAAACTAATTCTGCTGGACAACATTTGATATCTTGTTTTATTGTCGAACGTATTCCAAGAAGTACAAGAGGTAATTTATCGCTTCATTTATCATCGTCCTTCACTGCCATCAATGATGCTTTCAGTTGACGATGAAATCTCTCCACTAAGCCGTTTGAACTGGGATGATATGCAGTAGTACGTATACGTTTGATTACCAGTAGTTCTCTGAGCTGTTGGAATAAATAGCTTTCGAATTGTGCACCTCTGTCTGTAGTAATAATGGTGGGCACTCCGAAGTTGGAAATCCAATTTTGTATGATGCTCTTTGCAGCAGTTTCAGCAGAAATATCAGGTAAGGGACAAGCTACTGGCCATCTCGTAAATCTGTCAATACACGTTAAAATGTACGTAAAGCCATTAGATGGTGGTAACGGTCCAACGATGTCAATGTGTATGTGTTGAAACCTACCACCAGGTTCTGGAAACTGGCCATTAGGTGAAACTGTATGTCGTTGTACTTTTGACTTTTGGCAGGCTAAGCATGATCTGGTCCACTGTTTAATCTCCCGATTCATATTCGGCCATACATATCGGTCACTTATCAGTTTAACTGTTGCTCGGATGCCAGGGTGAGAAATGCCATGTATTTTGGAAAAAACTGATCTTCGCATTTCTAGTGGGACAAAAGGGCGCGGTTTACCTTTGGAAACATCACACGTAATAGTTAGGCCTTCATCAAGCATAACATCTTGCAAACGTAAGGAAGTACTCGTACTATTTTTTATTCTTTTCAGATCCTCGTCCATAGTTTGCAGTCTAGCCATATTTTTAAGATCAAACTGGTCTTTTTCCAAGGTATTTATATGGATGCGGGATAACACATCTGCTACCTCGTTTTTATGCCCTTTGATGAATCTAATATCGGAAGTGAATTGAGAAATGAACTCGAGGTGTCGGAGTTCTCTTGGCGAGTACTTGTCGTGCTTTGCATTCATGGCCTTGGTTAAAGGTTTGTGGTCTGTGTAGATGGTAAACGGTATTCCTTCTACCATATGACGAAAATGCTTAACAGCAAGATAGACTGCTAGTAACTCTCTACTGAATGCACTATATCTTGATTGAGTGGCGTCTAGACGTTTGGAGAAAAAGGCGAGAGGTTGCCATTTTCCATCAGAAAATTGTTGAAGAACTGCGCCGACGGCGACGTCTGATGCATCTGTCATAATACCTATAGGAGCGTTGACGTCGCGACGTACTAGTAAAGTTTCTGAGCTTAGAGTTTGTTTCAGCTTTTCAAATGCCTCGATTGCTGAAGTACTCATGTGCAGCGATTTTGCATGACCTTTTAGTAGATCTGTCAGAGGTTAGGCCAGCTGTGCACAGTGAGGAATGAAACGGCGATAAAAATTGACGAGACCAAGAAATCTGCGTAACTTTGTGAAGGAATCTGGAATCGGGTATTCTTTTATGACTTGCAGCTGTTCTGCTATTGGTCGAATGCCTTGATTGTCTACCTGATGTCCCAAAAATTTTATAGTTTTCTTACCGAATTCACATATACTTGGTTTAATGACAATTCCATATTCGACTAAACGTTTAAAGAGTGTTTCTAAGTGATGTTGGTGCTCCTCAGGGGATCTGATTGCAACCAGTACATCATCAGCGTCGGTGGCATAGCGGTTAGGACGCTCGCCGACCATGCACATGGTTTGGGGTTCGATCCCCGGGTGACGCACTCCTTTACCTCGCTAAGCCAGAAATAATGCTGGTGAAGAGGAAAGGTTGGGCATGGGGCTAGCAACCCCATCCTGTAAAATAAACACTGCTACAGAAACTTCAAATGACTAGCTTGAAGCCCTATGTTCCACTGGGGAACGTGAAGGATATATAATAATAAATAAAACATAAGTACATCATCGATATAAGCGTAAGTGAATGGGAGGCCGTGCAATACCTGGTCAATGAATCTCTGAAATGTTTGAGCTGCGTTAGTCAAGCCAAAGGGTAGGCAGACGAACTCGAATAAGCCAAAAGGAGTAGTTAGCGCCGTTTTGGGGATGTCCTTGGGCTTAACCGGTATATGGTAGTATGCACGAACGAGGTCAATTTTGGAAAATATCTGAGCACCTGCCGTGTTCTGGAAAAAGTCGTGGATGTGCGGAATTGGGTATTTATCTGCTATTGTCTGCTTATTTAAAGCTCGGTAATCTCCACATGGTCGTATCTCTGTTGAGTTTTTCTTTGGTACCACATGCAGTGGTGATGACCATGGGCTGTTTGACGGTCGTATTATTCCTAGATCCAATAATCTGTTGAACTCTGCTTTTGCTATTTGCATTTTAGCTGGATCTAAACGACGTGGTTTTGCTGAGACCGGTGGACCTTTAGTTACAATATGGTGTGTTACGTTGTGTTTGAGAGAGCCTGTGGAGTAATCGCTCTGTGTCAGTTCAGGAAATTTCTTTAGCAAAATATCGTACCTGGATAATTGATCTGTTGTGGCTACCATCAAGCGGATACTCTCGACATCTGTGGAAATGCCTGAAATCGATAGTTTACGACTGCTATCTATCAATCTGTGGTGACTAGAGTCAACTAGCAATTCGTAGTGTTGAAGAAAATCCATTCCAATGATAGGAAAGGTTACGTCGGCGACTACGAACTCCCACTCACATAGTGTACTGCAACCAAAATTAAGTTTTTGTCTCCGAGTTCCAAACGTTTTTATGGTAGAATTGTTCGCAGCCTTGAGAACTAATGCTGGGTTAGGTTGTAGGCGTTCGTTGGCTGTTGGGGAAATACACTAATTTCTGTACCGGTATCTACCAGGAATTGTGCCCCCGTTGTTTTGTCTGTCACCCTGAATAGACGGCTGTGGGACGTGTGTTGGCCAGCGACCGCAGTCGTCACTGACCGCCGGCCTTTTCGTTTCCCAACGCCACCGTTTGTTGGAAAGCACAAGGTTGTGTGCACCGTTTTGCGTGTACACCAAATTTGCGATGATACCAGCATATAGTCTGTTGTAAGCTATATTTACGCATATTGCGTGAGTGGCTACGCTGTCTTCTGTACGTTGTGGTAAGTTGTCTATTAACCCTCATTGTCATTAATTGCTCGGTGAGCACGTCGATTTTACGTTCTAAGGCTTCTATGCGTTCGTTTGACGTTTTGTCGACTACAGATGTTACTTGTGGAGATATCCGTTCATACATTCTGTCAGCGATTTCTGCCAACTTGTCAATATCTATGTCTTCATCTCCAAATGCTAATACTTGCTGAGTGTTGTGGGGTAATCGTCTTAGCCACAATTGATAGAAAAACCTGGCATCTACCTTCCGATCTCCTAAAATGTTACACATATGGCTTTTGAGTTGAGAAGGTGTTCTATCGCCCAGGCTAACATTGCTGAGTAGCTGACCGATAGCTTCCTGATCTGATAATGAAGCAACTTTAATGACCTTCTGCTTTAAAACATCGTACGAAGTTTCTGGATCTGGATGTATGAGCGTCTCTCGTACTTGCTCTGCTACATTGTCAGGTAATATGGAGCTTGCAAGGCCAAATTTTGTAGTCTGACAAGTGACGTGGTTGGCTAGGAAGTAGTGTTCCAGGCGAGTGAACCACAAATATGGGTCGTTAGGTTTAAAAGCTGGTATGGATACGGTAACTGCAGCCACAGACCTTGCACCTAAAGTGTCGTTATCAGTATTAAATGACATCATAAAAGTGCAGGAAAGAATACATATAGGTGATAGCAAAATTACAAAAGGTGAGCAAAAACAGAACAGAATATAGGTAAGTTCAAAAATGTCCAAAAATGGTCTGCTTACCGGAGGTACTTTAAGCAAAAATATCAGTAAATATATATCCAAATGTAATGCAGTTATAAAAGTTAATACGATAGCAAATATGATTCAATCCACTGTGTGTATACTTCGAAATGATGTAGTCGATCGATCAGCTATGTCGGGCTCACCAATTGTTGTGCTCCTATATTTTGACTAAACTAGCGTACACGTATATCCTAGTACTTCTTCGCGTTTATAATTGTGTCCTAACGTTGCGATTACTCGACATCCACAACGTAATTCAAAAGGCACTTGCGAAGGGATACGATAGTGTATTATTGCAGCAATCAAAATTCAAAAATCGAGCGAGTACAAAAGTATCAATTGTTAACACGCAAGATTTAGAGTAATAAACAAATCAAAGTCCAATTACATAGTGAAAGTATACTGCGATGATGAGTAATAAAACGGGTCACTACATATTCACTTTAACAGACTCAACATATCAGTGTTTAAGTGCCCTTCATTGAGCATAAGCTTACATAAAAATTATTGTGGTTGCACGAAGTCTTTGAAATCTGTCGTCCCGTTTATAGGAAAAATAAAACAAAACGTAGAAGTAAATCACGTACCTGTGCGAATTCTCTATTCTCATTGTTTGTGTAATACATGGCAGTTCGTGCTATCAGTTAAAATGTCTCTGGATAAAACCAAGAATTAGAATGGTGACATGGAATCTCCGTACAATATATGAGACTGTCTATGTTGTGCAGTTAGCCAAAGTTATGCATAGACACATGACGTGGAAGTAGTGGCTATCAACGATATCAGAGAGAATGGTTGCGTATTGTAGAAATTGTCAACCGGAGAGTCAGTAATCTACTTCGATCACCCAGATGACAACCACGAACAAACCGAGGGAGTGAGTGGCCATCATAATGTCACCAGTGTCAGCCAAAGCCTTAATGCAGTATGAACGAATTTCATCCAGGATCATGACAGCACGACTCAACCTGGAAAGGAAGATAGGTCACAATGTTACCCACAGTGTAAGAAACACCGCGGAACAAGACAAGAACGAAGAGATTTGTAGACAGCTACAACTAGTAATGGATGACATCCCAAATTGTGACATCGAAATCCTCAGGGGCGGTTCTTGCTAGGCGGAATGGATGAGAACGGAGTGTACATGCACAATGATACACACAAGGTAAAATGGATTTCGCCCGACAAGACACACCACAATCCAGACAGATTTCACATCAGTCTCAAGGAAGTGGAGACACAGTCTGCTGGATACAAGTCGAGAAGGAGAGCCGATGTGGGCTCAGACCATCATTTAATTCAATGAAACCTTCAAGACGAAGCTGAAATCCATGAAAACAAATGGAGACAGATCACAATTCAAGATCAGTACTAGGAAACTGAAGGAAGAAACCACAATGGATGCTGTCCCTGCAAATCAGATAACAGCAAAGTTGGAGACACTACGTGGTGGCAATTAAGAAGCCTGCGTGGAAGAACATTTGAATTCTCTGAACGTGATTTTCAAGGAGGTGTGTACAACCTTTCTAGGAAGAAAGAAATAACAAGATAAGGAGTGACTCTCAACAGATTCATGGAATCTAATTGAGGATAGGACAACGGTGAAAGAGAAGATGACTCAATGCAAAGATGGTTAACATATGAAGAAGCTGAGTTCAGTGCGAACAGACAATTCAATGACACCTCAACAACGAACTTAATCAAAACAAGATGCAGTAAAAAGAGAATTTAGAACATTATATCAGATAACCAGGTACCTATCTCAGAAAAGATTAACATAACTAGTGAAAGCTAAAAGCATGTTCAAAGGGACATCATTACCAAGGAAGAGAAAAACCAAAACAATAGGCTGATCAATTTAAAGGAATCTTGAATCAGCCATCACCTGCAACTCGCCTATAAATACCGTCAGAACCATGCATAGATCTGCAAAGGACTCCAATCCTTCAACGAGAGCAGAAATGTCTAATGCGTTCAATCTAATGGCAACAGGAAAGCCGGCAGTGTGAGAAGAAACTCCTCCACCACAGAGCACACAAATACAATGTTAACAGTAATTATACAGCTTAAAATTATGTCCACACTTATGAAAATAAAATATACAAAACGAAAAAATTAAGAGGATTATAATATAAGAAATACAATAACAATAAAGTATGATGCTTTAAGGTTGAAGGAAATGGTCTATTTAGTGGTGCTAAGAAGGTTAGTTAGTTCATTTCTGACGCTATTTTCATCACACAAAGTACTTGCTAAATATGGTATAGTGGAATTTTTATACTTAGACGTACGTGCACAAAGTCTTCTGAAAAGACTTCTTGTTTTACCTGAGGAGACACAAGGTTGGAACTGCAGGTAGAGTGGATGCTCAGAGTCTGACAAAATTCCTTTAGCGAATCTGTTGCATGACATCAAATGCCTATCGGTGACAATGCCAACGATATGGCCCAATGGGATACCACTCGTCCTACTGACAGTCTTCAGAGTTCTACGAAGTATGACAAAGTCTTTTTTAAGCAATCCAGGAACGAATAAGGGTGAACAGTAAAGAAGAATAGGTAAAATACACGAGTTGATAAACTGTAAGAGGAGTGGTTGGGTTATGCCTGAGTGCCTTAACTTCTTAATGTAAAAAGTCAAACGAAATATTCTTTAAGAAATCGATAAGACATGAGAGGACCAGGATAGGTCAGAAGAGACAATTAAACCAAGATACTTAACTTCAGACTTGGTTTCTATATCAGTATCATCGATTTTGCAAGGGTCATAGGAACCAACGGCTTCATTTAACTTTCGTTTACATCGGAAACTGAAATTAACAGTCTGACATCTGGAAGGATTAAGTTTAAGGCCGTTAGACGAAGACCATTTGCTAATTTCTGATAGAAAGTTGTTAATCTTAATGCAATCAAGCTGAGAGTTAACAGACATTGAAATAGTTAGATCATCGGCATACTTAACAAAGTTCATTTCATCGGAGTGAAGCAAGTCATGCAAGAAGAAAGAAAACAGAAAAGGAGAAAGGACAGCACATTGAGGGACACCAGCCTCCGTAAGCAGTGAAGTGGACGACTTTCCCTGACATACAGTGTATTGCTTTCTTTCTGAGAAATAAGAATGGAGCCATTTGGCAACCCAACAGTCAGTTTGAATTTCAGCAAGCTTGTTTAGTAAAATGTCCCTAGGTACTGAGTCGAAGGCAGATGTATAATCTAGAAAGGTGCAGCGAACAAATTTAGCCCCCTTGTCTAAGCTGGAGACAATGTTATGATACAGGACTGCAGCTGCGTCCAAAGTACTTCTACTATGTTTGTAGGCAAATTAATTGGGATCGTTAAAGGCTTTAAGTGAAGGTTGAAGATTAAGTAAGAGCAACTTTTCCATAGCTTTTAGAAAAGGGGAAGTAATAGCAATGGGTCTGAATTTAAAGCATGTCGCAGTAGACGACTTAGGAATAGGTACAATTTTAATGTCCTTCCAAGTGGCTGGCACGACATTATTGGAAAAAGATTCATTAATTATGTCCATGAGAGGATAACACAGGATATCTGCACAATTTTTAAGAATAACACTAGGCAAACCATCTGGACCCAGGCTACAAGAAGGGTTCATAGACTGGAGACATTTTAGAACATCATTTGTAGTAAATCCAGGGAAGCAGGTTCCAATAATACTTGTAACACTAGAAAGTTTCCCATTTGTGGGAGAATGTATGAAGGACTTGTTTAGTGTGCAAATATCAAGGGAATGAGGAATACTGTTTATCTGCTTACCACCAGTAATTTCTTTGAAAAGTTTCCATATGTTAGACGCATTTTTACAGGATATGAACTTTTGGTTGTAAATTGAATTCAATCTGTGCATTTCGGACTTTATCAGGATGTTAATTCTTTTCAAACCAGCATTATCCTTCATTTTATATAATTCTTCTTTCTGTCTGCGAAGCGTTTTAAGTTGAGGAGAGGAGAAACGGTCAAATCTGATGAAGAGCGTTTCTCTGGGACAACAGGTGTCAAGACAAAATTTGAGATAACTTGTAATATTAGAGATTGTGTCATCAAGAGAGTCTTCTTTAAACAGGTCCCACCTTGTATCTTTGAGCATGCTTCTGAGGTTTTGAACATTCTCCATAGAGTAACATCCATGTACAGTTTTCTTGGAAAGGTGTGAAAAAGTTCTCTTGTGTAATTTTCCATAAATTTTAGGTAAAACCCGTACAATACAATGATCTGAGTTAAACAGTGGAGCTCTTTTACGAGCTTCGTGTATTCCGGAGTCATTGATAAATACAAGATCAAGGGAATTATCCAGTCTGGTGGGAAAGTTAACAACATTTTCATGACCTATCACTGTGAGAAAGCTGCAGTCACATGAATTAAAATCACCTGTCACTATGGACAGGGAATTACCAAAAGAGGCGGCAGCGAAAATAGTGAATTCGTCAGCAAGCATAGATAATTCTGAAGTGCTACAACAAGGTGTGATATAAATATTCGTGATATAAATGAACTTGTATTTAGATAGATGTTTAGGTCGACATTTGACAGTTATACAGTCAATATTATCATTTGAGAATTTAAGGCAGGTGGAAAGAATGAGCAACAAGAAACTATGGGGACAAACTAACCAAGAAGCTATTGCTCAACAAATATGCTGAATAAGATGGAGTTAAATTACACATCACCGTGACATCTTGAGCCAGGTAGTGCCACGAGTGGAATTCCAATCTGAATCGACGAGTTGGACATCCACGTGTGATATGGAGGAGATCATGTGAGTTGGAGGAGATGAGAGATTATTGACAGCTAGTTGTCTACCCAGATAAAGAGGACATCGGGAAATAGAACGAAGTGGGAATGTCTTCTTCAAGGCCTATTTTCCACTCGGAAGCCAAGCAAACAATAACAAACAGTAGAAATTATCTATCAGGATATCCTCAAATAAACACACGATGTTCAACTCTAGTGAACAAATACACCATCTACGGATGGATATTTCAAATGGGAACTTCCGACCCTCAAGATTGATTAAAATATTAATTGGTGGCTACTCACACAACACAGCGACCACTGGTTGGAGTGATCCATCGATATTCATGTTTATCTCGAAATATACGTGAGTAAAGACAAAATACACGCACATCGATCGCCTATCGAAGAATATGAGAGAGAATCAGATGAGTAGAAGGTGACTTCGTTATCGAGAATGTCATCAAATGGAAAGCAGAGAACGAAGGTGAGCTGACGTGATTCTCAATGTGAAATGAAGAAATCCACAATGTGACACATGCACACACACACACACGGATCGAGTAACATTTTCAATCCCTACATCACCATCAAACTCATCAAACACAAATTACACCAAATCAGACTAACATGACACACACCTACTGAGAACACATGCGAAAACGCACCAATCACGTATAATAAGAACAGTCTGTCTACTCATATCACAATAACTTGACACTCACAAATCAAAAATAACACCGGTAGTAGTAGTAGTAATAATAATATTATTAATAATATTGAGAATAATGTGAGTAACAGTCATAGTAGTGGTAATAATAATAATAATAATAACAAGAAGAAGAATTACGTATGAGAATCCCGCTGACATTATACAGTAAATGCAAAAGTCAAAGCATCATTGTTCATGGAAGGATTGAAACACTGTGGCTGGCGACTGTCTCCATGATGTCGTTGATTATCTTCGAGAAGTGAGTGTAAAGATCACCGTAGAGGTAACGCAAATCTCTGCAGCAACTCACTTCACAAAATTACCTATATAAGGAATTCGACAGAAAGTGGAAGTTTCCTACAATTGTTATTATTTTTATTATAATTATCATTATAGTTAACCACCTCACTACACTTCTCAGATTCCTCGAGTGTCGTTAACCTCCACATAATTTCAATCCTCCACTTCTCATCATCACCACCACCACCACATACACTGCTGCCAACAACACCTGTCGTCTTACCACAACATGGAACTTGTGTTTCACACGCATCAGGACACGTGGAATTTGAAATAGATTCCGGAAACAACGCCGTGCTCGCTGACACATCTCTTCTCCTTTCTCCACATACCTTCATTTCCTAAGAAAGAAAGTGTCCAGAATGAGAGTGGAAACAGAATCACGTAGGAATACAAATCACCTCATCAAGTATGACTTACTTCTGCTCTTCATCCTTCTTCGCTAGAACTGCATACTTCGCTCTATCTTCACACATCATCCAACGTTCACGAAGCTCTGATGTCACATCCCGATGATTCCAATGTGGATTACTCTCTCTCTCTCTCACTTCAGGAGGAAAGTGACGACAGAAGTAGTGGAAGGCACGTCATGGTTTAACAGGAGCTGGAGGAAGATCTACACAACGCCTCTCACCAATCCTCGCCTGTTCCACACAACATCCATGTACACATTCACTTCTCTCTTGAGAATGTCTTTCGTTGTACTTATCAGCAAAATCTACGAATTGTTTCCTCTCTTCTCCTGTCATCACCTGAGATTATTATTATTATTATCCTGATTACTGTTAGCGATCAAGTGTAAACAGACACTCACATTCCATTGTTGTGCACACCTCTTTGTAAAGTCACACAGTACGAATGTCTCCTCTGGATGCTTCCTCTTGTATTCATCTATCTCGATCTTCACAAAGCAGGAGAATGCATTCAAACGCCGTTTCGATTTCTTCTCTTTGTTGTCATTCATAGCCAGCCAGCCAGCCAGCCAGCCAGCCAGCTATCTGCATGGATGGATGAATATCGGAGGTACAGAAATGTGTTTAACTGGAACTCCACTTGCTTGGTGGAGGATGAGAAGCTTCTAATCCAGACTAGTCTGAACCCGAATATATCTGTCCTCATTTCGGCTGAGTTGATTGGTTGATCGATCGACGCACATCTTATATTTGATAATTCGAATAACAAACGCATACAGAATTTACAATTTTCGAAGGTGGGGTAAGGAGGCCCTAGATCACTTCATATGTGCTGCTTTCCCCCCGCCACCGATTTCCATGTCTCTTTTAATGGAGACGCTATAGTCAGTTTCAAGGTCATGATGGGTTCCTGCGTCTGCTGCTTATATGTTCTCGTGAATTCGTTTTCCATTGAAATTTAAAGGTTTTTTGGACGTTTTGCTTATTTTGTAGTATGTAGGTCAGTTTTTTGTCACTGGATGCTACTATGAAGTTTAATTTTAGCCTGCAGTCCCCAGTTTTTATGTTGGTAGTTAAGGATTATGGTAAATCTGCAATCATTGAGCCAATTCACGTATACTATGCTAATATAGTAACATTCCTCAGTAAGTAAACTCCTTAACTGTTCTGCCATTGTTGGATCAAATAGTGGCAGAACAGTTATGGATTATTTGCTTAAACTGGAACTGTGCGCTGGTTTATCAGCATGACTGGCACCAATTCAGCACCTTGCTCTTCTTCTACGCATTTTCAGGAGAAGCTTATCAGGCTTATTGCAGCCCTTCTAATCCAGGTTCTGCTCCTCCCAAGCTTATCATAATGCTGAATTAGATCTCACTAATTCTGAAGTATTTCCAAGGTTCTATAGTAAGTAAATTCTGAATCTGTTCCTAAATAGATTCTTTTATGGCACAGTCTAGAACTCAGTTCTGTTTTTCAGCATGACTGACACTATTTCAACACCATGTTCTTTTTCTAGACATTTTCACGAGTAGATCAGAACCTACTGGTTTTGCTTATCAGCTTTATTTAAGCCCTTTCAGCTCATTTTCAGCACGGACTAGCTTTACTTCAGAACGAAAAGACTTAATTTAGCACATAGTGGCAATGTTTTTTTAGCTTAAATTTGGAAATTATATTTGGAAACTGTAGCACAATGTCACTGCAAATCCGTCAAGTTAGGTCCACTGGTAGCATCCTGTAAATAAGCAAAATAAAATATTAGTTGATGAAACATTGTGCTCATCACATTCTCAGCATTTACATTTAGAAAAGTTTGCTTACATAACTGCCACTGTTATGTCCCCTGCTATCTTTTCCATTTGCCTAGAAATAAAAACAATGTTGTCATTACTACATGTTGACTTAACGTTGACTTATAAAACGAAGCGGGCGTTTAACAATATTACCTGAATTCCTTTCTTCAGGTTACGCCTTTGGACACGATCTTTCAAATTAGGAAAGTACGATTCCGTGATCTAATCCATTATGTCACCAACCTCTCTCGATGTCATCAGTTGGTCGATACAGAAATAAGTACTTCACCAATGAACCTTACATCTCGTGACTGAATTTCGAACATCTGAATATCCCTAAATTCCTTGATTTAAATGATGTAGTAAAATCATCACTAAATTCACAGTAGAGTCTATCCGCCTACGACCAAGGCAGAAGTAGGCATTGCACATACTTCTTTCTTACACGAAATTCTGGTTGGCTTTAATTCATGAATGGCCATGGCCTACGCTGTCTTTAGAAGCTTGGGACGAAGGAAATGCAGCAAGTTATCATGAATTCGAGAGATGATGATGATGATGATGATGATGTTCAAATCATGGTGAGGGCTGGAAGAGTGACAGGAGTCGAGCGAGTGTTGTTCAAGAATACAGCTTCGCACACACTTCCTTTCTCTCCTGTAAAACCACTCAAGGATATGTACTCGTATCCATGTGGAAAGCGTTCGCTGGCTACAGTCAAGGTCCCTCGCTCCACAAGAGGAGCAGGTGAACTGACAGATGCACATGGAGGCGGTCAGACGATGGCGCTTGTCTTTTACAGAGATAGAGAACAACTTGCGGCTGGTGAACGTCATTTGTAATTTTGCTGAGAAGAACATCTTACTGGCTGATTTAGAGAGATGGTTTTTCAGCATATCTGAAGCATATCTTGATCACCTTTGAATTCCGAATCCATGAATAAGGCTTTCTTTGCAAGTGAGTCGGTTACCAGTTTGGACTGCCTGTCTTTCATGTTCCTGTCAATAAATCGGTTCGGATGACCGTTCGCCGTGAGCGTGGCTTTTAGGAAGGCAAGTTGTGAGTCAACGCAATCAGAACTACAGGTGTTTCTTATTCTACAACAGAGTGAATGAATTAGGCTCCTTATTCTAGAGATAGGCACGCAACTATAGAAATTAGTTACTTGTCCATTGCATGTACGTCTCCAGTGGATGGATGTTTTGAGAGATCAGTCAATGCATCTACTAAGACACACTATAATTATAATCACATATATTTTGATTGTATTTCATATTATTATTATTATGCTACCACTGGGGATATTGGTGATCCCATGGCAACTCCCTCAGTTTGTTTGTATATTTTCCCTTGGAATTTAAATACTGTGGAAGTCAGGCATAGCTGTACTCCCAGTACTGGGAGTAGCAGCAGATATAGTAGCAGATATATTCATGAATAAGTGGGAAAGCATAGCGATTGAAACGTTCACCCCCACCCCAAAAGTATGGTGGAGGTACGTAGATGACACATTCACTGTACTTAGAACACAAGATATAGATAGGTTTTTCGAACACATAAACTCGAAGGTTGAGGCAATTCAATTCACTTATGAATTGGAAGATCAGGAAGGGGAGCTCCCAATGTTAGATTGCAACGTAAAGAGGAAAGAAGATGGGAAGTTAAACACTAGTGTTTACAGGAAACCCACACACTCAAACAGATATTTGGACTTCCAATCATCCCATCCTATGTCAGTAAAAGTAGGATTGGTGAAATGTTTAAATGACAGAGCACAAAAATTAAGTAGTACCAAAGAAAATCTAAACCAAGAACTGATACATATAAAAGAAGCCTTGAAACTTAATAATTACCCAGATAAATTAGTCAGGAAATATGTAAGGAAATGTAAAAATAAAATAAATAATGATAATAGCGATAGTGATAATAACAATAATAATGATAATGATAATAGTGACAATAATAATAATATTGATAACGACACCAACAATAAAGAGTCTAAATCATCAGTAGTAATTCCATACAAAGAAGGAACCTCGGAAGCCTTACGCAGAATTCTTAACAAGGCAGGAATAAAAACGGCATTCAAACCCACAAACTCAATTAGAAACAAGCTTTGTCGGTTAAAGGATCCTGTAGAGCCTATAAAACAAAGCAATTTAGTTTATCTAATACCCTGCAATGATTGTCAGGTCAAATACATAGGTCAAACTAGTAGAACAGGGGCAGTCAGACTAGCTGAACATAAAAACTTAGCAAAATCTAGATTGGTTGACCCGAATAAAATAAGAAATCTAGAGAATAGTTCAGCTATAGCACTACATGCAGTTACACACAACCATACAATAAGATGGATGGGATAGGATGACAGTTTTAAAATCTAATGTCACAGGGTATAGGGAGAGATTGATAACAGAAGCTTTGTTTATCGAATCAACTGCAAATACATGTAATAGGAATGATTCATCACCTGTCCCCGATATCTGGAAAATTCTACTCCCCCTACGACAAATAGGAGAAAACAAAGAAAGCTATAAAACTCAAGTGTCAAAGTCGTGTGATCACAATTGATATGATTATGAACAATAAATTTTGTTCGAAACGTCATCCAGTAAATAATACTGTTTCACTGTGTTATATACCTAATAAACAAACTAATAAGGTCTAGATTTGTTTGATGTTTGATGACGGATTGATTCAGGTGAGTTAGAGAAGGATTGAAAAGCGGCAGCAGCAGCAGCAGCAGCAGGGAGGATTGGACAAATGGTTCGTGCTAGTTGGGGAGATGCTCTTCATCAGTACGCACCCACCCACTCACCCACTCACTCACTCACTCACTAGAGGCTTGGAAGCAACTGTCTTCAATTTCCAACACCTTCTCAGAGTCATTGAGTGACCTAGAAAGACATCAAAGTTAACATTGAAATCAGAGAGAAGAATAGAAAGGAAAGAGTAGATGAGGGTTGAAAAGTGGCGTTTTGGAATTCCGTAGTATGTAATGGACTGTGCGTGTGCGTGTGTGTTATTTTATTATAGTTAGTTACCTTTTCGATAAATATTATTAGAGGACTTTGAAGAATAGACCTGAGAGAGAGCGAGAGAGAGAGAGCGAGTGAGGAAACTGGTGCATTTCTACATTGTCACGTTAGATGATCATCAGTCGAATACCTTCTACAGTGATGATGATGACGATAGTAACAATAATAATAATAATAATAATAATAATAATAATTTAAGGGTGTTGTTATTCAAATGGGTCGGTGAGATGATCATTTTCTCAATACTGTTTTCTGCATCACTGTTCAAATATCATCAGTGTTGTCTAACTATGAAGAATGGTACTGATGCCTTCTAAAATGAATGTCCTGTTTCACAATTCATTTTTATTATTATTATTAATGTTGTTATTCCCTTGGATTCATCTTGGTGGAACATAGGACTTCAGGTAACTCACATCTTAATTTCACTCTCTTCTATACCACAGTGGTTTTCAGCTCTCTTCACGATTCCGCATTAGCTCTTTTATTATTATTATTATTATTATTATTGGTATGATTCATCCATCCATTCATTGATCCATTGAAGTCATCCCTTACCCACAGCTAACTCATACACTTTCATCTCTATCCAATAAATTTAGCAGATTCTAATAACAAGGAAAATGTGTCTACATACAAACAAGAAGAAGAAGGAGGAGGAGAAAGGAATAATATCAGAGAGGAGATGATCACATCAAGTCGATCTGTAAGTGACATGAAGATAGAGAATTCTGACGATGTTGAAAGAGCAATCGGTGATATGTGTAGTCATAGATCTACTGTCTATGATAATAATACTTCCAACTTGCTGTTTAAACAAGAAGACAGAACAGCAGAAGACGCTCATGATGAAAATGCGTGCCAGAGAAGTCGGCTTGTTAATGTGAATAAAACTGAAGATACCATGACACAAAATAACTGGCCAAATGATACAGCAGACATTACCGCCAATCACCTTACTCTCCATCAGAGCGTTGCAAATTTAAATAATGTCACTAATAGTGAGGATAATGCAGTGAACCCACCAGGGAATTCTGTGAAAATTCAAAATAGAAAAAGGTATAAATGTGAATACTGCGGTGAAATGCGCAGTAATATCACTGTGCATCGAAGAATACACACAGGTGAAAAGCCGTATCGTTGTAATATATGCCAGTATGCCAGCACTAACTCATGGAATCTTAAAAGACATTTGAAAGTACACGACAAAAAGCTACAACAACAACAACAACAACGGTGACAGCGGCAGCAGCATCAACAGACCTGCAAATCCACTTCAAGTATTTCTCTCTCTCTCTCTCTGTGTGTGTGTGTGTGTAATCAGTTCCTTGATGAAAGACAATTTTCTTGTGTAAATAAAAATATTTTTATTATTGATATGTATGAATCCAGTTTGGTATGATGCAGCCTGGTTGCGTTGAAGCTACTGAAATGAGTAAATATTTAATTTGAACCATATACGTGTGAGAAGGAAATCACATTTTACAATAAATCACACTTTACATGAGATAGAGGAGAGAGAGAAAGAGAGATAGAGGCAGGCAGGGAGGCTTGATTTCACTTTACCAATCTATTTTCAAGTATTACAATTTTTAGTTTAAGTTACCATCAATTTATATGCTATCAAAATATGAAAAAAGGGAGGAGGTGAGAGAAGACAGAAAAATCTAATAATCAGTGTTAGCTTGTACGTCAACATGGCAACTCAAGAAGGTTAAGATTCATCAAATTGAAAACTTGCTTAGTGAGCTGAGCTCACTAGTGTGTATGACTAATCAGTGTAATGAAAGTAATCCCGTTCTCAATGGAGTGAGAGATTGACTACACTCTGTTTCTGTGTGCATAAGTTTGCTCTGAGACGTTTGATTGCAATTGCTTCAACGGTAAATCGTAGTAGATTCGCTGTCCTTTGTGTGTTGAATATTCTTAGGGATTTGGAAATCTCGACAAAATGACCCGTATCCACAATAATAATAATAATAATAATAGTAATAGCTTTATTCCAAACAGTATTTGTGGTACAGGTATGGAATTTTCAGCGTGCATTACAATATTGCATCTAATTACCTCATAAATTTTACAAGATTTTAAAATCAAAAAGCAACAACCGAAAGATAAATAAATAAATAAAAAAGAACGGTGTTGCGTTTACATATTTAAACAATGCACCACAGGATATGAAATACAAAATTAGTGTGTAATAGAAGATGTGAACAACAATATAATAGTAAGGAAGAAAGGAAAACAAAAACGAATGGGACTAATTGTTAGAGTTCCGCAGTAAGTTGATCGTGTCATGCCTAACGGATTTCTCTTCACATAACAGCTGTGCCAGATAAGGTATTGTGCAGTTTTGTACTTGATAGTCCTAGCACATAGCCTCCTATAGCTGCTTCTAGTTCTACCAGATGAAAGGCGAGGAGAGAGCTGCGTATATAGAGGATGCTCAGGGTCTGACAATATAGTATTCGCTAGTTTCTTACATGACATTATATGTCTATGCACACTAGTATTAACCAGTTGGTTTAACGATATCCCACTTGCCCTACTAACCGCTTTCAGTGCCATATAAGTATAAAACTTAGGCACTGTGGTAGAGTATAACTGCATTATGGATAAGATTTTATTTTGATAAATCACACAGTGTTGTACATAATGGGGCTTTTAGTGCCCTTCTCAGCAACGCAAAGTCTTTCTTAAGTAGTCCACGAAACATTTATAGGGAGCAGTAAAGAGGGATGGGTAGAATACGAGAATTGACAAACTGAGGAAGCAAAGACTGCTTTATACCAGACTGCCTTAACTTCCTAAAGTAGAACGTTAAGCGAAACATCTTTCTAGTAACTAGCAAGATGTGAGAGGACCAGGAAAGATCGGAGGAAATACTCAGTCCAAGGTACTTGACATTAGATGTAATTTCAACCTCTATGCCGTCAATGATAGTGGGGCCTTGTGAGCTAGCTAGTTGTTGTAAGTCACGTTTTCGTCTGAAAGTGAAATTGACTACCTGACATTTAGACAGATTTAGCTTAAGACCGTTTGAAGAAGACCACTGACTAATTTCCGACAGAAAGTTATTTAATTTGGAACAATCTGACTGAGAGTTGACAGGCATTAAAACAGATAGGTCATCAGCATACTTGACAAAAGTGGCTACATCAGACTGGGGCAAGTCATGTAAGAAAAAAGAAAACAGAAAAGGAGAAAGAACAGCACCTTGATGAACACCAGCTAAAGTAATTGAGGTAGTGGAGGACTTTCCATTATAGACGGTGTACTGCTTCCTATAAGAAAAATAGGAATGCAACCACTTATTTGTCCAGCTCTCAGCCTGTGTTGCAGCAAGCTTACTTAGCAAGAGAGACCTAGGAACAGAGTCAAATGCAGATGTGTAATCAAGGAAGGCACACCGAACGTATTTAGCTCCTCTATCTAAACTAGAGACTGTATTATGATATAAGACAATAGCGGCATCTAAGGTGCACCTACTATGTTTATAAGCGAACTGGTTCGGGTCGTCGAAAGGCTTTAAAGAGGGTTCAAGATTAAGTAAAATAAGTCTTTCCATAACGTTCAAAGAAGGTGAGGTAATAGCAATGGGTCTAAACTTGACAGTAGGTCCACTTATTGATTTAGGCACTGGAACAATCTTGATATTTTTCCATGAGTCAGGTGTAATACTTTTGGAAAAAGATTCGTTGAAAATGTCGGTTAATGGGGAACATAAGATGTCAGCACACTTCTTAAGGATAACAGCAGGAACACCATCAGGACCAAGGGACTGAGTAGGTTTGAGAGATTGAAGACACTTAAGGACATCATTCGTATTAAAGCATGAGAAACAGTCATTATTTTCACTATTGGAGTTAGGTATCCTAACATCTGCAGGGATACATATGAAGGATTTATTGAGCATATCAACATCGACAGAAGTATCATTCATTATTTGCTTACCACCTGTGATTTCCTTTAATAATTTCCACATATTAGATGAGGATTTACATGAAAGAAACTTCTGGTTATAGAGAGCATCTAGTCTTTGTAATTCGGCTTTAATCAAAGTGTTCATTCTCTTAACACCAGATTTATTTTTCATTTTGTACAACCTCTCTTTTTCACGTCGAAGCTTTTGGAGTTGAGAAGAGGAGAAGCGGTCGAATCTTAAGAAGATTGTCTCTTTCGGACAACAAGCATCAAGACAGAAATTAAGATAATGTGTTATGTTAGTGATTGTGTTATCAAGAGCTTTTTCAGTAAACAAGTCCCAGTTTGTGTCTTTTAACATGGGCCTTAGATTCTGTATGTTGTCATGAGAATAACATCTGTGCTGCGTTTTCTTTCCAAGGTATGAGAAGACCCTCTTGTGCTGCTTTCCATATACTTTGGGCAATATTCTTATGATACAGTGATCAGAATTAAGTAGTGGAGCTCTCTTTCGAGCTCCAAATATTCCTGTGTCATTTGTAAACACGAGATCAAGAGTATTATCCAGTCGAGTCGGGAAGTTGACAATGTTTTCATGTCCAAGTGAAATAAGGAAGCTGTGGTCACTAGAATTAAAGTCTCCAGTAACTATAGACAAGGAGTTTCTGAAGGAGGTGGCATCAAGGGAGGTAAATTCATCCGCAAATAAAGACAATTCTGTGGAATTGCATCCAGGAGCAATATAAATGTTCGAGTTGTATATGTAGTTATATTTTGACAAATGTTTAGGTCGACAGTTAACGGTGAGGCAGTCAGTATTGTCACTAGAGAATTTGAAACATACATTATTAGATGTACACCATTGTGAATTGATGAAGATGGCGACACCGCCACCACGTTTCTTCCTGGAACTACACCGATCTTGTCTGAATAATTTGAAATCATTTAGATACACTAGTTTGTCATCATATAGGTCATGTGGCCATGTTTCTTGAAGTAATACTGGGGTATTACGATATATAATGGAAGACATGACTGATTGAAGACAGTTAATTTTAGCTGGCAGGGAGTAACAATTAGTACTCATAATCGCTGGAACAGTCATAAATTGAATGTGGGTATTTTTTAAGGCTCTTTGCCACCCGGCTTGATGATTTCTTTTTGTCTTTTTTATGGAATTGCAGATCAGTAGGTTTTAAAGATATTAAATACTCACGAGAATAAATAATCCGATTAGAGGTCATATTTGAATAAGATTTAATTATTTAAAATGAAATTGGAAATGAGCAATTGGATGCAATATGATTTGTAATGCATAAGGTATTTGGTAGCCCAAGATTGAAGCGGGCCGCCAAGGTGTCTGGTACTTGCTCTTTGTAAATTTCTGCTTCCTTTTAAGCATTAGTTTCTTGGAATATGCTCTGAAAACCGGATAGAAACCCTTCTTTCTGTCCTTCCAATGTACTTACTGTCGCAGGTGCACGTAAATTTATAAATGCAGTTGGAGGTAACATCAGCAGAGTACGTATCCAGTTTTGATTGGCTTATAGAGCGTGAATTGCTGAACAGTGTCACCAGCTTGGCTGCAGGGAAGCATTTCTTTATTGCCCCTTTCATCCTCTTTTCAATCTTTTGTGATACTGCTTCCCCTTTGTATGGGAGGCAAATGAACACTTTCTTCTTCTCAACTGTTGGATACTTCTCTTTCTCATCTCTTTCTTTGATGTACTTCAGGATAAACCTTTCGGATACCCTTTTTCTTAAGGCACTTTTCAACGAAGCTTAGTTCTTCTTCTACCTTGTTAGGCGAACAGAACTTCCTGACCTATCGTACAGTGTCCTTACCAATCCCCGCTTATAGCTTGTAGGGCAGAAGCTGTTGTAGTGAAGGTGTTGTCCAGTCCAGGTTTCTTTTCTGAGGCTACCATGGATTTTTACAAGTATATCCATGCTGACCAACCCCATCTCATGAGAATCTTTGTTGCTTCCAAGTAGATACACACAACTGAAGATCATCTGTGTTCAAAATGATTCCGTGTTCTCTTGATATTATGAAATTGAAATAAGCCAAACGGTAGATCAAAGTATTGGTGAGTTTGACTCACTTTATGAACTATTTCCATTGAGACGGAAGATTTTCAACCAAACCAACCAGCAGTATATTCAAGTATTGAACAAAGTCTGATACGGACAGTTTCCGCAGATAACTTCCATTCTGACACAAATTAACTGGAGAAAGCAAGCAGAAAAGGGACTAGGAGAACACCGAGTGATGTGAAGCATTGATGAAAACAACATCCTAAGGTCTGTAGATACCAAACTCAATTACCATAGTGATCTTCAATATTGTCAGGAACAAGTCGAAAACATTACTCCTGTCAGTTTTCAAGCACAAACTAACTGTCTTTGTTGGTGAAGAGAAGAGTGTTTGTTGTGTGTATTGCAGAACGACGCGAACTACTATGCGATAATACGCAGTTGGCGATCATCAAAATCATCAACTTGTAGTCTTCACCAGTCGGGTAGATTTGATTTCAAAATTTCATGTCTACTTTGTTCATTTAGGCTTTAATTTGTCAGATATGCTTTCCAAATGACTTAGGTGAGACAGTTCATATACTTCTGGCCACTCGAATTCTAGCCAACAACGTGAGCTGCGCACTTTGCAAATGACTGATTTCTAGCTACTTATCATTAGAATTCTTATGCAGCTAGTCGGAATGTAAAGTAGACTGAATTGATTCAACTGACTTTCTCTGGCTAGCTGAGTCAATGCTGTCTGAATAGGCAAAACAACTGACAAGCACTACTATTTGATGACTTGATCAATGCTTTACTACTCACATCAATCAGTAGTATATGCATGTAGACAAATTCGATTTGGCTCGCTTTCTTCATTTTCTCTGATGGTATTGATCAGAGTTCATATTGTGGTGCGAATAATTTCTGCTAGTGAGTGAAAGTCATAGTGGATTCTCACCATCTGCTCCAAAAACTGTATAACTTGAAACCGCTTGCTCTTTCTTTCGAATAAACAGCATACAATGAATGATACTAGCACCCAGCCAACAAAACACTAGATTCTAAGTAAATTTAGTCCCACTGTAGATTTCGTCATAAACCAACACGAGTCAGAGAATCTTTGCAGCATTTACTAGAATCACCGCAGATATGTTCACTTCTTTATATACATCTTTAATAGGGTCAAAACTGGGAAACTGCATTCAGGCAGTTAGTGCTTGTAGTAAGAGGGACTCACGGTGTAGAAAGTGTTCAAAGGAAGGCGACGGGTGTGATTCTCGGAATGACCAATTCATCATACAATGAAAGACTGAGCAGTTTGAATCTCTTCTCTCTGTCCTACCCTAGGCAGACAGTGAAGCTAGCCAAGTTGGCTGTTAATAAAAGTCTGAAGGCTGTTGGAAATCTGTATTGTGAAATGCAGAGTCTCTGGATCATATGGAAGTACTGACTGACTTAACATTAGTGCTGAATATCAGAATTTCGTTCTCTGTATTGATTGCGCCAGATATCCAAACTGATTTCAGAGTGATGAAGATTCGCCTTGCCATTCCGATTCTGGTGCTAACATCACCTGTTCCGCCTGACTGTAACTGAAACGATGGTGCCTACAACAAGTGTCATGAGTGATTTTCGTCAAATTTCTCCCCTCTGGTAATGATTGGTACTCCTTATTACTGTTATTGTTGCTGTTGCTGTTGTTGCTGTTAGCTATCTTCATCACCTATGTCTTCTCTGCGTTCGCTTGAAGTTCTGTCTCTGCTACCAGCCCATTCTGCCAAGTTGTTGTTGGTTTTCATTCGTTGATTTTCGAGTTTGTGTTGTATTAGACACAAATAATCTGCAAAGTTCTATTCTTCTAGAGCCTAATTGTCAGTCCTGTCTTCCCGCCTCCCACAGTATTCCACAGGATCCAGTCCACCACCACGATCAGGACTACCATCAGTGATAGGAGACAGGCTTGTTTTACTACTGTCTTCACTTGGCTTCTCCTTCTCTTGTCCAGTGTCGCATTGAGTCATGTCCTCTTTCACTATCCTCCTCCCCTCTCTTCTATAGTTTCTAGTTGTCCGTTGAAAGCCATTCCTTGTCGTGTTTCTTCCTTCTTCCTAGAACAGTTGTACACGATTCCCTGAACATCATCTTCACAGAGTTAGTTCCAATGTTCTTCGACAAAGGTTTCCTCAGTGATACCACACGATATGTTGTCTCCGACTTTGCTCTGATCTGATCCGTAGTGAAGGCATCTCTTGTGGTTTTGTCCTTCAGTTTCTGAATGTTGAACTCGAATCACAGTGGCCTGTCTCCAGTTGTTTTGAGGGATTTCAGCTTCACCTTGAAGGTTCGTTGAACTAGACGAGGTGGAGATCTGAGTCCGCATCTGCTCCCCTTCTCGACTTTGTGTTCAGCAGGCAGACTGCCTCTCCACTTTCTTGGGCAATAATGAGGTGGAATTTATTTCGTTTGTGGTGTGTCCATCAGGCGAAACCCCTTTTGTATATCCTTGTGCTTGTACACACTGCCTCCGACTAGCGAATCATTGACAGCGCAAAAGTCTGCGAATGATTCTCCGTTCTCATTCATTTCGCCAAGCGAGAGCCTCTCGATTGATGATGAGTTCTCTTCCTGTATTGTCTGCTCCCAGTTCGGAAGACATTCATATCGTCATGAGGTTTTTCAATTACTGTGTGTCCATAAAGATTTTCCTTCTTCTCTTGTACCACGTTGTTTGTAGCGTTGTGCGTAGCACTGGATAGTTGTAGCCTTCCTTCCTTCCTTCCTCTGTTTTGAGTTGAATCTTGCTGTCATAACCATGCATGTGGAGGTTGGTTCCTATTGCATTAGGGCTTTGGATGCCATTGGTGACATCATGATTGCCACTCACTGCCTCAGTGTGTTCCTGGTTGTCTACTAGTTTGACTGCAGCTGCAGAACAAGCTACATTGGGCGCACAATTAGGCAGGTTCGTCATCATATTCCCCAACATCATCCAGCATGGTTAAGCAAGGGACAAACAACATCTATTCGTAGCTAGCTCTGTTTTAGCACACCTTGTAGATAGTGAGCATAAGATTGACTTTATTTAGTAGAGCACTCGAAATTATTTAACACATTCCTACTAACCATAATTTTGCTTAACGAGTTCGTCTTCTACATACAGCTGGAGCAATAGGAAGCCAACTGAACAAGCCAAACCTGTGTGTTCAGGAGAAATTTGTACAGCCACTTTCCTTACCTTGGCCATCGTTGTTATGTGAATGTATAAACCGGACTACTTCATGCCCTTCCCCTAAACCTATAAAAGTTTCAATTGTCCAAATTATTTTATTATTTTTTCTGTCTACTTCAACTTTAATTACTTGTTATTCTTGTAAAATTATTTTATTCTCACGACAACTTCAGCCTTACTTACAAGTTATCATTGTCCAAATCGTTTTATTCCCTTCAACAATCTATTACGTAATCAGCCTGTGCACACGCTTATTTCTCAATTACTCTTCATTTTTTCAAAATTAGGCATTACACAATCCATGTGTTGCAACCTCTTCTGCCTTTGAATTGTGTGTATTAATTTTCTTCCTTAATTATCACCCCACTGACAAGTTGATACTGACTAATTATTGTGAACAGATATATCGCCACTTGATTGGTAAATTGTTGTGTATTGTAATAAAAATAATGCTATAGGATATATTAGAGTAGGGCCAGAGATGAGGATCTAGTTGAAAAGTAAATATTTCTTCGCTCAATCCTTCTGCTTTCTTGGTGGTCGTCTGTGTGACCGGACAATTTCGTTAGTCCACATCCATTCCATCAGCTATCGCAGATTCCTAGCATTCCCACTCCATATTTTCTCATTTCTTTGGCCGCCTGGGCAGCCTTCTCAGACGGCTTCGTACATCGTAACAAAATTCCCAGTCCCCGTTCATATCTCCGATTTCACTGAAAGAAGACACAAAGCAGATGACTGACTGGCTTCGTGAAAGCTGGCTTTCACCAGCCGGCCTGCTGCGTCATCTTGTCTCTCCAAATTCACAGAAAAACAATTGTTGGTTCTCTAACTCATATCAATCTGTGACCAACTCGTAAAAACAAATCTAATCCTCACAAACCAACTATTGAAACAAAAAATTGCTTTTTTATATTTACAGCACACATCAAAAAACCTCTACCTACTTATTTTTGGCAAAGTAGTATAGTTCTAAATTAGAATTAGTTGATTTACATTGATGCAAAACCAAAAATCATGAACTGATGCATTATTTTGTGAGGTATTCATGTCTTAAGAAAAGTTGCCTGCTATCATACCTGCTATATTATTATTGTTCCTCCGGATTCCTAGTGGAACATAGGGCTTCAACTGCACGTCTCCACTTGCTTCTCTCTTCTGTTGCATTTTTCACCTGTCTCCATGTTAATCCATACTGTTTCAACTCTTCTTCACACCATCTCCTCCATGTCACCCATGCTTGGACGTCCCACTCACCGCTTCCTTTCGGGTTCCACTCGAGTGATGGCCTGACGCGCGATGTCACCCAGCGGCCTCCTCAGCGAGTGTCCAATCCATCTATCTCCACTTTCTCCTGCATATTTGTTGGGCGATTGGTTCTTGTTTTGTTTCTTCCCATAGTTTCTTGTTGGTGATTGTTTCCGGCCATCTGATCTTCAGTATAGAGCGAAGACAGTTGTTGATAAAGGTGTGCAACAAGCTGTTGGAAATATTCTCTGTGACCCGTCAAGTTTCTGATCCGTATAGAAGAACTGACTGACTTGACGTTTGTATTGAAAATCCGAATATTTGTTGTTGATGCTGAGTTGAGTGACGAAGATTTCCAGATTGGTTTCAGGTTGATGAATGTGTTTCTCGCCTTCCCGATTCTCGATTTGACATCCTCGTCGGTTCCTCTTGTAGTTGAGACATTGCTCCCTAGATAAGTGAATGAAGTAACCTCTTTCAAATCCTACGAGTCGATGGTGATTGGCTCTGGATGTTGCTGTTGTTGTTGTTGGTTGATTGGTTATTTTCATAACCTCGGTCTTGTCTATGTTCACCTGGAGTCGTGTCTTTGCTGCTTCTTCGACCAGTTTGTCGGTTTTCGCTTGTAAGTCATCGATTTTGTTTGAAATCAGACATAAGTCATCCACGCGCGAAATCCAGGTCTTCTAGGTTCTTCACGTCAGTCCAGGATCTCCCTGTCTTCTTGTTTCCCATTGGGTTCCCTTGGCTGTCTTGTGTTGATCTCTTCCCGGATAGAGACTTGGTTATCTGATATAGTGTCCTCAGGTCTCTTTTGCCTGCTGCCTTCTCAGCTTCAGTGGCCAGATTGTCGTAGAATTGTCTTTTGTCCTTCCTAGCGCTCTTCTTCACTTCTTTGTCCAGTGCTGTGTAAGTTGAACTCAGCATTTCCTTCTCTTGTCCGTCTTTGCATTGAATCATTTTCTCTTTCACCATTCTCCTCTCCTCTACTAGCTTCCAAGTGTCCGTTGAGAGCCATTCCTTGTCTTGTCTCTTCTTTCTTCCTAAAACCGCTGAACACGTTTCGTTGAAAATCACCTTCAGAGAGTTCCAATGGTCTTCCACGGATGATTCCTCAGTGGTGCCACGTAGTGTTTCCTGATGAAAATATTTTTTGAATGTTTTATCTGTAGGAAGTTGTTTGATGGCAAAGCAGATTTAGTGAGAGAGACATATTGAAGTTAGTCTTTGAGAGTTGGGTAAGGATGGGAAGTAAATCGATCTGGTTGTGAAGCTACATTGGTTAAGATGGCCAAGATATCGCCTTCCTCGATGTGAAATGTTAGCTGACATGGGATCAAGTTGGAAAAGAGTTAGGGTGGGTATCAATCTATCTATGACTTATTTGACAGTTGGTTTGATTGAGCCAGTTACGTAGAGAAGTTTACACAGTCTTACTGAGTTTCTCGAGATATGATAAGACTCAAAGTTGTTCTCAGCGTCTGAGATGTCTTCACTCCTTGTAATCATCCACAATATATATTCAGTCCTCATGTTTTTCCACTTGATTAATAATCTTCATCCTGTGGTTTGATGTTCATAAGAGGGCTTCGGAATTGATTTTTCATCGTCTAATTTCTCTGCCTTTGGCTGGTAAGAGGAGTGGTGAAAGTTGAACTGCTGAACTCCATTTTCGCACAGTTCTATGTTCTCAATCAGTCAGTCATTCAGTCAATAAGATTTCATCACGAACAATTATCAGTTGGATGGAACGACTGAGAACCGAGAAGTACTCGACGATGCTGGTGAACTAAACACTAGTGGTCATGTAGGAGTAGAAGTAGTCGTTCACATCAATGAAATTGTGCTCGTGAGGAGGAAGTGTAGCAGGGGAAGGAGAGGGGTAAATCAAGTGTGGATACTGGGAATCTATTACACTTTACTTCGGAAGGGTTTCGTTGAAACAATACGAAGTAGAAATGTCGCAACACCAACTCCGATCATTCAGCGCTTGGTATTGCTAGCAACAACCATACATACTGATGAATGAAGGCGATTTAACCAACTGTCATCTTTGGGTTATATTCACTGTCGTGTCGACCATTCCTTCCGTCTTGTAGATGCAGTTGCGGCCATGCATACTAACGCTATCGAAGGATTCTGAGAGAGATTGAAGAAAAGAAACAGGAATGTCAGTGGATCGCAAAATACCATGGTTTCTAGGCACATCGATAAATACATGTATCCAGTGTGGTATGGTTTCTCTGTTGATCATCCTTGGAATAAAATGGGAGAGGTTTATACAACATATTAGAGACCATTATCTTAATAAATGACATTTTTCTAAAGTTTTTGATTCATTTTTAACGATATTGACGGTTTCTTTGGCTAGTCAATTCCGACTGTTGTTCACGGTCACTTTAGCTTGGCTATGATAGTTTTACTTTGCGTTCACTCCACTGCGGAAGTTGCCAAACGGGTGGTTGAGGAGTACGCTTTGGATGAGAATGGGACATTTACTGGAAATTCTAAAGCTAGCAGCAAAGAATTATTAGTATTGACACTTGAGCAGTTGTGTTGGGTAGGAAGACGCAGCAAGCAACAAACAAGAATGTGTATATCTCTGAGTATGTTTCCAAGGTATACAAAGTGTGTTATTTTTGTCATGCGATTAGGAGGTGTCCGAAATTACCACTCCGGGCTCTACAGTGTCATCTTTATACAAACCTATCATGAATCGAACACAAGACCTTCGGTTTATCAGGCGAGGTTCGTCGACTATTCCAATACTAGCTCGGAATTCAATGATTCATGCATCCCAGCTTGTGATGATATTGGTTGATAATAAAATCTATATTAGATCGTGTCTAGGTATCTATCTCTCTATCTTATTTCACCTCTGTAAGATAATACAATGTAGACATGCTTATTTCAGTGCAGAGTGCACTGTGAACTCTGAACTGCACTGTCGTCTACATCAGATAGAAAATCTTCAGAAAATTATCCGATTTCGGAAAAGGGTGTCTGTCAGTCAATAGATTATCGTCATTATACATCGCAAACAGATGTTGAATCGTCTACAATGAAAACTTCGTCAAGCCCTACTATTATTTCGGTGTGCGACAGAGAGTCTGCAAAACCTAACCACATCCACTGTCGTAGTGTCGAATTAGGTGTATTATTTCAGTGGATATAGCAACACACGGAAAAGTGGTGGTGAACCACGACGGAAGTCATAATATTCTGCTTTCCATTCGAAGGATGCGGAATATTATTCTCAAGTATTGTATTGTATGTGACTGAGGTGAGTTGTCTCTGTTTTCTACTTTGGTCGTGCTATGCACCCATCCACTTGTAAAACACACTCGGTACAAACAAATCAGTAGTGTGTGTGTGTGTGTTATTGATGGCGAAGTTGAACTCTGATAGCCGAAGTGAAGATATTCCGAATGTTGACCTCCAAGAAACATCATTCATTCTAGGTCAAAGTGTTGAGCGTAGGCATAGTACTCTACTTATTCTACTTATTTCCTGGGTAATTCTGTAAATCTAAAGTGTTAAGTAGCTTTGAGATGAAGGTTAGGTTTGATTGTCAGGATTAGAGTTAGTGGATTAGGGTTAGTTTAAACAAGACTGTCAGGAATCATAATAATAATAATAATAGACTTCAAAGTAGAATGATCTACAGTTACATGGATTTATAAATGTATATATCAAACCATGGTGCATGGTATGGTTTTCCTATGGATTCTCCTTGGAGTCACATGGGTGGGGGAGACATTCTAACAACACAAAACAGACAATTATCCAGTGAAAAATCATCTCTGCAATGTTTCGAGTTGCATTTTTAACAACGTTGAAACTGTTTTGTATACGACCTATATGATTGATTGTTTGAGGTCACCAAGGTGTTGTCTGTGACAGTGTACTTTCACCCTATTTATTCAATTTCCTCAAAGAATGGAATAACATAATGAACTTCATTCAAGCCTCTTCCTCCTCCTCCTCCTCCAGTAACAGTCTCCTTAAAATCAAGGGAAATCTCAGTGTCATATTTTGCAAGAAACACGTTCAGCTACTTGTTGCTTATAATGTTGTAGCATTGTGACGGTGTGATACAGACAATGTGTTCCAACGGAATATTATTCACACAGTACAATACTGCATTGGCAACAGAATATACTATCGTTCGTTTCATGTAGACAAACATCACACACTCAATGATAGCTTAGAGAATATAAAACTGTATGTATATATTATACATAAATATAGGTTTGATCCCTTAAATATACACCTTGGCTTCCGTGTCTTGCTGCCCTCTTCTGCTGTTACAGTATAAACATGAAATTTCATGACTCGCATTAATTTAAGGCTGAAGATTTTCAACTGATGTGTGTTCTTTCGTAAGGAATTCAGGTGTGTAGGAAAACCGCTTGTTCATTAGTCGCATACTCATTCAGGTGATTTGATTCCCAGGTGGATTTTAGCAGAAATCAACACTAATTGAGAAACCTAGTACTTTTAACCTATACAAAACACTAGTCAGCTCATTTATCACTTGAGTCATTCCGCTCGAACTACTTACTACTATTATTATTACTAATAATACTATTATTATTACTATTACTATTATTATTATTATGAGTCGTACCATCTGACAAGCCCGTTATCAACGCCATTTTGAACGATATTCTCTAAAATACATGGTAAGTGAATCAATTGTTGTTTCATTGTAACTGAACCAGAGAAGCAGACACGACACAGTCCATGACACTGTTGTTAAACGACATCTTTGCAGGTCATTCAAGTAGAAACATTAGAATAGATTTGTACAAACACGAAGTAGTTTGCTACGCATAATCCAATGGCTTTTCAGAATGACTGATTGGCTGGCTTTATTACATATCCCGACTAATTGGCTCCTCTTAGTCCGTTGCTATGCCAGTTTAATGCCAAGTTATATTCTTATACGTTTTTTCAAATCAAATTTTCTATTAGAAATGTTTTGTTTCTGACTTACATTGTGTGGGTGACATTATATTCCTGAACTGTGTTACACATTTACTGCACTTTTATCGGAAAATGTAGTTTTGATACTGATGCTTGTGAAATAAACGGGATGGACTGAAGGCGATAGGCAGTATGTTCAAAAGTTGGACGTATATTTTTGACTTTTCATCAAATCGTACTGGTGGTATATTTTGGCCATTATTTATTGAAACTCGACAGTATCCAACGCATAAATCAGGTGGCGCCATTTCACAGAAGGCATATACCATATGAACGCCCTGACTTATCAACATGTCGCTTACTGCTGTCGGTCAGTCAGTCAGTCAGTCAGTCGAATTACTTTGTCTTTTATTTCTTGTCTCCCCTACTGCAAGCTTGATAGGGTAACTCAGGAAACTGTCCAGCTCCTTTACCGACACCGGGTCCTGGCAACGTTTAGCTAACTTAAATATCCCCATTGGATCAGATAAAAGAAAAGACATTCGATTTCAGTCTCAGGTTCACTTCGAAAACTTGAGACATCAAACATGTGATCTGATGCGAAGATGTGAAGAGAAAGTCGGCAACAATTCAAATCATCACTTCTTGAAAGTTGTCATAAGTTTATCAATACCAAACCAAACGGAGGGCCCATGTTAACCAAAACATTTAAGACAGTTCAACGTCTTACAAGCGAAAACCGACAAACTGGTCGAAGAAGCAGCAAAGACACGACTCCAGGTGAACATAGACAAGACCGAGGTTATGAAAATAACCAATCAACCAACAACAACAACAGCAACATCCAGAGCCAATCACCATCGACTCGTAGGATTTGAAAGAGGTTACTTCATTCACTTATCTAGGGAGCAATGTCTCAACTACAAGAGGAACGGACGAGGATGTCAAATCGAGAATCGGGAAGGCGAGAAACACATTCATCAACCTGAAACCAATCTGGAAATCTTCGTCACTCAACTCAGCATCAACAACAAAATTCGGATTTTCAATACAAACGTCAAGTCAGTCAGTTCTTCTATTCGGATCAGAAACTTGACGGGTCACAGAGAATATTTCCAACAGCCTGTTGCACACCTTTATCAACAACTGTCTTCGCTCTATACTGAAGATCAGATGGCCGGAAACAATCACCAACAAGAAACTATGGGAAGAAACAAAACAAGAACCAATCGCCCAACAAATATGCAGGAGAAAGTGGAGATAGATGGATTGGACACTCGCTGAGGAGGCCGCTGGGTGACATCGCGCGTCAGGCCATCACTCGAGTGGAACCCGAAAGGAAGCAGTGAGTGGGACGTCCAAGTGTGGGTGACATGGAGGAGATGGTGT
This sequence comes from Trichobilharzia szidati, assembly GCA_944472155.2. Classification (NCBI taxonomy): domain Eukaryota; kingdom Metazoa; phylum Platyhelminthes; class Trematoda; order Strigeidida; family Schistosomatidae; genus Trichobilharzia; species Trichobilharzia szidati. The sequence continues at coordinate 173,052,247 of OX235279.1, forward strand.
GAAGAAGAGTTGAAACAGTATGGATTAACATGGAGACAGGTGAAAAATGCAACAGAAGAGAGAAGCAAGTGGAGACGTGCAGTTGAAGCCCTATGTTCCACTAGGAATCCAAGGGAACAATAATATAATAATACTGGAAACTTTCAATGATATACCATAATCAGGTGGGCTTATACACTTTGGTGAAGAGCACTTTCCCGCTTTCAATATAGTTGTCAACATCAAAGCCCTCACTCAACTCACTACAGTTAAGATGTAAAGATCAGATGTGCTGAACACCTCCCGATGTAAGACAATAATCAATTCTATGTGTAATATAATAATTGACGTGAAGATACAGTCGGATAAAAAGAGTAAAGAAGTGGATCAATTGAAAATGTATTTTGCACAGTGATCAAAACATTCCCTTAATTACAGCAGAGTGAACCAGCAAAGTGAGAGGAGGGTAGATCAACGAAAGAGGATTGAACACAAGGCGTTAGAAGTAAGAAGCAGTACTGTTGTTTCTTGCAATAAAAACAAAAAATAAACAAAGTTCCTCAATGTCTTGACGACTTGTTCATTGGTTGTCTGGCCGCTGGTGTCGTTGGTTGATTAAGACTGGAATCTGACCTTAGTTAATGGTTTGTGTTCACTGAAATTTTGAGCTACATTTTGATGAAATCTACTCCAACAACTAGGACAGAAATATTTGAAACATTGAAGTGCTTGGCAAAAATATATTCCAGGATACTTGAAACATACATTACAAAGAGTATTCTCCAGATACGGACGAACATGAATAGTTTTAGTGAATTTCGAAGTGTGAATGGTTATCGATTGTGTTATGACAGCTTTCAAATAACTTTCACTACTAGAGAAAATTACTCTCGCAGAACCTGAAATATGAAGAAATACACAGAATGATTAATGTTGCAAGTGCACTTTAATCTCCGAGTATGTATGGCAAATGCATGCAGAAAGCAGTGTATTCTATTATATTATATTACAAAGAAAAGTCATTTCAACTTATGGTCACTGCAGCCAGCTGTCAGAGAAGTGTTGTATGAATGTCATTAGATTCATTTACTCGCTGGAATTTCATGTAAATTCTTGAAAACTCTGTTGTACACCAAGTGTTTTCATGCACTCGTAGTCAACAGAAAACACAACACAGAAACCTTGACAAATATGTGTTATGTGTGACAGGACTGTTATCCAAACCTTGTCTGAAGCCTAATGATACTACATGGTCGGTCGCTGAGGTCGAACTTGATGGAAGTTGATTAGAAGCCAGTGTTGGTTGCTTCGATATCCTCAGGCTGATCTGAGCTATGAGCTATGCCTTCACTGACACTTCTTTGCTGCTTGCTCTACGCTGTACTCACCATTCACATTCATCACATTTATCACCACATTTTCCGTACCACCACCACCACCACCACTCCATTTTGATGAAAGAAATGGCACGCAATTGATTGTCAGATGTTGTTTGAGATGGTGTATCGTGTCGACTCAGTCAGCGATGTGTGCATTTGTTTACTAATTCTGTTCGTCCAAGGCATATAATGGTAAAACTTCATTCTACTGAACTTAAAGAAAAAACTCACCAGTAGGATATTTATACTGGTCTGTGTGGAGGGTTGCGGCGATAACACTTCCGAATAAATCATCCATGACTCTCACTAGACATTCCGCTGTAATTAAACCATGGAGTGATCCAACATATGCCGCATACACCATATTCACAGAACTGCCAGTTGGCCTGCAGTAGTGACTGTCATTCAGGTTCCAGGGTATTACCTAGAATTAGACAGAATGCAGAATGATGCAGAACACTGATTACCAATCAAATGTTACATATTTTTAAATTCCATCAGAAAGATATCACCCTCATACACTCACCCACTCTCATCATCACTCACTCACTCGTCAAGTGAGTTTATCCTTCAGACGACGGTCACAGTGTGCTCAATGTGGAGTGCTCAGCTTAAAGATAAACTGAGAGTGGTTGTGATGATAAGGGAAAGAGATTTTCAGTTGGACAATGTTAACAAATGATCAGACTGATACATGCATGAACTTTCACTTTAACAAACCGCCGATTATCCGTCCTAATCTCCTTCATCTCCCTTCAGTCGACACCATTGACTTGTAGACACGCACTTGACACGCACTCCTATTCGTCTATTTCTCCCATGCCTCTCCCACGCCGACTAAATTTACCCACTTCGGTAACATTGATTCTAAGGCAATAAATAATTCCACTGTGAAATTCCTACGAGTGTTTCTTCCAAACTGGCCATATCGTGTCACTTGTCACGAATTCTGTTTTTATTCGCATCAAAGTTATTGACGCATATTATGAATGCTTGTCTACATACCAGGTGGTGGTGAACTCATCTGTTAAATTTAACACGACAGTTATTCATTCTTTGCGCTTCTTCTTCTTCTTTCTCTTCTTGTCTCAAATATCCCACTCATCAATTGTATTGATACATTGTATTGTATAGTATATATGTGTATACTGATCCTAACACAGATAGATAGATAGATGGATGGATGGATGGGTGGATAGACAGACAGACAGACAGACAGACACACAGACACACAGATACCCACCAGATGGATAGCAGACACAGAGACAGACAAAAATGAAAGAAGCAAATTTATCTTGTGAATGTTTCCACTTGTAACCCTATGGGTTGGCAACATGCCTATTTATTTGCATATCACAAATAACCTACTGGACTGAGGAAGTCAAGTCGATTCATCGACAGTGTGTATCGACAGTTCCATGAAAGCCCCAAACATTCTTATCTCAGTGGGATAATGTTGCCTTTCAAGTTTCAGTCAGTGACACTGTGATTAGCGCACAACTACTAGACACAACACTGGTAAAAACAAATACGCGATTTCTGTGATAAAATATATCCCCACCTGCGCAATTTTGGACGGGAAATTGTACAGAGGAATTTTGTAACAATCTCCATCTATGTCGGGAATTAGGAAAGACTTTCTCAGCAGTTGTAAGACAGAGGCCTCCTCGTCAAATATCAAATAGCAGTAACCTAAAATATGAGATAATTTCAATGTCAGTGAAGTGAAGTGAAACAAAGTAGGCGGAAACGAGGCTTCTCACTGTTTACCAGTAAAATGACTCACCTCTGTTATTGCGCTCACTAATCAAATCATCACCACTTATTTTTGGCCAACAAATGGTTATTTCGCCAAATCTCGAAAACACTTCCCTTATTCCATTTTCGGTTATCCCGGAGGGTAACCCTCCAACAAACACTTTCTTTGAAACGTTTCCTGACTTCTTATATCGAAGTGGTAAACTTCCCGACCAATAACAAACACGTTCACTGTGCGTATCTGGAGTACCTGCAATGTGAAACATAATACTCGTCAGTTTCGCGTATCAGATAAACACATCGGTAGCTGACTGACGAGAAGTTCACTCGCCAGATAGTCAGTCAGTCAGTCATTTACGCACTCATCATTTACTCTTCCTGATTATTAGAGGGGAAGTGAACACAACGGTGTTTTACTCATAGTTGAATACATCAGCTAACGATCAATAGTCGCGTTAGGTGGGGGAATGCACGATTAGATTGATTTATATTCATTCCACTATTCATTCTACCGACAAGTGGTTTGTAAACCAAGTGATCATCTTTCGATTAAGTCCTTTCTACCTTCAAATGTTTGACGTATAAGATGCAGAACTAGCAGAACTAGCGACATGACTGACCAAAATGCCAGTGTCAAGGACACTCACTGGTCGGTCAATTTCACTTTTCGAAGGATATTTATTTATTCATTCCTTATTCTTCAGACTAACTGTTGATAATGAAATTTGCAGGGAAAGTATTGATGCCGCCAACTGATAAGCAAATTTATCCGTACAACTCACCTGATGGATTCTTGTAGACACTAGCAGCTATATCGATATCATTTGTGAATGATGAATTAAGCTGAGTCGTTTTCAGCTCAAGCTGTTCCTGGAATACTGTGAAGTACATTTGACCGATTGAAATGAAATGTTCAAGTGAGACTGAGCTGCGTTCTGAAAATTTACTAGCATTTCAGCACTGTTCGGATTCATAGAAATCCTTTCAACAATTCAGTCGTCTTGACTTCATCAGTACTCAACTTTGTCATCACACTGACCATCTCATCATATCCAGATGATGACGAAGGATTTTGCGGTGCAGTGGTTCTCCGGTTACGCGAAGCATTCACTGAATTCTCAATAATCTTGTTCCCTCTATGCCGGTCAACTAAGTGTCTGTCATGGGAGTTGTTTTCAGCAAGTATATGTCATGTATTTGAGAGAAGATTTCAGCAGAAATATTCTCAGCTGACGTACTTGTAAGCCACGCGTGATTCAATGACCGCCAGTCAGTCTGGGAATGAAGGGAGGTTGTGCGTTAGGCTAGTAACCTCATCGCGCGAAATCACACCACTGACTCTCCTCAAACTTCAAATCTCAAAGCTTGTAGCCCGACGCCCCAATCGGAACTCAAGTAGTCACGAAAAATGAGGCATGCGTTAAGCCAATACTGACTGCCTACTGAGACTGAGTATGGTTGATCAGAATCTGTGATACACAAGGGAACGATTAGAAGCCGACCACTCAGATGAGCCGGCTCCAGTATTAAGTGTGTTTCTTCAGACTGTAAATTATAATGATAACCAATAGCATTAAATACCTACTTCCTTCCTTCCTTCCCTTCACCTACATACATTCCAAGTTATACGCCGAGAAGCATAGTGAAGAAAGGTATACTACAAGGAATAATTAGTACGTTTACTAAGAGTTAAGTGATTTACTCTCTCTCTCTCTCTCCGTCTCCCTCACTCTTTCTCTCTGTCATTCTCGCATCCTTATAAGCCAACAGATAATGAATGATAAATACATATTAGAAGCCACCAACCAAACAACAAGCCAACCAACCAAGCAATATTAACCTCAAATCACCTTTCGAAGCCACTTCCACTGCTCTGTGATCGTCCAGTGTCTGGAACACCCGGGGAGAAATCACATGTGCTTCTGCATTCATTGCATTCCAGTTGTACTTGTCGCACGAATTGCATAGAATTGTTGGTCCACCCTCACTCCGAGGTGAAGCTGTTCGACCTACTTCCACGCCAACAGAATGATTCTCTGGTTTGATAACTGCAGTCTCAAGACTACAGTAATTGCAATCGCTCATAACTGAAGCGCTCCCATGGTCACCATTCTCCTCCGTCGATTGTTGATGCCTGAGCGTTTGGGTACCAGCGAGACATGGTCTTCCAATTGTTGAGGTTGCACAACGTGTGATTTGTCTTCTCTCCAAATCAACAACATTTTCATCATGAAGTATCTCAGAAAGGTCTGATTTATAGTCGGTCCGAAGTGATACCTCGCCACATCTCTCATCTACATGAAAAGACAATGGAGTAAGTACACTGGTAATTCCTTCATCATCAGAAAATAACCGGTTAGAATTAAGAAACACTCATATGAAGTGACAAGTTCAATTCCATCATAGTAACTCACCATAACGAGTTGAAGAGAACTGGGAATATTGTGTCATCTTTGTCCTCTGATGAGGTTTCATTATGAACACTAATATGAATGCAGTTGCATGCAGCTAGCAGTCCCTCTTGACAACAGACTGAGCTCCGGAGTTTACAGCTGGCTATCTATATCGAGGCCGAGCATTTCGCCACCTTGAGGCCTAACTTATCATTAGTGAGACGGATTAACTATGGCAAGAGGACCGATTCGGTTCTCAACAGTGTGTACCAGTGTGCAGTTTGGCTTGGTTCGCCTTAGCTTTTAGACGCGATGATTTTCGCTGTCAAGTAGGTCACATATTGTCACCTGGATACTTTTGGACTCCGACAACTCCATAATTTGCAGTTCTCGCCTACATTCTGAATAAGATCCCCACTGGTGAAAAGTAATTCTGATACGAAGAGAAGTGATGGAGTAGACTGATTGTGATCAGCTCCGTCTGGTGAAAATTTCCACAGTATTTATGCAGTCAGTTCACTAGCTTCCGAAGAATGTAACCGCAGAGTGTGATGCTGTCTACTGGCCGTTAACGCATCACTCGATGTAGTCACTTCACAAAACCGGTGTCTCTTCCCCATTTCTGTCGTTGTCAGCTCAGGTCGTAGGATGAAGAGATGACAGATAATTCCACAACCCGAATTTAAGCGAGACCAGATTGTCAAGATTCGTCTATCTTCATTTCAACAACTGAGTCTACGATTCCAAGTCTAATCAAAACATTTTCCCCCACTAATGGAGTCAGGTAGCCGAAGAATAATCCCATCACCAACCACCGAACCTTGTTTTGTAGTCTCGATCCCTGCACGAAAAGCTGAGTCTGTCTTATTCCTTCAGTGCGTTGAAATCCATCCGCTTATCGAATGATATACCACGATTAGGTAAACTGCCAAAATACTACAACCCAGCTAGAGTGGTAACCAGTCGGACTGAGTTTGGTCACATGAACAATGTGTATATGTGTATAATCGAGAACTGTGTCAGCTCTAAATGTTTTCGTCCACAGTCTACTCAGTATTATGACACTCTAACACAGAACAGGCTCAAGCCATAAACGTATACAGACACATCATTAAATAAGACAGTAAGGGAGGTCTCTAGAAAAAAGACAGTTATAGCCTCAATCCGGTAAGGAAATTGAATCGAAGGCGTGAATACATGAATAATAGTAATGACAATAATAATAATATGAAATACAATCAAAATATATGTGATTATAATTATAGTGTGTCTTAGTAGATGCATTGACTGATCTCTCAAAACATCCATCCACTGGAGACGTACATGCAATGGACAAGTAACTAATTTCTATAGTTGCGTGCCTATCTCTAGAATAAGGAGCCTAATTCATTCACTCTGTTGTAGAATAAGAAACACCTGTAGTTCTGATTGCGTTGACTCACAACTTGCCTTCCTAAAAGCCACGCTCACGGCGAACGGTCATCCGAACCGATTTATTGACAGGAACATGAAAGACAGGCAGTCCAAACTGGTAACCGACTCACTTGCAAAGAAAGCCTTATTCATGGATTCGGAATTCAAAGGTGATCAAGATATGCTTCAGATATGCTGAAAAACCATCTCTCTAAATCAGTCAGTAAGATGTTCTTCTCAGCAAAATTACAAATGACGTTCACCAGCCGCAAGTTGTTCTCTATCTCTGTAAAAGACAAGCGCCATCGTCTGACCGCCTCCATGTGCATCTGTCAGTTCACCTGCTCCTCTTGTGGAGCGAGGGACCTTGACTGTAGCCAGCGAACGCTTTCCACATGGATACGAGTACATATCGTTGAGTGGTTTTACAGGAGAGAAAGGAAGTGTGTGCGAAGCTGTATTCTTGAACAACACTCGCTCGACTCCTGTCACTCTTCCAGCCCTCACCATGATTTGAACATCATCATCATCATCATCTATCGAATTCATGATAACTTGCTGCATTTCCTTCGTCTCAAGCTTCTAAAGACAGCGTAGGCCATGGCCATTCATGAATTAAAGCCAACCAGAATTTCGTGTAAGAAAGAAGTATGTGCAATGCCTACTTCTGCCTTGGTCGTAGACGGATAGACATTTGTTTATTTCTTTTGTTTATTCACTTACTCTATTCAGTTACTTTCCCTCATTACTACGAATATTATTATTATTATTATAAGTAGTAATATAGTAGTATTCTCACAGTGAATTGTTTCCAATTTTCCCATTTGTTAGTCAAAATCAAAATGTGCAGGCCAGTATTGAATTCTATCTACTCAAATCGCACACCATGAAATATAGCGCTTCAGATTTTCCCGTTAAGCATACAATCACACACCACATCCCCAAATCTAAACATATAATGTATTATTGCGTATATTTCATCATGAACTGACATCGATCGGTTGGAGGAGCACTGGAAGAGCTGCATAGAGTACAAGACAGCTGTTTGCGTTGTCCTCGTTTTGGACTGACTCCTCAGCAGTACGCACCCACCAACAAGGTTCGAACCCAGCACCTTCTGGTTGTAAGGTGAGCTAGCTCGTAGACCACTAAGCCACTGGAACCCGACGCGACTCGACCCAATCCTATCCAGCAGTCAGCTGATGAATTCCAGCTTCTGCCAATTCACGAAATGGCGCGACAACGAGCCAATGTCATCGCCAGCTAGTGTTTGTCCTCACACCCGACCTGCTCTACCCCACTGGTCACGACTTCCAACAGCTATTGGAACCAAGTCAACTATCTACCTAACTACCCACCTGCATTCCTATCCACCTACCCTCCACGGATCGCCTTGTAACTAGAAGGTGCTGTGTTCGAACCGTGGTGGCGGGTGCGTACTGCTAAAGAGTCAGTCCTAAACTAGGAAAACGGAAACAGCTGTCCAGTAGTCACTGAAGCTTTCCCAATCCTCCTCCAACCGATCGGTGACAGATCATGATGAAATCTTGAAACCAATCGAATTCCTGTAATCCCACACTCGAAAATTCTTTATATGACATTATACCATAGCTGCTACCTTGACGTGGTGGTCTGGCTTGCATATCGCAATGACCCAACGAGCTACACGGGAATGGACTCACCAAATTGTCAACAGGTGAGTCAAAGATCTACTCCGTTCACCCAGGGGATAACCACATGCACACCGAGGGCGTGACTATCATGATGTCACCAACGGCTACGAACGCCCTGATTCAATGGGAGGCGATCTCACCCAGGGGATAATGACCGCCAGATTCAACTCCAAAGGAAGGAAAGTGTCAGTTATACAATGCTATGCACCGACAAACAACGCCGACCTCGAAAAGAAAGAAGAATTCTACAGACAACTACAGGCAACAATGGACAATACTCCAGTCGGCGACATTAAAATACTAATGGGAGACATGAACGCCAAACTATGATCAGACAATACAGGAAGGGAACTCATCATGGGTAATTCCCTACTGCATTATGAGAACTGTTTAGGAGATGAACATATTGTGCAATTCGTCATAATAGTAGTAATGATAACAATAATTATAGTAATAATAGAAATGGTCTTATTAATAATAAATATGGAAAAGTGAGGCAGTTTGTGATAACACGAATAATTATTTACAACATTCATTCTCTGAAACATATATTGGATGACGTCGAGCTGCATGCGCCATTAGAAGGATTCAGTGCATTTCCCTTTGAATCCAATATGCGCATGATCAGACAGTCCGTGCACTGTGGATATGCTATGGCTAAGCAGGCAGCTCAGCGTTATGTTGAACACGTGCACTTAATGAGAAGTACAGGTGTCAAGCATGTACCTAAAGAAGCTAGTACTAAGGGCGTTAAGTTTAGCAAAAGAAAGGAAAGTTAACTTATCTAAACGCCATATTTACTTCTGATGCTCCGGACAATGTAATCTTGGCCTCAGGTAAACAGGGGAATATAGTTGAAATGGAAAGTGAAGATAGGATACACTTTCGACCCTACTGTGATTTTAGTGATGATTTTACTACATCATTTAAATCAAGGAATTTAGGGATATTCAGATGTTCGAAATTCAGTCACGAGATGTAAGGTTCATTGGTGAAGTACTTATTTCTGTATCGACCAACTGATGACATCGAGAGAGGTTGGTGACATAATGGATTAGATCACGGAATCGTACTTTCCTAATTTGAAAGATCGTGTCCAAAGGCGTCACCTGAAGAAAGGAATTCAGGTAATATTGTTAAACGCCCGCTTCGTTTTATAAGTCAACGTTAAGTCAACATGTAGTAATGACAACATTGTTTTTATTTCTAGGCAAATGGAAAAGATAGCAGGGGACATAACAGTGGCAGTTATGTAAGCAAACTTTTCTAAATGTAAATGCTGAGAATGTGATGAGCACAATGTTTCATCAACTAATATTTTATTTTGCTTATTTACAGGATGCTACCAGTGGACCTAACTTGACGGATTTGCAGTGACATTGTGCTACAGTTTCCAAATATAATTTCCAAATTTAAGCTAAAAAAATATTGCCACTATGTGCTTAATTAAGTCTTTTCGTTCTGAAGTAAAGCTAGTCCGTGCTGAAAATGAGCTGAAAGGGCTTAAATAAAGCTGATAAGCAAAACCAGTAGGTTCTGATCTACTCGTGAAAATGTCTAGAAAAAGAACATGGTGTTGAATTAGTGTCAGTCATGCTGAAAAACAGAACTGAGTTCTAGACTGTGCCATTAAAGAATCTATTTAGGAACAGATTCAGAATTTACTTACTATAGAACGTTGGAAATACTTCAGAATTAGCGAGATTTAATTCAGCATTATGATAAGCTTGGGAGGAGCAGAACCTGAACTAGAAGGGCAGCAGTAAGCCTGATAAGCTTCTTCTGAAAATGCGTAGAAGAAGAGCAAGGTGCTGAATTGGTGCCAGTCATGCTGATAAACCAGCGCACAGTTCCAGTTTAAGCAAATAATCCATAACTGTTCTGCCACTATTTGATCCAACAATGGCAGAACAGTTAAGGAGTTTATTGACTGAGGAATGTTACTATATTAGCATAGTATACGTGAATTGGCTCAATGATTGCAGATTTACCATAATCCTTAACTACCAACATAAAAACTGGGGACTGCAGGCTAAAATTAAACTTCATAGTAGCATCCAGTGACAAAATACTGACCTACATACTACAAATAAGCAAAACGTCCAAAAAAGCCTTTAAATTTCAATGGAAAACGAATTCACGAGAACATATAAGCAGCAGACGCAGGAACCCATCATGACCTTGAAACTGACTATAGCGTCTTCCTTAAAAGGGACAGGGAAGAAGGTATGTGAATACAAGAGAAAGCATCCGGAGGAGGCATTCGTACAGCTAAAGTGTCAGTCCTAAACTAGGAAAACGGAAACAGCTGTCCAGTAGTCACTGAAGCTTTCCCAATCCTCCTCCAACCGATCGGTGACAGATCATGATGAAATCTTGAAACCAATCGAATCCCTGTAAGCCAACACTCAAAAATTCTTTATATGACATTATATGACATTCTCATAACTGGACTACATATACATACATATAAACACATATATATATATATAAACATAGATATATAAATAGAATTCTACAGCTTGATGATAATATTCGTTTAAGATTGTCATTTCTCTAAATATTGTCTGCCTAATGTTACAGTGTTACAACGGGAATTGTTAAATAATTGTTAGTTGATAAGTAAACAAAGATGTTTAGCAATTACAGAAAACACGATGAATAAAAGCAAAAGTATTACACTCACTGTTATTGTTGGTCACACTGGACACTGGACGAAACGACTCCATTTTGTTGTTGTTGTTTTTATGTAAGTGATGATGATGATGATGGTGCCTTTCAATTAGTGACAATCCGTAATCCGTAAGTTTGGAGCTTTGAAAATGTTATTGAAGGCAAACTGTTTATTCTTAATCTGTTTAGCCTGAACGACGCGTTCACCAACTGACAATTCGAAAAAATGAATGCAATTATCACAATCTACTTGTCAATTCAGTCAGACTGAGCACTAATCATCGAAATTATGAAGTCGTACGTTCATTGGAGAAAGACAATGAAACAAGAAATCAATAACTTCCAAATAATTTGTTTGGTCCATTCAATTTTGCAATTTCTTATGTTTATTGATTAAACAGTGATTACTACTCAGCTCGGCCCAGCCCTCTTCTCTCCCCCACTCCCCCTGTGAATGTTAATCTTTACATCTTTGAATATGAATGTAATTTTGAATCTCTGATGGTCAAAGGCTATAATCAGTCCGTTGGTCATGAAAATCCATCATGAAAGTGCATTAGAAAGAAAGAAATAGCAATCAATATGTATGAGTCATCGTTGTCACCTGTGAAAATTGACAATCAATCAGTTAAATAAATAACGATGATGATGATGATGATTAGCAGCTATCACAGGAAATAACTGTTGGGGGGGTGAAATAAGAGGTCGAAAAATTGAAAGTGAGGAGTGTGAAAAACAAAAAAATAAAACAAAACAAAATAAAATGCCCTTCTACACAGCGCATACCACTGCAACAAAATCAACAAAACTCAGTTGACACACTCAGACAGTTAAAAGATGCTGGATAAGGGTTCAAGTTTCTCCCTACGAATATTTTCAATATTAATATCAATAATATTGATAATAACAGGTTTGTTCTGCAAAATGCGTGTATACACAATATGGAATTTGCTGCATTATTTATTCCCTTGGAATCTGGAACGAAGTGAATTCGATGCACTTCGATGGATAGAAAGGATCGAGGGTAGCCACCAATTATTATTTTAATCAATCTTGAGGGTTGAAAGTTCCCATTTGAAATATCCATCCGTAGATGGTGTATTTGTTCACTAAAGTTGAACATCGTGTGTTTATTTGAGGATATCCTGATAGATATTTTCTACTGTTTGTTATTGTTTGCTTGGCTTCCGAGTGGAAAATAGGCCTTGAAGAAGACATTCCCACTTCGTTCTATTTCCTGCTGTCCTCTTTATCTGGGTAGACAACTAGCTGTCAATAATCTCTCATCTCCTCCAACTCACATGATCTCCTCCATATCACACGTGGATGTCCAACTCGTCGATTCACATTGGAATTCCACTCGTGGCACTACCTGGCTCAAGATGTCACGGTGATGTGTAATTTAACTCCATCTTATTCAGCATATTTGTTGAGCAATAGCTTCTTAGTTAGTTTGTCCCCATAGCTTCTTGTTGCTCATTCTTTCCACCAGCCATTTGATCCCCACCATGAAACCGGCGAAAGTGGCATATGTTGATGAATGTCTGGAACAGGCTGTTGGAAATGCTTTCCGTGACGCACTGGTCAATTTTCTGACCCATGTAGCAGAATTGATTCCACATTTGTATCGAAAATCAAAATTCTGATCTCTATGTGCTGTGGAATTCTCGGTATTTCCAATCTGATTTCAGATTGATGTAGGTGCATCTTGCCATTCTGAATAGATTGAGAATGAAAACTGTACTTCTGCATACCTTGATCCTTTGCCAGTTGGTAATAGACTCAGCTCTCTCCAACTTCATCACGTATTGCAGTGAATACTCAGATGTTCTCAAAACCAGCGGAATATTCGTTCATCTACTCTACTCCAAACATTGTAGATATTTTGATCAAATATATACAGGCGGAGTGATGAGACAGGCAATCAGAGAGAGAGCAAAGATTTGACACCAATCCAGTCTTACATAACTAGTAATTTAATTGACACATTATTTACACATTGTTATTATTATATGATTGAATAGTGAGTTAAACACTGATAATTGTTAGCTGAGTAATATAGACGCAGTTTCTACAGAAAAATATTTGACGATCAGTCGACTTCTTCTCGATTTCCAGGAACAGTTGTCACATAAGGAAATCAGTGGTCGACAAATGACTCAACTGGACTCAGTCCCCCCACTATTTGAGAAAGCCTTGGTGAAATATGAAGATAAGTATGTAAAGTTGCTACATTGGAAAATATCGTGTGGAGATTTTCCGAATTTCAAAGACGTTATCGAGTGAATCCATATGTACAGGTGTGAGTGATTTAAGGAGATGTGATTGAGAAGTGCCAACCGTTGAGCACCTACAAACTCCAGGAGGAGATCCAGGAAGGACACATTTTCCACGTGATTTCCTGAGTTGACGTCTGAAAGTGGACGCTGTCATAAAATGGTAACGAAAACTTGACGAGTGATGTGCTGTTTTCGGGATAATTTTTTGACGTTTTGGAGGCTAAATGTATTGACGTCCACGGATATTACGAAGTATACTAACACAAGATCTAATACTCACAACTTCTATAGTATTCGTTCCACGTAGACCAGAATTGATCGTCGAAATTACGAGTTATATTTCGGGACCAAATTGGAGTGCGAGATGATTGATATCCATGTAAAGTTTGGACACTGTGATAGTAAGTAATTCCAAATTAGTTTGCTTATTAGATGTATCACACACTGAAAAAGTATTATTTACTGGATGACCTTTCGAACAAACTTTATTGTTCATTATCCTATCAGTTATAATCACACACCTTCGAAACGCGCTGAAGTTGGAGTGAGCTGAGTCTATTGCCAACTGGCATATGATCAAGGAATGCAGAAGTAACCTTTCAATTCTTCAGAATTTTTTTGCAGCTGCCTATGAAGCAGAAGCATGATAAATAATAAAGTTGACATTTAGTGTCATTGTATTCTTGCATGAGCGATGCTTTTGTGTGTGTGTGTGCGGGCGTGTTAAGAGTGTTAGTAATGTGAGAAAACCACTCTATAAAGTTGGTGATATGTATACATGTCAGGTTTCCCTCGTTTTGCTCATCATGGTTTTTGTATAAACTGCTCAGAGAAGAGCAGGAAGCGTTCAAAAGAATAATGAAACCAAAAGTGCCAACTAATGAGCAGGTTTTTATCCAGGTGGAAGCCAATGAAAGATATTCAAAGAGAGGAAGAAAGCCAATAAGAACACATGTGATCGGTCTGATGACTTTGTAGCACTCTTGAATCGATAACCTCTTTTAACTCGACCAGCGATACCATCACCACATTCATTTATATCAGTAATGGACACAGAACATGGTAATGTTTAGTTTGTCATTTTTCTCCTATTTATTGCATTCGGTGTGGTTAAAATCCGCAGGGTTTCAGAGTTCAGCCCTTTTTATGCTTGAATGAAAGCCTTTTCCTGGTATGTCAACATTGTCGAAATCGCTTCATATAGTATTCATTCCTATAAATGATCTTCTTAACAGAAATGATTAGACTTTAACATAACTAGAAAACCCCTGAAAGCAATGGAATTAGCTCCAATCACTGAACTTGTATTAACCGTCACACGTGGTGATGAAGTTAATGAATTATATCGGAAGTGTAGATGTACCCGAGACCACATACGAGGCTGGTAAACATTCTACCCCTGAACCACTAAATCTCGGTGGCACAGTGGTTAGGACTTTTGGCGACTATGTACATGGTGCAGGGTTCGATCCCCTGCCAACGCACACCTGATATCTGTGGTCGGCCTGCAAAATTTCGGCTGCAAATTCCATACTTGTACCAAAAATACAGTGTGCAATCAACCTGTAAGCAAAAATGAAATTAGAAATATAAATAGAAGACATTATCAGATGAGTAAAAATTCATTTAAAAACTACTTTTTTTACCTTGAATGACAAACTATACTATCAGAAAAATGGAGTTGCAATGGGATCACCAGAATCTCCAATTGTAGCAAATCTTTATATGAATGGCCTAAAAAGAAAAGCACTTATAAGTTTTAATTGTCATCGTAGAGAATGGTATAGATATGTACATGACACATTTATCATTTTTGGGAAAGCTGAAAAAAGAAACTTTGTAGAACGGATTACCTCAATTTCAGAATAAATAAAGTTTACAAATGTAGTTGAATCGTATCAGGGAACCATAAACTTTCTGTATTGTCTTGTTAAAAGACAAACTGACAGAAAACTGAAGTTTGCAACATAAAACCGAAACATTTAAATAAATATTTGAATTTCCAGTAGGATCTTTCAGAAAGAATGAGAGTTTCAGTAGCTTGACATCTCACAAACAGACTTAGAAACAGTACAACAGATAACGATAATGCGGAAAAAGACATCACCAATATAAAACAAACTTTGATTGGAAGTGTCTGTCAGAAAAGCTGCTAAATAACATTATCAAAAGAAGGGGTAAGAAGACAAAAAAGACTGAAAGCCCTTGGGTGTTGACGACAGCATTTCTATATCGAATGGCTACAGTTGGACAACTTCAAAGAGTACTTGCTTCATAAACTGTTGAGGAATATTTCAAGTCCTCCACCACCTGCAGCCCGTCCAGAAATACCAATAACAGCGCGTACACAACTGCAAGTTGACACCAATCCTCCAACGAAAGCTGAAGTCTTGAATGCAATCAAGCTTCTGAAAGCTGAAAAAGCAGCTGGACCAGGTGGAATACCCCCTGAAGCACTGAAAGTGGACCCAGAGACGACAGCAGATATGCTGACTCCATTATTGCGAAAGGTCTGGAAGGAGGGAAAGGTGCCTACTGACTGGAGGAAAGGTTACCTCGTGAAACTAACAAAGAAGAGCGACTTAGGACTCTGCAAGAACTGGCGAGGAATCATGCTCCTGTCGACGCCAAGTAAAATCCTGAGTCGCATCATCCTGGTGAGAGAATAAAGGACACACTGGATACAGAACTCCGACCAGAACAAGCTGGATTCAGGAAAGGCAAATCATGTTCTGACCAAATTGCAACTCTTCGTATCATCATTGAACAAAGCATGGAATGGCAATCAAACCTCTACCTCAACTTTGTAGACTTTGAGAAGAAGTTCGACAGCGCTGACCGCGAAGTAGTTTGGAAACTACTCGAGTACTACGGCGTTCCCCAAATATTCATCAACCTTATTCAACAGCTGTACGACAACGGCACATGTCAAGTGATCCACAACGGAAAACTCAGTGAGGCGTTTAAAGTGAACACAGGAGTCAGACAAGGGTGCTTATTATCACCAATGATATTCCTAATTGTGGTGGACTGGACTGGATTATGCGTCAGACAGTGGGAAACGAGAAGACAGGGAGATCCTGGACTGACGTGAAGAACCTAGAAGACCTGGATTTCGCGCGTGGATGACTTATGTCTGATTTCAAACAAAATCGATGACTTACAAGCGAAAACCGACAAACTGGTCGAAGAAGCAGCCAGAGAAGACACGACTCCAGGTGAACATAGACAAGACCGAGGTTATGAAAATAACCAATCAACCAACAACAACAACAACAGCAACATCCAGAGCCAATCACCATCGACTCGTAGGATTTGAAAGAGGTTACTTCATTCACTTATCTAGGGAGCAATGTCTCAACTGCAAGAGGAACCGACGAGGGTGTCAAATCGAGAATCGGGAAGGCGAGAGACACATTCATCAACCTGAAACCAATCTGGAAATCTTCGTCACTCAACTCAGCATCAACAAAAAATTTCGGATTTTCAATACAAACGTCAAGTCAGTCAGTTCTTCTATACGGATCAGAAACTTGACGGGTCACAAACAATATTTCCAACAGCCTGTTGCAGACCTTTATCAACAACTGTCTTCGCTCTATACTGAAGATCAGATGGCCGGAAACAATCACCAACAAGAAACTATGGGAAGAAACAAAACAAGAACCAATCGCCCAACAAATATGCAGGAGAAAGTGGAGATAGATGGATTGGACACTCGCTGAGGAGGCCGCTGGGTGACATCGCGCGTCAGGCCATCACTCGAGTGGAACCCGAAAGGGAAGCGGCGAGTCGGTCGTCGGTGCATGGGTGACATGGAGGAGATGGTGTGAAGAAGAGTTGAAACAGTATGGATTAACATGGAGACAGGTGAAAAGTACAGCAGAAGACAGAAGCAAGTGGAGACGTGCAGTTGAAGCCCTATGTTCCACTAGGAATCCGGAGGAACAATAATAAATAATATAATAATAATTTTTCAGAAAATTTTTTCATTAACTGTCGAAGATATATTTGCTAAAGTGATACGAAACATCTGCATCAGATGGTTGTAGGAAATGGGCCACAGGAAGCCTTGCTTGACCTAGCTTTCGTGCTAGTTGGCACTCAACAGTCAGTCAGCAAGGCGTTTCTGCAACCTCGAAGGAACTGAAGTCCCTTCTTAGATTCGAACCTGCCTCACCCAGTGCTACCAGCAGTCAGAGACTTTACCACTGAGTTCTTCAGACTCGCCACTGACCTCCTGTAGTACTGCATTGGATATTTTAGATCTGACACTACTCGGTAACCAGTGTAGTGGGTCTAGTCCTATCTTAGGTGCAGACTGAATTCTATCTGTTAAATTTAAAATATTACCATCGTGCTAGGTTTATACGATAAAATTTTCAAAATATGAGACTTGCTACATGGTTGGGAGGCAGTAGAGTAGTGAAGTTTAGAGTTAAGGAACACAAACTCTGTACGAAGCATCCACCAAAAATAATGAGGTAGAATTAAAGAGTTTAGCAGAAAGAAAGATCGGCTATACCAAGGTATGCTATAGACAGTGGACATAATCTCGGTTTTGACTATGTCGAAATACTATGAAAACACTTGCATTCAGTTAAAGAAAGGCTTTAACTGTATCGAATGCAATCAGTATGACAGAAGTGATAGACTTGTCACGCACACATGGCAGACAGATAAAATATTTATTCGGTCTTATGTTTTGACCTTTGGAAAATATTATCATCACTTTCACGTATCAACTTTAGTGTTATCTATACAACAAAACCACGTACATGCACACAAAGGCAGACAAATGTGTATATATGACAATTTGACATTAACTGATTACAAATATGTGATGACTGTTTGCACTTTTCTATTGGTACAACTATCCACCGATAAGTACCATTCAAAGGCGTTCACTTTACGTACTATATATGTTATAATGGTCAATAAATTCCGAATAATTCTGCTGCTTCTTGAGAAGTTGTGGATCACACAGAGAAACATTCAGGTAAAATCTTGTTTTGAAGGTAGTTAGTAGGACTAGTGGTGTAAAACTCAGTCAGCTCGTCACTACATTAGTTCAAAGGCATCTGAATACATGCGAAAAATGGTCTAAAACCATACTCTCCAACCCCCAACACTCCCTCTGTTCCCAATTCTCGCCTTGTATCTCATCAAGTAGAACCAGAAATCAGTATAAAATAATTTATGCTCATACAACCAAGTACAGGAACTCAACGATACCATACTTGGCCCGTGTTCTAAGTGACAGAGACAATGTTAAGCGTGAAACCTATGAATTGATTTGTTGTTAACAACGTAATTTTAGGCTCTTTTATTTCTCTCTTATTTTGTATTCTATAGTGAACTCCTTCTTAAACACATTTAGCTACCTAAATTATTTACACTGGCTTGCTTTTGTACTTTACTGTATTCCTTCTTTTGTGTATCTACTGGTTCCGACTATATAAGCACTATGAGTATTACAAAATTTTCCTGTCATTAACCATCATGTAATTATTAGTTTTTGTGGTTGCTGTTTTGTTTTTTTGTTTTTTTTTTTTGTTCGGCAATATTAACTGACAATCTTGGTTGTGAACGCTATTATCACCACCTTAAAATTTTGTATTATGCAGGACTACTCATAGAGGTTAGAACGCTCGTCGACCATGCACATGGTCCGGGTTTCGATCCCCGGCCGACGCACTCCTTTACTTCGCTAAGCCAGAACTAAGGCTGGTAAAGAGGAAAGGTTGGGCATGAGGCTAGCAACCCCATCCTGTAAAAATAAACACTGCTACAGAAACTTCAAGCCACTCGCTTGAAGCCCTATGTTCCACTGGGAACGTGAAGGAAAAATATTATATATATATATATATATATATATACTCACACTACCACTATAAACACTGCATTAGACCTGACAATAAAAAACCCTGAAATGTTATTTTGTGATTGTTTAGTGTTGTTCAACCAAATTAACTGATCATCTTGGGGATAAACATTCTTAAGTATCACTTCATAAATTCTTGTATGACTATAGCTTTACTGTCACCATGCATAATCATATCATAGCTTCCACTACCCAATCCTGAGTTATTATTAAATGCTGTTTATTTTCCCTTCTACTTCTTGGTATTTTTTTCGCATTTTTTAAGAATTATTTTGTTTTTCCTGTTGGTGTCTTTATATATTTTTTTTTGAAATACTCCTTTTAAATGTTTGGTAAAATTAGATGCAAATATTGTAGATATGTGCTGAAAATTCCACACTGTACCACTAGTACTGTTTCTGGAATAAAGCAACTTATTATTATTATTTTCTGAGCATGCTGGATTTACAGTAATAACAGTAATTCGTCGCTCAAATTATTCTAGCGAAATCGTAATGTCTATGGTCTGAATGTATAACTTATAGTCATGCCAAATAATAATAATAATAAATAGGCTATATTATAGAGCGACAGACACGTTATATGAAGCAAGTCACTAATATCAACAAATAAGAACTTTCTACTCCGTATTTGTAAGCATGGACATGTCAACTATAAAAAATCTAGTCATCCAATAGGCTTTTAATTCTCACTTTTTGTCCAATCACAGTGACAAAGAAGACACATTCAAGGTCAGTTAGGTGGTATTTGTTCACCACTCGTTCAACTTACATACTTCAGTTACTACGTTTTCGGTCTGGAAAAAGTAACCTTACTGTGAATGTACATAAGGAATTTGGCTGGTGAATAAAGCCAGTAGAGTCGAATTATACAGATTTATGACAGGTTGATTTTAACGAATATATTGTCAAATACATATGAAGAAAGCATGCATACTAAAACATTGTCATTGATTCTACACTCCTTTAGCCTGGCATTTATCATCTCAGCGCTAGCATTAGATCAATGGTATTGCGGTGGATTATTTACTTCATGCTTGAAACATTATCAAACTGTTTCCACTCTATTGATATTATTATTCTGTATTGGTTCCGGCTTTTTAATGATAGCCTTTGTGCTTGATACAATCACTGTGTGTTCATCATCGTTAGACTATAATCCAACATATGCTACAACTCGACTGGTATCCTTGATCATTGGTCTAGTCAGCATATTTTCTGCTATCTTGATATACTCTACCCAGTTGGATCGCCAGTATTCCTCTTTCACGTGTACACTTGGCATTGTCTTTGCATTTCAAGTAGCTATTCTCAATTTATTCGGATCCCAGTGTATTCAACGGACTGAAGTAATTGTAGCAGAGTGAGTGAGTGACCAGCACTCGGGACATGATGAATCTCGTTGGTTTCTGTGTTAACCTGAAATTCTGATCAAAAATAAAAAAGGAGAATGGAAATTATTCACTCCTCAAAGAGTTTTGTGATTAATCATTTAGTTAATTAATTATGTTTCATTGAAGCACAAAATGTATCTATAAACCCTGAATATCTTACACGTGAGCTATGTAATACTTAGATTTGTTAATGTTTAACTTTGGCGGTTGGCTGATTTTTGAATTATTATTGCTCAAACAAAAGCTCATCGATACTGTTGCTTTGGTTGCTATATATGTGTATATGTAATTGTTATTATTATTGCATATGTACTAAAAATACTTCATGCAGTTAATAGTTTTCTTTCCAACTTTTGAATGCTTATCAGGAAATTTAAAGACATGTCTGAGATGATGGCAGTTAACAGTCACACCAATTTGGGCGACCAGCCATCACGGTCCACCTTGAATCCATCTTGGATTGTTAAAGGTCATTGGGGAGAAGACCCGAAGCTAGGTTTGGTGTTTGCTAGCACTCCTCAACAATAAGGGCTAGACGCATAGCAACATTCATGACACCTTAGCGATCAATTAATGTATACATTACATTCCTAAAAGAGGTCAGTTTCAATCAGAATAGCTCAGAGGTAATGTATCTGGTTGTACGACGGAGTATTACACCTTGTTTAACTGACCCTGTCAAACTGTACAGTTCATGGTGTTCTAGTAGATATCCCGAGTGTTATCTAACATGAACGTAAATGAAGTAGGAGATGGGAGTAATAAATGGATCATAAAAATCCAAGTATTGGAGTTGGTATAGACCAACAAGAGAGTAGAAGCTGTTAGTGATAATCGAAGTAGGGAACATTTATTTCCATATAAGAACTTTTTGGTTGAGTGGGATTTGATGAATTCATCAAATTTTGGTGAAACTGCTCAGCTAAATTTCTCTGGTGTTATATATGTATATACATATATCCAAAGTGCGTCGGCGGCAGATCAGCAGATGCTCACCAAACAAGCATCTTGTTCGGGGTTCAATCCCTGGTTACAGACGCACTCATTTACCTCTCTAAACCAGTAGGAAGACTGGTAAAGAGGGAAGGTTGGACATAGGGTCTGCAATCCTATCCCACTACAAAGTAAGTACTGCTACCCAGACTTAAAAGCTCTAGCCTGAGGCCTTATGTTCCATTGCGAATGTAGAGGAATTAACATGTATATATATTTCTTCAAGTGTACTGCTGAAGAGTCCCATACTAGGACCAAACAGCTGTTCAACACTCCCAGGTTTCCCAGTAGTTTTCTAATTGATGTCAGCTCACGATAAAGTCATCCATTATATATATATATATATATATATATATATATATATATATTTAATAGAGAAAGACCAGATTTGCAGTATAAAATGATATCATCATTCTATTTCACAGGTTCCCATCAGCTGCTGCAAACTACCTGAAATTACAGTGGTTTTCAATAATGACATTTCATACTTCTATGTTTGAAAGGTAATAGAGAAAACATTATAAGATGAACGCATCGGAATATAAGTATTACAATTTTTAGTTTAAGTTACCATCAATTTATATGCTATCAAAATATGAAAAAAGGGAGGAGGTGAGAGAAGACAGAAAAATCTAATAATCAGTGTTAGCTTGTACGTCAACATGGCAACTCAAGAAGGTTAAGATTCATCAAACTGAAAACTTGCTTAGTGAGCTGAGCTCACTATTGCGCATGACTAATCAGTGTAATGAAAGAAATGCGGTTACCAAGGTAGTGAGAGATTGACTGCACTCTCTTTCTGTATGCATAAGTTTGCTCTGAGACGTTTGATTGCAATTGCTTCAGCAAATCATAGTAGATTCGCTATCCTTTGAATGCTTCATATTTTGAAGGATTTGGAAATCTCTACAAAATGACCCGTGTCCACAAGGTGTCTGGTAATATATATATGTATATATATATATATATATATATATATATATATATATATATATATATATATATAGCTGTATGACTAACAAATAAACGACGGTGAGTCAAGGGCAGGGGCGTAAAGGGGATGGAAGTGTACCAGAGATTATTATGGATAACAGTTGAGTTATGTTAACATAATAAACAATTTGTTATCAGAGAGAGAACATGAAAATAGATAAAGCAATAAGAAGACGTAATTTGTCTGAATCGTGTAATGTATTTGCGCAACACATTTCGAACAATCTGATCTGTGACACACGGACTTGTCATAGGAATATATATGAAATTAATAAAGAGGTAAGAGGTGAGAAAATAGACTACTTAGGTCAAGTTGAAAGGACATATTCAAGGTCAAAGTAACAATGAAGACCACTAAACCAAATAACAGAGGTAATAGTACATGTGCTATGGTATCAAAACAAAATTTACCAAGGAAGGTTTAATGTGATGACGAATTGTTTTTGAGCGCATAAAGGTGGCTTAAACTTTCAATGTATTTATTTGCGCAACACATTTCGAACAATCTGATCTGTGACACACGGACTTGTCATAGGAATATATATGAAATTAATAAAGAGGTAAGAGGTGAGAAAATAGACTACTTAGGTCAAGTTGAAAGGACATATTCAAGGTCAAAGTAACAATGAAGACCACTAAACCAAATAACAG
Source organism: Trichobilharzia szidati (assembly GCA_944472155.2). Taxonomy (NCBI): domain Eukaryota; kingdom Metazoa; phylum Platyhelminthes; class Trematoda; order Strigeidida; family Schistosomatidae; genus Trichobilharzia; species Trichobilharzia szidati. The sequence continues at coordinate 173,075,708 of OX235279.1, forward strand.
AGGTAATAGTACATGTGCTATGGTATCAAAACAAAATTTACCAAGGAAGGTTTAATGTGATGACGAAATGTTTTTGAACGCACAGAGGTGGTTTTAACTTTCTAATTGCCAGCTAGGGCTTCCACAAACTTTAGGATACGTCCCAAACATATTCCTAAATGGCTCCTGAAACAAATGGAACCTTCAGAACCCATTAATGGTAAGAACAGGCGACAACCTAGCTCCTCTATTGCGAAACATATTATAGAGACAGGACATAAAATTGACGTTAACACATCTTTTAAACCTATCTGTAAAACGTGTTTGGGGTGTATCCTAAAGTTTGTGGAAGCCCTAGCTGGCAATTAGAAAGTTCAAACCACCTCTATGGGTTGAAAAACAATTCGTCATCACATTAAACCTTCCTTGGTAAATTTTGTTTTGATACCATAGCAGATGTACTATTGCAACAACAGAAGACAGGGGCCAGGCAACAGATCGTTTACTAAGGAAATCAACACATATTTATATATTTCCATGTACATTATTATAGATTTATAAAATTATATTTGTAAAGTCTCAGCGAAATTGAAGTGAATAATTCCAACGTTTCGTTCGGCAATCTGGTCCGAACTTCTTCAGGGAATTAATCATTTCAATTTCGCTGAGATTTTACAAATATAATTTTTAAAATGTCTACTTCTCACTCAGCGCTCAATTATTTTGCAACTATCCGGTTAAATCTTGATCACAGTTCATATGAATTATTATAGATTATTGTTAGCTTAAAAACAGTCTTCTGATTGGTTGTTTCTCACTGAAAGTTAATCTTTCATCTCTTCTTGGCTGTTTCTTGAATGTCAGATAATCTATATGCTAACTGTATCTGCCTACGCAAAGCCTTTGTTCTCATTTTTCTCACGACCAATATTTGGGATATAAACATTGACGTAAATTAATGTCTACCAATTTGGCTAGCAGTCAGCTCACATCACATTATTACCTCTGTTATTTGATTTAGTGATCTCCAATTGTTCTTTTCACCTTGAATATGTTCTCCTTTCAACTTGACCTAATTTGTCTATTTTCTCACCTCTTAACTCTTTATTAATTTCATTTATATTCCCATGACAAGTCCGTGTGTGATCAGATTGTTCGAAATGTGTTGCGCAAATACACGAATCAGACAAATTACATCTTCCTTATTGCTTTATCTAAATTCATAAAAGGAACTAAAATTTTTACATTTTTAAAGAGAACATGAAAATATTAAAAACTGCAAAACGCATTACAATAGGAACGATTTTAATAATAATAATAATCATCATTGGCCATCCGAAGGAAACTGTCATGTTAGGGTCAAAGTGATCACCTTTACTTAGTGTTGTGCACAGATATCTGGTTTATAGATGCTAATCAGACAGGCGTTTGCAATTCCAAGTACCTTTCTGGTTTTTTATCCATTGATAACAGTGAACAGCCTGACAGTGTCTTGAAAATGTCGTGTTATTGAACTCTTGGCTGTCTTTCCTTCAGCTTTAATCGACAGTTTGATCGAATGGTATATTAAGTGAGTAGACAGTGGCTTTTTTGTACAATCTATGCATTTGATTCCATAAATACATTCGAACTAAACAGACACAATTCAATGTAACTTGAGTATTCCCATAATTTATTCAGAACAAAATAGTTAGAGCGACCAATTGTGCTTACAATAAATTCTTCTTCAGGCTGTACAATTATAAATCCAATCATTATTTAAGCATACAATAGCCAAATAGGCAAATTAGAGTCATATCAGAAATGTGTATTGTCGAACAAGTATAAGATGGTATGGGACAATAGTCAGTTAGTCTTTTAATATGCATGGTCAATGAGAACATGGGACAAAATGAGATGAAATAATTTAATGATATATATGTATATATATATATATAATGATAATAATAATTTGCTTTATTCCAGAAACAGTACTAGTGGTACAGTGTGGAATTTTCAGCACATATCTACAATATTTGCATCTAATTTTATCAAACATTTAAAGGGAGTATTTCAAAAAGAATAATTATAAAGGCAACAAAAAAACAGGAAAAACACAAAATAATATATATATATACTGGGTTATTATTATATGCTGTTTATTTTCCTTCCTACTTCTTGGTATTTTCTTCGCATTTAAGATTATTTTGTGTTTTTCTTGGTTTTTGCTGTTGGTGTCTTTATATTTATTATATATATATATATATATAGGCTAGACATAAGTTCAAGGTTGAAAATAACGACAACAGTGATTGTTACAATGATAACGGTGATGTGGTTTAAACTTAAAAGTACTATTGGTGAATGATAGTCAAATAATAATAATGAGAAATACGAGTTTTGCAACATACTAAGTTTGTTATAATGAAGGTTTTTGTATTTCCCAATGAATGAAAAACAAAACGATATTTTTATTTTTACTGACGTTTCGCTATTTAATGCTGCTGTTAATAGCTTTATCAAAGTATTATTAAACCGGAATTTTACAAAATCTCAGCATATATATATATATAACAAAGAGTTATGGGGTGAGAAAATAGACTACTTAGGTCAAGTTAAAAGGACATATCGAAAGTCAAAATAACAATGAAGATCACTAAACCAAATAACAAAGGTATTAGTACATCTGTTATGATATCAAAACAAAGTTTACTAACTTGGTCATCGTTCGTCAGTATGGGTCATTTTTCGCTGTCAAGTTGGTCAATTGGTAAAGATAACAAAAACAGGTTTAGATTGTTGGATTTGATCAGTGTGTAAAATTATAGAAGCAGTGTGTGTTTACATAGTGAACTTGCTTATTACATTCGTGTTGATTTTTTTCACTTCATGGGGGAGGGGAGGGAGGTGTTGTAACCAGGTCAGATTCTGTTTTAGTCCATCATTTCTATTCAGGCAATTTTGATTCCACTTGATATGAAGTGCTTCTGATATTAGACGTTCTTTGTGATATCTGAAGTTTTTCTGGATTATTTCAATATTGTCAAAATCATTTTTGTGGCCTGATTATACAGTATGTAGACCTATGGCTGATGATTTCTCAAGTTTTTCTAGTTCAACCGGATTTCTCGGTAGTCGAATAGATTTTCTACGGTGTTCATTTCTTCTGATTTTGGTTTCTCGAGATGTTTTTCCGATGACAATATTGAAATAATCCAGAAAAACTTCAGATATCACAAAGAACGTCTAATATCAGAAGCACTTCATATCAAGTGGAATCCAAATTGCCTGAATAGGAATGATGGACTAAAACAGAATCTGACCTGGTTACAACACCTTCCCCCCATCAAGTGACAAAACCAACACGAATGTGATAAGCACTTTAATTATGTAAACACACGCTGCTTTTATAATCTTATACACTTATGAAATCCAACAATCTACACATGATGGTTTTGTTATCTTTACCAATTCACCAACTTGACAACTAAAAATGCCCCCATGCTGAAGAACGATGATCAAGTTAGTAAACTTTGTTTCGATACCATAACAGATGTACTATTACCTTTGTTATTTGGTTTAGTGATATTCATTGGTATTTTAACTTTCAATATGTCCTTTTAACTTGACCTAACTTGTTTATTTTCTCACCTCTTAACTCTTTGTTATATATATGCTGAGATTTTGTAAAATTCCGGTTTAATAATACTTTGATAAAGCTATTAACAGCAGCATTAAATAGCGAAACGTCAGTAAAAATAAAAATATCGTTTTGTTTTTCATTCATTGAGAAATACAAAAAATCCTTTATTATAATGAATATCATATAACCAATGCCCAAATATTTTCTCAAACTGTTAAATGTGAACTTGGTTTGTACATGTATACTAAGTTTGTCTTATATTCGTTTTATCATGATGTCGTTTAACTTCTTATTAATCTGCTCCATTTACATGATAGGCTGACGCATACAAGCGTTTTTACAGCAACTAGAACAGTGTATTGTTGACTTCCATTTCTTTTGGATTTGTTGATAAGCCTCTCATGATATCCATTCCTAAGTGGAGAAACTGTTTAGGGTCTTTATTTCATATTCAACCATTGTCCCGACTGTGTTTCTGTATTTAGTGTCTTGTCTATAAAGGCTTTCTGAATATTGATCTTCTCCCTGTACCATTAATCCTTTTCACTGCAGAAACGTTTAGAAATCTAATGGTAGCAATTTCTTTTTGTTCAGTTATGAAGGTTAACATGAGGGTGGTATGAGTTGAGTTTTGACAACAAGCTTCTTTTTCTCTTGTCTCTACGTTGCTGTTGCAGACAATAAAAATGTCACCTTCATATCTCTGATAACATTTTATTTGGTGAAAATTACTGTCCCGATGCGTCAAGATCTAGCCGGCTTAAGAACAAGTCCGTGTAAATTGGCCCCCGGGGTATATCCATTGTGGTATCATCATTTTTTACGGAATAGTTGGTCATTGAAGTGAAAGTAAACGTCATTACGACATAAAAGCAACAGTATCCTCAACTGAGTTCTTGGACAATGCACAATTAATCGTCTTTCAATAGTCTTAATGCCTATCGCTTTCAGGTCGACGGTGTTTTTGACAGACTGGAGGAAATTACAGGCTATGTATGTTTGCGTAAAAAGTTTCCGTCTTGGCACTAGCAGCTTGCATAGTCTCTGGGCTGCTGCCCTGTGATATAGTAGACTTGTAATTAAAAGTGTGTCTCAGCGACGAATTCACCGTACACTGCTTTATCAGCACTTATAGTTTGTTCTAAATGGCTTTTGAATTCGTCTCCAGTAAGAGACTGCATTCCGGCTGAAGTTGAAGAGTTCTCAGGTTGCAAGTTAGTTAACAATTTAGACTGTCCACTGGATTATTCAGGTCATAAAATATGTGATCTGCTTGAAGCTATAAATCGTAGTCACAATAGCTAGTATATTCACAAAAAATTATATATACTACTGAATTGATTGAAATGAGTAGTTGTACACCACTCACGTGAACCAGTAGTGCTTGCTGGCACCGAGATCGAGGCAGTCTAAACACTGGGCAGCCGTTCAAGCTAAACACAGCACAGATGACCTGGAGTCAACCAATCGGAGGAAAATAAGCTAATCTGTGTACAAAACAGTATTTCCATGCAAAAAATTGGTTTCAAGAAGTGTAAAAATATTCGTACAGCATAACGTTCCTTGAAATCATGTGAGAATAACTCACAGGAGGCGTAGGTATTCATCCAAAATAAGTACTGTTCAGTGTTTCGCTGTGTAAGGCACAGATTGTTCAGTAGAATTCAGTAGTACGTCGTTGGGTTTAGCTTCGAGAGTATGATTAAGGTTAGGTCTAAATTAAGCTAAGGAGATAGGGATAGATTGGACATATTCGTTGAGGAGGCCGTTGAATGAGATTTACGATTCGAACTCTATGAATTTGGCGTGACTCCAACTTTGACATGGATGTGAGGATGAAATTTAAAGCTGTCTGAAGAAGATTTCAGAAAACAGCATCAAAATGACAATGTGTTGTTGAAGCAGTATGCTTAACTCGGAAGTCAAGGGAATACTAATTCTAATGTTATAATAATAAGGTCAGAATAGATTTCAGATTAGGTTTTACTTTAAAGCAGTTTCCCGGATAGAATTATTCCCAATAATCCTTAAAGATATTCGTTAATAATAATAATAAAGTCGATTTATCCACCATAAGTGAATTGTTGTCCATGTAATCTGTGGCATTCTGCCTCATAGTATGCGTGCACACGTTCACTTGTATCACTCTCAATTATGCCTTTGCTTATTTCCGACTATTGCATAAATTGGTGTTGTTAGGTTAGGTATAGGTGTATTGCGATGTTATTGATGCAATACACTGTCTATATGATGTCCACTTATCTCCAATAATCCTGTGATGAATTAGTCTGTTGATGTGATTATATTCATGTTGGCGCACTAAACGCATTACTTTTCTCTCTCTCTCTTCTCCTCTTTCGAGCTAGGATACAAAAACAAACATTGACCCCAAAAAGAGATCAGAGATTGAATAGGTCGAGTAAACAATTTATCCTCTGGCTAATTCACGCATATTTTGTATGATATGTCCTTAATCGATCTTTCTTCAAGGCACTATGGTAACCCAGTGTAGTATAGTATACGTAAACATAACGGTGTTTAAAATCAATTTATGTACATATAGTTAACAAGTTTTTCATTAATATTCACAAATAATCCCCCATCCAAGCTAATTAATAAAAAAAATAAAACAAAAGTAGTTCCATATCAGTTTGTTTATTAGATATATCACACAGTATTCAAACAGTATTACAGGATGACGAAGTTTAAAACACAATTTATTCATTGTTCATAATCATATCATCAGTTGTAACCACACAACTTCGAAACTTTCGTTTTATAATTCTCGTTATTCCTACCTATTCGTCGTCGTAGGGCTAGTAGAATTTTCCAGATATCTGAATGCACAGGTGTTGAATCATTCCTATTACACGTCTTTGCAGTTGATTCGATAAACCAAGCTACTGTTATCAATCTCTCCCTCCACACTGCTACATTAGATTTTAACTGTTATCTTATTATTATTATTCCCTTTGGTTCCTAGTGGAACATAGGGCTTTAACTGCACATCTCCACTTGTTTCTGTCTTCTGCTGTGCTTTCCACCTGCGTCCATGTTAGTCCATACTGTTTCAACTACTCTTCACACGATCTCCTCCGTGTCAACCTTGGACGTCCCACTCACCGCTTCCCTTTCGGGTTCCACCCGAGTGATGGCCTGACGCGTGATGTCACCAAGCGGCCTCCTCAGCGAGTGTCCAATCCATCCATCTCCACTTTCTTCTGCATATTTGTTGAGCGATTGGTTCTTGTTTTGTTTGTTCCCATAGTTTCTTGTTGGTGATTGTTTCCGGCCATCTGATCTTCAGTATAGAGCGAAGACAGTTGTTGATAAAGGTCTTTAACAGGCTGTTGGAAATATTCTCTGTGACCCGTCAAGTTTCTGATCCGTATAGAAGAACTGACTGAATTGACGTTTGTATTGAAAATCCGAAATTTTTTGTTGAGTGTTGCTGAGTGACGAAGATTTCCAGATTGGTTTCAGGTTGATGAATGTGTTTCTCGCCTTCCCGATTCTCGATTTGACATCCTTGTCCGTTCCTCCTGTAGTTGGAACAATGCTCCCTAGATAAATGAATGAAGTAACCTCTTTCAAATCCTACGAGTAGATGGTGATTGGTGCTGGATGTTGCTGTTGTTGTTGTTGCTGGTTGGTTATTTTCATAACCTCGGTCTTGTCTATGTTCACCTGGAGTCGTGTCTTTGCTGCTTCTTCGACCAGTTTGTCGGTTTTCGCTTGTAAGTCATCGATTTTGTTTGAAATCAGACATAAGTCATCCACGCGCGAAATCCAGGTCTTCTAGGTTCTTCACGTCGGTCCAGGATATCCCTGTCTTCTCGTTTCCCACTGTCTGACGCATAATCCAGTCCAGTCCACCACAATTAGGAATATCATTGGTGATAATAAGCACCCTTGTCTGACTCCTGTCTTCACTTTAAACGCCTAACTGAGTTTTCCGTTGTGGATGACTTGACATGTGCCGTTGTCGTACAGCTGTTGAATAAGGTTGTATAGTTGTGTGTAATTGCATGTAGTGAGTGGTGTAGTTGAATGTTTAATAGGAATGACTCAACATCTTACCACTCGGACATCTGGAAAATTCTACTACCCCAACAACGACAAATAGGAGAGAACAAAGAAAACTATAAAACTCAAGTTTCGAAGTCGTGTGATTATAATTGATGAGAGGATTATGAACAATAAATTGTTTTCGAAATGTCATCCAGTAGATAATACTGTTTCACTCACTGTGTGATATATCTAATAAACATATAACAGACAATCTGTTCCCACGGTGTACTATTCTCACATATTCCCACATTTCAATACTGCATTAACAAACAACGGAATGCTGTACATGCATTTAAACATTCTATTTCATGTCGTTTAATGTAAACCAAAAGTACACGCTCAGTGATTGGTTAAAGAATATAAACTGTATAAATATAAATAGCTGTTTGATCAATTGACAATATGTCTTTGCTTCTTTGTCTTGCCTTCTGCTGTTACAGAATTGCATACTACCATATTGCCCAAGTTTTACACATGCATTAAAACGAAGAGGCTTTTCCTGGTAAATTAATTTCCCCTAGTTGCAGAGTTACATTTTTACACCTGTTTTCTGTCTCCACAACAAAAGAGATGAACTGTCGCAAGCATAGTTGGTAATATAATCAATCACTAAATAGGAGGAGTTGATTAAGAGTAACAGAGTTAATAAATAAGATGAATAATTTAATATGGATGAATTGTAATCATGGTCCATACAGAAACAAAACACAAATATCACGTAAGAACTCGAAAGGAATAGAAAAACAAAACTAGGACGAAACAGCTGTCCAGTACTCTCAGGTTTTCCAATGGTTCTGTAACCGATGTAAGTTAATGATGAAATCCTGGAACCAAGGAAATAGAAGGGTTAAACAAACTACTCGATTGTCAACAACAAAGTCATTATCATGATAGAGTAGAAGAGGTTTTAGAATTTTTTCTTGAGTATACAGAACTCCAGTTTCTTCATCTGGATGGCTAAAACTGCAGCAATGCAGAAGACGCGATTGCGTATTGTCTTTGACAGGTTGTTCTTCACTTTGCAGATCACTTTAGAGTGAGAATTTGTTGAGCGTCGACGAAGTGTTCAATTACTACACTACTGTATAGAGCCACCTATATCTTTCTGCAATCAAGCTGGATAGTGTTATCCACCACTTTTAAACAAGATATGCAGTGTCATCTACTTTCCAGTTTTGAAGGTGCACGTGTGTGTATGGTTTATCGATCAAGCGTTGGTTTGCAGGGGTCTACTTGGTCACAGATTTGATGCCAAAGTGACATCGCACCCACCGAGTTTGCTTTGTACTTGGAACGTTCTAGATTCGAGCCCCGGTGGAAATTCACGAACTAAGACGAAACAGTTGTTCAACACTTCTTGGTTTTCCAATAGTTATCTAAGTGATGTCAGTTTGTCATTAAACCTGTAATATAAGTGTCTGGTGTTTTGATAAAGAAATCAAGGTCGATGTTGAAACATTCATAAACAACTATCCAAACAAATTTGTCTAATCAGAGGTATGAGGATATACACTCATCTATGACAATGGAGGCAAGGATAAAAATATATCACATTTTTAACTTCACTACTTCGCTTCACCTACTAACAACCTACAAAATACAAAAGTTATCAAAGACCAAAATGTAAATATAAAACATAAGTAAAAACTATTTGACTGCTTAGAGGAATCAGCCAGAAATTTGTGATGTACCTTCCTGAACTACACATCCGCTTTTGACTCTGCACACATATGGCTTCTGTTAAATAAGCTTCCTTTGACACAAACCGGGTTCGTCGACTGATAACTGGATGCATTCGTATTTCTCGAACAGAATGCGGTTTACTGTATGTGAAGGCAAATCTTCCTCTGCCTTGCTTACTGAAGTCGGTGTCCCTCAATGTGCTCGTCTGTCTCCGCTTCTCTTTTCTTTTTGCTTACTTGACTTCTGTCTTTCGGAAGAAGTCAACTTCGTTAAATACGCTGACGATCTGACTGTCTCGTTGCCAGTTACGGCCTGATCTGACTGTTACAAACCTAATAAATAGTTCGTCCACAATGTACTTGTATCAAACGAGGCACTGAAATAAAAACTAAATCAAGCGCATTAAATAGCTGAGAATATTTCTTTCCTTTGATCTTTTTTGGTTATCTCATATCTTGTGGATTTCTAAGATGTTCTGTTCAACCTTCTAGATTAAGAAGTTAAGACAATCAAGTATCAATCAACCTCTACTCCTACGATTTGTTAACTCTTGCATCTTACCATTTTCTTTATCGCTCTCCCATAGTGTTTCCTGGGCTTCTCGAAAAGGACCATATCATAATGATGAGGAGAGTATTAAGGTTGTCAGTAGGGTAAGAAGGATGTGCCTTTAAGTCAGGTCGTCGTTATTGTAGTCGAAAGATACATGAACTCATTAGAGAAATAGGTTAAACTCATTTTGTCTGACTCTCAGCACCCTCTTTATTCACAATCCTTCGTTTGCGTCTCATCGGGTAGGACTGGAAGTCATTACAGATTATTATATGCTCTCAAAACTAAGTGCAAAAACTCAAAGATACCGTGCTTTAAGAAATATTGAGAATACGGTTGCAGCAAAGAAAATTTTGTTTTTGACGAAGTCATCAACTAGTCTGTATACTCATGTATTTGTAGTGAATAGGTGAGAAAGTTCCAGAGTTGTTTCCGGTCAAGGTTCAAATTAATAAAATTGTAGAAAAGGTGATTAAAATGTAACAATAAACAAGGAGATCCGATGAAAAAACACACTAAAGGGTCATAATTACTGAGGAGATTGACTTTTTGTGCCATTAGGGATTGAAAATGTAGTAATAACAAAATAAACAGGAAGTATGGATAAGAAAGGTAGTAGGATAATCATTATTGAGAGTACTGACTTTTTATGACGTTCATGGTAGGGACAACGATTGGACGTATTTCTTTTGGATACCTATACGTGGGCTTGAACTTTTGGATAGCTATTGCCTCAGCTATTCCCAGATGCCTTGATTTCACTCCCTTTGAGAGGTTTGATCGGATCATGTATATAACTTTGAAGGACTTTTCAAATATAGCTGAATGTCCTAAATTCACTCTCACCTAACTATACACACCCTTGCATTTCCCCTATTGCTAACCATGCTGGATAGTATTCCCGAGGGTGTTTTACAAGCCAACACATGGTACAACCAATGTATTCACCTCCACAATACTAAGTGAAGTGGTATATGCATGTTGAAATGGCCTAATACGGTAGCTTATCTTGCAAAAATACATGTTATTCGTAGGCTGGCGACGAAGTATGTTTCACTGAGAGATTTCGAAAGCCATTTACGGGGAATTTCTTCTTCGGTATCACTCTTAAATTCAAGGTCAAGCATCAGCATGTTTTTGGAGGCGACTTGAACCTATTCAGAAGTCTTCTTTAGTTTTAGATTGTTGATACCATATTTGTTCTGCGTTGCATGGGGTGGAAAAAGCGTTAAGCGTAAAACTTTTTACTTGCTACGTGTGACTAAGAAAATGAGTGGCCCTTTGATCTCCCTATTTGTAATTTATGATGACACTTTTTCTATAATCTTGTAGTTTTAGCTGTTAATATTATCATTATTTTATACTTTTGGTAAATTTCTCAATTTATTGTTACTTCTAGAGGCAAAAGTTGTTATTATCAATTTCGGTTACCCATACCATGTAGTGTTTTTGCTGTTGAATAAATTAGATGCAATAGTGCACCAAATGCTGATAACTGAGTGCTGTATCATAAGTACCATTTGGGAATAAAGCATATAATTATTACTATTACTATTATTCAATAATTCTAAGCACAATAATGGGACATGAGGCATGAATGAATATAAAACAAGTAATAATCGAAGGAACCAGATTATGTGGGAATTCATGTGAACTGTGATCAAGATTTGATCGAATAGTTCCAAAATAACTGGAGGCCGAGTCAGATAAGGGTGAATCGAAACCTGTTGCTAAGATGTGGGTTAGGACAGTGGTGATTTCTTACCGCAAAGAAACATTGGATGACATGAAGTGACTCCTTAACAGTCATGAAATAAGAGTGTATTTTTGTGCAACGGATAGCTTACACCCATCACTGGTGAAGGTTTAGGATAATAAAATAGAAGAAGATAACTAAGAAAATTGCGTGTACCGGATCAGTTGTGGAGATTGTGACGCTTTATATGTAGGAGAAACTTTCAGACAGGTAAATGTAAGACTGTAGGAACATAAACAATGTCTAAAAGTGGTTCCAAAGACCTCCACAGATTTAAAGAAGCTAGAAAACAGATTGGCGATTGCACTACAATAGAAAGAAGAGAACACGAAGTTCAGCAAAGATATCTTTTCGGAGATTTCATTTTCAAAAGCTGTACAATCGCATTTAAATACATTGTTTTACATGGATACATAATTACGACGGCGAATAAAAGGTGACAATTATTTTCAACTAGGTCTGGTTTTTACGAGAGGCTTAGAAACAAAATTACACGGGATTAGAACGGATAAAAAGTGTATAAAAAATGAGCATGGAAACAAAACTGAAATAATAATTTTAACTTGAAATGGAAGTTAGGAAGTGTGAATATAGATTACGAGAGCCTTAGAAACACAAAAATTGCACAGGATTAAGATATAATTGTGAAATAGTTATTTGAAACGAATTATAAATGTGAGGGGACCTTGACGCTCACATGCCAAGTAATCCACAACGGGAAACTTACGGAGTACTTCGAAGTGAGGACAGGAGTAAGACAAGCTGGCTGCCTACTATCGCCAATGATTTTCCTGATTGCAGTAGATTGGATAATACGACAGACAACGGGGAATGAGGAAACATGCATAAAATGAACTCACACAAAAAACTTGGAGGATCTGGACTTCGCCGATTTGATATATGTCTGATTTCCAACAAACTGGAAGATATGCAAGCGAAAAGCAACAAGTTGGCAGAAGAAACATCAAAGATAAGAGGGACTTCAAGTGAACATAGAGAAAACAGAGGTGATGAAGATTCCTGGCCAACACCACCAACAGCAACAACAACAACTGACAACAATCAGCATAAATGGAAGGAACCTGAAAGAAACAACCTCCTTTACCTACCTACCTGGGAAGCATCGTTTCAACTACAGGCAGACGGAACTGATGAGGATATCAAAGCAAGGATCGGGAAAGCAAGACAAGCTTTCACTACTCTCAAGTCTGTGTGGAGGTCAACAGCACTCAGCGTCAAAAATAAGATTCGGATTTTCAACTCCAATGTGAAGTCAGTCATTGCTACTATACAGATCAGAAACTTGGTCGGCGCATCATGAAGAGCACTTCAAACAAACTACAGACCTTCATTAACAGCTGTCTTCGCTGAATACTCAAGATCAGATGGCCAGACAGAATCAGCAACAGGGATCTCTGGGAGCGAACCAACCCAACAGGAACCGATTGTGAAACAAATATGCAGGAAGAAATGGAGGTGGATTGGATTGGCCATACTCTGAGCAATGAAACCATCAAGTGACATCACTAGACAAGCCATTGCTCCAGTGGAACTCGAGAGGGAAGTGGCGAGTTGGTCGTCAGTGTGAGGGTGACTTGGAGGAGGTCATGTGAAGAGGAGATGAAAACGTGTGGGCAGACTTGGAGCCAGGTGAAAACGTTAGCAGAGAACCGAACGCAATGTAGACGCGAGGCTGAAGCCCTATGTTCCTCTAGGAATTAAAGGAAGCAATAATAATAAATGTGAGCAGGAAAAGCTTGGAAACAAACTTAAAATAACTGTTTTTATAACTGAAAAAATGGGGTGAAGCGAATGAAGACAGAAACAGGATACAAAATTGACTTTGATAGAACTAAGGTGCCACAGAAAGGTTTTGGTTCGTATAAAGAAAGACTGACTGTAGAAGCCAAGCATATATTGGTCAATCCCAAAATTTTGAACAGACGTGAAGGTGTGATGTTAGCTGATGCATGGCAAGTCTTGATTAATAAATAAAAAATAATTGGATATGTATCACTAATTAATTTTACTTGGTCTAAATTCCTGATTGTCTATATCTTCTTATGGAGAGGCTAACAAATGATTTACAGCTGTTTCCCCTTACACACTGTACCTCATTAAACTGAATGAGGTTTAATAAAGACTGATACGTTGAAAAACCTACTAAATGTTGAATCTTCTTAACAACTTCAGCAGAAAAGGTTATATATATTCAGCATACCAATCGCCTATGTCAAATATAAGATGACGCTGCAGAACTGGACTGCCCTGAATCCTACCTCATAGATAGAGAGGGTGAAGCAGTCGCTTGTGTTGACTACTTCACTCATTCAAGAAGTTACCACAGAACTAATGCACCGATTGACTGTTGAAGGGTATCGCAACATGGATACGAAAAGCTGATTTCGTCTCCGCCAACCTACGTCAGTATCCAGTACCGCTGAAGTAACAAGTTCTTGATTTTTGAGGAATTTATTTAACACTGCATATTTTTTCTGCTGGCTTGTTTCTATTTTCTGTAAAGTGAATGTATGTATACCTGTAAATAAGTGTTTCTCACTACCTCTTTATCGACCTATTTTTGAAAAATCTTCGCTACTTCTTACTAAAACACACTTAAAAATGGATCGAGCGATATTGTCTATGCACTTGTCGATTGACTGAAAGATTTGTCGATTTGTGTTCACTTACTCAATCACCAACCACTCCTACCTCCCAGTTGTTATTTTAATTAAAACTTCGTATTTTTAATTTCATGCTTGAAATTAATATTAATTATTTTTAGATATTCCCACTGTTAACATTAAAATAAGACAGTATAGGTGAACAATATTGTGTTTTCAAATTCAATCATTGTAAGATTTCTTTTCTGTGATATACATAGATTTTATGTTAGATGGTTGACAGCAATCGGCAGGAAACCCATAGGAGGGGCCTAGTTTTCGTGCATGTTGACACCCATCAGTCAGCAAGATTTCTCAGTTTTGAAGGGAGTGATGTCCTCTCTGAGATCCGAATCTACATCATCCAGCGATGAGGTCAGAGATATTTTAATTTAATAATAATAATAATGATAATAATAATTTGCTTTATTCAAGAAACAGTACTAGTGGTACAGTGTGGAATTTTCAGCACATGTTTACAATATTCGCATCTAATTTTATCAAACGTTTAAAAGGAGTATTTCAAAAAAATATATAAAGACAACAACAGCAAAATAACAAACACAAAAAACAAAAATAATAAAAAAATGTGAAAAAATACCAAGAAGTAGAAGGGAAAATAAACAACAGAAAATAATATCTCAGTAATGGGTAGTGGAAGCTATGATATGATTATGCATGGTGACAGTAAAGCTGTAGTCATACAAGAAGTTATGAAATGATATTTAAGAATGTTTATCGCCAAGATGATCAGTTAATTTGGTTGAAACAACTCTAAACAATTATAAAATAACATTTCAGGGTTGTTGTTTTGTTTTTTATTGTCAGGCCTGATGCAGTGTTTGTAGTAGTAGTGTGAGTAATCCTGCATAATACAAAATTTTAAGATGGTGATAATGGCGTTCACAACCAAGGTTGTCAGTTAATATTGCCGAAAAATAGAAAAAAAACAAAACAGCATTACATGATGTTTAATGACAGGGAAATTTTGTACTACTTATAGTGCTAATATAGTTGGAACCAGTGGACACACAAAAGAAGGAATACAGTAAAGTACAAAAAAGCAAGCCAATGTAAATAACTTAGGTAGCTAAGTATGTTTGAGAAGGAGTTCACTATAGAATACAAAATAAAAGAGAAATAAAAGAGCCTAAAATTATGTTATTAACAACAAATCAAGTCACAGGTTTCGTGCTTAACATTGTCTCTGTCGCTTAGAACACGGGCCAAATATGGTATCGTTGAGTTCCTGTACTTGGTTGTACGAGCATAAATTATTTTATACTGATTTCTGGTTCTACTTGATGAGATACAAGGCGAGAGTTGGGAATAGAGGGGGTGTTGGGGGTCGGAGAGTATGGTTTTAGACCATTTTTCGCATGTATTCAGATGCCTTTGAACTAATGTAGTGACGAGCTGACTGAGTTTTACACCACTAGTCCTACTGACTACCTTAACATCCTTCTGAGGAATGTTGAAGGTAGTTAGCTATTAGGGCTTACAGTTGACCTCCTGTAAGACTCCAACGCATGCACTGACTATTCACTGATGATGGAATGTATCTATAGTCCTTATTGATGGTGTTGATTGAATTCTACGGCTCACCAATGTGGCGCATCCTGAATGGATGTGAGGTGGTTGGAGGCAGAGGAGTTCAAACTTCAGAAAGGACATCAATCACTTCAAGCGACTGCATATACTTTTGTTGATGAATACCAACAAACATAAAGCCTAGATCATCGAGATCTTGCCATCTGATTACCTGAAATCACCTGACGTCAGTTCAAAGAGCATAGTGAAACCAAGTCACCTAGCTTGATGATTACACCTCGTAAACTTGACTGACAGTCAGTTCACTCTGTATCAGCGTTCCAATGACTAGAAACATGAAAATTTGGTTAATACACAGTGACTAATCAATGTATTTTTTAAAGTATTCGTTTTGTAGGGTTTTGTTTGATTCGTTACAGGATTTCATCATAAGCTGACATCAGTTAGAGAACCATTGGAAAACCTGAGAGTACTGGACAACTGTTTCGTCCTGGTTTGGGACTCTTCACCTGTACGCACTCGCCACCAGAGTTCAAACCCAGGACCTTGTGATTACAAGGAGAGCTCTTAGACCATTGAGCCACTGGGACCCGATCCAATGGCTTATGAATTCTAACTTCTGTTAATTAGTGGCATAGCGCGGCCACTTCGCAATGTCTTCTTCTATGAGTTACTGCCTCACCTTCAACCTACTGTACTTTACTGGTCATGGCTTCCCACTAGAACCCCAGGTAACCGCCTGGATCGAGTCCCAGTGGCTGCTGAGTGGTCTACGAGCTCACCTTGTAACCAGAAGTTCCTGTGTTTGAACCCTGGCGGTGGGTGCATACTGATGAAGAGCCCCAAACTGGGACGAAACAACCGTCCAGTACTCCCAGGTTTTCCGATGGTTTTTCAACTGATGTCAGCTCATCATGAAATCCTGCAACTAATCAATGTATACTAAGCTTTATAAATGCATAGAATTTTAACCACTGTGCGTCGGTGGCACAGTGGTTGGGACTCTCGCCGACCATGCACATGGTCCGGGGTTCGATCCACTGCCGACGCACACCCGATATCTATGGTCGGCCTGCAAAATTTGGGCTACCGATATCACATGCTGAAAATGCCATACTTGTACTGAAAATACGGTGTGGCATCAAGTGTAAAATTGTGGATCATAGACAATTGTTAAGTGCCGTAAACATAACAGTATTGACAACGATTTTTATATCGATATTCGTAATAGTAATGATATTATTAATAGTGGTAATCTTATTAGTATCAATATTTCTATTATTATTATTATTATTAATGCCAGTGTTAACAGTAATTGACGCAGGTGGCAGTGAGATTAACGAAGACAGTATGACAACATAAACAATGCAATAATTACATTCGTTTGAAGTCATATTAAGTAAGGAGTTACGTGATACTAAGTATGAAGTAAGTATATAACAAAAGTTTAAATAAATATCATGCGTGCACGAAAGAAGTGAAAAATAAGGAATGAGTGTGGAATTTTAGTGACAAATTTATTTGGTAAATTTGCCATGTTTGGGGGAGAGATGAAGGTATCGTTGTTATTATTCCCTTGGGTTCCGAGTGGAACACAGGGCTTCAAGAACACATCTCAAGTTAGTGCTGCTTTATGAAGTCATCTCATGCTGATCCCATTATTATCCTGAGCTCTCATCTACTCTTCACACAGTCTCTTCCATGTCACCATCGGACTGCCAACTCCTCGTTTTCCATTCGGGTTCCACTCGAGATTATACTTGGCACGAAGTGTCACTCAACGGTCTTTTCAGTGTGTGTCCGAACTATCTATCTCCATTTTCTTCCGAATATTTATTGATTAGTAGTGTTATGATGCTAGATCTTTTGTCACAACGTCACTGCTTAACTACTGACCAGTGTCCACTTAACTGGTAAAGCAGAACACTCGAGAATCAGCGGTAAAACCAGGTTCCTTTATTTTGACAAAAGTGACTGTATTTATACAGAAAATAAGGTAGACTGGAAATCAACCAATCCGGTTGAGAGTTGGAATTGTGCAAGCGTCCAATCAGAAGCAGGAACAATTGCATGTCAACGACTTGTTAATAACGCGATAATAACTTGACTGAGACATGATAATGACCTGATAATTGCATGTGTTTTGCCTCTTCCTAACAAGGCTTCCCCATCAGTTTGTTCCCAGAGTTCCTTGTCGCCACTTCTTTTTGGCTGGCCTTCGCATCTTCACTATACAGGCAACGATAGCAGCTGTTGATAATAGTCTGTAGTGGCCTGTTAGAAATGCTTCGAGTTTCTGACCTATACAGAAGATCTGACTTAACAGTAGTGTTGAAAATCCGAATCTTGTTCTTTATGCTGCAGAGTACAGAAGATTTCCAAACTGATTTCAGATTGATAAAGGCGTATCTTGCCTTTCCGATCCTGACTGGCTTTGACATCTTCATCCGTTTCGACTGCCTGTAGTTGGAAAAATGCTTCCTAGATAAGTGCTGATTGGTGCTGGTTGTTGCTGCTGTTACTGTTGGTTGGTTATCTTCATCACCTCCGTCTCCTCTATGTTCACTTGAACTTAAAGAGGAAAAGGTAGGACAAAGTTTTATTTAGGTCTTAATGCGAACGCCATCATTACTGGGAATTGTAGGTGTACGTGCAGATGAGGAATCCTGAATTGGGCGGAATTCACATCCTGGATTTGACTGTTAGTCACACAATCACTGGTCACATCTATAATATGGAGAAGCAAAATAAGACCAGTCTACAGAATTCTCATCGCTATGACTGTGTACAAAGGCTGAGTTTGAATTCCAATCCCAAAGGTCAGACAGTATACGGTAAATACTTCTCTTGATAACTACTACCAATTAAATGCAGCAAAGTCAAGCTTCTTATTGATTTTGCGTGACACTTTTTATAGATGCAAAGGAAGACGCTCTGCAGTGAGTCTATTCAGTTGTCTGGGTATGAATGCACAGCGGAGCGGTGCCAGTCCAGTACTCCTTGGTTACCAATGGTTCTCTAACTTATATCAGGGCTAAATCGAACCTGAAACTATTTAGATTTCTATAAAGAAACACCTGAAAATTAATCCGATACTCACTAGGGACTGACTACAGGATGGAACCGTCTAGAGTTCTAGTAAGAAGTCGTGATCAGTGGAGTTCACCAAGTCAGGTGTGAGGACAAATTACTCGCAGATGATATCAGTTTGTTCCCATGCGTCTCCATTGCGTTCGGTTCTCTGCTAGAGTTTTCACTTCCAGTCTGCCCACGCTTCTCCCTCATTGGTGGCTCTAAAAACTGCGAATTTACCGAAGACGGCCATTGGATTTCGTCCCAGTGTCTGAATGGCCAACAAGATCGCATGGTTGCCTAAATGTTCTGGTTTTGATCATTGATGGAGTCATAGACGCTTACGCCTGGAGAGTCCCAAACTAGGACGAAACAGATGTCTAACACTCCCTGGTATTCAACGGTTCCTTAAATGATATCAATCCTTGACCAAACTTAAGAGATGGATAGTTATTATTGTGTCGTTTTACTTCACCAAACTGGATTTTAATTTTTTTTTAATTTTTAATTTTTGATTACAGCTTGATGCCACACCGTATTTTCAGTACAAGTATGGAATTTTCAGCATGCATATCGGTAGCCCAAATTTTACAGGCCGACCATGGATATCGAGTGTGCGTCGGCAGGGGATCGAACCCCGGAACATGTGCATGGTCGGCGAGAGTCCTAATCACAGTGCCACCGACGCAGTATAATTCATAGAAACTGTGGTGAGAGCTGTCTGCTAGCCAAAATTGATGGACAGCATTTGACCTCAGATCGAAGACACACAAGCGAAAACCGACAAACTGGTCGAAGAAGCAGCAAAGACACGACTCCAGGTGAACATAGACAAGACCGAGGTTATGAAAATAACCAATCAACCAGCAACAACAACAACAGCAACATCCAGCGCCAATCACCATCGACTCGTAGGATTTGAAAGAGGTTACTTCATTCACTTATCTAGGGAGCAATGTCTCAACTTCAGGAGGAACAAACGAGGATGTCAAATCGAGAATCGGAAGGCGAGAAACACATTCATCAACCTGAAACCAATCTGGAAATCTTCGTCACTCAACTCAGCATCAGCAACAAAATTCGGATTTTCAATACAAACGTCAAGTCAGTCAGTTCTTCTATACGGATCAGAAATTTGGCGGGTCACAGAGAATATTTCCAACAGCCTGTTACAGACCTTTATCAACAACTGTCTTCGCTCTATACTGAAGATCAGATGGCCGGAAAGAATCACCAACTAACAAGAAACTATGGGAAGAAGCAAAACAAGAACCAATTGCCCAACAAATATGCAGGAGAAAGTGGCGATAGATGGATTGGACACTCGCTGAGGAGGCCGCTGGGTGACATCACGTGTCAGGCCATCACTCGAGTGGAACCCGAAAGGGAAGCGGTGAGTGGGACGTCCAAGGGTGACATGGAGGAGGTGGTGTGAAGAGGAGTTGAAACAGCATGGACTAACATGGATGCAAGTGAAAAGTGAAGCAGAAGACAGAAGCAAGTGGAGACGTGCAGTTGAAGTCCTATGTTCCACTAGGAATCCAAGGGAAAAATAATAATAATAGACCTCAATGTTTACTTCTCAAATCTTGGTGATGGGAAAAACAGGAGAATGAATTTGCGTGGGTGGATACGATTCGCATATGTATGGTCTGACCGTCAAAGAAACGGCCACAAAGAGATGACAGAATAACTTCCAGTGAGAAAACAACCAATCAGAAGACGCTGTTTCTCTGCTAATAATAGCACTAATAACAATGTACATAAAAATCTATAAATATCTGTTGATTTTCTCAATAAACGATCTGTTGCCTGGCCCTTGTCTTCTGTCGTTACAAAACGACTTCATTCAAATTTCTCCAATTGATGGTGATCGTTGTTTGTTATTGGTCATTTATCTACATCAGAATAATTTGACAAACTCTTACTGAAGCAACAGGTGATGATGATTGAAGATCAGTTGAAAATCTGGATCACAGCAGAATCCAAACCATGAGACACCAGGGCATTAGCTGTGGTATTTACTAGCTGCTGATTCAAATCCTTTAGCAACCCCGATTTCCATGTTCACTTTCAAGGATCACTCACTGCATCAACTCATTGATTGTTAAACACTTTACTGTTTTCAATCATGTCGACTGCAACGCAAATATAGATCAATTACGAAGTAATATCATCTCCCAAATTTTCCTCCATTGAATTATTATTATTTCCTTTAATTCCTACAGGAACATAGGGCTTCAGCCGTGCGTCTCCATTGCTCTCGATTCTCTGCTAGAGTTTTCACCTGGCTCCACGTCTGCCCCCACATGCTTTCATCTCCTCTTCACATGACATCCTCCAAGTCACCCTCACACTGACGACCAACTCGCCACTTCCCTTTCAGGGATCCACTCGAGCGATTGCTTGTCTAGTGATGTCACTTGATGGTCTCCTCAGAGTATGGCCAATCCAATCCACCTCCATTTCTTCCTGCCTATTTGTTTCACAATCGGTTCCTGTTGGGTTGGTTCGCTCCCAGAGATCCCTCTGTTGCTGATCTTTTCTGGCCATCTGATCTTGAGTATTCAGCGAAGACAACTGTTGATGATGGTGTGTAGTTTGTTTGAGATGCTCTTTATGACGCGCCGACCAACTTTCTGATCTGTATAGCAACAATGACTGACTTCACATTGGAGTTGAAATTCCGGATCTTATTTTGACGCTGAGTGCTGTTGACCTCCACACAGACTTGAGAGTAGTGAAAGCTTGTCTTGCTTTTCCGATTCTTGCTTTGATATCCTCGTCAGTTCCGCTGGCCTGTAGTTGAAACGATGCTTCCCAGGTAGGTAAAAGAGGTTGTTTCTTCCAGACTCTCCCCATTTATGCTGATTGTTGTCAGTTGTTGTTGGTGGTGTTGACCAGGAATCTTCATCACCTATGTTTTCTCTATGTTCACCTGAAGTCCCCCTATCTTCTGTGGATGCTTCTTCTGCCAACTTGTTGCTTTTCGCTTGCATATCTTCCAGTTTGTGGGAAATCAGACATATATCAAATCGGCGAAGTCCAGATCCTCCAAGTCTTATTTTGTGTGAGTCCATTTTATGTCTGTTTCCTCATTGCCCACTGTTTGTCGCATTATCCAATCTACTGCAATCAGGAAAATCATTGGCGATAGTAGGCAGCCAGCTTGTCTTACTCCTGTCCTCACTTCGAAGGATTCCGTAAGTTTCCCGTTGTGGATTATTTGGCAATTGAATACATTGGTCGAATACACTATCACTAAAATAAAATGTTGACTAGTTGTTCTACTGAAACAAACCAGCAGTAGTATAATTAGATAAGAGTAAATAATTTGAAAAAGCCATTTACCGAAGAGGATGTTTTCTTCAACGGATTTATTATTAAACTATAGCATTGAAAACAAACATGCTGTTTGAAGAATAATAATAATATGTTTTAGGACGAAATATTTTTGTTGGCAATTATTAAATCAATAATCCCTATTGAGAAGTGAAGCAGAGATTTCAGAGCTGAAAATTCATTTGCACGACGATTTCGCTTTCACAGCTGTACACACATTTATACAAATGATATAAATATGGACTACATAGGATAATGACAAGTTTGTAATTGATGTATGCTTGTAGGCATTCCATTTAATCTTTGAGAATTCAGGAGCATAATTCTAATCGCTGTCTTAAGTCAATATAATAAGCTAATTAAAACTTCTCATTCATCAGCGGTTCATCAGTCGCAGTATTCTCACCAACTGCACACATAATCCAGGGTTTGATTTCCCGCCATTGAACCACTCCTAAACCTCATTTACTTCGCTAGATGGTAGTTAGCCGCGCTAAAGGGATGGCTGCACATGCGGCCAGTAAGCCAACCTGTAAAAACAAAGTAAAGGTTACAGGAGCTTCAAGGCTTCAAGCTTGAAGTCGTATCTTCCTCTGTGAACTAAAGATGTGAAAAAGAATTTAAACTTCTAGCTCCTTTCAGATTCTTCACTTTATTAGTACACTTATTATATCTTATATGGACTCTAATGAAGATTTAACCAAATAGTTCCGAAAATTATATATTTGTATAAATCTCAGAGAAACTGAAATAAACCATTCTAACGTTTGGTTTGCCAAACTGGTTCCAACTTCTTAAAGGAAAAAAATCAAAATTAAAATATCACTGGTATATATGTATTGATTGGACACTAGCTAGTAACTAGTGTAATGTGTCTAGTTCTATCATTGGTGGAGACCGAATTCTGTCAGTCAACTTAGCAATGTGGACACCATTCCAGACGGATTGCAATTATAGTGCTCTTCGATTTGTTCATATTATATGGTTAGATGGCATTCGACAGGCAATCTTGAATCTTGGTTTTGTCTTATAGCATCCCAGGGGTTCTCTAAAATACATAAAAAGTCTCTAAGTTAGTTTGGGAGTTTGAATGCCACTTCTAATTCTGCCTACTTTTGAATCTTAAGACAAACTACTTCATATAATACCCTGAAATGATTGTGAGGTCAAATGTATTCATCAGAGAAGTGAGGTATGGTCAGTGAGTTTATCATTGCCTTGAGTTCTGAGTGGATAGTAGAACTTCAGCAAAACATCACAATTTCGTTCCGTCCTTAGTAGTCTTTTTTAGCTGGATTTGTGACTGCGCACAAGTTTTCACATCATTTTCACACGATCTCCTGAATATCGCTTTCGAATCCATCTTAAACGCGTCACTTGCCATTCAGGTTCCACTCTAGAGTCAGGCGCGTGATGTTACTCAGATGTCTCTACAGAGTTTGTCCAGTTCATATCGATTTCCTTCTGCATGTTTGTTGGTTTTACGCCAGTAGGCTGTTTTTTGTTCCGCTACCTGCCAGAGTTCCTTGTTGCTTATCCTATCTGACCAACCGTCAAATATACAATATCAGCTCTATAAATCAATAATTACAGTAAGCAACAATACCCAGAAGGATCTCATATACTAGACGTTTCCAAGGGAAGTTGATCAGAAAGCAACGAGATGAATGTAAGATGATGACATAGAGAAGATCGTATTAAGGAGGAAGTAAAATTTTGTGGGTAATCATGGAGCCAAGTGAAAGTGACCACACAGAAAACAACAATATTAAAACATTATAAATTATTTAAATTAATCCCAGCGTGTTAAGAAAATCAAAACAAGATCTGTTTTCTGAACGTTTCGCTGTGTAAGCCACAGCTTCTTCAGCAGATTTATTCGGATTTTTATTAATCATCAAAATATATAGTCAAAAATTTTTTGCATAAACCCATTGCAACTCCATTTGTTTGACAGTATAGTTTGTCTTTAAAGGTAAAATATGTAGATTTCAAACAAAGTTTTAAGCATTTTATAACTTCATCTATTGATAATAAAGATTTAGTTAATACTTCCTGATTGTTTTCAAGTTCACCAGCATCTTCAATTTTAGCAAACTTATATATGAAAGCCCTAGAAAAGAAAGCATTGACAAGTTTTAGTTGTCATCCTAAAATATGGTACAGATATGTAGATGACATTCTCTAGCCGCCCACTTCTTCGGAGCAATGGGAAGGACAAACTGTCGCATATGACCAATTCAATGTGCATTTACCAGTTCACCTGCTCGTGCGGAGCAAGGTACATAGGTCGTTGTATGCGCGTCCTTTCAAAACGTGTTAGAGAACACTACCCAGCGTGGCTGCAAAGAGGAGGCACCGGTTCAATCAGAAGTGCCATTACTGAGCATCTGATCAATACCTCCCACAACATCTCAACTGATTCATTCAAAGTAATTTACAAGGTCAACAGAAACCTACCGAAAGCAGTTTGTTTCCGACTTCTCTGTACTGCAGAAGCCCTCTCAATATGCATCGAGAAGCCGGAGCTGTGTGTCCAAAAGAAATTAGTTCAACCTCTACAACTACCATGGACTTAGTTCGGTATGTTACCGTAGCTTCCATTTTTGTTTCTGTTTTTGTTTTTTGATCCCTTTTCGTTCGCTACGTGTGTGATTCTTACTCCCTCAGTCTTCATTCGATTCACCCCATTTTTTTTTCCAGTTATAAAAACATTTATTTTAAGTTTGTCACAATGCTTTTCCTGTTCACATTTATAATCCGCTTTTTTTAAAAAAAATTGCAATTATATCTTAATCCTGTGCAATTATTTTGTGTTTCTAAGGCTCTTGTAATCTATATTCAAACCTCCTAACTTCCATTTTAAGTTAAAACTATTATATCAATTTTGTTTCCATGATCACTTTCTGCACACCTGTAATTTGCTAAATTCCATGTAATTTTGTTTCTAAGGCTCTTGTAATCTATATTCGCACCTCCTGATTCCCATCTCAAGTTGAAAATTATTATTTCAATTTTGTATCCATGCTCATTTTTACACACTTGATATCCGTTCTAATCCTGCGTAATTTTTGTTTCTAAGCCTCTCGTATAACCATATCTAGTTGGAAATAATTATCACCTTTTATTCGCTGTCATAATTATGTAGAATCAAACAAGAATTGTCTCCATGTAAAATTATGTATTTAAATGCGATTTTACAGCTTTTGAAAATGAAATCGCCGAAAAGATATCTTTGCTGAACTTCTTATTCTTCCCAATCTAATGTTCCAATGGGTATTTTCCACGATTAGAAACATTATAACAGATAATGATGATATGGAGAACGAGATATCCAATATAAAACAGATTTTTATTGGAAATGGTTATCCTGAAAAGCTACTAGATAATATTATCAATAAAAAGGAGCATGAGGGAAAACAAAAAATTGAAAAATCCTGGCTATCGACGATAGCCATCCCATATCGAAAGGACACAGCTGAACAATCTCAAAGACTATTTGCTTCATATAATATTAAAGTCTATGTCGAACCTTCTAATTCTCTGAAGAAAGCTCTGGTGCATGTCAAAGATATAGTTCTCAGAATGTCACAAAGTAATTGTGTCTATAGGATAAAGTGTTCAGAATGTGGTGCATGCTATATAGGGGAGAGCAGTAGGCAGGTGAAGGTCAGAGTGAATGAACATAAACTATGCACGAAACGTCCACCTAGAAATGAAGTAGAATTAAAAAGTCTGGAATAAAGATCGGCTATAGCAATGCATGTGATAGACAGCGGACATAAGATTGATTTCGACAATGTCAAAATTCTTAGAAGAGGATTTCATTCACACAAAGTAAGATTGACTTCTGAAGCCTTGCACATCTTAACCACATCGAATGCAGTGAATAGGAAAGAAGGGATAGACTTATCACCTATATGGCAAACTCTTATGAAGCAAGACAAATGAAAAAATCAATCAGCACTCTATGAGCCTCCATGACCTTTTAAAACATGTAGTATCATGTTTATCACATATGAATTCACGTATTTTCCATATGACAAATAACATACACACACACACTCATACAAAACTAATCTATACAAATTAACTATAGAAGAGTGAACACAACAACAACTTGACATTAGTCATTACAAATATATGTGATGACTACTTACATATTTTCTATTGGTAAAAGTGTCCATGGACAAATGACCTTCAAATAAACTGACTTTTTAAAATTTTCGACTATATATTTTGATGATTAATAAAAATCTGAATAAATCTGCTGAAGAAGCTGTGGCTTACACAGCGAAACATTCAGAAAACAGATCTCGTTTTGATTTTCTTAACACTCTGGGATTAATTTAAATAATTTATAATGAATCAATCTGACTCGACCATCAAATAATTCCAGGAAGTTCGTAACACCTACGGTCTGAAAACATATTAACAATATTAAAAGTTAAACTCAGTTCTATCTCAGTCTACATATAAAAGCCATTTACTACTATTGAATTAAGCCAATAACTGAATCTGTTTAGATCACAACCTTATTCAACGGTTCAATCATTATCATTGTACAAACGAAATACCTCTACAACATTGAATTCATTATGGATAAGATTTTATTTTGATAAATCACACAGTGTTATACAGTAATATTAACTGTGTGATTTATCAAAATAAAATCTTATTCATAATGGAGTTATACTCTACCACAGTGCCCAAGTTTTATACTTATATCAACATTGAATTCAATTCGCCAGGTAAACTTGAAAAAATACATGATAGCGAGCTACCTAGAATGGTGGCCAAATTACAAACCTGACTGATGGTATTCAGTCTGCACCAAAGAACAAGACCCGTCACGCTAGTTACTAGTGTCCAATCAGAATACCCACTACAGTCCTACTGGAGTTCAATCGCGAGCCTGAATAGCTACCTCAGTGGTCTCTGACGTTTCTGACAGCAGCACTGGGTGACGCGAGTTCAAATCTCAGAAGGGACATGAGTTCCTTCAAGGTTGCAGATACGCCTTGCTGACTGACTGGTGAGTGCCAACTAGCACCAAACCCAGGTCAAGCAAGACCTTCTGCCGATTGCCTCCAACTATCTGATATCATCAAATCAATGTGCACCGTGATGGCGAGCTACCTAGAATGATGGCCCAATTGAAAACCTGACTGATAGAATTCAGTCTGCACCAAACAAAGGACTAGACACGTCACACTAGTTACTAGTGTCCAATCAAAATACATGAAAAGTGAGTTAATGGCTAAGAACAACTTATCTAGCATAAAACTGCCTTTTTTTCAAATATATTTTTAGAAAACAGAAGAACTCAATTATTATTAAAGTAAACATGTTGAAACAAAAATTGTAATGATGACAATATTCAGGCAATTCAATAAAGTCCTCTTCTTTTATTTCTCTCTTTGTTTTATATTCCCTGAGTTCCAAGGGAAATCAGAGCTTCAAGTTTCGACGTTCCAGTAGCAGTGGTGTTATTGAATTCTCCATGAGGGGGTGGGTGGGTATCTGACAGCCTCAGGACCGACCTCCCCTCTGTTCTCTGAGTTTATTATCGGCTGGTAAACTAGGCAAGGTTGAGGAGGGCGTCAGCGACCAAGAATAGAAACCGAGCAACGTCCGTGCTAGGCAACCCGTTTTATCATTGAACCATTGAAATGCACCATCAGTCAAATATTGGAAAGGCGAATCTAATTTCTAAAACAGTCTGTTCCGGGGAAATTCAAAAGAACAGTCAACTGACTTCTTTCATTTAGGCTGTAATCTGCAGAAAAATTAGAAAAGGAAAGATATCTTTGATCGACGACTTCATTCTCATTGTCTATATATGTGCAATTACACACAATTCATAGTCATAATTTCGCAAAGCTACAGTCACAGTTATTACTTAATTTCATATAGTAATGAAAACAAGTGAGGTAATAATTTTCAACAAGTTTGCAGGTTTGATGACACACACAAATGTAAATTGTACAAACTAGAATAATACAGAATTATGAATACAGCTGTGTATTGTTGAAAAACGTTTTTACTGAAAACAGATATGAACAGAGCGGAGACGAAAGTGGTGATTTATAACTAAAATGTTTTCAAAAATACTACCCATCATAGTTGCAAAGATGTGGCACTCTGTCAGTCAGAAGCGCTTTGATTGAACACTATTACAACTCTTGATAACAAACCTTAACTGATTAGCTATCCATTATGAATAAAGCAAGTATAATAGTTACTGCAGAATAAAATGGCACCATAATTTATATATGTGTAAAACTTGGGCACTGTGGTGGCAGTAAGTAATTCCATACTAGTTTGTTTGTTAGAGGTATCACACAGTGAGGGAAACAGTATTATTTACTGGATGATGTTTCGAACAAAATTTATTGTTCATAATCATATCAGTTATAATCACACGACTTTGACACTTGAGTTTTATAGCTTTCTTTGTTTTCTCCAATTTGTCATAGGGGGAGTAGAATTTTCCAGATATCGGGGACAGGTGTTGAATCATTCCTATTACACGTATTCTCTCTCAGTTGATTCCATAAACAAAGCTTCCGTTATCAATCTCTCCCTATACCCTGTGACATTAGATTTTAAAACTGTCATCCTATCCCATCCATCCTATTGTATGGTTGTGTGTAACTGCATGTAGTGCTATAGCTGAACTAATAATAATTTATTGCATTGGCTTCTCATCAGCTGTGATGTTTAGAACTTTAGAGGCTAAAGGTATTGACGTTCACGGATACTACGAAGTATACTAACGCAAGATCTAATACCCAGAACTTCTATGATATTCGTTCCGCGTAGACCAAAGACAAAGCAAAACACTAGAACTGATCGTCCAAATCAGGAGTTATATTTCGGGATCAATGTGGAGTGCGAGATGATTGCTTAACTAGCTAGAGATCGTGCACGGACGAACGAACGATTGTAACACGACAGCGTGTCAAATGACGTGCATTCTTGACCGGAAGCATTCAGCTGAACATATCGCCTAAAACAGTGGGGGTCAGCATCCAATGTTCACTGATGAATGCTGTGACTAATAACTCTGGGGAATCACCTACTTCTACAGAACCATTTCAACATACTTACAATTTTTACACGATGTCAGTTGACGAGAGACTCGCAACTCAATGAGCAGTGCTCGAAGAATCACACTTATGTAGTTTCTACTAAGATAGTTCAAGTTTAAGCAAAAATTAATGTATGCATGCAATGATAAACGAGTTATGCAATAAGGACGAGAGGTGAGTGGGTTGGTGTCAGTTGTGAACGACAGTTTGTGGGACAACAGGAAGAAGTCTGGTGTGAATACTGTAATTTGTTTATGAATGAAGCGTAATAAGACAAAAAAGCTGACATCCCTTACTTAATTTGCGGTTGAATAGTAAAGGTCATTATCCACTCTTTGAAATGATGTAATATGTGCGACAGTATTCTATTGCACTTTCGGATACAGAGTTTCAAATCGACATTTTTCTAAAATCCTCAGTCAGAGTTACTCCAAATTTGTATCTGTGATGGATTGTCCTGAGAAATCCCCATACGCTAAAGCCTATATGATCTACTGTAAAGCCGGCGATATTGTACGAAACACTGTCAATTTTGTCTGAGGAATCCCAGAGGACTCATCAAAATTTAAAGTCGTTTTGTCTTACAGTGTCATTAAACGACAATTCCAGGAAGGATTATTGGGTTAACATTCAGTACTGTCTTCGTATGTGAGGAATTTGCTCTTCTAGGATACACCACTAACCGACTCTATTTTTTTGTCTAGAATAGCTATACATTAACAGAGTATAATTCACTCTACACAGATTGACAGCGACCATCCCGATGTTTTAGAAAGAAGTGTGGGAGTTCCACAAGCTTCTTAAGCTAACAGTAATAAGAGTTGGAACAGTGTTGTTAAGTAGTGTAAAGGGACTCTGAAATTTCTCCCTGCACTATCCACCAGGGATTTTAGATGGCTGCCTTATCTACAAACTGATCCGTATACATTAAAACCGCTGATGATATTTTTAGACGCACACACAATGTTGTGAACTTTATTCTCCTTCATCATTATCGTTGGATCGATGAAGTTGGTGATAATTCTTCAAAGATGGTTTTCCCCCCTTCTTTCTCACCCATGTTCATTCAGCGATAACTATCTGAGTTAGGATAATTCTGAAAAGTGACTGCTAAATCCCAGTGAATTGCAGATCACTGTGTCCCCTGACATTCAAAAAATTATTAGCAAGAATGTGGTCCGTCGGTAGATCACCAGGAGACACTTCTTCCAATGAAACTTTTGACCCTCCCCCGTAAACTGGAGACTGTCCTATGGAAGGAGGCAGCAAAGGATATTTATACCGCACGGAAAAGATCGGTGGCAACGGTGAGTACGAGTTACTCCAGTGAACTGAATAAACTTTTGTTGAAAAGAGGGAAATATGTTACATAACTGCGAAGTATTTTGAAGTGTGTCAGGGAGCGCCCAGCGTCACTTATATTTTCAGCAATATTTGGAGTACGCCGATGTGAATTTAATCAGCTATCAATGCATTTCGAGTATTAAACATAGTTCGTGTTATTGATTGACTCTATTATGCCAACCTTAATTAACGTAGCACGCCTAATTACCCAGTCAATCAGTACTCTGTCTGACTTGTAAGTACTGATAACAAAACGCAAATGAAAAAGACTCAGCTACTGAGTCATATGCTCTGGTGACCAGTATATTTGAATAAAATAAAGGGTTAAGGCTATTTACGGGGAAGGATTCACAACGTAACTATCCAATATGGCTGATTTACATACTTGGACAGAGCTTTATTAATATATGTGTAAAACTTGAGCACTGTGGTAGTAAGTAATTCCATATTAGTTTGTTTATTAGATATATCACACAGTGAAACAGTATTATTTACTGGATGACGTTTTGAACAAAATTTATTGTTCATAATCATATCAGTTATAATCACACGACTTTGACACTTGAGTTTTATAGTTTTCTTTGTCCTCTCCTATTTGTCGTCGTTGGGATAGTAGAATTCTCCAGATATCTGGGTGGAGAGGTCTTGAATCATTGCTTTTACACGTATTCTTTCTCAGTTGATTCGATAAACAAAGCTTCTGTTATCAATCTCTCCCTCCACCCTGTGACATCAGATTTTAAAACTGTCATCCTATCCTATCCTATTGTATGGTTGTGTGTACTTGCATGTAGTGAGTGCTATACCTGAACTATTCTCTAGATTTCTTATTTTATTCGGGTCAACCAATCTAGATTTTGCTAGGTTTTGTGTTCGGCTATTCTGACTGCCCCTGTTCTACTAGTTTGACCTATGTATTTGACCTGACAATCATTGCAGGGTATTAGATAAACTAAATTGTTTTATTTTAAAGGCTCAATAGTCAGGATCCTTTAACCGACAACAGAGTCTGTGCATGTTAATCGCACATGAAAGAGCCTACTTGGATGTGTATCCGTCAAAACTAATCTTACAACACCTAGAGAATCTACTTAAGAGGGCTAGACATTTATCTAGTCATTATGAAGTTAATTCGGTTTGATCTATGATTTCTAGCCCTAGGTTCAGTTTGGTTCTGCTGAAGGTATACTACACGTCCTTTGTTGCATCTTGGACTTGATGAATTTAGGTCTGAAGTCTTCATCAGCGATCTGGAGATATTTGTTTCACCAAAGATTGTTTACAGAGTATACGACACAACATTTTTCTAATTTTTGTAGAATTAATGTCTCCACTTATGATTATTATTTCGTGGTAGAAACTTTGCGTCGCAGTAACGAAGCAAGATGAGCTAGTCAAATACACCTTATAGTTTTCAGATTATCAGAACTTCCTGCGACTTTACTCATTGAAAGATAAGTAAGCTGATGTTACACAAGTTTGTTGAGAGGACAAACCTACAGAACTGCATCAAAAGACTGTTTGTGTAGTAAAAGTAATAATAAGAATGGTTGCATTTCTTAATTAGAAACAGAACAGATTCACAGTAGAGAGAATCTTTTGTAAAAAGAGAAGCCAAAGTATGTTTTTCATTGATCAGACAGCATCGTTTCAACTACAGGCGGACGGAAATGACGAGGATATCAAAGCAAGAATCGGAAAAGCAAGACAAGCTTTCACTACTCTCAAGTCTCTGTGGACGTCAACAGCACTCAGCATCAAATATAAGATCCGGATTTTCAACTCCAATGTGAAGTCAGTGCTACCCAACATACGGATCAGAGAGCTTGCACTGCGCGTCATAAAGAACATCTCAAACAAAATACAGACCTTCGTTAATAGTTGTCTTCGCTCAATACTCAAGATCAGATGGCCGGCCAGAAAAGATCAGCAACAGGGAGGGATCTCTGGGAGCGAACCAACACAGCAGGAACCGATTGTGAAACAAATAGGCAGGAAGAAATGCAGATGGATTGGCCATACTCTGAGGGAACAAACCATCAAGTAACATCACACGCCAGGCCATCACTTGAGTGGCAATCGAAAAGGAAGCGGCAAGTTGGTCGTCAGTGCAAGGTTGACTTGGAGGATGTCATGTGAAGAGGAGATGAAAACGTGTGGGCAGACTTGGAGCCAGGTGAAAAGTCTAGCAGAGAACCGAACGCAATGGAGACGTGGGGCTGAAGCCCTATGTTCCTCTAGGAATTAAAGGAAACAATAATAATAATTATTATATTCTTTGACCAATCACTGAGCTTGTGATTTCGGTTTACATCAAACGACATGAAACAGAATGTTCAAGTATACATAGTATTCTGTTGCCAATGCAGCAGTGAACTGGGGAAAAGTACTCTGTCTCTAACATCAAATAGAATATTCAAATAGATATATCGTATTCTTTTGCTAATGTCGAATTGAACCGTGAGAATACGCGAGAATAATGTTCCGTTGGCACACAGTGTCTGTCTAACACTAACACCCTTTAAATCTCCTGCAGTTGTCTGGGCCATCCCACTTCTTCAAATATTCCATTCTCCGGACAAATCCCCGACTGCATTACCTGGTTTATATTATTCAGAAATAGGATTTAACTTTGAGTGATCATGAGTGCTCTGAATATATTGGCTTTCTAAGTGAATTCTTTGAGAAATGCTAACTCAAAATCTGTAATTCACTGATGATAAGTTCGTCTACCTGTCCTTTCAAGTACCTACCGATGGTTTGAGTGGTGTGAAATGGTTAGGCCTTCAAAACCGAGTGAATCATCCAGAAAACAGTAATATAAAGGATCTTTTGCTCTCTTGTGATAAACAGCGAGAAGATCTAATAGATTTATGGAGTCAATTGGTTCTCAGTAATTGGTTTTGTGGCATAGACTATCTATGCCGATCAAAACATACAAGTGGGCTGATGACCTTCAAAAATAACTATACATAATAGGTGTATTTAGGAAAACAGTAGTAACTAAATTATGAGGATCAGAAACAATTCTGAAAAATTTTTTGAACTTATGCAGTAGCTTTCAGCGAGACACAGAAAGCTGTTAGTTGAAATTTGAGGGCGTAAAACCGATAAGTCACACCTCCATGTAGTTAGTTATTAGTTTAAAACGAACATGTGATTTGGAGGGGGTCTTATATTATTTACTGATGAAGTTAAATTCAAATTTGGCTCTAGTTCCCAGATCACCATTTATTCAAACAAATAAATATTCTACTATAGAATCTAAGTTTAGTCGTAAAGTTTCTGTGTTGCTAGGTGACGCGAGTCCGAATCTCAGAGGGAATATTCTGGAAGGTTGAAGATACGCCTTACCAAATGGTTAGTGTTAAAAATACAAAGCCTAGCTTAGATGGGACTTCCAGCAGATTAATCTCAGCCGTATAATAGTGCGATATGATAATTATTATATTATTTATTATTACCTGAAGTTCCGTTTCACTGCATTCTCTTTAGTCTTCTCTAGCTGGCCTCCAAATTGCTCACAGGCCTTCATCTCCTCATTACATGATCTCCTCCTCGCACCCACGGCTAACTCACTACGCCTCACTTCAGGGTCCAGTATGCAATGTCTGTCGACGGCCTTCTTGAACTACATTTCTTCTGTTTGTTTGTTCAGTGATAGGTTCTTGGTAGATTCGTTCCTAGAGTCCCTAATTTCGTTCTTTAAAGTGGATGCAGAATATTTCTACACTGATTTCAGAGTGATAAAGGTCTGCCTTGCCTTTCCGATCCGGAGTGGTTTTGAAATCCACATCCGTGATTCCGCCTGTAGTTGATATGATACTGTCAAAAAAGTGACCTAGTTCAAATTTATTCTATCGATAATGATTGATGCTTGTTGATTTTATTGGTCAGGTATCTTCATAGTAACCGAATTCGATATGTCAAATTGAAATCCTGTCTTCCCTGGCTTCAACTTCTACTAGCTTATTGTTTTTCACTTGTGAGTCTTCGAATTTGTGTGACACTAGACATCAGTCATCCTCGAAATTTAGATCTTCCAGAGTCTTGTTTTCAGTATTACGTATTCCTGTCTTCTCGTTACTTACAGTCTCCCAAATGGTCCAGTCCAGTCTTGTCCTACTCCTAAATTCTTTTCAAAGACTTCACTAAGTTTCCCGTTGTGAATCATCTGACATGTTGCAACGTCATAATATAGCTGTTGAACTAGTTTGTGAAAGGTTTGGGTCATTTCAGTCTGTGCTGTTGAAGCAGTTATTCAGTTACTTCAAGGCCAAAGGCTTTCGAAGGCATTTTGAAGTGCGATAAACTTAGGGCCGAAATTCGACTGCCATTCTATGCTGTTTTCGATTATGATACATAGAGTATGAATTTGATCTGCAACTGATTTGCTTTCTCTGAATTGAACCTGTTCTAAGTGGAATTTTGCATCTAGCGCAACTATCAGTCTTCCAGATGACGCAACTTACTATATTATTTGGCGTGAACTGGACTGGAATAAGCGTCAGACAATGGGAAACGAGAAGATAGGGATATCCTGGACCGACGTGAACAATCTAGAAGACCTGGATTTCGCACGTGGATGATTTATGTTTGATGTCACACAAAATCGAAGACTTACAAGCAACAACCGACAAACTGGTCGAAGAAGCAGCAAAGACAGAACTGACTCCAGGTGAACATAGACAAGACCGAGGTTATCAAAATAACCAACCAACCAACCAACAACAACAACAACAGCAACATCCAGTGCCAATCACCATCAACGGGAGGGATTTGAAAGAGGTTACTTCATTCACTTATCTAGGGAGCAATGTCTCAACTACAAGAGGAACCGACGAGGATGTCAAATCGAGAATCGGGAAGGCGAGAAACACATTCATCAACCTGAAACCAATCTGGAAATCTTCGTCACTCAACTCAGCATCAACAACAAAATGATTCGGATTTTCAATACAAACGTCAATTCAGTCAGTTCTTCTATACGGATCAGAAACTTGACGGGTCACAGAGAATACTTCTAACAGCCTGTTGCAGACCTTTATCAACAACTGTCTTCGCTCCATACTGAAGATCGGATGGCCGGAAAGAACAATAACCAACAAGAAACTATGGGAAGAAACAAAACAAGAACCAATCGCTCAACAAATATGCAGGAGGAAGTGAAGATGGATTGGACACTCGCTGAAGAAGCCACTGGGTGACATCGCGTGTCAGGCCATCACTCGAGTGGAACCCGAAAGGGAAGCGGCGAGTGGGACGTCCAAGGGTGACATGGAGGAGATCGTGTGAAGAGGAGTTGAAACAGTATGGACTAACATGGATGCAAGTGAAAAGTACAGCAGGAGAGAGAAGCAAGTGGAGACGTGCAGTTGAAGCCCTATATTCCACTAGGTACCCAATGGAACAATAATAATAATAATTAAGTCAAGGGGGCCTTTTTCTCCATCAGTAGGTTCCATTCTCCCCTTCATATCTTCCTACAAATGGTGGCACGAGAATAACCACTCAGGTTTCAGTGCGCGTTTTCAGTGTTTCTGGAGAAAATTTCATCTCGTCCTTCGCGGTGCTA
This sequence comes from Trichobilharzia szidati, assembly GCA_944472155.2. Taxonomy (NCBI): domain Eukaryota; kingdom Metazoa; phylum Platyhelminthes; class Trematoda; order Strigeidida; family Schistosomatidae; genus Trichobilharzia; species Trichobilharzia szidati. The sequence goes on from OX235279.1 coordinate 173,112,012, forward strand.
TGTTAACCTTTTGCAGTTGTAATTCAGTAATAACTGAGTGTATAAAGAGATCAGTCTTATTATATCGGGCACTCAGGTAAACTTTACTACGTTCGGCTTACTCGACAGTTATTTCGAGAGTCATTAATGAATGATCTTTGAGACATTACGAAAAGTAGTTCTGTTTACCAATTTTCAATCATTTTTATTTTAACAGACAGAAACCAGGAGAATAAGAATGAGGAAGAACAAATGTGTATGTAATCAGATTTAAAAGTTATGAAAACTTTTAAAGTAAATTATTTTCATCAGTAGATAATGTTTACGCTTTCACTCGCAACTGTAAAGACAAATGATAATCTTAATAATAAGGATTAGTATAATTATTATTAATATTATTACGAACTAAAAATAATGCGAAGACTAGACAATAAGAAATCGATAATATCATCAGCATTCAGTTAGTAGTTTAACAGGGTGTCAAAATGTTTTTGAATAACCCATCTTCATGCATTTTTCGGCAATACCATGATTCCGCCTATCATACTTCGATTGATGCATTGCTATAATCTCTTGAACTGTATGCGATCTACCTCTCGGAAAGAGTAGATAGATACCAGCGACAATAACAACAATAGAATAGAACCAACAGAATAATCTGTCGATTGTCATCAACACCAGTCGCCATTCTCTATCCCTTTGAGCAATTTCATCCTTTTTCGATATTTTCAGTATCACTTGTTTCAATGCATTGCATAGATCGGATAAGTTGAATTCTAGCTGAATTGTTGGCCTTCTTGCATATCGTTTTAATTGTGTAGATTTCTTCACAATTTTGCCATCATTGCCACCATTTGTTATCTTTAATGGATCTAACTTGAATTCTTGAAATTCATTCGTTGAGCTGATAGGATAATCAGGATGTGGGATGATGGATTGTTGTTTTTGTGGGTAATGAGGATAATGCTGTTGCTGCTGCTGAAGCTGCTGTTGATTTATGCGAGTCAGTGAGTAACCACCATCCATGCCCAGCGAGCAGGCTGATGTATGCATTCCATCCTGTTGCATTAACAGTTGATATTTTTGCATAGGAGACAATTCATTGCCCTGAAACAATAAATACTTCTCCGGCGATAAAGTCATATCAGCAGGATATAACAAATCAGACTTCATTGGTGGTGTCGGCAACATTTGACGCTGGGATGACCGTGTGTCAAGGAGATTATCCGATATGCTGGATCGTCTCAGCATTTTAGAAGATTTTATTTTTGCTTCAACAACACTTAGTTTGTCATTGGTATCGTTTATTGACGGCTCCAGTTTTGAAACGTGTAAGAGTGTAGCGAAGAATCTCACCACCTGGTAAAGTAATTCAATGAAGAGGGGAAAAATGACGAGAATCAGTGGAATTTCAATATACAACGTAAATAAGTTTTAATTATTCACTCCTGTCAGCTAAAGTGGAACTACTCTATCAGCCGGGAAACATCTCTGCCTACGAATGACTCACACAAGCTCTCCTTTTCTCTCCACAGGATCTTACGTATTCCGCTATCGAAATTATACGCGGCAACCTACCTACTCAAACACCATAATCTGCACCGTGATTTACCTGATGTGACCATGGCACTGACACATACAGCGTTAGACCATGTATGTCAGCATTTCGTTCCTATTTCATTGAATAAGTAAAGACCTAGTGACAGAATTAGTATTTCACAGACACCAGTCATCGAACCATCCAGTTCCCAGCCATTTGACATCTGTCATGTTTTTTTTTACAAAACGCGAATACAGCTAAGGTCCTCAGTGTCTTTCTTATTTCCTTGCTAATTATAACAAATTTGTTTCTTTGACTATTGTTTTGCTAAATATTGGATAGGTACAGAGATAATTATTCTCTTTAATCCATTCCTGTGTGTCACTAATTAGATGGCGAGGCGTTTGTTTACGCAGGCCATGGAATGTAACCCTAATGGGAAACGAGTTGGGAGTCATCTGTGTAGTCAGTGTTCAAAGTGATGGCAAGGAACCGAATAGAATAAAGATATCCTATGGCTAAAGCCATCTGCCCCACTGGGGATGCAGCGAATGACCAATAGTGACAACAGCAATAACGACACAATCAGAAACAGGCGTTGAATATGACCAATCAACTAACCTTAACCAGCCAGTGTGGTACGTGCTTGGATTTAACACGTTGAAAGTGTAAGTGCACAACAACTGTTGATGCAAATGTCGATAAACTCAGCAGTGTCATATTTAAGCAGTAAAAGTAACCTGAAAGAAGAGGAAAGAATAAAAAAGGAAATTATTAGCAGAAATAAGAAGTAATTGTTTACTAGAAAAAAAGGCAGTTGGTGATAGGTTTACACCGTCTTGATTTGCTTCATTTTTCAAGATGTGAGCGAGCACCTTCGACGTCGACTATCTAGTCCGAATAGTGTCATCGAGATATCCATTCAAGTAGGTCGTTTGCCAAAATGAAATTGATCAATGCGGTCAGATGTATCGATGGACAATCACAAAGAATGAGTAGTCGATTTTCAGGTAATAATACTCAATACACACAATACATGGCTCTATTGACCTATGGGAACAACATTTCGTCGATCGAAGCGACTGGTACTGGGTTCGAGCGTGAGTGGGAACATGATCACTCCCTGGGGACTGAGCATATCAAGTTGAGGAGTTCCAAGTAGGGAGAATTCTACTGGTGATCACATCACTTCACCGACATGGTTATCAAATCTGACTACTCACGCAAACCAATCAGCAGTATTCAACCGTTCATATCTGCCACCTTCAAGTCACAAAGCGGGGGAATTGCTATTCAACCACTGGGTTGGAATCCTGTCACCAGTGAATTCTAAATTCTATCAGCTCATGCGAAATACTGTGCCATTGTCAGCGAGTGACACTGAGAAACATCTGCACCCCACTAACATGCTAAGTCCCACCAGTCATAACTTCACAATTCTAAATTCGGGATGTCCATTTACCATGATGCCAATAATAATTAGAAAGGTGATTTTTGAAATGTTTCGTTTACAAGAATTTAGATGTATTTCCAGTTGTCAGGTTTTCGTCAATATCCAACATCTTTTCTAGAGATCATTGGGAACCAGGGAACAGTGAACAGCTGTTTCCTCCTGTTTTGGGACTCTTCAGCATTCCGCACCCAGGACCATTCAGCCAATTTGGCTGGAATTCAATGATGTATGCATTCTAACCTATTCAGCTGGTGACTTAGCGCTGCCTTCACCAATGCCTTTGATGAATATTCATTTTACCTTGCAAGGTGGAGTTGCTCTAGCCTAACGCCCAACCTTCCTTCTATACAAGACTTACTACTGCTAGTAAACTCAGTGAAGGTTTTAGGAGTGCATCGGAGGTCGTGAGTTGAATTCGAACCTTCCGCGTGGCATCTGCAGACTATTCTACTACTGACCCTGCAATGTAAACCATTACGAAGAACCGAAGTCTACGCTAGTCACTTCCTCATATCGAATTTCTGCCTCATCTGCCCTTCTGACAGTTTTATTCATCATTCTGGAAAAAAATAACTAATGCGAAAACAGACACACATTTAAGTTACCTGTTTTGTCCTTATATTTATTGTCATGCACAGTTAATTCTCTTCTAGGCAACCGTTTCGTCCTAGTTTGGGACTCTTCACAGTACGCACCCATCGCGGTTCGAATTCAGGACAAAACAGCTGTCCCGTACTCCCAGCTGGTTTTCCAGTGGTTCTCTAACTGCTGTCAGCTTGTGATGAAATCCTCCATCCGATCAAACAAAATCCCTGCAAAACCGGTACTTGAAAATTCTCTTCTAATCAATCCAACTACCTTTTCATCCTCAATAAAATTCGTACTACTTATTAATAGTAAGTAATATGACTTAATATTTTATACACCATCTTGTTATTCCATAACAGTTAACCAATTCCATTGGAAAAGAGTTAGGTAGAGGTAATCGAATTGAAACATGACATCAATCCATGAAGTTTTCGGACTGTTAGACTGAGCCAAGCATGTGAGGAGTTATTGACAGTAAGATCTCCAAGGGCATGAGATTGTTCTCAGTGATACAAACGCAATCAGTCTTCATGATCCTCGACATTCATTAAATTTTCATCAGTCTCCGCGTAATACTTATTCTTCCTCCTGCATATTTCACCTGCGACGTTTCTGTCTGCATTTCTTGTACGTTATATAAGAGTTTGAAATTTGGACTCGTTTGATCATGTGAGAAATTCTATGCGGAAAACTTAGTCTTGGTGTACTTAATAAATTTGTAGTTCTGAATCCGTTGAATCAGAACTTGACTTCTTAAAAGCCACGCTCGCAGAAAACGGTCATCCGAACTGATTTACTGACAGTAACATGAAAGACAAGCAGTCTAAACTGGTCACCGACTCAGCTGCAAAGAAAACCTTATTCATGAACTTGGAATTCAAAGGTGATCAAGCTTCAGATATGTTCAAAAATCGTCTCTCTAAATCAGTCAGTAAGACGTTCTATGCAGCAAAATTACATATGACGTTCACTAGCCACAAGTTGTTCTCTACCTCTGTGGAAGATAAGCTCCCCCATCTGGCCGCCTCCATGTGCATCTATCAGTTCACCTGCTCTTGTGGAGCAAGGTACATTGGCCGTAGTCAGAGGACACTTTCCACCGCACGGATACGAGAACATATTCCAACATGGTTTTACAAGGGAGAAAGGAAGGGTGTGCGAAGGTCTATTCTAGAACACCTGATCGACTTCTGTCACTCTGTCAACCCTGACCATGGTTTTAAGATCATCTACCGAATCCATGCTAACTGAGGCATTGGCAATTCATGACTTTAAGCCAGACATTTATATACAAAAGAAGTATGTACAATCCCTACTTCTGCCTTGACCGTAGAGGGATAGACATTTATTTATTTTGTTTATTTAGTTATTCTATGTACTCTTCCCTTATTACTACGATTATTATTATTATTATCATTATTATTATTACTATTCTCACTCTGAATCTTTTTCACTTGACCCACTTGACATTTTAAACCCAAAATTATTGATTCTTATATTTTCATTTTTACAATATTGAATTCTATCCTATCAAATTTCACACCATGTTATGTAACATTTTATATTCGTCTACTAATCTTATAATTATGTACTCCTTTCCAAAATCTATAAACCTTATGTATTATTCTATATACGACATTATTTATTGTGCCACTTGACATTAAACTGTGATTATAATCACAAATATTTTAATTGCATTTCATACTACTATTATTATTATTTCATGTATTCACACCTTTGACCTAATTTCATCACCGGATATAATTTTTATAAAAAAAACCATATATATGATTGTATAGCTTGATAATAAATTCGTTGAAAAGAGTCTCTTCGCTGAATATTGTGTACTTAATATCTGTCAGAAGGTTTCTAACAACTGCTTACATTTTCATGCACAACTATTCTTAAAGATCTTTTGATACTTCATGTCTGGTTGAAATACTGATTAGGTGGAGTGCGATTCTAACCTAACTTAGTGATCAGAAGAAGAGAGTGTATGGGAGTATCATTGACATAAGTTTAAAACTTGGTCACTGTGGTAGAGTATAACTCCATTATGGATAAGATTTTATTTTGATAAATCACACAGTGTAACACAGTTATATTAACTGATGACCACGTTTCGAGCACAAATTATTGCTCAGTTAATATTACTGTACAACACTGTGTGATTTATCAAAATAAAATCTTATCCATAATGGAGTGTATGGGAGTATCTAGGAGAAAAGGAGGTATACTTCCTGGCTGTCTTTGATATCCTCATCTATGCCGTTGACTGCAGTTGGAAAGCTGCTACTCAGATAATAAGTGAAAGAGACGGCTTCTTTCAGGTTTCTCCACTTGTTGATGATGATCGCTGTTTGTTATTGTCGGTCATCACTCGAGTATCTTCAGAAATTTGGATTACAAAAACTGTTTCCCACTGTCGCTCATCGCTTTTTACATTCCAAAGTTTGTTCCAAGTGACAAAGGATGACGACATTTCAACCAAATGCTAGGAAAATAGTTGTTTTTTTCTGCTCAACATTGTAGGACATTTCCTTTCTGCCTGCAATACTATCACAATAGACATGGGTGAACATTCTCCACTAGTAACGCAAAATTAAGTTTATAATCAGATTGTCCAAAACGCATTACACTAATAATACATTATACATCTGCTATATGCTAGACATGTTTGTTGATATGATAAATGAGAGATGTCAACACTGATGTTGATATCGTTTCCGTTTATGGATAAAATATCCCTAGGCTTCTACATTTGCTTAAAGCTGAAACTAGTGGATTCATAGTAATCTAATTATACTGAATATGTTCATATATATATATATATATATATATATATATACATATATATATATATATAAAGTAAAGAAACACCTGAAATGTAAATTGAGCATTCATTTATTGTTAATAGGCGATATTATTGTGCACACTAAGGCTGAGAAATGACTATATCTTTTTATAGATTAGGACACTGGATGGCTATTTCGTGCAAGCCTAGGGCTCTTCATCGGCACACTCACAAAACCGCACTAAGAATCTAACAGAGGAATTTCAGGTGACGAAATGAGCTCATTAGCCATTCAGTCAAACTGTCCTTCTGCTTTACAGATGTATTATTATTTATTATTGTTCCCTTGGATTCCTAGTGGAACATAGGGCTTCAACTGCACATCTCCACTTGCTTCTCTCTTCTACTGTATTTTTCACCTGCATCCATGTTAGTCCATACTGTTTCAACTCTTCTTCACACCATCTCCTCCATGTCACCCTTGGACGTCCCACTCGCCGCTTCGCTTTCGGGTTCCACTCGAGTGATGGCCTGACGCGTGATGTCACCCAACGGCCTCCTCAGCGAGTGTCCAATCCATCTCCACTTTCTCCTGTATATTTGTTGGTCGATTGGTTCTTGTTTTGTTTCTTCCCATATTTTCTTGTTGGTGATTCTTTCCGGCCATCTGATCTTCAGTATGGAACGAAGACAGTTGTTGATGAAGGTCTGCAACAGATTACTACCCGCCAAATCGTGGTAAATCATGGACCCAGCTGAAGAGGACAGCACCAAGTAGAACAAGGTGGAGACGTGTTGTTGAGGCCCTACGTTCCACTTGGAACCCAAGAAAATAATAATAATAATAATGAGGCAGTACATCGGCAGGGAGTCTCTAATCACGCGGGAGGTCAGGAAGCACTCCTAGGAAACTTCTCCAAGTTTGGTGGCCAGTAGTAAACTTGTAAAAATGAGGGAAGGTTGGGTGTTGGTTGACCGCATTCTGAAACTGCATGGCTTAAAGTCTGAAACTACATGTTCCATTCTGAAAACAAAGGGGTGACAGTAAAATAACATATATATATATATATAAATGTATTAGTTAGAATTTAAAAATGTTAGGAGACTTACCCAAGTAGGGCACAATAGTTGACGCAGATGGCGTAGAATTAGCAAGTATTTTTAACAACAAAGAGAATGCCACAAATATGTTCATGCCTGTTTTGTTTGAAAAATAAAATAACTTGCAAAATATTTGCCAATATGTAAAAGAAAATGGAGAATAAATTTGTCTTCGCCTGATTTTGCATATACTACTCATATTTCATGGAGTGAAGCTTGTCAGTATACACTATTCTGTATTGACTTCAAGATGCTGGTGCATTATATACTTAGGAATCGTTATACGTCAGACGGATGTGTTTCAGTTTTGTTGTGTTTTCTTGCTCATCTAGGTGATTGGTTTAACTGTGGGGTTGCTAGATGCACGCTCAATCCCCCCCCTTTTTCAGTACTACTATAAGCTTGACTAGGTTTTCAGGAGTGGACGAGAATCTAACCGCCAACCACGCGGTTGGTGAGTATTCTACCATTGAAACCCCGGGGCCATTACATTACAGCTACCTCAGATAGTCTCGACATAGTCTCAACCTACTTCTCTCCTTTTTCTCATTCATTACAATTACGATCGATAAAGTTCATCGGTAGTTCAGGAGTGGAATGCTCATGGGGTTCGACTCCCACGCTACTCAATCCTTCACTATGTAGCTGGTAGTTAGCTAAGAAAAGAAGGCAGACTGTGGGCGTAAGGCAAGCAATCTCATCACGTAAAAGCAACGCAGGCGCTCATGTAACTTCAGAGCTTAGAGCTTGAAGCCCTGTGTTCCACTCGGAACACAAAGGTATGAAAAAGAAAGGATTGAGAAGAGATGTGGCAGATGCAGATACATTCTAGCCGCACACAATGGGATGGAAAGCACCTGATCTAGATTCCACTGATAAGCATTTCTACTACAACCAATGCAAATTACATATTATAACATCATTAATAGTCAGGTTATTTTCTGTTTGCTTTGGATTCACGCAGAAAACTATAAATATTTGTCCTGGATAATTATATGCTTATGATGAATGAAAGTAAATTATCTTCTGTGTGTTGACGTCAATCCATGGAACTTAGAAATTCAGTATTTTTCTATAGTTCGCAATCTTCTTCTCCATTTGTCAGGTGGATAATACAATTTTCAAGATACGTGGATGCACAGATGCTCAATCATTTCTATTTCATGTATTCTCAGTTAGATTTGACAAAGAAAGCTTCACTAAGTTGTGTCACACCCCCCATCTTGCTTTACCCGGATATAAAGTCTCACTTTGTCCTATCCTACTCTAGGGCTATGCTATAGTTGAGCTTATTTTCTGGATTTTTCATCTTAATGGTGTCTACTAGTCTAGATTTTGCAATGTTTTTGTTTTCCGTTTGTATAACTTACCGGTCGGTGTAGTTGACCTTGGAACCATGGATGAGTAAACTAAATCACTTTGTTCAGTAAGCTTAGCAAGGATCCTTTAACGGACACGATTTGTCACTAAGTGAGTCTGTGGATGACTGTATGACAGTTTTGTTCCTAAGTTGTTATGATCCTTATGGAGTGTTTCAGGGGTGACCTGTTTGTATGATAATAGTGGAGAGAGAGAGAAACATTGATACCTGGAGCTTTATTTATCTAAATAACCGTTGTAACAACAGAAGGCAAGATACGGAAGCCAAGGTATATTTTCAACTGATCAGTTTTATACTCTCTAACCAATCACTGAGCGTGTGATTTTGGCTTCCACTAAACGACGTGAAATAGAATGTTCAAATACATGTATAGTATTCTGTTGCTAATGCCGAATTTAACTGTGAGAATATGTGAGAATAATATTCTGTTGGAACACATTGTTCTGTATCACACCACTACACCATGAATACTTGGGAGATGAGTGGTTCTAACTTAAATCATGAATCGACATCGGTCAGAGAACCACTGAAACGCATGAAGTTCTTTGAAGGCTTACTTCATCATAGCTTCACTCTGATTCTTCAGCACCACCAGCCACAGAAGCCAGAACCTTCGGGTTACGATAAGAGCCCGTTGGTCGTTCAGTCACTGACAAGGAATCCAACAGCCCATGAATTCTAGCTTCTGCAGTGCACAGCGCCACCACCGGCCAATTTCATCAGCAAGTATTTGTTCTCACACCCGACTTGGTGGACCCCACTGATTGCAGCTTGGAATGCATTTCATACTATGATAATACATGCTTGATGAATATATATTTGATAAAATACACAGTAATCAATCTCCTCCTACCTACATTACTTCTTAGATTTCGAGTCTGTCCCACCCTTTGGGTAGTTGAGTAATAATGCATGCAGTGCGATTGCTGAGCTTTTTTCTAAATTACTTATCTTCGCGGATTAGAACGACTGACTCTGCAAGGATAAGTAATTTAGAAAAAAGCTCAGCACTACATTGCACTGCATGCATTAGCACAACCACACAATAGGGTGGGAGAGGGTTAAAATTCTAAGAAGTAATATAGGTAAGTGGAGAGAAGGATTGATTGCTGAATCTTGGTTCATCGAGTGATCTACACCCAACATAAGCAACAGAAATGACTCAATGCAAATGCCAGAGAGTGCGTCGGTGGCATAGTGGTTAGGATGCTCGCCGACCATACACATGGTCCGGGGATCGATTCCCGGCCGACGCACTCCTTGACCTCGCTAAGCCAGAAATAAAGTTGGTAAAGAGGAAAGGTTGGGCATGAGGCTAGCAACCTTATCCTGTAAAAATAAACATTACTGAAGAAACTTCAAGCCACTAGCTTGAAGCTCTATGCTCCACTGGGGAAACCTGAAGGCATAAAGAAAACATATGGGAGATATAGAAGATATTATTACCAGTCAAATCAGAGGATAATGAATAATTTATATATGTCCAGATCAAGTTCACTTTTAACAAACAGTTTGAAAAAATTTGGGCATTGGGTACATGATATTCATTATAATAAAGGTTTTTGTATTTCCCAATGAATGAATGTCGTTTTGTTTTTCATTCATAGGGAAATAATACAAAAACCTTTATTATGATGGATAATGAATAATGTTAAAATTTATTATTATTATTATAACACATTATAACATCTCATTTCCCACATTACTTACTTCCCATTGTATTATCTTCTACTGATAACACTAATAGTATTTCTGAATGTACTTTGTCCTCCTTTCTATTTCACTCATGTCTTTTTTTGATTTTACTCATATGTCTAATCAGTTTTGCTCATGTATATAAATGAAGCAAGGAAGTTGTTGTGTGAGTAGTATCTTGATATGATTATGAGTGGTAATATGTATTGTACTCGAAACGTGGTCGCATAAGTAAATATTACTTACTGTATAACACACTGTATGTGACTTTATCAAAATAAAATTTTGTTCCATAATAGTATTAATGTAAATATTGGAAGTAATAGAAGACTTGATAATACCGCTACTTAAAGGAGGCATAGCAGAGACCCTGCATAGGAACAGAATCAGGGTGGCATTGAAACCAACCAAATACCAAGAGACACACACCAAATACCATGTGATGACTCTTGCGTCAATCACAAAGATCAAACTAGTGGAACGGGGTCACTCAATGTGTCAGAGAACATGTATTTAACTAGGCATAGAAAGATTGAACATAGTAAATTATCATTATTATTAATGTTGTTTCCTTTAATTCCTAGGGCTTTAGCCGTGTGTCTCCATTGCGTTTGGTTCTCTGCTAGAGTTTTTACCTGGCTCCAAGTCTGCCCAGACGTTTTCATCTCCTCTTCACATGACATCCTCCAAGTCACCCTTGGGCGACCAACTCACCGCTTGCCTTTCGGGTTCCACTCGAGCGATGGCCTGGCGTTTGATGTCACTTGATGGTTTCCTCAGAGTATGGCCAATCCATCTCCATTTCTTCCTGCTTATTTGTTTCACAATCGGTTCCTGCTGGGTTGGTTCGCTCCCAGAGATCTCTGTTGCTGATCTCGAATAAATCTCTGCCATTCTAATGCATTCACTAGCATTTAATCATGCACATAAGGTGGTGAGATGGAGTAGAAGTGTTAAAAAGCAATACAATTGCGTGGAAAGAGGTTAGTTAATCTTCGAATCCTTATTCATCAAATCTACACTGAACACGTGTAACCAAAACGACGCCACACCAACCCTAGACATATGGAAAACTACAGTAAAAACAACCCAGAGGTATGGGGTGAAGCAGTTAAAAATAATTGGGAAATTGTGACAGATATATACTCAAGTGATTTTGTCCAAAACGTCATTATCCGTATCATTTTAGTGAACTTATCTCAGATGCAGTTATACACAAACCTACTGAGTGTTTCTTTTTATTTGTCAAGAGAGTGTAGATGATTGATAATAAGTTTGTGGAAAGACTGTCAGGCAGGATAAGTCAGCAAAGAGGAAATCTAGCAGACAATGAACCAACCAACGACCTATAAATCAACAGAAATGCAGAATGGATTGGACAAACGCTGAGAAGACATCATATGTCTGGCAGACTCTAGAACAGGGAGCTACAAGTTGAGCGTGGTTCATAGGGTGGTGACATTGGAGAAATCGGGTCAGGGTGAGGAGATTAAATATTGCAGACGGTTGTGGCAGACTCAGCTCAATATGACTCCAGAAAAGAGAGGGAAACAGAGATGTGCCACTAAAGCCCTCTGTGTTACTCAGACCCCAAAGGAAGAATAATGACAGTAAGGAGAAGAAATATGGTCTTATTAAATCATTTACAGTGATTTTCTTTCAGAAATTATTGCAAATCATAATTATAAAACAATTATCAAAATCAACTTACTTAAAATCATCTTAGCTGGGATTTGCGGTGGCAGCCAAAATATCACTGTTGTGATCACGCTCAACAGAACACACGGAAATACTAACAAGTATCCATAGAAGGCAGGATTACGTTTCAAGCTGTAATAGAGAAATATATATGTAGGTAAGTTATAAACCGCAACTGTTTGTATAAATAGTTTTGCGTAAATTACGGACTGAAAGAAGAAAATAATAATTTCTATTATTTATGCAGAACAGTAATGATAACAATCATTGTATATAAAACAAATCACAGTGGGGAAAGAGCCAATCTACTTTCAGCTTGATTATAAAGGTGAAAACATTGCAGCGATGATCAACAGAAGGCTGAGTATATCACTAGCCATAGCCTATCCTGCAGCTAAGCTCGTTCCCATTCATCGAACAACTTACTGTTTGATGCAATCAAAAATCGATAGATATCCTTCTCATGTTAACTCCAACTGTATATACAAATTTACATGTATCTGTGGGAGAAGTTACATTGGAATGACAGAAAGAAGGGCATATCTACGATTTTCTGAACATATACTAAAAAATCATGTCTAAAGGGAACAAATGCTTTAAACAGTGCCATCACCAGGCATCTCCTTGACACGGGTCATGAGGTGGACGTCAAAAAGTCGTTCAAAATTATCAATAAGCAAAAGAGCTCAATTCTTGATATAAGAATAAAACTTGGGCACTGTGGTAGAGTGTAATTCCATTATGGGTAAATTTTTATTTTTGATAGAGTCTCACAGTGTTATACAGTAATCAGTAAATATTACTGTATAACACTGTGAGACTCTATCAAAAATAAAAATTTACCCATAATGGAGCTCAATTCTCCTTAAGTTTGCTGAAGCCATTTCCATCAAGTGCTTGAAACCTGATTTATGCGTCCAGAAAGAAGCAGTTATCAGTCTTTCTTTTCCCTGGTAACTGGATATTTTTCATCTGTCTTTCATCTGAATGCGAAATGCTGAAAAGTTTCCATTGTATACGATTATTATTGTTCGGAATAATGTTTAATATTACAAATATATATGTATATATTATTAGTGTATGCGATTAATTTTTGTTTAAAATGAACTCTGTGCAAGTATGTTAAAATTATTTTTGTAGATATATTTAATAATGTCTTTGCCCTGTAAGCAGCTGACGAGAATAAAACATGGTACCATTTTATTCTGCAAAAACTGTAGTTCTTGCTTTGTTCAAAAACAATCATTGTATTTCAAGCAACAATAGTAATTATACAGGTTTGTATTTTTCAGCACTGTGCATGAATCAGACATTCATCTAACTCTTAGCTTCGTCTAGTTAACTAGATTGCTAGTTTTCTAGCCGCTCCCAAGCTATGATAAAGAGGAAGGGTTGAGTATTGGGCTGGCGACCCAACACCACAAAGGCTGTCAAACTGCTAGTGAAACTTCAACGCACAGAAAATATTTTAAAAAATGCAAAAAATTCAAATAACAAACTCATTCATCAAGTTACAGGATTTCATCATGAGCTGACATTGGTTAGAGAACCATTGGAAATCCTTCAAGGGAATACTGGACAGCTGTTTCGTCCTAGTCTGGGACTCTTCAGTAGTACGTATCCACCGGAGTTCGGACCCAAAACCTCCTGGTTACAAGACCAGCTCGGGTCCCAATGGCCTAATGGTCTACGAGCTCGCGTACTGGGTGAGTGCTTACTGACGATAAGTCAAACTAGGACGAAACAGCTGTCCAGTACTCCCCATGTTTTTCAGTGGTTCTCTAATCGAAGTCAGCTCATGATGAAATCCTGTAACCAAACTTATTCTTCGCTGGAATCAGAGAGGTGAAATGAAGCAGGCTGATTGGTGAAAGCCTTTGGGAGGCCAGTCAGACATTTATTTACTTGTTACAAATAAATAAAATATTGGTAATAACTTGCTTTTAATTACGGATTATAAAATAGATTTATCAGCCCTTTTTCTTCCACTTATCACTTCCCACAACACCCGTGACAAATGTGATAATAGTTGAATTTTTATATCCAGTAGCCGTACAAGCATAATTTTCAATCAAATATCTTTTAGTTTTACCCAAAGGTAATATACAAGGAGGTAGTTGCCAGTAGTGAAAAGAATGCTCAGTATCTGTTAAGATGGCTTTAGTCAATTGCTTGCAAGAATTAAAATGCGCCTGTTAACAACAAACGTCACTTAGTTGGGTCAAGGACACACAAACCCTGCTAACTACAGCATTCAGTGTAAAACATAGTTTCTCTTTTGAGAAGCTCAGGTAAGAATAAGGAGGGGAACAATAAAAAAGAATGGGTACAATACATGAATTACTAAAAATTTTAAGATAAGTGGTTGAGTTATGTTGAGAAGTCTCAACTTCTTCTTTAAGTGATAAATTAAACGAAAGATTTTTTTGCTTAGAAATCAACCAGCTGTCTTCGCTTCATACTGAAGTTCAGATGGCCAGCCAGAAAGGATTGGCAACAAGGAACTTTAGTAACACAGCAACCAAGGATCTGTTACCTGACAAATATTCAGGTGCAAATGGAGATGAACTGGACATACGCTGAAGACGCTGTTGAATGACACCGTGCGCCAGGGATTCAACTGGAAGCCGAATGAGAGACAGCAAGTTGGACCTGGGTCCAAGGATGACATAGATGAGGTCTTATAAAGCAGAAACAGAATCTTATGGGTAATCGTCAGCATCAAAAATAAGATCCGGATTTTCAACTCCAATATGAAGTCAGTGCTACTCACTATACGGATCAGAGACTTAGCGCGTCATAAAGAGTATCTCAAACAAACTACAGAACTTCATTAACAGTTGTCTTTGCTCAATACTCCTCAGGATCAGCTGGCCGGCCAGAAAACATCAGCAACAGGGATCTTTGGGAGCGAACCAACACAGCAGGAACCGATTGTGAAACAAATAGGCAGGGAGAAATGGAGATGGATTGCAGGCCATACTCTGAGGAAACCATCAAGTGACATCACTAGACAAGCCACTACTCGAGTGGAACCCGTAAGGGAAGTGGCGAGTTGGTCGTCAGTGCAAGGGTGACTTGGAGGAGGTCATGTGAAGAGGAGATGAAAGCGTGTAGGCGGACTTGGAGCGAGGTGAAGACTCTAGCAGAGAACCGAAAGCAACGGAGACGCACGGCTGAAGCCTTATGTTCCTCTAGGAATTAAAGGAAAGAATAATAATAATGGGTAATCGTGAAGCCAGATGAAAGTGGTTGCAGAGAACAGGATGAAATGGAGAGGTACTGTTGAGGCCCTAAGTTCCACCTGGAAACCAAGGGAATAGTAATACACGGCTGCTCAAAATTCACTAGGTACGGCAGAGTTTCACATCTGTGATCTAGTAATCCCAAGCCAACGTAAAATAAATATATATATTCTTGAATACTTAATATTTTATTTCTTCCTATTTCATACTGCCTATGATATCCAATGAGACATAGTTTCTCTTGTATACTTTTGAAAAGAAAAAACAAAGTGAAGAATAAAATAAAAACAAAAAAAATTTCGAAATATTTTCTAAATAACTAAATCCAGTTAAATTTACTTACTAAATTTTTCTCACTTGAAATGATGTGGTTTCAAATAATAATCATAGTATAAATAAATAGTTAAAGTAGGAAATTGAACATTTAACGTTTGCCTGTTTGTTTATCCGCATCAGTTGATGTATTATGCACAGATAGACGAACGCGTGTGCACATACTCACAGAGAAACACACAAAGAAGTAGATATGCCTTAATTTGAGGATTTTCACACTACTTACTGCATACATAATCTGACTTTACTGTATGCCGTAATTTACATATATATATATATATATATATATATATATATTATATATATTGTATTCTGTTATTTTCCAGAATTATCTTGATTTAATCCACTCGTGTTTATTTTACAGGGAAAATAATTGGTTTTCCCTCTTTTTGAAGAGATTTACATTTCAGATTTTCAAGATCTTTCGCATAATAATCATAATAAAAGTAATAGTAGAAGTAGTAATTGCAGTCATAATGCTAGTTGTTTGTAAGTGTGGCAATCGAAACTAAGAAAATCATTTTACCCCCAACCGATAAACTGGTCGAAGAAGCAGCAAAGACACGACTCCAGGTGAACATAGACAAGACCGAGGTTATGAAAATAACCAACCAACCACCAACAACAACAACAACAGCAACATCCAGAGCCAATCACCATCGACTCGTAGGATTTGAAAGAGGTTACTTCATTCACTTATCTAGTGAGCAATAACTCAACTACAAGAGGAACCGACGAGGATGTCAAATCGAGAATCGGGAAGGCGAGAAACACATTCATCAACCTGAAACCAATCTGGAAATCTTCGTCACTCAACTCAGCATCAACAACAAAATTCGGATTTTCAATACAAACGTCAAGTCAGTCAGTTCTTCTATACGGATCAGAAACTTGACGGGTCACAAAGAATATTTCCAACAGCCTGTTGCAGACCTTTATCAACAACTGTCTTCGCTCTATACTCAAGATCAGATGGCCGGAAAGAACAATAACCAACAAGAAACTATGGGAAGAAACAAAACAAGAACCAATCGCCCAACAAATATGCAGGAGAAAGTGGAGATAGATGGATTGGACACTCACTGAGGAGGCCGCTGTGTGACATCGCGCGTCAGGCCATCACTCGAGTGGAACCCGAAAGGGAAGCGGCGAGTCGGTCGTCGGTGCATGGGTGACATGGAGGAGATGGTGTGAAGAAGAGTTGAAACAGTATGGATTAACATGGAGACAGGTGAAAAGTACAGCAGAAGAGAGAAGCAAGTGGAGACGTGCAGTTGAAGCCCTATGTTCCACTAGGAACCCAAGGGAACAATAATAATTATTATTTGTTCATAGATATTCATTCAAAATTATAATATTAGTGAATTAAGTAGACTGTGGCCTGTAAATTCTAGCTTCTATCTATTCATGACGTCACAGTAAGCTTATATTGTCACCGAGTTACAGTTCGCATTTCCAACGGCCCAGTAGGATTCCAGGTCTGATGATCCTAGGCTTGGTGTCATCCAGACTGGAGTGGAGGTGGAGTAATCCGTACGTGCCGCTGGAGAATCAGTCACTAACTAGGACGAAGCAACCGACACAGTGTACCCCTCGATTTTAGTGGTTCTCTTGACTGACTGGAATCTTTACAAATTAATCAAACACTTAAATGTTGTAAGTAAACAAATTTGAAGGGGTCGATTGAGGCTGGGCCGGAGGAGGGGGGAGGAGAGAAATAAGTGTTGAGAATACTACTAATGCATGAGTAGTTATGAAAATAAGATTTAATGTTTACTTTTTTGTTTATTTGTTTAGAAATTAGTTGTCCACTTTGTGTTAAACTATTTTGTTTGTTGAGAAACGTTTTAGTAATAATTTAAGCAAGTGACTTCCTATTCCATTTACTCTTGTGATTCAGCTATTCTAAAGTAATTTGTTGGCTCCCTCGGCTTTTGAAAATCATTTTAAAAAAATAAATTTTAAGAATTGGGAAGTTTTATGGCACGTCAGTGATTTGATTTTTGTTTGCCCCACCCTAGACCTTTCCTATTTTCCGAACTTTTTATTGATACTAATAATGGCCTTATTCCAAACGGTACATTTGATACAGTATGAAATTCTCAGTATGATAAAAGGGATGACTGTGACGCCTATTCACGCACAAAAAATATACATACAAGTGCATCTAATTAGGGCTTATCATCAGTTCAAACCCACTAAGACGCAACAGTGAGTCTCCAACGCATTCTGGATAACCCTGAACCCAACGCGAAGACCTACTGGTGAACTAGGAGTGATAAAACCCCTACAACGAAGATTTATTCAAGTAACATTACATGTCAGACAGACAGACTGATCGAGTAGGACTAGAATAGGAAGCGATGAGCTGAGTGTGGCTACAAGGGTGGCATAGCAAATATCATGCAAAGAGGAAAATAAAGTTCATGAGAAGTCATGATGCCGGCTGAAAGTTATGACAGAGAAGGGTGTGGAATGGAAATGTGACCTGACTGATAGAGAGTGCTCCACTCAGAACACAAGGAACACATAACAACAGTGAGTTATAAACTTGTCTAAATCACTTCTTGAAGGCGAAATTTTCCTTTCTAAACAGTTAATCAAAAAATTGCCTTAATTAGATTACGAGTTGATCACGGATTGATAACAGTTAGAGAACCATTGAAAACCAGGGAGTAATGGACAGCTGTTTCATCCTAGTTTGGGAATCATCGGCAGTACGCCCCCACTGGGTTGGGGTCGCGCTAAATCACGAATTGGTAGAAGTTAGAATTCATGAGCCATTGAATCGGGTCCCAGTGGCTAAATGGTATACGATCTTGCCTTGTAACCAGAAGGTCCTGGGGTCGAATCCCAGTGGGTGCGTACTGCCGATGATTCTCAAACAAGGATGAAACAGCAGCTGTCCAGTACTCCTTGGTTTCTAATGATTCTCTAACTGATATCAATCCGTGATCAACTCGTAAAAACAAAACTAACCCTTACAAACCAAACTATAGAAAATTAATTAGATTAGTTTAGACAGTGAATCCGCTTAGCCTGAAAAGGTTCAAATCGTTAATCCGTACAATTTCCTAAACCCCTGAGTTTAGATGAGAAGGCAAATTAACCCACATAGAAAAGCTCAGCAAACTTTCTTTTCCAGCTATCAGAACATGAGAAGAAGAACTTTTGTTTTACACTCAGTAAATCTTGACTGAGTACAGTGTTATTTCTTATAGAATGTATCTGACTTAGCCAACAAAGGTGTGTGGCTTTGCAAATATCATAGAAAAGTATTCACAACTGCTGAGTTAAATGGCCTTTCCCATTTGGGTACATGGATTTAGCAATGGTTGTAAACGCCATGACCTAATAATCTTAGTGGCTTTCTGAAAAGCCTTTGTATGTTTTAACTCTGAGTGTAGAATAGGGCTTCAAGAATGAGCTTTAAAGTGTCAGCAGCGATGATTTTTTTTCACGTCATAGTGTTGCTAGCCTTACGCTTAACCTTCCTTCTTTACTGGGCTTATTTACGGCTAAGCGACGTCTAGGAGTGCATCGAGCGGGTAGTCAGCAAGCCGTCTACCACTGATCCACCGATGCGCACGCTTCGAATGCATCCACCAGACAGACATAAGAGAAAGGGTATAAACAGTACCGATTAAAGTGATCAAGCAGTAAGGAAAACCTTTCAAATACAATTAGCGCGCGAGAGAGAGATTGAATCAACTAGATTTATTCTCAATCTTATAGCAATCTATGTGTTTGCGTAATGATTTGGGCGTTGCTTTATCTTGTCTGTTGCTTCCCTCACCAAAAACAGCGGTCAGGAGGTCTATGCCTCGAAGTTCACTTCTTGCATCGAATTGTGGACCGGTGGAATTTCATATCAGAGCACCTTATTTCACCATCTTCTGTTAATGCAATTGAATCTAATTCGCTACTCACAACTTACACACAGTCCGAGGTAAAATTTCACTACAGTTCCCTTCGGAAAACAAAAAATGTTCATATTACTCTATATATGATCTGCTTGGCAACAGAAATGTTGATAAAGGGATCAACTATGGATGCATAGCAGCATATACTATTGGTTGACACTAGTAACTAGATGGATACCAATCACATCAGCCAACAGTGGTTGCTAGCTGATTTAAACACCAGATGGCAATTTCACTAGTGACGTGCAGCCGATTTGATTCACCTCAGAAAGCGCATTCATTTCAACCCCTATCTGGTTGATTTGAGTAGTATTTAACAATTTATTCATACCACTCAGTAGTTCACAGTAGTATGCAAGATTGAGCCTCCACTGTACAGCAAATCAAGTCGTTTAGTAATATGAAATCCAAATTACAATTCACTGTCATTAAGGGACATTTCACCGTCAGGCTTGGTGATACCTTTAACTGGGAGAACATCAAACAATTATATTCTCATTTTGAGTTAAAAAAAATAATTAGTCTTCTTTATTATATCACCAAAAGCATTTCAAACGGGCTACTGTAGAATTTCCTCTACATCGGTTCCATTTCACTATCCCGATATTAGTGGAACACCTGATCGACTTCTGTCACTCTGTCAACCCTGACCATGATTTTAAGATCATATATATAGAATACATGCTAACTTCCGGTGTTTCCTTCGTTACAGACTTCTAAAGACAGCTGAGGCCTTGGCCATTCATGACTTTAAGCCAGACCTTTGTGTACAAAGAAGTATGTACAATCCCTACTTCTGCCTTGGCCGTAGAGGGATAGACATTTATTTATTTTGTTTATTTAGTTATTCTATTTACTTTTCCCTTATTACTACGACTATTATTGTTATCATCATTATTATTATTACTATTCTCACTCTGAATCTTTTTCACTTGACCCGTTTAACATTTTAAACCCAAAATTACTGATTTTTATATTTTTATTTTCGCAATATTGAATTCCATCTTATCAAATTTCACACCATGTTATGTAACATTTTATATTCGTCTACTAATCTTATAATTATGTACCCCTTTCCAAAATTCTATACACCTTATGAATTATTCTATATACGACATTAATTATTTTGTTACTTGACATTAAACTATGATTATGATCACAAATATTTTAATTGCATTTCATACTATTATTATTTCATGTATTCACACCTTTGACCTAATTCCCTCACCGGACATAATTTTTATAAAAAAAACCATATATATACGATTGTACAGCTTGATAATAAATTCGTTGAAAAGAGTCTCTTCGCTGAATATTGTGTTCTTAATGATCATTTAATTGACAAGAAAGGATACGCAGGCAACAAGTAAGTCTGATTGGCCAGAGAATTAGAGTAACCCGAATGGGAAGCGACTGGGAGAAGATTATGTATCCTTTCTTGGAGCTGGATTAAACTCACAGCAGGGGACCTAGTGGAATGAAGACGTGCAGTCGCCTACGTTCCACTCGGAACCTATTGAATGAATAACAATAATCATAATTATAAATAAGAATAAACTTACAACAAGAAAAATGTTAGATCTGGTATCTCTTTACCACATTCTTCTGATAGCATGACAAATCGATAAGCTGGTCTAGCAACAAGTGACCATTCATTACTCGACGTATACTGATCAATATCAACTTCTGTCCGGTTGTCTAAGAATTGTAAATCCAACTGTTCACTGTTATATGTCCATGAGGCGAATTTCAAGAAACAGTGTTGGTAATCGAATGGGAAATTCTTTATATTAATTGGACAATTCGATTTGAATATTGCTGGTGGACTCCAGTATACCCGGCCCATATAGTCAACGTTTAGCATGACATCACGTTTCTCTTTTAAGCGTTCATCAGCACTAAAAGTGTTTTAAAAAAAGCAAGACTGGGATTAGACATGTTGAAATACAGAAAAAGAAGTTTTGATGCTTAAAAGCTGCTTAATGTCGTTTTAAAATTGAGGAGCTGTGTTGGGGAACCTAATAATAATAATAATATAATTCTATGTATGTTAATATTAATCCTTTTGGTCTCAGGGTCGGCAGTAGGGCATCAATAGTTAGTCTACACTTCACTCTCCTCTCTTCAGTTATTTTTAGCTGTCTGCACAACTGCTTCTGATGAGCTTTCATTTTGCTCCATGTCACTGTCGTACACACACATCCAACCCATCACTTCCTATTAACCTGGCTGACTCTTGGTGTCACTCACCTATTTCCTCAGCATGTGACCAATTCATCTCGATTTCTTCCTGCATACTTACCAGTTAAGTAATAGCTTCCTAACTGGAGATTCAATGCCAGAGCTTCTTGTTGCTTATGCTTTCTGACAATCTGATCCTCATTATTGAGGCAGTGAAGTAGGTAGCTAATGATGATAGTCCGCTATCTGATGGAAATCCTTCTTGTCTAGTTTACTTATTTACAAATCAGTCCAAAGCTCATTGAAAGAAGCAAGGTAGAATGTGTGGATAACGATCCTGCCCCGAAAAATCTGTCCGATAGTCACATAGACTGTAGAGCACACAGAAACATACTGTGATGATATAGTGCCAATAACTAAATGATTATGATATCCTTCTCATGTTAAGTCCAACTGTGTAGAAAAATTTACTTGTATCTGCGGGAGCAGTTACATTGGAAGAACAGAAAGAAGGGCATATCTACGATTTTCTGAACATGTACCAAAAAGCTAATGTCTAAAGGGAACAAATACTTTAAACAGTGCCATCGCCAGGTATCTCCTCGACACGAGTCATGAGGTGGACGTCGAAGAGTCGTTCAAAATTATCAATAAGTAAAAGAACTTGATTCTCCTTAAGTTTGCTGAAGCAATTTCCATCAAGCACCTGAAACCTGATTTATGCGTCCAGAAAGAAGCGGTTATCAGTCTTTCTTTGCACTGCCTGGTAACTGAATATTTTCACCTCTGTTCCATCCGAATGCGAAATGCTGAAAAGTTTTTATTGTGTATGATTATTATTGTTCAGAATAGTGTTTAATAATGCATATATATATAATTGGTGTATGCGTATACTGATCGATTGATTTTTGTTTAAAATGAACTCTGTGCAAGTATGTTAAAATTGTTTTTGTAGATACATTTAATAATGTCTTTTCCCTGTAAGCAGCTGATGAGAAGGCAACGAAATAAAAGATGGTACCATTTTATTCTGCTAAAACTGTAGTTCTTGCTTTGTTCAAATGCTTATGAAACGAGCATAAACTATTGCCGGCCGTATTCACATTATCGCTTTGCATAGCCTTACTACCTCTCTTCAGTTTTTATTCCAATTTTACACATATGCATTTCGATTGCATATATCTCGGTTGGAGATAAAATATAAGGGTTGCTTGTCAATTTTTGACTGTTGCAACAGACAGGATGTTTGGGATAAAGAGACCAACTTTACTACACGATGTCTCCTAGAGCAGATTTTTTTCGAGTTTTGTAAACAACATCCAGAAGAGTTCGACGTTTGCAAGTAGGTTACTCCCTGTTTAAATCTACTCAGCTGACAGGAACAGAAAACTCACTGACAAAAAGCAATAACAGCTGTTATTATGAGACTCATAGTAAGAAGTTTACCTCAAAAACCTTAAGTAGTAATAGACACATCTAATGTCAACGTGTGCGTCGGTGGCATAGCGGTTAGGACGCCCGCCAACCATGCACATGGTCCGGGGTTCGATCCCCGGCTGACGCACTCCTTTACCTCGCTAAGCCAAAAATAATGCTGGTAAAGAGGAAAGGTTGGGAATGAGGCTAGTAATCCCATCCTGTAAAATAAACGCTGCTACAGAAACTTCAGGTCACTAGCTTGAAGCCCAATGTTCCACTGGGGAACATAAAGGAAAAGAAATGTCAACGTAGTCAACATGTTACAAAAATTCCAAAACACAACAAACTGGTCAAATACAAAAAATATATAAATAAATCAGGAATTCGTCAGCTGTTAATTTGCTCTTTTAAAGAAGAGAAAAACTCGTCTCTTTAGAGTTTTGTAAAAAGAAAATTTTTTTTCCGTGTGACTTAATCTAGGCACAAAGAAAAAGACGAGAATTCAGATAAAAATGCATACATACACGCATGTGACTTCATTTCATATGCATGAAAATTTTTATATTTTTCATACCAGTCGCCAGAATGTGTCTGTATGTATACTTAGTTTATCAGTTAAATCATAGCTATAAACGTTATGCAAAATATGTGTGAATATTTCAAAGGATTCTGGAACCGACCACCACCTCACCAACAACTCATTCATGAATATCACCGCCACCAGCAGACACAGAACCACCAGTGAACACCCAGGCATCTACGGAAAAGGGAGTTTTGAAGTCTATAAAGTTAAAAGAAGCCCTCAAGTAGAATTAGCAGATTAAACCCCCCCCCCAGAATAGTTGAAAAGGGAACCAGAGACGTCAGCAGATATGCTGACTCCTTTACTGTGAAAGGTATGTGTGCTTGCCAATCGGAAGAATGACGACTTTTTCAAAGTACCAAGAAAGACTTAAGCTTAAGCGAGAATTGATGCGCCATCAAACTCATACCCACTTTAGGAGAGACTAAAAACATGCCACAGATGCAAAATCCCACCCGGAACAAGTTAGATTCAGGAGGAGTAAATCGTGTGCGGACTGAATTGAAACACTACGCATAATCATCAAACAGAGAAGAGAATAGCAGCCAAATCTCTGTCTCAACTTCACAGACTTTGAGAGGGCTCCCAACAGCATCAACCGTGAATCGCTTTAGTAACTTCTCCAATACCATCGAGTGCAGAACCACAAACATTTACAAGCTTCATTTAACAGCCGGATGACTGAGCCACATACTGAACGGCTCACAACGGAAAACTCACTGAGGCATTTGGAGTGAAGATAGAAGTATGAGAGGGCTACCTAATATCACCGATGATATTCCTGATTGTAAAGGGGAGTAAGAACAGGGGCATACATTGGACTGACGAATCGATAACAGAAGATCTGGGCTTCGAAGATGATTTTTGCCCCATATCTCAGAAGCTCGAAGAATTACAAGTGAAGATGCAACCAAGACAAGACTTTAGGCGAACTAACAACGACAAACACGAATCGTCATTAGTGGGGTACACCTGAAGCAATTCCTCTTTTTCATTTACCCTGGCAACAGTGTTTCATTCGATATGGATGAGGATGTCAGGACTAGCCAGGATCTATACGGAAAACAAGTCAGACTTTCATTGGTCTGAAGTCAGTGTGAACATCAACAGCGCTTACTCAGAACAAAAAAACGGGATCCAAATTTCTAATACTAATATCGCATAACTAACTGCTTCTACTTAATTCAAAGATTTGCATTTGCTCGTTTGAGGAGATCAGATGGCCAGCCAGAATAGATAACCGAAATTGGACTCCTGCACTGAAGAACCCAATAGCTTGTCACCCACAAAAAGAAAGACGTACACTGATGAGAGATTCATGCGATTTATACAGTTACAGATCCAGTTGAAAATGATATCAGCGAGAGTGGAGCGGAACAGAGATGTAACCCAGTTGAAGTTTTATGTTCCACTGTGAATGCAAACCAGGAATAAATAAATAATAACATAACAAGGGATGTGGAGATGTGACTTCTTGGCTTAAGTACAATAGACTTTCAGTTACCAATAGGATGCCTGAGTTCGAACACCTACTAAAGATCAATCAGTTGGTGGGCAGTTTCATAACCTGGAAATAGAAATATGAACTTACTAGTTATAAAGCACTATATCTGGCGTCCAGATACCACTCGGTGGTATGCGTACCTCACGGATATTTGAATAATTGGCTGGATCCCAGCGTAGAAGTTGATCAGTCCACGTCTAAAATTAAAATTAGAAAATCATTAGGCAATCACTGTAATTCTATGTAAGTAATTAATGGAGTCAATGTTTAGCTGAACAGACTTGAAACACTTTCTTTCCAGAATATTTGAACAGAGGTTGTCAATTACGGCCTGACTTTCTTCAGGCAGTTGGTTTTGTGTGATTCTGTTTATAACGTTTTCAATGAATACTGTTATCACACAAGATGTTACGTTTAGGTGTTTTTTGAAGGTATTTTATCAGCGTATTTTACACAGCTGAAATATCTGTCTTAAAGTTCTCTATACTAATCAGGAAATTCAATTCACCCCAGTGACTGACTACAGAATGGAGTTGACTGAAGTTTTTTTAGTGAGAAGTCGTAACGACTAGGGCCCACCAAGTCAGATATAAAGGTAGGTACTTTGTATATCATAAATTGGCCGTGGGTTCCACCTAATTAACTGAATGATCAACGAACTTGTTTTGTGACCTGGAAGTCCTGGTTGCAACTCTTAGTGAGGTTACAGGTACTCACCTCTGAATAGTTCAAAATTTTCCAGTGTGCTCCCTAGTTTTCGGTGACTTTCCAACTGATGTTATTTCATCATTTAACTTGACACCAGTTAAATCTCCGCAAACCAAAACTTGGCAAGATGAAAATGGCAAGCTTAAGTATTGACAGTTGAAAGGAATTTCCCTTTTTTAAACTTAGGTCAAATGTTCCACAGCTACGATGCAACGTAACCACTTCATACGCTTAGTTCTCTATATGTTTGACATAACTGATACAGCGCTAAATCATACTGACATTATTGAAACTAAGTTAATACGGTGATGAGATAAATGCAGTGGTCCATATAATATTTATTTACACTACAGTTACCATGGTGACACTGAAAGTAACAAACGTATCCAAATGGAATTCCATAACATTACTAATAATGACACTATGATTTCCGGTACACATGAAACAATTTCACTTCATTCAGAATAATTGATTTCGCTTTTTATTTCAAATTATTTTTGCAAAATCTGCCGTAATTATTTCTGTTACTTGCTAAATATAGTTCCCTATTTTTCTCTCACTCATATTATCATAATATACTTTAAATTGTACTGCTTAGTCACAAGAGACCAATTGATGTCATGCGTGACTGGTAACCTTAGTATTAGTATACTTACTGAGCTGATTGTCAGTCATTTTTCCAATGTGGCGTCAGCAAGCTAACTACACGACTCCCTGTCGTAACTCCCCTTTTGAATTGATGGTGTGTGGTAAGTAGTTAGTCGTCGGTGAGGTGTTAGATGTAGGTTATGTGCTTTTTGTCTCACTCTTCATAGCATGGCATATACGTAACGCTATTGAAAGTGATGTCCATTGACGACAAGTATCATTCTAATCTCCCCGCAATTTTTCCCCGTTTCTGGTAGGAAATGGTGCTTCACTCCTGAGCACTGAAGAGCCAGTAGCGGTAATGCTGTTTTTACAAGATGAGATTGCTAAACCCCCACCCAATCTCCCTTCCCTGAGCTTACGACCTTTTGGCTAATGAAACAAAGAGATTTAAGAGTGCACCTTTCGAGAATCGAAACCGGACCAAATGAATTATTGATGAGCCACTGACTCACTGTAAATCAGTTCTGCAATAACCAGTGCAAAACTGGGACACTGGGGCTTTAGATAACAGACCACTGTAAAGTTGTTCAAAGATTCAATATATCTCAAGTTTAGCCTGGCTCATATTCTTCTACATCTAGTGGGAGAATAATCTTAAAACAAACTCTCCAAATAAATAAAGTAAGTGACTAATTTTCCAAAGTATGTAGCAGGTTTTTTCACAAACATCAGTGTACTGAACGAATTATGAAGAGGTTACAGCTGCCTATGATCACCGGTGTCTGCGTTGTCTCCTCATTGTTAGGCGGTATTATATGGTGAGTAATAGTGAGGTTCAGCGAAGTGTTCAGTAAGAAGGGAATGTCAATCAGCTAAGTTGCGAAGCTGCATCGATTCAGATGGTTAAGGCGGGTATTGCAGATGCCAGGTCATCGCGCCTTCCTCACTGAGTAAGGTTAGCCTACATAGGTATAGGTAAGACCGTCGGATAAAAACCTGGCATAACTCCATGAAGTGTTTAACTGTTGGTCTGAGCCAGCCATGTAGGCAGGTGTAAACTGCCTGGCTGGCTGGTTGTGATCCTCGAGAAGCGAAGAACTGAAGGTTGGAGACTGTTAGTGACATGATTCAAAAACGTTCTCAGTAGCGCAAACGTATCCATTCAGGTCCATTAAACTAGCATTGTTATTCTTATCCTTTCTCGATGACGTTTCCGTTTATTTTGGTTACTTTGCTATTTTGTCTCTATTTTTTGTGGTATGTAGAGTGTGGAAACTTGAACTGATTCACTTTCGTGCAAATCTCCAAGTTCAAAACTCAATCAATCACTGAGCGAATCTGCAATACGGAGTAATGCATTTA
Organism: Trichobilharzia szidati; assembly: GCA_944472155.2. Classification (NCBI taxonomy): domain Eukaryota; kingdom Metazoa; phylum Platyhelminthes; class Trematoda; order Strigeidida; family Schistosomatidae; genus Trichobilharzia; species Trichobilharzia szidati. Next base: position 173,140,090 of record OX235279.1, read on the forward strand.
TCATCATTACCAGAGATCACATCGTTATCAATATTATTAATTATGGTCTACCTTGAAAATCTTTCAGTATTAAGTTTGTTAGTGGTTCCTTTAGACAAGGGCGAATTCACCAGTCGTAACTGTTTCCTGACCTTCCTTTAGCGAAAGTTGTTAGATATGGCTGTCGAATGTTGGTTTACTGGGATTTTAGGAATTGTTCAAAAGATGGTTGAAGCGAAGAAAATTTTCTTTTCGATGAAGTCCTCAACTAGGCTGTACATTCGTGTATTTATGATAAATGGATGTGTGGGAACACTATCCAGTGTCGTCGGCTAGTGCTTATCCTTAAATCTGACTTCATAGACCCTCTTTGTTACAACTTCTTACTAGAACTTCCAGCAAATTCATTTGGTAACCAGTAACTAGTGAGGAAGAAAGAGGCAATAGTGAAAGCAACTCTTCCTTATCATACGGAATTCGAACCCGTCTTTTACACTTAGCCGAAGCTATGGGAATTCGAGAGAACAATCCTAGTCTTTGCATACGAAAGAAGTTTGTTCTACCTTTGTCTCTCCCTTGCTTAGCCTAGGTGAATTCTATTCAAAACCCTCCCACCCTTTCTTATTTTCCATCTCCTTTGTATTTTTATGATATTTATTTAAACTGTGATTACCTATCCACTTCACCCTTAGTATTACGTAAATTTTTAGATTTGAGCAAATTGATTTATTAAATTGTCTACATATACACATATTGCTGACACCGTTATTCTTATCGTCACTTGCGTAAACCTTATTATCAATATTTTGTTATCATTATAATCGTCATTATTACTGACGTTCAAAACATTTACCACATTCTTATTATTATCTCTTTTAGTTCAACCACAAATTCACTGTCATTGGCTTAGATTTTTATATATAAATCTGTGTAAATTAGAGCAAAGCCTGAAGATCTAATTGAAAACAACAGTATTGTTCGCTTATATGTCTTGTTCTAACATACAGTTGTGTCGATAAACACAGACGTACATCGGAGGAAAACGAGAAGGCAGTGAGCATCTTTCATTTTCTCAACATTTTCAGAAATGATTACAATTAATAGGGAATACAACACAACACGCACAAAAACAGTGCAGCTGCAGGGCGCTCACACGACGTATTTAAACATCCGATAACATGTCTTTATATTCCTTCTAGATAGTAGCAAAATGACACCGCCTACAGTCCGTAGAGGCTACCGGCAACACATGATTTAATTCTAACAGAGGTTGTAGTAATTCGTTGTCCACCTTGATAATGCGACTTCTAACTGTAAGCCCTTTGCTGATGAATTGTTTTCACTCAATTAGTTGTTATATCCTCAATTATTAAGCTATATGCTTCATATGTGTCTGAGACTTAATTAAATGAGCTTAACTCACAACATATTTTGTTTATCACACACATTCTCTTAGTATTATTGACAATTTACCCGATGAATTACGTAATCACACAGTTTATTTACATCACTGTCTTGTTGTTATCTCTGCCTGCCTTTGTTTTTTCCGAGAGACTTTATGTAAAGATAGATATATCCTTAATTATATTCTTTAATTATTTTTGTATATTTTGTTTCTCCGATAAATATTTTCTCTTCATGTATATTACTATTCCAGGTAATGCTCTCAGCAATGCTAGAGACAATCGTTGTTGCTGAACACCTGATAATGACTAATGGAATGAATATTATTACCAAAAGATCGTATTATTATTTTTATTATTATTCCCATGGGTTCCAAAATGGAACATAAGGCTTCAACAACAAATCTACGTCCTACGCTGTTTTATGCAGTCTTTTCTACCTGGCTGTGTGATTGCCTATGAGCTTAGACTTCCTCTTCAAGCAATGTCTTTAATTTAACCCTTCAGATTCATGCTAAACGCATCACTAACCCATTTAGGTTCCACTGGACCTATGAGCTGACACATGTGGTGTCACTCAACGTTCTCCGTATTTCCTTATGCCTATCAGCTGATTGGGCAGTGGGTTCTTGTTTGATTCCTTGGCAGAGTTCCTTGTTGCTTATCTATTCTGGCTGGCCGTTTGATCTTCACTTTCAAGCGAAAGCAACTGTTGATTAAAGTCTACAGTCTGTTGCAAATGTCTTTAGTGAAGAGTGTTTACCAAGTCTTTTAACCATATAGAAAGACCAATAAGAAATTAACCCTGTAGATATGGAGCTTGTTCTTTATGCTAAGTGAAGTAGATTTTTACACTGATTCCAGAGTAATGACGGTCTATTTTCGACCCTGCTTTCGAGGTCCTTATCTGTGCTGCTACTTACAGTCTAAACGATGCTGCCTAGACAAATTCAAGAGTCGGATTCCTTTAGATTTCTGCTGTTGATGACAGCTGACATTTCATAGTGAATGAACTTTAGTTAGATAGTCATCGAGAATCAGAGAGCACTGAACAGCTGTTTTACCTCGACTTTAAACCAACTCTTCAGCTGTATGAACTCACTGACCCACGAAAGACCAAACCTAAGAACGGCCATTTTAACAGGCGTCTGATCCACAATTCAATGAAGATTGTGATCTAGTCCCATCGCCGACTAATGACATCGATCTGAATCCATTTTGCACCCTAAAATAGTGAACATCACCGGTTATGATTTCCCATTAAACCTCAAGTATACCTATCCTGTTACCATTCATGAGCCGGAGAGTGTGATATATTCATATTTTGGTTATTTTCTAGTAAGTCGTACTAATTTCAATGATTCCCAAATTTATCAGCAAATAAACAACTAGTAAGTTAAACTCGTTATAGTTTAAGGTTATTGGAGACAACTAGGGGGAGTGCGTCGATCGTAAGCAAAACAGCTACAACTGCAACGTTGAAAGAACTGATATCTGATTTCAGGGATGCCTATTTGCATCAAGCAGTTTCTCAGTTGAAGACATTTCCACTGAGTTATTGGTATAGTTATTCACTCCCCTCAAGACGTTCTTAATAATGCTTGTCGAAGCAAGCGAATGATTATGAGTTTGAACAAATTTATAAAAGGGAATCATTGTATCAGATTATGAGTTTACTGGAGAAACACCAGTGCTTATTAGGCGTTTCTTGTTAATAAAGATCAGGCGGTTGTCGAGAAAGGATAAGCAACAAATAACTCTCACATCATACCAAAACAATAGCCTGTTGTTCAACAAATATCCAAAGGAAAATAAAGTTGGATTGGACATATACTGAGGAGGCCGTTGAGTGGAATCTTGCCCCAGGCCCTCGAGTGGACGCCCAATGAGTGTCAACAAGCTGGATGTCCACAGATTACATGGAGGAGATCTTACGACGGGCAGAATATAAACTTGTAGGCAGTTATGGATCCTGCTAAAAGGACTGCAGGGAACAGAGTTGAGAGCGGAGATGTGCTCCACCGAAGCCCTACCTTCCAATCGGAGCCCCAGGAAATAATTTACATATATATATATATATCGACTTACGTATTTTGACCAAACATTTATCGTTAAAATTTGATTCTTCTCGTCTAAATCCAATAGCTGAAACAGTGATAAGCCATAACCGACAACAACACGATCTTTTGTATTTTTCACTGGACGTCCGATTTTTCCAGCTTTTTCATAATTACCAATCAACTGTTTAATTAAACGCTTCTCCGATGATGGTATCACTTGTTCTAAAATCAATAGATAAGTAGATAGATAGATAATAATTATATATCATTCATTTTTAAAAATAAAAGTGTAACTGTAGTAATATTAAACAATCTTCACATCTAAGTGACTCTTTTAACGAGGCACATATGAGTATACGGTTCACTGTGGAATATGGATGGAAAGACTGGAGAGTTTCATTTTGCAGAACTTTCTTGAAATTCTGTGAACTACAGTTGAAAATATACAAAAAGCATATTAATCATAAAGAATTCCGGAATGTAAACTGTGTCTGTGAATTTTGGTTATTTTTTGTGACCAATAGGCTTAAAAATAGGTCCGGTGAGGATATTTTTCAACCGCACCGAAAAAGACACCTTGTTCGAACGAAAGGTTTTATGAAAAAGCTGCAGTTATTAAAAAAGGCTTACAGGATAATGGCTATCCTCGAAACATCAAATGGTGAACACAAGAGAGAGAGAAACCACTCTTCTGAAAGTTTGGATTCATAAATGATGAAATGCCTGGATGAATTAAATGTGAATAGTCACTGTGTCAGAGTGAGTGAGATTTTACCGAATAGATTGCTTACTGATACAATCTAGGTTTGGCCTGTCCTTTTCCTATGTTGCCCTCCATAGCATACACCAATTCGCGTGTACTAGCTTAAGCACAGATATTTGGCAAACAGAAAGAAGAACTTCTGACCTGATTTCAGAGCATAATCTAAGGAAGTTGTGTCTGAAAGTTGTGAAAGCCTTCATTAATGTGAACTGTCGTCACCTGGTAGATATTTACTAAAAAATTTTGAAAGCATTCAGGATTATTAAAGTACATGTTAATTCTGGCCCACTACATTTCACTGAAACTAATGGGCTTGAGTGGTTAACACCGAAATTATGTGTTCACAAACGACATAACATTTATAACATTCGGTATTAATCCAGTGTGAACTTTCTGTAGCCATACAGGATAATGTTCCTTGACTCTTTTAGATCAAACAAGCACTAAAGAACCTGGATTCACGACAGCAAGTGAAGTGGCAGATACGCATAGAATGTGACAGTTTACCTTTCGAGTTACAAAGGAATATTGAGCGGTAGGAGAATGCCAATCTTTATACAGATACAAGGAATGCTGGCTTCAGAGCGTTGGTGAGAAGGTCTCCTTTGCAGGCTACATTCGTGTATAATATCTTCTTTGGTAAGGAGATAGGATTTTCTTCGCTAGGTTTGGGTCTCATGTGTTTATCTTTAAAGCGTGCGGCAATAGCCAACTTCAATTAGCGTGATCCCTTCATCTACCGAAAGTAACTCACACACATGCATATACGAGAATAATTGTGTATGTAGTTGAGATTACACAGCTAAGTAAATGAATTCACCTTAAATAGTCTTTCTTTGCAAAAGTGTTATTAGACCATATTTCCAAAAATTAAAAAGTCAAATTTTCTTTCAATTTCATTTATTTACTATTATTGCATTAAGTTCCGAGTGTAGCATAGGGCTTGAACAGCACATCTCCATTTCCCTTTGTTATCTGCAGTCGTTTGCTATTGACTTCACAAATGAACACAAAGTTTCACTTCTTCTTCAATCGATATCTTCCAAATCACTCTTGAACTTCCCACTTGCCGCTTCCCTTTCTGATTAACTTTGACATTCTCATTTGTAACATCATGTGTATTTGAAACGACTCTGCTGATGGAAAATTTCGAGGGGTGATTTCCTCTTAATTTCTTCTCTATGTTTACCTGGAGTCCTGTTTTCAGTGCTTCTTCTGACAAATTATTGGTTTTCGTCAGTAAATATTCGAGTTTGCGAACACTGAACATAGATCATCCGCCAAGTACAGATCTTCAAGTGTTTTTCCGCTGGTCCAACGTATTCATCTCTTCTCGCTTCCCACGGTCGGTAGAATGATTCAGGTCACCATAGTCAGTGACAGTAGGCAGTCTTGTCTTACTCCTGTCTTTGCTTGAAATGTTCCGGCGACCACTCAGTTAGCATGTAGTATCATCTTTTAGCTATTGAATGAAGTTTTTAAATGCTTACGGTGTTGCAGTAGTTGACAAATTACTTCGTGGTCACAGCCATCAAAGACGATAAGGTTGAGGTAGAGGTTTGACTGCCATTCTATGCCCTGTTCAGTGATCGTAGCAGTTTGTTTCGCACATGATTTACTTCTCCTGTTCTCACCGGAGTTTCGCATCCACAGCACAGTTCGCTAGCCGGTCCAAAGACTGGGAAAAACGCTGGAGAATAGGTATGAAGGTAACCACCCTACTACGGAAAATTCATCTGATTGCTACAGAAATTTCAAAGCACAGAGGAAAGAAATTATTTTTTTTAATATTCTTTAAAAAAATAATGCCTTCCATCTTTTGATCATTTTTAATTTGAGACAAAATTTGAAATCAATTTTTCAGAATTTTTCTTTCATGTTATAGACGCCTACTGATTGTAAATAATGCGAAATCATGGGGTAGGGTGAGAAAGAATGTATTTTGCTCTGTAAGCAGTATTGTATTGTATAGTAAGTACTCTGGATATCCCTGGACTTGACTTCTGTTGAAATAACTCTGTTTTTTAAGAAAATGAGTTAAAAGTGAGCACAGCAGATAAAAGAGTGCAACAAGTCAATCCATGAATATTCGCCTAAATGAAATAATGAGTGTTTTCTCTGAAACGAAGCAAAATTTAATTAGTTTTATATGTGCATTACTGTAGATCTCTTTTATGTCTGAGCTGACTTTTATTTTCCACTGTTTTTAATATTATCATTACTGTTTTTATGTTTATTCATTCCCTGCATTGTGATCAGGACATAAGGTTTCAGCAGGACATTCCTATTCCACTTCCTTCCCTGTCATCACTTGCAACTAACTACAGACTGACCGCCCGCCCAATAAGCTTTTGTTTACTTCCCCACATGATCACATCCTCCATGACATCCTGGGACATACGTCATTTCACCTGGTGTGTGATGTCGCCGTAAAGTGTCCTCAGTGTGGGCTCAAGTCATCTCCACTACCTTCTGCAAATTTCTTGGTCAATAAATTTTTATAACTTCGTCCATGACACGCCGATTCCTTATTGCATATCCCTACTGGTTGATTGTCTGAACCTTTTGTATCACCTGTGTCTTGTCCGTGTTCACCCATGGTCTTCGGTCTTTGTAGTCTCTTCTGACAACTTAGTGGTTTTCACTTGCATGTCATTCTGTGTCACTGTTTGTTTCTCGCTAATTCGGCGAATTCTGTTCTATATTAGATTAGATTATTTCTCATTGCCAGCTAGATTAGTCAGTGAAGATATAGCACTATTCAACTTTGCTGGATTCAAGATGTCCCAGGATGTGAAGTTGCAAATAGTCGCCAGGCAAACTATGCCAAGACAAGTATACTGAACAATGTTGAATGAAGTAGGATAACTTTGGAATATACTAAAGGAATGTCGATGTGAAATGTCGCACACCAGTGTATAAAATCACAGAGATTTTAACTGGGGCACTTAAGGCCGTTAGTGTCGCCTTCTTTTAACCTTCAGGATGCTGACACCGCTTTAAACCACTCACAATGACGCATTTGTGCTCCAATTTTGTGACCGCCTTTTAAATTTCAAATATTTACAGCAGTCTGCTATACTAAAAGTCAATCTGAACGAAGAATATTCTTTTCAATAATTTCTCTTCAGGTTCTTACAATTATAAAATATAATATATTTGTTGTCGTTACAATAAAGGCCAGTTATTCGGCGGATACATTTTTAACGTGGAATAACATATCAGTTATGGGATGTCAAAATAAATAGTCGTATTTGTGTGACAAACGTGCTAGGCTGAATTGGATTACAAAATGTTGTAAAACGGGAGACAATGGTGGTGATTAGTCATAATAGATTTGCAGAGTGGGGTAGGAAAATTGACAAGTCAGTTCAAGGTTATAAAAGGTGTCAGGTGAGTGACTAGTACAAAGTGATATGTATTAAACAGGAGATAGTAAGACTGCAATGAGAGATTCATGATGAAATAACGAATATGTGAAATGAAACAGGTGGAGGCATATATTGAGAAAAGAGATAATATCACTAGTAATAAGTCCGGATAGTATAAATGAAAAATTCGATAGTATTGAGGGAATGTTTACATGAAGGGCATAAATTATGACGAATAATAATAATAATACATGCGAAAAATGGTCTAAAACCATACTCTCAGACCCCAACACACCCTCTATTCCCAACTCTCGCCTTGTATCTAATCAAGTAAAACCAGAAATCAGTATAAAATAATCTATGCTCGTACAACCAAGTACAGGAACTCAACGATACCATACTTGACCCGTGTTCTAAGCGACAGAGACAATGTTAAGCGTGAAACCTGTGACCTGCTTTGTTATTAACAACATAATTTCATACTCTTTTATTTTTCTCTTATTTTGTATTCTTTAATGAACTCCTTCTTCAAGCATACTTAGCTACCTGAAATATTAACACTGGCTTCCTTTTTTGTACTTTACTATATTCCTTCTATTGTGTATCCACTGGTTCCGACTCTATTAGCACTGTGATTATTACAAAATTGTCCTATCATTAACCATCATGTAATTATTAGTTTTGTGGTTGTTTTTTCTCATTTTCTATACTTTTCATCAATATTAAACTGACAATCATTGGTTGTGAACGCCATTGTCACCACATTAAAATTTTATATTATGCAGGATTACTCACACTACCACTACAAACACTGCATTAGACCTGACAATAAAAAACAACCCTGAAATGTTATTTTATGATTGGTTAGTGTTGTTCAATCAAATTAACTGATTATCTTGGCGGTAAACACTCTTAAATATCACTTCATAACTTCTTGTATGACTATAGCTTTACTGTCACCATGCATAATCATATCATGGCTTCCACTACCCAATACTGAGATATTATTATATGATGTTTATTTTCCTTTCTACTTCTTGGTTTTTTTTCATATTTTTAATTATTTTTGTTTTTCCTGCTTTTTTTGCTGCTGGTGTCTTTATATTTATTTTTTTGAAATACTCCTTTTAAATGTTTGGTAAAATTAGATGCAAATATTGTAGATATGTGCTGAGAATTCCACACTGTACCACTAGTACTGTTTCTGGAATAAAGCAAATTATTATTATTATTGTGATAATAATATTTGTAATAATAAGCAAAGGAAAAAAACCAAGAGGGTTAATGGGAAGAAGCACTCTTGGTGATAAGAAGAATCATCAACCCAAGTTTGGCCACGGTATAAACAGCGTCTGGACGTGTTCTTTTTGGATACAAAGTTCCGGTTTATTCGATCTTATTGCAACAGCTTCAGCTATGTGTAGTAATCTTTCATCTTACCTGACTCACGGGAAATGGAGCTACTGATTTGAAGGTCATCTTACTATTGATTTATGTGTGTCTATATAATTCCGACTAGATTTTCCAGTCAACACGTAAACAAACAGTCATGTAACGCGGATAGTCGGCAATTATTCTTAAATGAGATAGATTATATACAACATTTAGTTCTCTATACCTCTGAATCATTGATGGCAGTAACTACAAGTCGAACACAATAGGTCATCGAAGTGATCTGAACACTTTGGAGGACTGCTCTGATACAGATTCGCCTCTCTTAGCTTAGCTCGATACTAAATGAGGCGAAATGCTGCCTGGTATTTGCAACACTTTAATGGCCTAGATAGTCAGCAGGTAATGATGAGTGACGAGGGTTGCTTATCAGCTACTCTTATCGATCAATCAGTGAGTAGGATATTATTATTATTGTTTCCTTTAATTCCTAGAGCAACAAAGGGCTTCAGCCGTGCATCTGCACTGCGTCCGGTTCTCTGCTAGAGTCTTCACCTCGCTCCAAGTCTGCCCACATGCTTTCATCTCTTCACATGACCTCCTCCAAGTCACCCTCGCACTGACGACCAACCAACTTGTCGCTTCCCTTTCGGATTCCACTCGAGCGATGGCTTGTCTTGTGATGTCACTTGATGGTTTCCTCAGAGTATGGCCAATCCAATCCACCTCCATTTCTTCCTGCCTATTTGTTTCACAATCGGTTCCTGCTGGGTTGGTTCGCTCCCAGAGGTTCCTATTACTGATCCTTTCTGGCCATCTGATCTTGAGAAGTATTGAGTAAAGACAACTGTTAATGAAGGTCTGTAGTTTGTTTGAGGTGCTCTTTATGACGCACCAAGTCTCTGATCCGTATGGTGAGTAGCACTGACTTCACATTGGAGTTGAAAATCAGGATCTTATTTTTGACGCTGAGTGCTGTTGACCTCCACACAGACTTGAGAGTAGTGAAAGCTTGTCTTGCTTTTCCGATTCTTGCTTTGATATCCTCGTCAGTTCCGCCCGCCTGAATTTGAAACGATGCTTCCCATGTAAGTAAAAGAGGTTGTTCCTTGCAGGTTTCTTCCATTTATGCTGGCTGATTGTTGTCTGTTGTTGTTATTGCTGTTGTTGGTGTTGGCCAGGAATCTTCATCACCTCTGTTTTCTCTATGTTCACCTGAAGTCCTATCTTCTCCGAATGCTTCTTCTGCCAACTTCAGTATGATATAGTACCACACTATTTTGTTTCCCTTGTTGGTTGCCGTTTACGGTGAGTGAAGTGACGTTATCAAAAACGACCACTTTTTTCTTCTGAATTATGTGTTCCTGATTACATAACATGAGAGTTTTTGCATACCTTGAGCAGGAAATGTTTATGCACACAAAAACGTTTGTCTAAATCTAAATGATGAGCACTTCCTGAGGGGAATATGATCTGATGGTAAGATAAGCTATAATTAGATGCAGGTATTCTTCACTCATCGATTTGTAGATAAGTTTTATTTTTGGAATTATCACATTTCTGATCCTTCAAAAGATGTTGTTAAGAAAAAATAACAACCTTCAGAAGTTTATCAACAGATACAGAAACTGTGAAGGTCCAAATATCAAATAAATCATGGTAGAAAAGAAGCCTATCTTCGCTCAACTTCATTTTAAAGGTGATTACTCCGCAGGAATAGTCAACAGAAGGATGAATACATCACTAGCTAGAACCTATTCTGCAGCTAAGTTGGTTCCCATCTATCGGACAACATGCTCTTTGGTGCAATCAAAAGTCGACAGATGCCCCTCTCATTTTAACTCTAACTGTGTATTCAAATTTACATGTATCTGTAGCATTTGTAGGACAGAGAGAGGAGGACAAATCTTCGATTTTCCAAACATGTACCAAAAGGCCTACATCTCAAAGGAACAAATGCCTACAATAGTGGCATTACTAGGTATCCCGTCAATACGGATCATAAGGTGGACATCATGAAATACCTTAAAATTATCAACAGACGAAATAGTTCAATTCTGTTCAAGTTTGCCGCAGAAATTACCACCAAACTCGTGAAAGCCAATTTATGTGTTCAGAAAGAAGCAGTTATCAGTATTTCCTTGCCCTGGTAACTGAATATCTTCACTCTTTCTTTTATTTTAACTACGTAGTCTTCGGCGGTAACGCTTCCCCTCTCCCTGAAATTTGATATAATGTAGCTCTGCTGGTCTCTTGTTTCTATGACATTGGCTGAACTCAGCACACTGTTACCGAACTCAGTGACTATTCATCATCTCATCCACCTCTTGTCTTTATTGCTCAACTCCTTTGCCATTGTATTCAAGCATCTGATTTTTGTTTAAAGTTGAACCTTCTATGTATAAGGTAAATAATTGGAAATGCTGGGCATTTTTGATTAAGTTTCCAGTCTCTTTTCAACTGATATAATGTAAGATTTACAGATTTATTAAAACAAATTTCCTGTGTATAAACTCAATAACTTCTTTAGGCTGTACGCAGCTTACGAGAAGCTGGCAAGATAATCATTGGTGCCATCTCATTCTGCACTAACCGTTGTTATTACTTTGTCCAAATATCACATAGAACACTGATCAACTGTTAAGACGAGTGACCTCAAAGCACTACATCTACGTCTTCCGCATTTTTTTTGCTAACATAATATGGCGTATGTTTATTGTGTTATAATAAATATCCTCCTTACAATATGTCCTCGGTGTCATTCTAGGACTCCTGCCCAATTTGTTGCACTCGAAGACCTGGCAAGTGACAACACTCAACCATCTCCTCGGCGTATGTCCGGTTCATTCATGAATTCTAGGTCTTCCAGTTCCACATAGTCTACTCCGAAATCCTGTCAACCGCAACTCCTATCTTCACTCCACTCCGAAAGCCGCTTTGAACTCCCCCTTCTGAATCACTTGGCATGTGGCATATTCATATGGTTGTGGAATAAGGGTTCTCGTAGTAGGGGTGAACTGTAAGTTTTAGATGAGGAAGCTTCTTTCAGCTTACCAGCTCGTTCCGTTGGTAGTAGACTATGGCTTTTGACAATTGCTAATATTTGCTGGTGAAATTAATGATAAAGAGCAGAATGTTTGTTAACTGATGCACGAAAACCTTCGCATTAATGGTGACCAGCGGTGGAATCCAGTACATGCCTTTTACCTTTTTTGGAATTCAAAATGGTGTGACTTTAGACTGCAGCACCAGCAGTTTCTGGGATTGTGGACACACCCAACTATACTGCAAATGTGTAGAAAGGCATGGAGATGAACGAGTCGGAAATGAGCACTGAGGGGATATTCAAGTGATATCAAAGGCCAGGAGGGCTCTAGAGTGGAACCGGAATAGCAAGAGGTGTATTTGCTTTCAGTAAGTGATTTGATGGAGGTAATGTGTAGAGGAAATGAAAACCTACGGGCTGTTGTAAGCTAAAAGCGGGTGTTACCGAGACTTCTAATACTTCACCCAGTGAGTCATGAAGAAAATAAAATAAAATTCTCTTTATTGACAAAGTTACCTTCAAAGGCTGTACATCTGAGTAAAGCAGAAGCTTCAGAATAATAAAGCCACGGTGTCTAAAGAAACTTCTTTTTATGAATTGTGGCATTTAAAAGTGATGCCAAGACCGAGATTCGCAAGGATTGCTTGTCCAGCTGACTGAGAAGAGCTTTCTTTCCAGCTGAGCTAATGGAAAATTTCTACTGCGTAAGCCTGAGGCACTAGCGAATAATCAATATAAGCCCGAAATCTCTGTGCAGTCTGTTATTCAGCAACCACGGTCTTAAACTCTTTCATACTTGTTTCCTTCTATTTTTAGTAGGCAATTCACTTTTAGACACTCTTACATTGTCCTTTTTCTATGCTCTTTACTAGATTTCTTCATTCTCTCACCTTCTTTTTCAGTTTTAAGAGTGTACAGTCAACAACCAGCTTGCTTCTCATCTAATAGCAATTTTCACCATATCAAATTTCAAAAGTCAATACTCGTATTGTATCGTTAGTTATATTACATAATGTTTTCCCATCTTTTAAAATCTCTTCAATCACCCTTCTACTCCTACTACTACTGAATAATAGACTGTTTGTTTTACGTTTTTTGTTTAAGGAGGAGTAGGAATAAAACTACAATTGTAAATACAGCGTTTGAAGATGACTTCGTCGAAACAGAAAGCCTTTTTCCTTATCGCTGAATTTCTTTCACTTTTTTCAAGTTATTTCAAGTTGCGTCTAGTATTTCACTGTACTAAGGTGTGTATATCAAATGTAGACTTCGTATTCTTAAATATATATATATACATGTGCGCCGGTGGGACGCTCGCCGACCATGCACATGGTCCGGGGTTCGATCCTCAGCCGACGCACTCCTTTACCTCGCTAAGCCAGTAATAAAAAAAGCTGGTAAAGAGGAAAGGTTGGGCATGAGGCTAGCAATCCCATCCTGTAAAAATAAACACTGCTACAGAAACTTCAAGCCACTAGCCTGAAGCCATATGTTCCAATGAGGAATGTGAAGGAAAAAAAATATATATAGAGAGAGACGGAGTTTGACAGACAGACGAGGGAGAGAGAGAAGGGAGGGGGAGAGAATGTTTGTGGCTCAGGGGGATTATGACCAGCGGTGGAAGCGCCAAAATTTTCGTAGAAAGATGGTAATCAAACCAATCAGTTTTCAACAGATGCATTATTGTAGATTAGCCAAGCAATCCACAACGGGAAACTTACGGAATCCTTCGAAGTGAGGACAGGAGTAAGACAAGCTGGCTGCCTACTATCGCCAATGATTTTCCTGATTGCAGTAGACTGGATAATGCGACAAACAGCGGGCAATGAGGAAACAGGCATAAAATGGACTCACACAGAAAACGAACTTGGAGGATCTGGACTTCGCCGATGATATATGTCTGATTTCCCACAAACTGGAAGATATGCGAGTGAAAAGCAACAAGTTGGCAGAAAAAGCATCCAGAGAAGATAGGACTTCAGGTGAACATAGAGAAAAAAGAGGTGATGAAGATTCCTGGGCAACACCACCAACAGCAACAACAACAGACAACAATCAGCATAAATGGGAGGAACCTGAAAGAAACAACCTCTTTTACCTACCTACCTCGGAAGCATCGTTTCAACTACAGACAGATGGAACTGACGAGGATATCAAAGCAAGAATCGGAAAAGCAAGACAAGCCTTCAATACTCTCAAGTCTGTGTGGAGGTCAACAGCACCGTTCAGCATCAAAAATAAGATCCGGATTTTCAACTCCAATGTGAAGTCAGTGCTACTCACTATACGGATCAGAGACTTGGCTAGCGCGTCATAAAGAGCATCTCAAACAAATTACAGACCTCCATTAACAGTTGTCTTCGCTCAGTACTTTCAAGATCAGATGGCCGACTAGATAAGATCAGCAACAGGTTGGGATCTCTGGGAGTGAACCAACCCAGCAGGAACCGATTGTGAAACAAATAGGCAGGAAGAAATGGAGGTGGATTGGCTATACTCTGAGAAAACCATCAAGTGACATCACTAGACAAGCCATTGCTCGAGTGGAACCCGAAAGGGAAGCGGAGAGTTGGTAGTCAGTGCAAGGGTGACTTGGAGGAGGTGATGTGAAGAGGAGATGAAAGCATGTGGGCAGACTTGGAGCCAAGTGAAGACTCTAGCAGAGAACCGAACGCAATGGAGACGGGTGGCTGAAGCCCTATGTTCCTCTAGGAATTAAAGGAAACAATAATAATAACATTATTGTAGATCAGATATATCAGCTATGAAGAATAAACCACATGACAAAAAGTCAGCAGTTAGTATCTTTCTGAGAATTTATCAAAAAGAGCTCACTTCTTATTGAAGTCAGCGCCGTAACTGATTTTGTCTAGAAAGACAGTAGCAATACTGTTGATAGCGTCACACGTAACCCTTCATCTTTTCAGAGTTTGACATCGATTACTAAACTCGATGAGGTGTAGGAATGTGTCGGTTGGCAGTTACACTCGGGACCAAATGTTTGACTGGGGAGAATTCTACCAATCACCTGCCGGTGGATGCACTATACATCATTTAGTATGTTAAAGTATTCCTAACTTTTATTGAAAAGGAAAAATGGGGACACAAAAATTATACCTACAGTTATTTCTCTTTTCTCTGAGTTTAGTCATCTTGGAACTATAGCTAGCTGCTCAAATTTTACAGGAAACAAGAAGTATGCAAACTTCTGTATAATAAGTACATAACTTCATACTAAACATACTGAATTCAAAGTTAGTTAGTTATCGATTGGTAACTATGGTAACCAAACAAGTTTATTATGCGCACACATACTTAAACAGAAATGAAGCAAACAGTTCCGGTTAACAAATAAAAACTTATTTATCGGTTATATTGCCTTTCTAATTTGTTTATTTGTGTTTATGCCTTGGACATTGTGATAGTTAGTATATAATTCCATATTAATTTTTTTATATCAAATACACAGGAAAGCGGTGTTACTATTACTGGATGAAGGCGTTTGAAATATAACTTATTATTGTTTATAATCACACCACTAATTTTAGGTAAACAATTTCTCTTTCTTCCTTTCCATTTGTTGCCAGGGTAGTAGAATTTTCCAGATATCCATGGGGAATATGTGTGTTGAATCATTCCTGTTGCACGTATAGTGAAACCACTGTCAAAAAGTGGGGGAACCTCTGAAACTTTACGCAGAATTCCTAACAAAGAAGGAAGAAGCAAGTGGCACTCAACCACTCATAACCTCCGCAAGAAAAAAATTATGCAAATTAGAGGATCTGTCCTTTGGAGCCCAATAAACAAAATCATTTAGCTTATCTAATATCCTGCAATGATTTTGAGGTTGAATGCAAAGATAGAAGAAGTAGGTCAGACTGAATTAAATAAGCTGAGAGGAAAAATACAGCAGAATCAAGACTGGTAGACACTAATAAGAAAAAAAGTTTAGAAAAAATGCTCAACTGTAGCACAACCATGTGATAGAGTGACGGAATTAAAATCTAGTACAAGAAGGTGCTGAAAGACACAGATAAATGGAAGCTTTGATTGGTTGGAGGATTTCATCATGAGCCGACATCAGTTAGAGAACCATTGGAAAACCTACCAGAGAGTACTAGACAGCTGTCTAGTCCTAGTTTGGGACTCTTCATCAGCCTGCAACCACCAGGGTTTGAGACCAGGACTTTCTGGTTACAAGACGAGCTCGTTGAAAATGGTTCTCTAACTAATGTCAGCTCATGATGAAATCCCCGCAACCAATTAGACAAAATCCCTACAAAAACCAATACTTGAATGGAAGATTTATTTGTCGAACCAATTGAAAATACATGCACATATCTACCCGGATATCTGGGAAATTCTACTACCTATCTGACAAATGGCAAGCAAGAACGACAACTACAAAAATCGAATTTCGAAGTTTTGTTTAGTTACAATTGATGATATGATCATGAATAACAATAATAAAATATGTTGAAAATGTCATCCAGTAAATAACACTGTTTCACTGTTAGTGAGAGTGATGCATCCAGTATACAAATTCATGTACAGAATAACTAACTCATATGGGATAGATTTACCCTGATATTATTTCAATTTTCAATATTGGGACATCATTTGAAACTTCGAAATCAGAATAGAATTTGTATAACTTTGAGTACAGTGTAAATACAATAGGCGGATACATTTTATTTGAAACTATGCTAAACAAGCAGGCATAACACGTACATTAAAATGGATTTACGGCATTCACAATGTGTTGCCATATAACAAAAGAGACACAGGAATGCCTAAGTGAGATTTTTAGTAAAGTGAAAATTACACTGGCATTTAAACCTATTCCAACTCATCCTAGGAGTAACTATGTAGCCTAAATAAATAAATAAATCACCAACAATAAGGAATCCAAATCATCAGTAGTAATTCCATACAAGGAAGGAACCTCGGAAGCCTTACGCATAATTCTGAACAAGGCAGGAATAAAAGTGGCTGGCACAAACTCAATTAGAAACAAGCTGTGTCGGTTAAAGCATCCTGTAGAACCTTTAAAACAAAACAATTTAATTTATTTAATACCCTGCAATGATTGTCAGGTCAAATACATAGGTCAAACTAATAGAACAGGGGCAGTCAGACTAGCTGAACATAAAAACTTAGCAAAATCTAGATTGGTTGACCCAAATAAGATAAGAAATCTAGAGAATAGTTCAGCTATAGCACTACATGCAGTTACACACAACCTTACAATAGGATGGGATAGGATGACAGTTTCGAAATCTGATGTAACAGGGTGGAGGGAGAGATTGATAACAGAAGCTTTGTTTATCGAATCAACTGAAGAGAATACATGTAATAGGAATGATTCATCACCTGTCCCGGATATCTGGAAAATTCTACTACCCTTACGACAAATAGGAGAGAACAAAGAAAACTATAAAACTCAAGTTTCGAAGTCGTGTGATTACAATTGATGAGATGATTATGAACAATAAATTTTGTTCTAAACGTCATCCAGTGAACAACACTGTTTCACTGTGTGATATATCTAATAGACAAACTAATATGGAATTACTTACTACCACAGTGCCCAAGTTTTACACATTTATTACTAAATAAATCTATTCAACCGGACAAACAAAATAGTGTAATCTTGCGATGACTGGGCGGTCAACTAAATAGGTCAGACCAGTATATGAAGGTCAACTAGATAATTAGAACATAGGAATTTAGCTAAGTGTGGAATGATTGACCCCAGAGAAAATCTCAACAATCTTATCTTATACTTTTGAAGTCCGTGGGCGCAGAACGATTTCCACACACGGATACGACAACAAACCCCGAAATCCTTCGACAAAGGAGAAAGGAAGCATATGAGAACCTCTATTCTAAAACACCTCATTTACTTGTATCACTCAATCAACCTTGACAATAATTATAAGATCACTTATTGAATCTACAGTGACTTGCAGCATTTTCTTCTTTTCAAACTTCTAATGACAGCGAAGGTCTCGACTATTCATGAATTTAAGCCAAACTGAAGTCACAGCCCTTCAGTTATCACTAACTTACCGGCTGGCCGAACGGTCTATGAGCTCGCCTTGTAACTCGAAGGTACCGGGGTCCGATCTCTGATGGGGTTGGATGTGCGTACTACTGAAGAGCCCTAAACAAGGGCGAAACAGCTGTTCAGTGTACTCTGATTATACTCTCCTGTCACACGCGCACACCAGTATGACACACACACACTGTAAACAAATTTACTGAAATTTCTGAATTTCATTTCTACTGCAATTATTGGTGAGTACTGTTGAAGAGTCTAAAACTAGGACGAACGGCTGTCCAGTACTTTCAGCTATCAGTGATTCTCTGACTGAGATCTGCCTTCTGAATCAAAATTACATTCCTAGAAACCTATACTTGAAAACCTAAATACAACCTTTTTAGAAAAATATCAAGTCAGATCTACGATCGATTAGAGGACCACTGAAAATTTGGGAGCACTGACCGCCTGTTTCATACTACCTTTAGGACTTCCCATCAGTCTAGACAAACAACTTATTCGAAGATGAAACTTTGGACCTTCAGTTTATGCTATCAGCCCAGTGACCATTTAGGCATTGCATGGCTCACGAATTATAGCCACTGACAATTGATGTATATATACATATATATCCACTGTCATCCGAGAGTATTTCTCCTTATGCCTGAGAAGCGAGTGAGCCACACTGGTCCCAGCGACGTCTCACTTGAGCAGCAGTGTATTGGTTTTAATGGGGTAGTTTGTATGGCTTTGAATGGCTTCAATTTAGATTATGCACCGACATTAGTTAGTGAAGCATTGAAAACCACCACCCTGATATTTATGGTAGTTCTATATTTGTATATTTCTGGAGAATAATTTTTATTTCACAAACATATTCAGACAAAAAAGAACACACAGAAACCAGATGTAGCTTTTAGTGTTTATGTGCACAATAAAAATGATTGGTTACAGTTTAATTATAAAGGTCATCCCATTCATCCAACCAATCATGTTAATCAATCGATTAATTAAAAAGTAGTAGCCTGTGCCATGGCAATACGATCAATACGTTTATATAGACATCCCTATAAGAAAAATGTATTCCTTTCAAAATGAATTAAGACATGTATTTCCCTATTGCTAAATACACTATCAATGATTTTCTTTTTATGTCTTTGTTTCATTTGCAATTGTAAAGTGAAATTACCTTTCTGACGTCATTCATTCTTTCCACTCGCTTTGTGTTCCTAGTGGAACGCAGCGCTTAAGGCTTGAGCTCTGAAATCTCAGTAGAGTTGACCTTTTTCTGCCGTGGCGGGGGGCTAATTACGCAACCGACCTTCTCTCTAGTTTTCAGGTCGGCTAAGCCAGGAATCGAATCTAGATATTGTCAGTGGTCGGCAAGCTACATTGCGTAAATTCTAGTAGCCTGAGTGATCTTGATCTGTTGGTTTCACCTATGTAATTGACCTCACAGTCATTCTATGGTATTTTGTAAAACTATATTATATTGCTTAATTTAGTGTCTTGGATTCTTAAGCCGACAAAGTTAGTCTCTGAGTGAGTTAGTTTGTTTAAATGCCACTCTAATTCTAGCCTCACTAAGAATCCTACGTAAGGCTTTCGATGTTCCTTCTTTATTTATATGGTAGTACTACTGAGGCTCTAAATTCTTATATTTACACTATTTTCATTGCTATTCCTATTTTCCTCTTTATACGTCTTCATTTGTAACCAATCAAACTAACACTTGAATATCGATGAGATGCTCACTAGCGACTTGCCCTATTCAGGTAGGTAGTTACCTGGGTGGGTTCTAGTGAGAAGTCGTGACCAGTAGGCTGCAGCAGGTGTCGGGTGTGAGGACAAATACTCGCCACCGAAGACATTGGCTAGTGCTAGCCGCGCTATGTCGTGAATTGGCAGAAGTTGGAATTCATGGGCTGACTGGCCATTGGATCGGGTCCCAGTGGCTCAATGGTCTACGAGCTAGCCCGCTAGTCTTGTAACCAGAAGGTCCTGGGTTCGAACATTGGCAGTGGGTGGGTATTGATGAAGAGTCCCAAACTAGGACGAAACAGCTGTCCAGTACTCCCTGGTAGTTTTTCCAATGGTTCTCTAACCAATGTCAGCTCATGATGAAATCCTGTAACCAATCAAATCCCTACAAACCAACACTTAAAATAGTCTGTATTGATTTTCACTAATAATGTTTTCTCTGTTTGTTTGATTTCATTATTTAAATCTTCTGGTTTCCTAGTTAGGCTCTTGGCCCAATTATAAAGACATTTAAATAAACCTATATTTACCTATTCTGGATGAGTATTTATTAGAGTGTCTTGGTTTCCTAATAATGCTAGTATCTAACCTCCCACCATCCCGTTTTCGTTTTATTCTACAGTCTAGCATGGCCAACTCACCTTGTTCACTTCATAATTCAAAAGTGAATTGAATTCCGTCTAGTGTTGAGTTTGTATGTGTGAGAAACTGAGGGATATGTTCAGATATGTTCAGCAGAGTGAATGTGGCATCCACACATATCTCCACCATAACCTGGTAGCAGGAGTGTACGTTCTAAGATCCTCAGGTTCCCAACTGTCCATAAATATGTCTGCCACCACTGGGGATATTGGTTACTCGATGATCACCCCATTTGTTTTTCATATAGTTTATTTTGAAATTTGAATACAGTGGAGGTTAGACACATAACCGGACACCTGAAATTATTTCATCAACCGAGAGCTTAGTTTTACTTCTGAGTCCAGGAACAATGTTCAGTTCATTCCTAACAGCCTCCAGAGCTACATTAATGGGAATACTATTATATAGACTGGTTATTTAAAAACTAATCTTTTTTTCAACTTTTTCTAACTGAATCTCCTCTAGCTACAGTATTTTAATATCTTTACGTAGGATTCATCGCACGACACGGATAAAGGCGGTATTCAAACCAACGTAACTCACTCACACAAAAAGCTATGTCGACTGAAGGGTCCTGTAGACCCCAACAAATAAAGTAATCTAGTATGCCAGAGGCAGTAAGACCAGCGGAACAGGAAACCTTAGAGAAGTCTAGACTAGTAGACCATACTAAGATTAAAAATATATAGAAAATGCTTAGCTATAGTAGTATGTGCACTTATACACAAATAAATAGTAGGATGGGAAAAAGTGACAATCTGTACATCTTATATAATAGAGTGTAGAGAGAATTCGACAACTGAAGCTTTATTCCATTAAGGGTAAATTTTGTTTTAAGTCTCACAGTGTTATACAGTAATGTTTACTGATGACGTTTCGAGCACAACTTATTGCCACTCATAATCATATCAAGGTAATCACACGACTTCCTGAATTCAGGGGTAGTCAGATTGTCAGAACATAAGAATTTAGCTAAGGTAAGAATGGTTGACCCAGAGAAGATAAGTAATTTAGAAAAAAGCTCGGCAATTACAATGCATGCATTAACACACAACCACACAATAGGGTGGGAGAGGGTTAAAACTCTAAAAAGTAATTTAGGTAGGTGGAGAGAGAGGTTGATTACTGAATCCTTGTTCATCGAATCTACACTCAACACATGCA
Source organism: Trichobilharzia szidati (assembly GCA_944472155.2). Taxonomy (NCBI): domain Eukaryota; kingdom Metazoa; phylum Platyhelminthes; class Trematoda; order Strigeidida; family Schistosomatidae; genus Trichobilharzia; species Trichobilharzia szidati. Next base: position 173,161,714 of record OX235279.1, read on the forward strand.
ATAGGAATGAATCATCACTCATACCCGAAATATGGAAAATATTACTACCAATCAAATCAAGTGAAAATCAAGTGAAAAACAATGGAACTATATAAATGAATTTAGGAAGTCGTGTGATTACCTTGATATGATTATGAGCAATAAATTGTGCTCGAAACGTCATCAGTAAATATTACTGTATAACACTGTGAGACTTTATCAAAACAAAATTTACCCATAATGGAATTACAATCTACCACAGTGCACAAGTTTTATTCTTATATCAATGAAGCTTTATTCACAGGATTAACTGATTATGCAACCAACAGAAATGATTGAAAGTGTGTACACGCAGACATCTGGAACATTTTCCTACTCTTTCGATAGAATGAGAATGAAGAACGAGGAATAGAGGTATCATCGGCTTTGGAAGTTGTGTAATAACTGATGAAATGATTATGAACGACAAGCAGTCGCTTTCTAAATGTCACCATCCAGTAATAATAATAATAATAATAGTGCTGTTGCACAGTATGTGCGATATATCATCCGTTCAATAACCCTATTTGTGTAACTATACTATCGTCTAGGTAATTTTTCGTTGTTCACACACTTTTGCATTCAAAATGCTGATAACCTGAACTCAGTATGTGTTGAAACATTTGAATGTGTATCATTTTTACAATTTGTGGTTTTAAGTCTTCTATCCTCCTCTTCAGGCTCCTGACTGGAGTATATAAACTCCAAACTAAACTTACCTTTACCGATTTTGGGTGAGATGAATCAAAGCCTGGGCATTTATTAGAATGTGTCGATTTCCCATAGATACTAATATCGAATACACTATCTTGCTTTCGTCTAGTTTTACAGTCTAGCATAGCTAACCTAGCCTGTTCATTTTGTAACAGAAAAGTGACTTTGATTCCATCTGCTAGTGAGTTGATACATGTGAAGAACTTAGGTATATGTATCATCCACATATCCCCACTATAATCTAGGAGCAGAACTGAATGTTCTAAGAGCTTTACTCTCCCAGCCACTATAGTGGGGAATTGGTGATCCCTTCGTTTTGCCACATATATAATATATATATATATCTTGAGGCGTTCAGAGAGTTAAATGGCCTAATTACAAATTTTTCAGTATCCTTCTAAACATCACATCTTCAGTGCTAACTTTGTATTCACTTAACATTAGGGTTAGTGCCAAAGGAAACGGAACGTGGAAATTTAACATACTCTCTGAGAGAATATTCAAGTGGCACAGGACAGGCTCTCAAGAGGAATCCGGATGGGAAGCGAAGGGTTAGTCGATTGTTTCAGTGTAATATGGAGAATATCATGCTAAGAGGAAATGAAATCTTGCGGGCAGTCATTCAGTGCTTCAACAACACACTATCGCAGAAGAAAGAGGCCAGTGATTCTCTAGTCTGATGAAACCATTCACTAAACCGACTGACCTCCAGTATGAAACGTCTTCAATGCATTTATCAATGACTACTATACATTATTAAATTGCTGAAACTTCCACTGTGTCACAACTGTCATTGGCTACATTAGGCAATCACTGGTGAAGACTCGAAAGCATTGATCTTTTTTCACTTACATGACAAAAACAGCTATCTGAGACATTCATGAAACAACGCAAACAAAATGTGAAAACTGAAAAACAGAAGATTACCCGCCAATTATTTATCCCGCATAAGACAAGTTTATGCAAAATAAAGCATATTGAAAATATTTTCTAGTAAACATGCACCTCTTATCCACCATTGGTCGGGTGTTTCGTCCTACTTTGAGACTCTTTTTCACCAAGCACCCATCATTTCTCCGGCTAATAAATTCAAAGTCTTCATGTTCCAAGTAGGGCCCTGTTTTGTTTAAATAGCTGCAGTCCAAGTGGCTCAGCAGTCAAGGACCTTGGTCTCATGACCTGCCGGTTCCGAGTTCGGTTCGTGGGAGGATGGTGGGCGTGTGCTGATGAAGAGTTCCAAACTAGGTCGAAACAGCTTTACGGTACTCTCTAGTTTTCAATGGCCTCTGTAAATGATGTTGGTTGGTGACGAAATTTACACTGAGAATAATTCAAGTCTGTACAAAAAGAAACATAATTTAAATGAAATGTTTTCAGCACACAGTACGAGTTTCTTACACTTTGGCATTTAATCATATTTCCTTGGATGAGGAACATTAATCTTCGTTAAAATTTGAATATTCATGACATGAGTCACATGGAACACAGAACTGTTCAGGAAGAAACCCGGGAAAATCAAATTGCAAGTTCATCAAAGCGGAAATAAGAAAATTTTCTTCTTATTGTGGCTCAATTCCAGACAGTATTTTGGTACAAGTATGGAATTTTAAGCATGTGATATCCGTAGCCCAAATTTAGCAGGCCAACCAATGATATCAGGTGTGCGTCGGCTGGGGATCAAACCCTCGTCCTAACTGCTGTGCGACCGATACACAATACTTGCAGTAAAACGAATGTTCATGTTCTCCCTATATTATGATGCCTCTCTTCAGCTGCAGACAGACAGAAATATGCATAACACTGATGGCATAAGAGTATACGCTTAAGTATCCCGTCTACTGAGCAGAAAGAATTAGACACAAAGGATGAAATTTTTAGGAGACAAGAATGAGGGGAATGCATGGTAGCATAATCAAAGTATCGACTGGCACAAATACAAACTACTTAGCTATCAAAAGTCTGGAAGAATATTTGAGAGATTTGCGATACTCGGTTTAGCAACAAAAAGACTAAGCGACCAGCAACACTTAGGGGGAAAAAGATTACCTCATTATATGCAAGAAGGCCTCCAGAAGTGGTTAGAAATCAAATTAAGTGAGTTGAAAACAGCGTGTCAAATAAGAATAATTGAGAATAGAAAACACAATTATTTAACAAGTGGAATAATTGTGCCCAACTCAGACTGAGGTCAGCCAATGTTTCTTCTAGTATACACAAGTTTGATAAAGGTTAGTTGACGGCAATAGATACATCAACAAAGTAATAAATTTCACATAATTTTTTGTTCAGTAAATAAATCACACAGTGAGTGAAACAGTATTATTTACTGGATGACGAAGTTGACAACACAATTTATTCATTGTTCATAATCATGTCGCCAATTATAATCACACAACTTCGAAAATTGAGTTTCATAGTTCTCTTCATTCATTCCTATTCGTCGTCTTTCGGGTAGTGGAATCTTCAAGATATCCGGATGGACAGGTGTTGAATCATTCCTATTACACGTATTCCCTCTCACTTCATTCGATTAATAAAGCTTCAGTTATCAGTCCTGCTGCCTCCACCCTGTTGCATTAGATTTTGAAACTGTCATCTCATCCCATCGTATATTGTATGGTTGTGTGTAATTGCATGTAGTGAGTGGTATAGCTGAACTATTCTCCAGTCCTGTGTTCTAGAACACAACACATACATAGATTTTTTGAATACCTCATCTCGATGGTTGAGGCAACTCAACTGACTTTTTAATTGGAAAGTCAAGAAGGAGAGCTTCCAATGTCAGAATGTAACTTAAAAAGGAAAGAAGATGGAAACACTAGTGTTTACAGAAGACGATCACGTTCAAACCGATAATTAGAATTCAGTACATTCAAGCCTTTGTCAATAAAAATAGGATTGGTGAAATGTTTAATTGACAATAGGCCACAAAAGCTAAGTAGTACCAAGGAAAATCTAAGACAGGAATTAAGGCATATAAGAGAAACTTTGAAACTTAATAATCACCCTGATAATTTATTCAGGAAGTAGGTAGGAAAATGTAAAACTAAAATTCATAATAATTATCGTGATAGTGATAATAATAATAATGGTAGTAATATTAATGACGACATGCATGTCAAACATGCTCAGGATAATAACAACACCAACAGTGGGGAATATAAATCATCAGTAGTACTTTCATACAAAGAAGGAACCTTGAAAACACTATGGAGAATTCTTAACAATGCTGGTAGAAGTAAAAGTAACTGGTATACAAACCCACAAACTCATTTAGAAACAAGCTTTGTCGGTTAAAAGATCCTGTCTGTGGAGTCAACTAAACATAAAAATTTAGTCTATCTAATACCCTGCTGCAACGATTTCCGGGTTAAAAACATAGTTCAAAAATTAGTAGAGCAGGGACAGTCAGTCAGACTAGCAGAGCAACACAAAAATCTAGCGAAATCTACATTAGTCGACCTGACACAACGATAAGAAATTTGCAGGATAGTTCGGAAATACCACTCACTACATGGAATTACACACAACCATACAGTACACGATGGAATGAGATGATAGTTTCATATTCTGATGCAACAAGGTGGAAGCAACATGACTGATAACTGAAGCTTTATTAATCGAATGAAGTGAGACGGAATACGTGCAGTAGAAATGACTCAACACCTGTCCATCCGGATATCTGGAGGATTCCACTACCCGTAAGACGACGATTAGGAATAAATAAAGAGAACTATGACACGAAAGTTTTGAAATTGTATGATGATAATTAGTGATATGATTATGAACAATGAATAAATTGTGTTGTCAACTTCGTCATCCAGTAAATAATAGTGTTTTAATACTGTGTGATATATCTAATAAATAGTTCATTATAGAATTACATACTACCACAGTGCTCAAGTTTTAGATGTATTTTAAGCAGAAATAAGGTTGGATTTATTTGTTTTTCGATATAATGTACTGTGAGGAATGCAGTTGGAATATCCACTTTGTGTCCGGATTCGCTTCGATGTCGGGTATTGATGCTGGTAAAAGGAAGTGGAAAATCTTCGAGTCTCACAGGTTTTTTTTTCAGAGTATATTCGAGGAAATAAATAGTTGCCTGTATTTCACTCCTTTTCAATAGGCTTGCTCTGATGCGTGCACATGCGAATATTTCGCAAATCTTCTTCTAAATTTATGATGAAATGAGATAGTTATGCCATTAGACAATTCGCTCACTGCTGTTTCCTTAATCGCCCTGTCTTTTGGTGTCATCAATCTTGTATGTAAATCTTAGGATGTATGTAACTGAAAATAAGTCTCGAAATAAGTTAAATGTGCGTAATGCATGCAGCAAATATTCCTTTAGCTTTGAAGAAGGTGACTAAAGAGGAAACGTTGTATGGGAGAGTGAAATTGAATTTTTGGAAAAGTTCATCGATAAAATCATATGAATATAACCCCAACTCAAGCTAATATATCAAAAGCTCTGAAGAAGCCTTTATTCTGAAAGCCTTTATTTATTTCCTAGGTGATAATATCATTTATATCATGACATAATACTTAAAGAATGCAGCAAGAACAACATTCACTCTCTGTCTCTTTCTTCACAACCATTTCAGTTTAACGTTCAGGAGTTAAGGAAGAACTATTTATTTTCGCCTGTTTTATGTTTATTGATCAGCTGAAATGTTTCGGCGTACTATTAGGCATGTTTATCATCAGATTTTCGAACAGCATCTAGCGTAGTGGTTAAACAAGGGACAAATAGAGTCCATTCACAGCTTTGTTTTACCTCTTACCTGTTGTATCTACTGAACAGAAAATCGATGCTAACAAAGCATTCAAAGTTATCGATCACATTCTGACTAATCTTAATTTTGCCTAACGACTTCATCTTTTGCAGTATAACTGAAGTCATTGGAATCCACCCGAAGTAGCCTAAATTATGTGTTACCAGTAACAAGTATTCTTAAAATGCTATATGTATATATGAACATGGAGCCAGAGGCAGGGGAAGTCTTATCGAAAGGCATTTTCTCTACTCAATCTTGTTTTTTGTCTTCCCTATGTCTAAATGGGAATTTTCATAATTCTCAATAATTAGATTACAAACTGGCACATCGCCTAGAAGAACCAGCATGCATATGTATTGCTTAACAATCTCCACTACTGTACTGTCTCTCTCCCTCTCTTGAGTGCTTACAATGTTCTTTTAACTGTCATGTCAAGGATGTTATGGTGTAAGTTGAAATATCAATCAATACTAGAAAGGCTATGCAATCCGCATTACCTATACAACTGTCAACCAATGGCTTACCTGGAATCAGAACGAAACAGACCAGTTGGGTCCAGATCACTGTATTGATTAATGATGAATACATTTCTGCTATTCAACGCATAGAATAAGTACTCCACCTTCCCGCACAAATACAGCAAGTTTAATAATTTTGCTTAAAAATTATTGATAAATATTTTTACGTATGATTCTTCCTCATTTAACGTAAATCAAGTTTTTGAAGGAATCCTCTTTTATTTTTAGTGATAATATGTCATTCAGATATACATAATTTTTTTCTAAAATATGATTACTATTTCTGTAGTTACAATAATACCACTGATTTTAGCCAGCATACACATACAAACGGGTTGCATTTTGTTGCAAATATGATTGGCTGAGAGAAAACGACCAATCACAACCTAGCAGCACGCCTACTATTGGACGAGGTGTTTACTATTATTATTATTATTATTATTATTATTATTATTATTATTATTATTATTATTAATGTTGACATTTAGTTATCTGACGTATTATTTTATTTTAAACCATAAAAATTTGTTACGTTTAACAGTTTTCTTTGGGGTTTTTTTTGAAAAAAAGACTAAATGACATCCCCACATCGTGTAAAATGCTTCAATGTTTTAACGTGTGTTTGTGTGTAAACACATAAACACACACATTGAACATTCGATTAAAATGGGGAAAAATATACAATTGACAGTCACAGTTATATATGTATCGATTGATTTACAGTTAGTCTTTTTTACTCCGAGGGTACTTTTATCTCATATTGATGGATGGCATTTGAGAATTTAAAAGCAAAATCCAGTACAAACTGGCTCAGTCCTTGATTTTCATCACTTGAGTTTGTGGACATTTGTCAATAAAGGCAGTTATACTAAGGGGAAGACAAGAAGGTGTCTTCTTTCATCCTGGAGACTCCATTATCCATAGCTACCTGTAGAATTACAATTTACGCAAAAGAATTTGCATAAGTGCGCTTATAATCACTCTTGGCATATTTCTTGACCTGAAGTCGATATCCGACTCCGTCCACTGTGTTAATATTTGACCGTTAAGAGAGTGTTAAGGTAGCGTATCACACCAGTGTAAGCATTTTCTGTACTTGATCTCATGCAGACGTGTCAGGGTTTATGGAGAGTTCTCAGATGAACCTCATAGATGTCGTTCAGCTGATTAACAAGCACTCGGTGTTCGAAGAATACCACTTTTAGAGTTGCCGAAGAGAAGGCAGTTTCCTTCCCTCCCACCTCTCACCCTAATTATTATGTCGAATTAATTAATAATTGCAGCTAGACGAGGTTATGTGCACGAATTGTGATTGTAAATGTAGCTTTGGAGAGTGTACTCACCGAGAAGTGGATGTCTTTTCTCTTAACTCCTTGTTTATCCTGTCCATTAACCTGAGGGGAGCATTCTTCACAACTGAACAACACAAACAGATAGATATGTACAGAATGAATATAAACATATTCATGATTCCTTGACGGAGACAGAATATATCTGAGTGGTTGCATAAAAATCCAAACGAATAAATTAGACAGAAACTAGAGATAGTAACAACACGTAGGAATTCATTATTTATTAAGTTAAAATTTAATGACGATTGCCGTGTGAAATTTTTTCAAGAGACTAGCCGAAATTATATGGAGAAAGTTTGCACGGCAAGCCTATGTTTATCATTTTCTAGTTGGCAAAGGATTGGAACTCAAACGAAGGATAAGCAGAATTGCTTTCCCTCACTATGGAAGAGGGACTGAACACTCTGAAAAGAATCCTCCTTGAAAGTGACTATCACGAACGCCACTTCATCATAAAACCCATGAAGTCTAGACCACTTAAACCAACCACCATTTTTAAACCCTCACCTGAATCTATAAATCAATGGAGACTCATCCACTGAAATACTGAGAAACCGCCTGCCCAGCTCACTGAACAAAGCCTTCTTTGCAGCTGAACTTCGACTAACTTTCTCCACAAAACCAGTGATTCGCATGAACGCGAAGGATAAGCTACCACTACTGGCCTCATCAGTGTGCATCTATCAGTTCACCTGGTCATGTGGAGCTAGGTATATCAACTGTACCCAGCGTTTGCTATACAAACGTATCATCGAACACTTACTCAACCATGGTTTTATGAGGGAGAAAAAAGACCCTATCCTCGGCACAGCTCTCTCCTGGAAAACCTGATCGATCCTAGACTCCACACTAACGCATAAACCGAATTCAAAGACATATACAGAATAAGTGGGAATCTTGCTGAAAGGGAACGAATAAAACTTCTTCAAACCTCAGAAGCAATGGCAGTTCACATATTAAATCCCCGAACTCTGCATTCACAAGAAGTTTGTTCAGTCATTAAATCTACAGTGGACGTGATCTGTCTTTGAATTGTATTATTTGCTTCCCTAACCCCCTAATAAATTTCTAATCCTTATTACCACAGATGTTAACTCAACTCTCGTTCAATTTTAGTTGAATTCTACTCAACCGACTCAATTGTGTTAAGTCACGCCCTCTACTTATTTAATTTCACCTTGGTTTCTGCCCGACTAACGCTTTTTATATTACACAATTTCCTATCTGGAGAAAATTTGAAATTCTAATGACATATCTTTGGAAATATTCCCTTCGTTGTTAAGCAAATTTAATGTAAATTTGCGATTGTACAGCTTGAGAATGACATCGCTGGGAAACAGTAACTCTTCGCCGAACGTCTTTTCTATGTGAATTTGTCACTTCAAACGGTTCTTTAGAGACAGAAATGTTGGGTTTCCTACGAGAGAGCTTAACCGGTGTGTCGCTTAATTTCTCACGTAGTGACTTCGTGAAGGATGGATAAAAATCCACTCGAAGTTCTGTTTTGTCGTGTTTAGTTGATATTGGTCACTTTGTGGATGAAACTAAAGCGCCTGAAGGGATTCACTGCATCTCACCGAATCTTTCGTACTGTCTGACCGGTATTCGAACTATTAAACTCAAACTATGTGTTAAGATGAAGAAGTCACCTACAAAGCCATAAGAAGCCTCCGGAAAACAGTAAGCAGCACTAAATAAACCATTTCCTCCACCCTTACAGCATCAAACTTTATTGTTATTGTATTTCTTATATTTATAATCCTCTCAATTTTTTGTTTTTGTTTATTTATTTTTTTCATAAGTGTGAACATCATTTAAGCTGTATTATGACTGTTAACTTTGTATTTCACCTTACTATACCATATTAACAGAACATTAAACCCAATTATCCATAACATGCTAAAGTTTCCAAACTGAATCGACAATACCGTTTGAAACAAACTCACTGTTATTATTATTATTATATTTAATATTCTCAATTCGTGCTTCGAACATTTTTGACTTTATACCGTAAATGTGGACAAAATCCTCTGGTTAATTTTTTTTTTGATTTTTAATTTTATTTATATTTTGAGTAAATCAGATGCAATATTGTGACAAATGCTGAGAATTCCATTCTTTATTATAAGTAGTCTGTTTTGGAATACAGTAAGTTATTATTATTATTACATTTTTCACTGCCGAGGCCTGAGCGATCCGGTTGAAAAACCATGATTTATGTACACAGAAGAAACTTTTCCATCCTCTCCTTCTACTGCGAGTATAATTCCAATTTCGACTACTTTCTTACTGATACTATTTGTGGATTTTTTTTTGTATGACATTTTAGTAACATCTTTTTCTCAACTAACTCTTGATTTACTGTTTCCACCAACTACATAAATTATTTTGGACACTTATCTCCAAGGTCTTTAATTATCATCATATTTTTCTAAGTGTCTCTCATATTACGCAACTCTTGTCACTACTTACTAGTCCTTAACCCATTCTAGTTACAATCTGATTATTCATGACATCTTTTTAAACATTTTGATGACGTAAACAATAACCCTAGCTAATTTTTATTTTCTTGTCTGTCAAACCTAATGTACACACACACACACGTACAGAAATAATTACACATAATTGCGATTGTACTGCCAAGTGAATGAATTTGCCGAAAAGAGACACGCCGCTGAACTGTTTGTGCTTAAATTCATCTCTATTTGGTCACTGACAATTCCCTGTGATCGGTATACATTTATCTGTAAAATTATGTCAAAATATCTAAGTAAAGTATGATGAGACCCAATTGAAAACTTAGTAATATTCCATACTGATTTGATTACTAGATACATCAAACGGTATTAAAACAGTATTACTGTTTACTGGATGACAAAGTTGACGACACAATTTATATATTGTTCATAATCACACCGCCAATTATAATCACACAACTTCGAAAACTGAGTTTCATGGTTCTCTTCATTCCTTCCTATTCGTCGTAGTACTGTACTGTTCCCTTGGATTCCTAGTAGAATACAGAGCTTCAACTACACATCTTCACTTGCTTCTGTCTTCTGCTGTACTTTTCACCTGCATCCATGTTAGTCCATACTGTTTCAACTCCTCTTCACACGATCTCCTCCATGTCACTCTTGGACGTCCCACTCGCCGCTTTCCTTTCGGGTTCCACTCGAGTGATGGCCTGACGCGTGATGTCACCCAGCGGCCTCCTCAGCGAGTGTCCAATCTATCTCCACTTTCTCCTGCATATTTGTTGAGCGATTGGTTCTTGTTTCGTTTTTTTGTTCCCATAGTTCCTTGTTGGTTCTTGTTCTTTCCGGCCATCTGATCTTGAGTATAGAGCGAAGACAGTTGTTGATAAAGGTCTGCAACAGGCTGTTGGAAAAATTGTTTGTGACCCGCCAAGTTTCTGATCCATCGTATAGAAGAACTGACTGACTTGACGCTTGTATTGAAAATCCGAATTTTGTTGTTGATGTTGAGTGACGAAGATTTCCAGGCCTTCTCAAAGTCTATAAAGTTGAGGTAGAGGTTTGATTACCAATCCATGCTTTGTTCGATGATGATGCGTAGAGGAATTCTCCAGATGTCCTAGTCGACAGGTGTTCAATCATTCCTATTACACGTATTTCCTCTCACTTCATTTGATCAATAAAGCTTCAGTTATCAATCCTGCTGCCTCCACCCTGTCACGTTAGATTTTGGAACTGTCATCTTATCCTATCCATCCTATTGTATGGTTGTATGTAATTGCATGTAGTGAGTGGTATAGCTGAATTATTCTCAAGATTTCTTATTCTTGCGTCGGGTCGACTAATCTAGATTGTGCTGCTCTGCTAGTCTGACTGTCTGTCCCTGCTCTACCACTCTGACCAATATGTTTGACCTGAGAATCGTTGCAGCATGATATTTGATAAAATAAATTGTTTGGTTTAAGTGGCTCCATAGGTTCCACCATTTAGCCGACAAAGTTTGTTTCTGAATGAGTTTGTTGGGTTTCAGTGCCAGTCAGTTTTATTCCTACCAGCATTGGTAAGAATTCTCCATAAGTTTTCCGAGGTTCGCTTACAAGTATTGTTTTGAAGATTATACTGCGAAAAAAATGCGATTATTGTATGAAGTGTCACTGTTTGGTGGACGACCATTAAATTAGATAAACAACTATGCTGACAGGTTATTAAAGATCACCTTCAGTAGAAGCAAATCTGTCAAACTATGCATCCTTGAACAGATAGTAGAGTTTGTTTTAATGGTGTATGGTGAGTGACAACGAAATTGAAGCTTGGATCATATTGAAATTGGAAATCATGAATTTTGGATTACTAGTTCAACCCTACTGAAGTATTTTTCAAAACTGCTTCATCATCTAGAAATGCTACAAAACCCTTATGAAACTCATTCAACAGACACATGATAACTGCACTTGCCTAGTGATTAACATCGGAAAACTCAGGGAAGTGAAGATAGGAATCAGACAATACTTACTACTATCACCGAGATGTTACTCCTCATTGTTGTAGACTAGGTCATGCTACCAACAGTGGGGAACGAGAAGACGGTTTTATTTTGGGCTGACAAAAATTCTCCAGGAGATTTTGAAATAGCGGATGATTGATGGCCAATGCCACACAAACTCTAAGATTTACAGGCAGAAGAGACAGGCGGCAAAGACAGTACTTCAAGTGGATATATATGTAGAAGAAATGCGTGGTGAAGATACCAAACCATCAGCAACAATCACCAATCACCTTATACGGGAGAAATTTGGAGGGAGTCACTTCTTTCACTCACCTAGACAGCACCATTCCAACTACAGCTGGCGACGCAGATGATCTAGGAAGCAAGAAAAACCTTCGTTGTTCCGGAATCAGTTTGCGAATCTTCTATACATAGCTTGAGGCAAAAGAACTGAATTTTGATACTTATGTCACTTCAGTCAGTGCGCTTCATGTAAGTTATATCCAACGAGCAATAGACTTTTGTAAACATATACCTTCGCTCGATACAGAAGATCAGACTGTTTCCCAGAAAGTATAGGCAACAAGAGATTTTAACAACACACATGCTAAGGACCTGTTGCCGATCAAATTCACAAAAAGGAAACAGAGATGGATGGACTGGATAAACATTATGGCGACATCAAGTGAAATCATACACCACTCAGACAGTCGTGTCGAACCCGAACGGGAAGCGACTGGTTGGACGTGTTCCCAAGTGTTACAGAGAGAAGACCATGTGCCAAAGAAATAAGAGCTTTGGGGTTATCGTGAATATAGCTTAAAAACGTCAGCAGAAGACAGAGTGAAACAGAGATGTGTACTGAATGAAGCCCAATATTTTCTTCTAAAATTGAAAAGTTGAATAATAATAATAATGTTGACAACAATAAAAGCAGAAAATGTCCAAGTGGAAAACTAAGTATCGCCCTGAAAGTATTACAGTATTTATCAGGTCAATACTACTGACAATAATCATTACCATGAACATTATATTTTTTTCCAAAAACGATATACTACTATTTGACTTATTGGTAGGATTCTAGAAAAGTTTGTTTGTAAAATTTAGGCTACTTATATTTATATCAGTAGCTTAAGTATACAAAACATTTACATTTCCTGTTGACATTTCATATATTAGAGCAAAATGTTATGTTACTTTTGAAACGATGATTCGTAGCACGGATTTTTCTCATACGTCTGAAGATTAACGCAGTATTATTTAGCTGACGGTGGTCAGGAGTGAAATTTAAGGACACTGCTACCCTCGGAGAATGCAGATTCATTGAGATTATAAGTCCTGGGTGAGATGAAATACCAATTCTACTAGTCATCATCAAACAATTAACATCATATTTCATTTCAGCTTTATAAATAAACGCTACACTAAACCTACGTAAATTGATGTGAAATGTTGGCCAGATACTGTCACCGTCTAGGTTTAATTTCTGGTTGGCACACTTAAATTTCACCCAGTTTTCTGGTTTGTAGTTTGTCGAAAAGACGAGAGTTTCAGCATGAAGTCATCAGTTGTATTCCTCGAAAACAACATCAGCTCTATAGCGACTTTGGAAGCTTGGGGCAGTATGTTCCACTCAGAAAGTAGAGAAATGGAAGAAGCCTAAATCTTGATATCTTACAACAGACTACAGTTTACGGGGAGGTGATCTTCGGCTAGTCCAATGTATCCTCTTAATTTTGATTTCTGGCAGTTAACTTGGATTGTATCCACTATTAAACTATTTTGCATGCGTCAGTTTAAAGTTTTGTGCTTTTTAAATGAACATACACCCAGCCATCATAACTACATAATTTACTTCATCTGAAGGCAAAAATCACATAAACTCATTAACTGCCAAATCCTGTAACTTATTTTTGAAGTTTAGAGGGCAAAATAAAGCACTGGTCGAATTTTATCACTCAATCGCTAAGAGAGAATTACGAGTATCTTCCTATAGTTAATTTTATTAAGGAACAATTTCGTAAACAGACAGACAGGCTTCAGTAATTTGCGTGAACGCTAAGCTGCTTGCGTGTGTGTGTTTCAGCAGAAATTCAACGAAACAATGCCTGTTTCTGCCTTAAAATCTAATGGTGACTATAAACATGCTTAATTTATGTTATTATTATTGTTCCCTTGGGTTCCTAGTGGAACATAGGGCTTCAACTGCACGTCTCCACTTGCTTCTGTCTTCTGCTGTATTTTCACTTGCTTAATTTATAAGTCTACACAAAAAGATCATATAATTTTTATTAAATCGTTTTACTACTGAAATAATGTTTGAGTAGGTTGTTATCTTGCAACTAATTTTCGCAGCCTCTAGATTAAATGGAGTGATTGTATTGGACAAATTGTTTGGAAAACCCCTACTGGACAACTTAAACGTTTCCACTAACTTCTTTTTTATCATAACACGCATTTCCCGTAGACTGTGCATCACTGGTCTGGTATATGCATGTCACATGTTGATTTTTGACCTTTATTATTTGCCTTTCAATTCGTTTAATCTTTAATTTTAATACTTCTTTGTGGCTGTGTGTACACTGACAATGTTTTGTTGAACGATATGAGTTCGTCTGAGTGAATGAAGGTCATTCTAACCCGGGATTGTCTGTGGGAAGCCTTCATGTGTGATTTCTGTGGACAAAGCTTTTGATCCAACCTCCATTCCAAGTTATTTCTGCAATAGAACTTTGTCTAACTAATTTTGTCTTAAAGTACTTGTTTTGTATTTAGAAAGCAACATTTGGCTGCATAGCTGCATTACGGCACTGCTGAGGTGAATCTGAGTCTTGATGTTATGAATTTGTTTATAGAACTGCTAAAATATTGAATAATAATCCTCTTTCCCTTGCTTATGCAAAGTTTTCTGATAGTGCGTTTCTCGCCGAAGTTTTTTTGGCAATAAAGTAGAACACAGAGAACGATTGGTTCCTTGAGTTCAGGCCATAACCGAATAAATCTTGTAGCTACAGTGATATATGTATTGACTTAAGTGAATATATTAATCAATTTTAACCAGTTACGATTACGACCAGATTTTGATGTCTAATTACATGCATTTTTCAACTGGTTTTGTAAGCAGAATACCTGCTTATAAGGAATTAAGCAAATGTCAGTTTATTATCAACCTTACTTGGTAAAAATTTTGTTTTGACACCATGACAGATGTACTACTATCCTCCTTTCCTTGGTTTATTTATCTCTATCGATATTATTTTGAGACAGTTTAGACTGAATTTATCTGAAGGTCACTTGTAGTCAAATATTTGTACCAACTGAATAACGATTTGTTTACACTTAAGTGACAACTATTTCTTATAATTTTTGGAAACGACATCAATAATATATATATGTTGACACGACATGGATGGCTTATCCTATATACTATGATTGGCCAGAAGTGTTTTCTAGTCAGAGCATCAAACATCGGGCAACTGCTTCAATCGTTCAGAGCTGACCCCATCGGTGATACTCCCCGTTTAGGCCACAGAGCCAAATCAGTTCATATCACCAGGAGTTTTGAATATTAACTTGGGTGAACCTGTATTATATGGAATCAGGTGCGCTGTTTGCAAACTACATAATTAGAGGTGAGAAGTCACAACAGTTCGATTGGAAAACTCTAAATATTTTGACTACATTATATGACCTGTTCGACACCATGTATAGCGATCAAAAAAGCAAGCGAAATAGCATGACAACATATACCACTGATCGATTGATATGAGTCCTTGTAAAACATTCAAGTCAAGCAACAGTGAGACAATTTGCTTCTATGCATTAAGAAAAATATTAGTTATCATATTATATGAAAAATATGATGTTACATCCTCTTCCAAAATATCACCCCCTACGGTTTCATTCCACTGTAAGTTGTAAGAGTTCGGTGTTGAAGAGGGCCAGGACTCATTTCAGCACTCCCACCTTAATGAAAATTGAAAAGAGATATCTCATGGACGTCTTCCAAAAGAATGGATAACCACGAAATTTCATCATCCCCAAGCCAACCTATCAAATCAAGAGCCCCCAAGGAAAGCACAATGAAAGTCGCCCTGCCATATATAAAGGATATATCAGAAATCACTCCGAGACTCGTCAAATCTTTAGAAATTGATGTCGCACACAAACCAACAAAATCACTTCACTCAGCTGGCTCTATGTCAACCAAAAGACAGACTCAACAGCGAAAGAAGATAAAACTAACATCATCTACAAAAATAAATTGGGACAACTGCGAAAAACACTACATTGGCCAAAGTGGACGTCCCCTTCGTTTTTGTATTCATGACCATAAGCTAGTCGTCAAAAGACATGACATCCACTCCCTCATATCGCCTCACTGCATATAGACAACGACGGACATCAATTCGATTGGGACAAAGTTCAAATATTAGACAGAGGAAACAACAACAATGCTAGAGAATGTTTAGAAGCCTGGTATTCCAGTGAATCATCAATCAATAGATACATTGAGATTGACAAAATTTATCAACCGATAAGATAGAAACCTCACACACAAAGGGTCAAAGTTCAAGTCAAAGAAACAATCAGTTCCAATACAAGTAGCTTAGAGGGTGTGAAAACACACAAAAACAACCAATCACGTTCAAGGTCACCAGGAGAGATGAGTAATAAAAAATCGTGGAGAAATCTAAAAGCTCACTTCAAATTGAAGTATGCGCTGAGGACGTTGCCTAGTAGGGCTATGAAAGCTTCGCAAATTAACTATCCAGCTCAGAGAACACAACTACATCGGAAACAGTTCGGTGTACTTGGAGACTGATCAGGAATCTTTAGAAATATTAGAATCACCTACTTACTGGTTATCACTGCTTCCCTGACTTAACGCCGCAATGCTGGAAAGTTCGAAACACTGCCAACTTCCCGAGCAGCTCGTAACTCAAACGATTTACTTAGTGCCATATTTATTTGATATACATTTCAATTAAGCAATCATATAAAGACTTATATGGATAAATAACCTTCATGTGTCAATTAACGACTAGTTCCAGACTTTCATCAACAGGCCTCCTCACCTGTAAATGAAAATCATGTGGCCAGACAGAAAGGATAAGGAAGCACCAATCCGGTCTGGCAAAAGGCCAACAACTTAGTGTTCAACAAACATTCAGAAAGAAATGGAGAAATATATCGATTGCACACATGCTAATAAGGTATTCAAGTGATAGTACTCTCTAATCAAGCTGTTCAGTGCAGCCTACAAGAGAAGTGACAATTTGGGCTTCCGAGATCCACATGAAAGTTATGTGAAGAGAAATTGAACGGTTCTTAGGGACAGTTGGGAGTCAGTTGAAAATGATGACAGACAGCTGGACGGAAAGGATAAACACCGCTGAATGCGTATACATCACTCAAGAATGCAATGAGTGAATAATGAGGGTCAAAAAAGTGTGTAATTTTTCTCCATTTCAGCTGATATCAGAGAATCAGTGAGACAATGATTAGTTGGAGGATTTCATCATAAGATGACATCAGTTAGAGAACATTTGAAAAACCTGGGAGTACTAGACAGGTGTGTCGTCCAGTACTTCAAGGTTTTCCAAAAGTTCTCTAAGCGATGGCATCTCATGATGAAATCCTCCAACCAATCAAATTAAATACCTACAAAAACCAATACTTGATGATAACGATTACACTTCGATAATCTACGCTTCAAGCATGTGTGCAGTAACTACATATATTTTTATGCTAATAGAGTTATGCTACTTGCTATTTGTAAGTAGTGTTCAATATTTCGTTAAATGTTCGCGTATTATTTCAAATAAGGAGTAGGTCACATTATGACTAGTAGTCCATCTAACATGCTAATTTTCCTCGTTTTTCACCAGTTTTGTCACAGGGTATTTATCATCTGGTGGACACTGCCATGTTTCATGTATATTCACCTTTTTCCACTTGCAAACATTTTCCCGCAGTTCTGTTACATTCGAAGAAGCTTGATAGTCTTTGTTTATCTTGGTTATAAACTCAACTTGGCTGACTGTACTAACTAAGATAAAAACAGCCAGAACCTTCACCGTCTCCCGAGAAGTTTCAGGTGAATCACATGACGTTATTTGAAGATTTCTAGCACTACTCCAATTCTCAGTGTCAATCCATTCAACAAAATCATTGCATTTATTATCTAATACCTTGGAATGATTGTCAGGTCAAATATATAGGTCGAAGTAATAGGCCGGGGTTAACTAGATCGACGAAACAAAAAATCTTAACAAAATTCAGACTAGTAGATCCTAATAAGATAGGAAATGTGGAAAATACCTCATCTATGCCACAACTGTATAGTAGGACAGAACAAAGTGATGGTCATTGAAGATGATTATTATAATAACAACAACAAGATTATTTAATTGAATTTTAGATTTTCCCATCGATTGATTGGACCGAAGTGCTCGGTCTCAGGTTGACATGTCGGTTTCTTGTGCAGATGCTTCAACGATGTCTGGACATATAATTAGAGTCCTGAATTCCACTGCTAGTCACCATCCACCAATTAAATTCTGATTGCATGTCCAGACATCGTCGAAGCATCTGCACAAGAAGCCGACATGTCAACCTGAGACCGAGCAATTCGGTCCAATCAATCGACGGGAAAATCTAAAATTCAATTAAAATTAATATGACCCGTTGCACAAGAGGTGGCCTTTGTGGCCCAAGCTGTCTAGTGGATAACGCTTTGACGTTTGAAACTATGGGCACTGGGTTCGAGCCCCGGTGGGAACATTATCACTCACTGGGAAATGCAGGCACATCCAGTTGGCGAGTCCCGTATAGGACGAAACGCGCATCCTGGATTCCACTGCTAGTCACCATTCGCCAATTAAACAACAAAAAGATGTTGAGAATGACTGAAAAGTGAGAATTTATTGATCAGCTTAGAATACATAGAACAGAAGTTATTCAACAGTGAATGATGAGAATTCGATTAAAAAGATCACTTGATTGTCTCATAATTTTGTTCCACTCCTGTAGTAACAACAGAAGGCAAGACACGGAAGCCAAGGTATATTTTCAACTGATCAAACCGCTATTTATACATATACAGTTTTATATTCTTTAACCAATCATTGAGCGTGTGATTTTGGCTAACATTAAACGACAAATAGTAGAATGTTCAAATAAACATATATCGTATTCTATTGTTAATGCTGTATTGAACTGTGGGAATATGTGAGAATAATATTCCGATGGAACACACTGTCTGTATCACACCATCACACTGTCACTAAAAATTAGTTCAATCAATAAAAGACACTGATACAACCAGAAGAGATTTTAATGTTGAAACAAATGAGAAGAGATCTGTTGCTTAGGTGAATGTATTTAGCATTATAGTTTTTTTCTTAGCTAAAATTTGAAGTTTTCATTATCTTACTCGTTAGCATCTTTAGACATGACTTCAATACGCAAGTCACCCTCAAGAGATTTCTATGAGATTTAAATAACTCGATATGTGTGGCAATAAATATGACCAGTCGACTGCACAGATAGACAGACAGACAGAAATACTCATGAGAAAACGGACAAGTTGGCAGAAGGGACACCAAAGACAGGCCTTCAGTCGTACACACACACAGATAACAGATGTGATAAAGAAACCCAACAATTAACAGGAAACACCAGCCATTAACAACATAAGAAAGCTAAAAGAAGTCGTATATTTCACTAATGTACCTGGGCGGCATCCTTTCAAACTGTAGATGGTGGCATAAATAAGGATTTCAAATCTAGGCTATATCCGATGGAGAAGGTGAGAAAAGCGCCCATTACTCTGAAAACAAATTGGGTAGATCTACAGCACTTAATTAGAACAAGAAACAGCATCTGAATTGCCGGGTCAATATAAGTGCTTCTATGAGGTTCAGAAACTTGTCGGAAGCGTCAACAAAATCCTTTCTGACAGGCTTCTGAAGACTTTCATCGCAGCCGCGATAGTGAAGATCAGATAGCCAGACAGAGAGGAAAATCACGCAACAACGAGCATTGGCAGCCAGTGAACCAGCTGATAACACCTATTGTCTAACAAATGCTGAAATGCAAGACGAAATGGTAACGGTGGGATATTCAAGTGACTCATTGTCCAGACAGACCCTAGACTGGGTTCCAGGGAGATTTGAAGGAGTCCATGGGAAAAGGAGATGAAAGCTTGTGAGGAGAGGGCAGTCATATGGCCAGTTGAATATAACGCCAAAGCAGCAATTGGAATGGAGATGTGAAATCATCCAGACACAACTTTTTCCTGCGTGAAGGATCAAGAGTCATTCAAATTCCTTATTATACAAGCTTAGAAACCTTTTTAAGTATGCTTTGTATCAATTCAATGGAATCCTATGGACGCATACATACTTGTACAAAGACTTGTCACGTTCTCCGAAACTAAGCATTCACCAACGATTTGGACAATTTTTTCGCATTGTCCAGCATAAATAGTCAATGATCAGAGAAAATGAAGACACTAAGACCAAAAAATGAAACACTGCTTTCGTGGACATATAGGTATATTAAGAAACATTCACTCAAATTCTTACCATGGTAGAATGTTCCAGAAATTACTGAGATCCAGATGAGAATGGTGAGTGAGACAAAAAGGTAACCTTTCCCAATAGACGATAGTACCATGTTTTGTTTTGACTTGTTTATTCACCATTCAACCTGTTATGGAGAGAAAAGGAGCAGAAATATTACTGATAAAGCTTATCTCTTTTAAAAAACTCATTTATATTTTAAAAATACTTCAAACGTCTCTGTCTGGATGAAGGTGAACAAAAGGCAACCAATCAGAAGGAAATGACTCCACAATGACCTTGAAACGGCCAATCAGAACAAGTCACAGAGACTATTGGCGGTTCGTGATTTATACAGTTCCGGAAGGAATTCAGATGAAATCGCTCAGAGCACAGAATACGTGATCTCCTTGATACTTTAAACAGTCAGAATCAAGAAGGTAATCATACATGTATGACAGCATATACTACTGACTGATCGATATGAATGAGTAGTCGGGTAGCACGCAACTTGCCAAGTAAATGAATAGGATCTTATTATTTCAAAATTATTTAACTATCGTGTGTATCTACCAGTTTGACTGTAGCTGCGGAGCCAGCTACATTGGGCGTACAATTAGGCAGGTTCATCATCGTATTTCCGAACATCATCCAACATGGTTAAGCAAGGGACAAACAAGATCTATTCGTAGTTCTATTTTAGCACACCTTGTAGACAGTGAGCATAAAGTTGATGTTAATACAGCATTTAAAATTATTTATCGCATTCCGACTAATCTTAATTTTGTTCTACGAGTTCGTCTTCTACAGACAGCTGAAGCAATAGGAATCCACCTGAAGAAGCAACTGTTTCAGAGATGGTATCAATAAAAGTTAGTCTACATGACAAACAAACAATGGAGACCGATTTGAGGTCAATGTATAAACAAAATTTATTCCTCCCTTAGAACAAACAATGACATCCGTGAAACCAAAACCTTATCTCGTATGCGAAGAACTGAAATCAAGAGAAGAATATGCCAATCAATGAGTGACCTTATCTTCCTTCACTCAGCTAATTTATTTTTTTAAATTTTTGATTACAGCTTGATTCCACACCGGATTATTTTGGTACAGGTACGGAATTTTCAGCATGGATATCGCTAGCCCAAATTTTGCAGGCCGACCATAGAAATCAGGTGTGCATCGGTAGGGGATCGAACCCGGACCATATGCATGGTCAGCGAGAGTCCTAACCACTGTGCCACCGACGCAGTTCTACAATAATTTTAAAGAATTCGTCGGCTGATGTTTCTTCTTCGAGAAGTTGCATTAAAAAAGATGCGTAGATTGAAGCTAAAAGTTTTCCTTTTTCAGATTCAAGCTCTGAGACTAAAACAATATACTTATAAAATGGAGTAATTCACGGTTGATAGTGGAACCTTTGGCTCGAGTTTCTTCTTTTTTGAAATTCATAAGCTGGAGATTCGTGTATCTCAGTGAGTGATAGTGTTCTCTAATTGGGACGCAAATCCTGTACCTCTTCTTCCAAACTTCAAACAGAAACGGCATCACCTACTGAGGGTGGGGGTACATCTAGCAGACGAGTACCGAAAATACAGAACGAGACGGCCATATTTGCCGAATCCCATAACTTGTTTGCATTCCTTTGCTTTCTGAGTGCAGCTTAGGAATTCAGGCCTTGAAGTTGCAGCGGTGGTGGTTTAGCTTTTCTGGAGTGAGAATGCTAGTCTCCCTCCTAACCCTTCCTCTCCACAGGTTTACTGGGACTTAGATGATGCTTAGGAGTGAGTCGGATAGCAGTCGATCCCGCACAGCATGCGTGGTTAGTGAGAATACTACCACGAGAACCACCGATGCATTAGAATCCCACTATTAGTCACCATTAACCAAATAATCTCAAGTTAACCCCAAGACACGGAAGTTGAAACATTCATACAGGGACAGAGACACCATGTCCAGTCTGATAGAATCGGTCAATGAACAAAAATAGTTCAAGATAGTGTAGTTATTATATTCATTCACTGCACATTATGACTGCCTTCGTACAAAATTCACGGATATAATCTAACCCGGTTTTTCACAATAAAGCCCTTTGAAAATATTAATTTTTTTTAAAATCAGAACATTTTACTTTGTACTGTTCTGTAATGTCTATCTGCACACTGACTTTCGAGTAATGAAGGCCTGCCTTCTATTCCCTAACCGATGCTGACTAACTCTGACAATGATCACCGGCTGTAGTTGTAAGGATGTTGCCTAACTAGTAAATAAGGGAAGTATCCTTTTTTAATAATCATAATAATAATAATGATTTACTTTATTCCAAAAACAGTACTTGTGATACAGAATGGAATTTTCAGCATTAATCACAATATTGCATCTAATTTCCTCAAATTATAAATAAAATTAATCACATAGAAAATTTTTCTACATTTACAATAGGGTTAATATAAAAAAAATAAAAAAAACATGCAGCATATAAAATGGAAATAATAATAATGATAGCAGCTAAGGTAATGATAATAATAATAATACAAGTGAAAATTGCCGTCGGCTTGTTTCACACAGTATTGTCGATGCGGTATACAAATCCTTGCATGATTAAAAATATTGAATATGATGTTCTCTTTACATGATATGGTGAGGGAAAAAACAAAGATTACAGCAGTCATAGAGATAAGTTGGTGTTTGCAATTATGAAAGTGAAAACAAAGAATCAACAGGACCATAAATATAATAGAAATAATAAAAGTAAAACTTGAAGGTATATAAGGATGGATGGAGGAAATTGTTTATTTACTAGATGAAAAAAGGTTAGTCAATTCTTGCCTGACGCTATTTTCATCACATAAAATACGTGCCAAGTATGGTATCATAGAATTTTTATACTTAGACGTGCGAGCATACAGTTTTCTGAAGTTACTTCTTGTTCTACCTGAGGAGATGCAAGGTGAAAGCTGAGGGTGAAGTGGATGCTCCAAGTCAGACAAAATCCCTTTAGCAAATTTATTGCTTTCTTTAGTGCTCATATATGGTTCAGAGATTTGGTGCTTGGATCACGAAAAGCATTTGCAACACGCTACTGAAGACTTTCATCAACATCTATCTGTCTTCGCTGGATAATGAACATCAAATGGGCAGAAAGGAGAGTTAAGCAACAAACCAAGAAACTGTCGAACAGAAAATATGTAAACAGAAATGGGGGACTATTCAGTGATATCACACACCAGTCCATCGCTAGAGTGGAATGCTCATTGGAAACGAAGAGTTGCGCGTGAGTCTGAGGATGACATGGAAGCGACCGTGTGGTCAAGAGGAAACGAAGAAAGCTTACGGACAATCTTGCAGTTACCAAAAAGGACTGAAGATTGAGAAATGGAGGTGTCCTGTTAAGGCCAGTATTTTTCAGCCAGAAACCAAGGGAATGATATATATATATATATTATTGTTTCCTTTAGTTCCTAAAGGAACACAGGGCTTCAGCCGCACATCTCCATTGAGTTCGGTTCTCTGCCAACGTTTTCACCTGGCTCCACGTCTGCCCACATGCTTTCATATCCCCTTTATACGACCTCCTCCATGTTACCCTCGCATTGACGAACAACTCGCCGCTTCCCATTCGGGTTCCACTCGAGCAATGACCTGTCTTGTGATGTCACTTGATGGTTTTCTCAGAGTATGGCCAATCCAATCCACCTCTATTTCTTCCTGCATATTTGTTGCACAATTGGTTCCTACTGGGTTGGTTCGTTCATAGCCAGAGATCCCTCCCAGTTGCTGATCTTCTCTGGCTGGCCATCTGATCTTGAGTGGTATTGAGAGAAGACAGCTGTTGATGAAGGTATTTAGTTCGTTCGAAGTATCCTTCGTGACGCGGCGCCAAATCTATGATCTGTATGTTAAGTAGCACTGACTTCACATTGGAGTTGAAAATCCAGATTCTGTTTTTCATGCTGAGTGCTACTGACCTCCACACAGACTTGAGAGAAATGAAAGCTTGCCTTGCTTTCCCTATCCTCGCTTTGATATCGTCGTCAGTTCCGTCCGCCTGTAGTTGAAACGATGCTTCCCATGTCGGTAAGTAGGTAAAGGAGGTTGCTTCTTTCAGATTTCTCTCATTTATGCTGGTTGATTGTTGTCTGTTGTTGCTGCGGTTGATGATATAATAAGATAAATTAGTACTGTCTTTAGAATTAGGATGCATTACTTCGTAAAGTAAACTATTGATGTTTGTTAAATAAATCACAATGTCTGTAACACAATCCTTTGTTAACTATTTGTCATTCATTTCTTCACATAGCGAACACCGCCCGTACACACAAACACAGTGACAGACACACACGCACACTAACTTCCTTTACTGTCCTGCAAAATAATTCTGTAGCGTAACATCCACCTAGCGTGTGTATAAGTCTCAAGTATCCAGCATCATGCAGAAGCAAGAAAATTAGAGGCAAATTTGAGGGAATAAATAAATCACCGAAGAGTTTATTTAAGCAAACAATACAATCATTAATCACCCGCCATTTTATCACCATGTAAACATGAATTATTATTATGACATAGGAAAGCTATTAACACTGTTCACAATAATATTACTAACAAGAATAATAATAATTTAGTTAGCTACCGTTATTACACTGTTATGGTGAAGTAAATCTTGTTTGAATGTATATCCAGGATGGATATTGAAACACTGAACAAAAAAAGATCAATAAACCTGATGAAGTGTGTACAATGAAAAGAAATTATTATTTCCTTTAATTCCTAGAGGAACATAGGGCTTCACCCACACGTCTCCATTGAGTTCGGTTCTATGCAAAACGTTTTCACCTCGCTCCAAGTCTGCCCCCACGTTTTCATCTCCTCTTCACATGACCTCCTCCAAGTCACCCTTGCACTGACGACCAACTCACCGCTTCCCTTTCGGGTTCCACTCGAGCATTGACCTGTCTTGTAATGTCACTTGATGGTTTTCTCAGAGTATGGCCAATCCAATCCACCTCTATTTCTTCCTGCACATTTGTTGCACAATTGGTTCCTACTGAGTTGGTTCGTTCATAGGCAGAGATCCCTCCCAGTTGCTGATCTTCTCTGGCTGGCCATCTGATCTTGAGCGAAGTATTGAGCGAAGACAACTGTTAATGAAGGTCTGTAGTTTGTTTAAGATGCTCTGAATGACACACCAAGTCTCTAATCCGCATAGTGAGTAGCTCTGACTTCACATTGGAGTTGAAAATCCAGATTCTGTTTTTCATGCTGAGTGCTACTGTCCTCCACATAGGCTTGAGAGAAATGAAAGCTTGTCTTGCTTTCTCAATCCTTGCTTTTATATCCTCGTCAGTTCCGCCTGTAGTTGAAGCAATGCTTCCCAGGTAGATAAAGGAGGTTGTTTCTTTCAGTTTCCTCCTATTTATGCTGATTGTTTTCTGTTGTTGTTGCTACTGTTGGTGGTGTTGCCCAGGAATCTTCATCACCTCTGTTTTCTCTATGTTCACCTGAAGTCCCTCTTATCTTTGATGCTTCTTCTGCTAACTTGTTGCTTTTCACTTGCATATCTTTCAGTTTGTGGGAAATCAGACATATATCATCGGTGAAGTCCAGATCCTCTAAGTTTTTTGTGTGAACTGGAAGGTGAACTGAACTGAACTGAACAAAGTGACCTTGACGCACTTTTCGATTACTGGAAAGAAATATCTACATAATAATATTATTATTGGATGGTGTGGATAAATGACTGTCAGTATGAAATCCAGGAGACGAATTTCATCCCGTTTAGGACATATAAGCTGGATGTGAGTGTATTCTCCAGTGAGTGATAGTGCTCCCAGTCAGCCTGGCACTCAGCGTCGGTGGCACAGTGGTTAGGACTCTCGCCGAACATGCACATGGTCCAGGATTCGATCCCCTGCCGACGCACACCCGATGTCTATGGTCGGCCTGCAAAATTTGGGCTACCGATATCCATGCTGAAAATTCCATACCTGTACTGAAAATACGGTGTGGCATCAAGCTGTAATCAAAATAAAAAAATATCATTTCAAACGCTGAAGCTGTATCACCGGGGATGCAGGTACATTCACCTGAAGAATGCCAAATAGGATGAAATACATGTTCTAAAAGTAACACCGGCAAAGCGTCCGTACTAGAAGCCAACATATCAACAGAGGTTGAATATTTCTCTCGAATCAATCATTGAGAAAACCAAAATTGTATGTATAGGATTGTATAGGAAACCTACAACAACAGGTCAGTACACTCATTTTTTGAGTTTTGTACCTTCGAAATATAAACACGTAACCTGGTAAAGTGTCTGGTTCATAGAGCTAGGTTAATCTGTTCAGACGACTGCCTCAATGAGGAGCTTAATATTATTAGAGAATTACTTAGAAAAAAATGGTTATCCAGATAAATTCATTGAGAAAAATATGAATTCAGCACCAAGGAGAGTCAGTATGGCTTCAGTTCCGAAAAAACCAATGTTCATAAAATAGCAGTTCCTTGGAGACAACATCAGCGAAATCATAACACAGCGCCTGAAGAATGCAGTTAAAAGAGCTTATTATGCAGCAGAGGTACGTTGTCTCTCCACAACCACCCCTATTCTATGTTCGAGAAATAAGGATAAACTACCTAAATTTGCCTCTGCAATGTGTATCTACCAGTTTGACTGTAGCTGCGGAGCCAGCTACATTGGGTGTACAATTAGGCAGGTTCATCATCGTATTTCCGAACATCATCCAACATGGTTAAGCAAGGGACAAACAAGATCTATTCGTAGTTCTATCTTAGCACACCTTGTAGACAGTGAGCATAAAGTTGATGTTAATACAGCATTTAAAATTATTTATCGCATTCCGACTAATCTTAACTTTGCTCTACGAGTTCGTCTTCTACAGACAGCTGAAGCAATAGCAATCCACCTGAAGAAGCCAAGCCTATGTGTTCAGAAGAAATTTGTACAGCCACTTTCCTTGCCTTCCTTGGCCATCGTTACAAGAATGCATAAACAGGACTACGTCGCCCCCTCCCCCTAAATCTTTAAAAATTATAACTGTCTAAATTGCTTTTTCTGACCGCTTCATCTTTAATTACGTGTTATCCTTGTAAAATTAATTAATTCTATCCATTTCTACCTTTTAAATGTGTATTGATTTTCTTCGGTAATTAACAACCCATTGACATTTCGACACTGTTTAATTATTGTTAACAAACATATCAGTGCCACTTGTTTGGTAAATTGTTGTGTATTGTAATAGAAATGCTAAATACATTAGAGTAGAGCCAGAGATGAGGATCTAATTGAAAAGTAAATATTTCTTCGCTCAATCATTCTGTTTTCTAAAATTGAGTGTAACCGTTCAATTAGCCACACATAATAAAAGCATATATACATGTGCATATATACATATATATATATATATATATATATATATATATACAGGGAAAAGCGTCGGTTACATAGCGGTTAGTACGCTCGGCTACCGTGCACATGGTCCGGGGTTCGATCCCCGGCCGGCCCACTCCTTTACATTGCTAAGCTAGAAATAATACTGGTGAAGAGGAAAGGTTGGGCATGAGGCTAGGAAACCCATCCTGTAAAAATAAACACTGCTATAGAAACTTCAAGCCACTAGCTTGAGGCCCTATGTTCCACTGGGGAACGTGAAGGATAGAAAAAAAATGTAGAAAAAATAAATTCAGAGAAAATGTAATGAATGGAAATTTATAGGATATATTTGTATGCATAACAGTCTCAGGCCGCTGGTTCTTAGCGTCTCGAAGATCCAAGCTAGCTAAACAGTCTAAAAGTCTCTAAGTAGCTGGTTTACAGCAAAGTCTTCATGGAATGATGCCAGGTTTCGATTTGATCACCTCAGCCTAACTATTTCCTAACCTACTCTGATGTCACCTGACAGTGTTCGACAAGGGTCGGGGGGGACAGTGGTTTCGCGTGTGAAACATGCGTTCTACCCATATCAGTCAATGTAGCTTTACAGCGTCATCGACTAGCTTGTCCTCCTTACCTAACCTCAATAGTACTCACCACATTATACCATCTTACACGAGAGATAGAACTCAAACGTCAGTGATCAAAAACAACTAGCCTCTTAGTAGAGTCTCCCACTTCCAACAACTACAACTTGAAGTCCAAAAGAAGGACACAGTGAATCACTGTGTGTATTGCACTTGTTTGATCGATATCTGGATGTCAAATCTACACTAGGTCTGATGTAAGTTAGCGAATGCAACACATAGCTTCTGTCTCGATACTGAGGATTCATCTGCAATTAGATAGTGCATCTAGGCTATAACAACTTTCCAAATAAGTGAAATAACCCAACACTATCAGCTATTTCACTCCCAATCTTGGAAATGGAAGCCGGTGAAGACCAATCCTGAAGCATTAACTTAAATTTGATAGGCTTGAATCTTATGACAAAAATATGCCAAGATTTCTGTTCAGTGTGTTCAGAAGCCGCTCTAAATTTTATGTCAACGTCTTCACTTAGGAGGATAATTAATGTCATCTGCATACTATAAGTCAAATAAACTGCTCCTTGAAAAATAAGTCAATCCCTTAGTCACTAAAAGCTGATCAATCTCACAACCATTAGTTTGCCTACTTTATATATTTAAAGGAAAATTAAAAAAATGCAAATTGGTTCATAAGATGAAGCCAGAATTCCTGAGAAGATTGAGTAGATTCTGCTTGGAATTATATGACGTATACACAGAATTATTGCTACTTATAGTTACACTGATGTGCTTTTAATCGCAAACTCTGATTTTTAGAAACCATCACAAAGAACTTAAGAACTATCCCGTTGACGATTTCGGATAATTTGAGGTGGTCAGTAGGAATCCCTCAGCGTATGCTTTATGCTTACTAGCTCAGTGGTAAGGTTTTAGTGACGTTTATCTAAAACTCTGACAAGACATCTGCTCCTACACGGTTACAGATACGTCTTTATGAAGAATATATTAATGTACACCGAGTGAAGATTTTGGGGCTTCTTGTCGATTACATCCAACCGCCTAACACTCTAGTGACCAATCAATATGTGTTTGTTAATTTATAAGTCGATTAAAGAAAAAAAAATGAAATGATGCGAATTGTAGAATTTTCCAGAATCATGCAAAAATTTGTAATCTATTTCAGTCTACAGGATATTGGTTGATTGAGTTTTCAAAGATTTTGTCCAGAATGTTAGGTGACAGAGGAATTAGAAAAGTGCATTTGTACACCGCGCTATAATTTGATACAACAAAAATGGATATGTTATAACTGAAATGAACCGAAACAACCGTCGCTACTTTGTTATGTCTGGGCCTGTTAATTACTATAACGGTAATGAACGCGACTGGCATGCTAATACGTCTCTTTGTCCGTTGTACCTTCCGTTTCACTGAGCCACGCAAATATCAAAAGACAAAGCTGGCTGGCCTGTGACTGTAAGATACTGGTACTGTACATTTTAAGAAACAACACATGATATTTAAACATTTTCTTACCATAATAAAGTCGGCTCACAAAACGTCAGAATGGATTGTTCTTATTGGCTGGAAATGTCTATTCTGCTTGGTTGGTGATCCGACAGAGACCAAAGTGAGACAAAAAACGATGAATGGATCACACACTAGATCATATATGTGCGTGAGAAATGATAGATCCCATATAGTAACTCCTTTACAAGATAAATCATACAATTCGTGAGAAAGGATGATATACTAATTTAATGCCGGGTCCTATCAGGATACTCAGCAGAAGTTGAGTTTTGTAGAGATCTGGATATGTCTGTCTGTTTTCAACATAGAACTTTGCACTGATGTGCAGCAGTTCAAGTCGCCACAATTCATGTAGCAGACAAAGCAAGAGAAGAAAGTAGAAGAAATGCAAAATAGTGAAAGTAAACAAATATGAGGCAAAAGGAATAGTAATATTGAAGAACAATGTAGTTTTATTAATATATGTGTAAAACTTGGGTACTGTGGTAGTATGTAATTCCACATTAGTTTGTTTATTAGATGTATCACACAGTGAAACAGTATTATTTACTGGATGACAAGGTTTTGAACACAATTTATTGTTCATAATCATATCAATTATAATCACACTACTTCGAAACTTGAGTTTTATAGTTTTCTTTGTTCTCTCCTATTTGTCGTCGTCGGGGTAGTAGAATTTTCCAGATATCCGGATGCACAGGTGTTGGATCATTCCTATTACATGTATTTGCAGTTGATTCGATAAACAAAGCTCCTGTTATCAATCTCTCCCTCCACTCTGTGACATTAGATTTTAAAACTGTCATCCTATCCCATCCAGCCTATTGTATGGTTGTGTGTAACTGCATGTAGTGAGTGGTATAGCTGAACTATTCTCTAGATTTCGTATCTTATTCGGGTCAACCAATCTAGATTTTGCTAGGATTTTATGTTCGGCTAGTCTGACTTCCCCTGTCCTACTAGTTTGACCCATATATTTGATCTGGCAATCATTGCAGGGTATTAGATAAACTAAATTGCTTTGTTTTAAAGGCTCCACAGGATCCTTTAACCAACAGAGCATGTTCCTAATTGAGTTCACGCCACTTTTATTCCTGCCTTGTTAAGAATTCTCCGGCGTAAGGTTTCCGAGGTTCCTTCCTTGTATGGAATTACTACTGATGATTTAGATTCCTTATTGTTGCTGTTGTGATTATTCTGTGCATACTTTACATGCATTATTATTATCACTATCACTACTATCATTATTTATTTTATTTTTAAATTTCCTTACATATTTCCTGACTTATTTATCAGGGTAATTATTAGGTTTCAAAGTTTCTCTTATATGTATCACTCCCTGTTTCAGATTCTCCTTAGTACTACATAGTTTTTGTGCTCTGTCACTTAAACATTTCACCAATCCTATTTTTACTGACATAGGATGGGATGATTGGAAGTCCAAATATCTGTTTGAGTGTGTGGGTTTCCTGTAAACACTAGTGTTTAACTTCCCATCTTCTTTCTTTTTCACGTTGCAATCTAACATTGGGAGCTCCCCTTCATGACTTTCCAATTGAATTGCTTACCTTCCAGTTAATGTGTTCGAAAAATCTACCTACATCTTGTGTTTTAAGTACAGTGAATGTGTCATCTATATACCTCCACCATACTTTTGGGGTGGGGCTGAACATTTTAATCGCTATGTTTCCTACCTATCCATGAATATATCTGCTACAACTGGGGATATTGGTGATCCCATGGCAACTACCTCAGTTTGTTTGTATATTTTCCCTCGGAATTAAAATACTGTGAAAGTCAGGCATAGCTGCATTCCCAGCATTATGTCATCAAGTGGCACTTTTGTCCTAAGAAACGAACTCATTTCTGACCAAGAACTCGAACTTAGGCTCCTTGATCATTCAGCCACTGGGAAAGAATCCAATGGCCCATGAATTATAACTTCCACTACGCGTTAGTCAATACCATCGGCGAGTATTTGTCCTCACACCCGACTTTCTGGACCCGACTGGTTACAGTTTGGCACTTGGTCATGTAGTCAGTCCCCAGTGGGCATAAATATCTCACTCATCGAATTCTAACAACCACTGTCAAGTACAGACTGACAATCAACTGATCAATATGAGGAAAACTAGCTGAACACAATTAGTCAAGTTCATACGATCATGAGCCAACGCACCATCGCATCCAAAAATGTCATTACATCATCGATTTAGTAAAAAAAACACACACAACTTAAATGAATTCTTAGTCAAGAGCATCTGTTAACATTGAGCACATTGCTCAATCACAATATTCAGTAAATGAGCAGTTCTATGGGAGGGAAAAACTGATCAAGATTGCAAAAAACAACCAAGTATGCTAAATGATAGGTTGCAGGCTAAGTTGGCTGCCTGAAAAAATTCCCCACAAAACCTTAACTTCAAAGTCTCATTCACCAATTAAGCAAGCATATCTCTGAACTATCTGAGATACTCAGCTCTCCTCTGAACAATAAATAAGAGAACGAATTAGCATTTTAAATCAATAACAAAAGAATGGAACACTTGATGAACCTCAAAGATATCCCAAAAATAGATAAATATTTGGTCAACTTGAGGA
This sequence comes from Trichobilharzia szidati, assembly GCA_944472155.2. Taxonomy (NCBI): domain Eukaryota; kingdom Metazoa; phylum Platyhelminthes; class Trematoda; order Strigeidida; family Schistosomatidae; genus Trichobilharzia; species Trichobilharzia szidati. Next base: position 173,194,242 of record OX235279.1, read on the forward strand.
AATATATCAATATATTTTTTTTAGTTAGGAAGACTGTCACTGAAAAAAACTTTTATTTTCCCATTCATTCGTTTCCTGTATACGTGTGTGTGTCTGTACAATTATTAGATTGGCTTATCGATCCAAGGTCAGTCAGTCACTCACTCACCCATTCACAAGTCAATAATCTTTTGATAAGCGCTTAATGATGACGAGTTTTCATCTTAAAGAAAGCAAAATGAAAATATTTTCTCACAAAGCACAGGAGTAAATGCTGATGAATAATGAAATATAGGTCAGCGCAGTAGTATATGTTGAAAGATGAAACGAATTAGGTCAAAAGATAATTAGGATGAATTCACACACGGAGAGAGAGGCGAAAACAATGTAATGCTGATGTCCCTATGGTCATACGACATCAGAGACAACGAAGTCCAATGAAATTTTATTACTTACCTTTTATGTTATACAGTGGACAAAAAATCCTTAATTGACAAGAGAATACTTTGGGAATTTTTGTAAAATCACTAGAAATCTGTTTGGTTCATCGTTTGTCACTTCCGAGCAATGCGAAGTGATTCGCTAAATTACGTAAAACTATAACAGCTTCAATGTCTCACAGAAGACTAAGCATATTCCCACAGTCAGTCTTTTGTTAACCAAAGACTAGCTTAGAAATAGATTTTCCAGTGAGAAATCGTGAGTGAAAACGGACAACTAAGTTGAGTGGGATTTATTTGCCACTGAATTTTAGGTCACTGATGGCTGAATGTACGCGTTGGTGTCTGGAGATCTTTCTTTTTCAGTGGTTCTGTAACTCACCTTTTGGTTCAAGACGAAATGTACTCAAATAACACAGAGTACTGAACAGGTACTTGTCTTCCTTTTCTGGGGACTCTTCAACTCAGCTCCTCAGTGGTCGAACCTAGACTGATGGTGTCAGTGGCTCTATACAATTCGTATTGGCATTGGGTTCCATCCCATATCACAGAGGTCCTAGGAACTGTCCCTAGTGGGATTATGGGTGTGTACAGCTGAAGAATCCCACAGTAGAGAGAAACAGCTATCAAGTAATCCCTAGTGGTATTCACAGGCTCTCCAACTAATGTCAGTTTATAATGTAGCCTGAAATAGACCAAATCTCTGTAAACCAAGAAAAGAGTAGACCGGGAGAAAATCTTAACAATGATAATAATAATCATAGTATGCCAAAACAACGTCAATTCCAAACCACTTTTAATAGAAATGACTATCCTCCTTTTTGATTATTAAAAACTGGAGAGTTGCAGAAAGCTGTTTCACTCGAATGGATTGAAGAAGCTCATTGTGCATTATTTTAAAAAATACTGAGATTTGTGACAATTTATTACCCATGAAGCTCTACAGTTATATTTATCCATAAAAGTGCGGGGAACAATTGTCATTTGACAACCGTATTCTTTCTTAACAACGCCGAAACATTAAGATGAATATTTAGAGCGGTATATATGAATAGAATTTTTTTTTTTTTTGGGATTACAGCTTGATTCCACACCGTATTTTTGGTACAAGTATGAAATTTTCAGCAGGTGATATCGGTAGCCCAAATTTTGCAGGCCGACCATTGATATCAGGTGTGCGTCAGCAGGGGATCGAACCGCGGACCATGTGCATGGTAGGCAAGAGTCCTAACCACTGCGCCACCGACGCACAATGAAATTAAAATATTTGTGATTATAATCGTAGTTAAATGTCTAGTAGCAAATTAATTTGTATCGTGTATAGAATAATTCATAAGATGTACAGATGTTGGAAACGAGTGCTTAATTATAGGATCAGTAGGCTAATATAAAACGTTACATAACATGGCATGAAATTTGATGAGATAGAATTCAATGCTGTAAAAATGTTGGATTTAGAATGACAAGTGGGACAAGCGGAAACAATTCAGAGTGAGAATAGTAATAATAATAATCATAGTAATGAGGGGAAGGTACATAGATTAACTAAATAAACAAAATAAATAAATATCTATCCCTCTACGGCCAAGGCAGAAGTAGGAATTGTACATACTTCTTTTATACACAAATGCCTGGCTTAAATTCATGAATTGCCAAGGCCTCCGTTATCTTTAGTAGTCTATAGGGAAGAAAACGCGTAGATGACCTTAAGATCATGGTAAGGGTTGGTAGAGTGACAGGAGTCGAACAGGTGTTTTAGAATAGAGCTTCACACACACACACTTCCTTTATCCCTTGTAAAACCCTTGCTGGAATATGTTCTCATATTCGTGTGTTAAGCGTCCTTTGGCTACGACCAATGTACCTTGATCCAAAAGAGCAAGTGAGCTGATAGATGCACATGGAGGCAGCCAGATGGAGGAGCTTATCTTTCACAGAGATAGTGAACAACTTGCGGCTGATGAACGTCATTTGTAATTTCGCCGCAAAGGAAAACTTACTGACGAACTTAGAGAGACGCTTTTTGAGCATGTTTGAAGCTTGCTCACCTTTGAATTCCAAGTTCATGAATAAGGTTTTCTTTAGAACTGAGTCGGTGACCAGTTTGCACTTGCTTATTGTTCGTGTTTCCTTTAAAAAACCGGTTCGGGTAACCGTTTTCTGCTAGCGTAACTTTTAGGAAGTCAAGTTTTGAGTCAACGCAATCAGAAATACAGAACTTAATACAGACAACAGAAAAGGTTATGTGACATCATTTAAAAGATTTCAAAATCTTGAAAAACGGCATCTGATCGTAACCTGACCTTAGTATTCAGAGAGAACGTTGACGTTTACCAATCAGAAAAGCAGAAACGTTTTGTCACTGATATCTTCTAATTAAATATTTATAAGGGTTAAACACATGATTTACACGAAAGTGTAGTAAAAGTATGTACATACAAAGATAAACGAGAATCAAAAACGAAACTCAAACTATGAATCACAAAACCAAATGACTTTATATTATTAGTATTTTGAATCTTGTGAACTAAATAAAACTGAAGGAAACAGAATACTCAAAAGTAGTAAACCTTGATAACAACATTAAATTTATTCATTAGATTGAATAATGCTGTTTGCCCACAGATTACTGTTAACAGATTACAGTTCACTACCTATAGGTATGTGATAATATGTACAGTTATAACACTATACTGAGGAGTGGTGATAAAGTATATCCCTGAATACACCTGGTTCAAATACACTAACTAGTCCTGCTAATCTGTGGCAGTAATTGTTGCTAATTTCTGAGCAGTAGGCTTAAAAGTTGTAATTTTGTGTTGGTGTATGTGGTCTATTGCATCAGACTCGCCTCGATTTTACTTGTAAACCTATTCAAACGGATGTATTGCGGAGGTCAGATTTTACAATTATTCTATCAGAGGTGAACACCACATTTCAAAAATAAGTGATTCTGATTAATATATGTGTGAAACCTGGGCACTGTGGTAGTGTGTAATTCCATATTGATTTCTTTGTTAGATATACCACACAGTGAAACAGTATTATTTACTGGATGACGAAGTTTACAACACAATTTATTCATTGTTCAAAATCACATCGCCAATTATAATCACACAACTTCGAAACTTTCGTTTTATAGTTCTCTTTATTCCTACCTATTGGTCGTCTTACCGGCAGTGGAATCTTCAAGATATCCGGATGGACAGATATCGAATCATTCCCATTACACGTATTCCCTCTCACTTCATTCGATCAATAAAGCTTCAGTTATCAATCCTACAGCCTCCACCCTGTTCCATTAGATTTTGAAACTGTCATCTCATCCCATCGTGTATTGTATGGTTGTGTGTAATTGCATGTAGTGAGTGGTATGGCTGAACTATTCTCCAGTCCTGTGTTCTAGAACACAACCCATACATAGAATTTTTGAATACCTCATCTCGATGGTTGAGGCAATTCAATTGACTTTTGAATTGGAAAGTCAAGAAGGAGAGCTTCCAATGTCAGAACGTAACTTAAAAAGGAAAGAAGATGGAAACACTAGTGTTTACAGAAGACGATCACATTCAAACCGATAATTAGAATTCAGTACATCCAAGCCTTTGTCAGTAAAAATAGGATTGGTGAAATGTTTAATTGACAATAGGCCACAAAAGCTAAGTAGTACCAAGGAAAATCTAAGACAGGAATTAAGGCATATAAGAGAAACTTTGAAACATAATAATCACCCTGATAATTTATTCAGGAAGTAGGTAGGAAAATGTAAAAATAAAATTCATAATAATGATCGTGATAGTGATAATAATGATAATACTTACATGCATGTCAAACATGCTCAGGATAATAACAACACCAACGGTGGGGAATATAAATCATCAGTAGTACTTCCATAGAAAGAAGGAAGCTTGGAAACCTTACGGAAAATTCTTAGTAATTCTGGTAGGAGTAAAAGTGACTGGCACTGAGAACCAACTAACTCACTCAGAAACAAGCTTTTTCGGTTAAATGATGGATCCTGTGAAGCCTTTAAAACAAAACAATTTAGTTTATCTAATACCCTGCTGGAATGATTGTCAGGTCAAACACAGATCACATTCAGGCGGCCTGTTTGACACCTGGGCTACCTTTCTGTACATCTACATATTCTGTACATAGGTTAAAGTAGTAGAATAGGGACACACAGTCAGACTAGCACAGCAGCACGAAAACCAAGCGAAATCTAGATTAGCTGAGCCCACACAAGAATAAGAAATCTGGAGAATAGTTCAGCTATACCACTCACTACATGCAATTACATACAACCATACAATACACGATGGGATCAGATGTCAGTTATAAAATCTAATGTGACAGGGTGGAGGCAGCAGGACTGATAACTGAAGGTTTATTAATCGAATGAAGTGAGGGGAAACACGTGTAGTGAGAATGATTCAACACCTGTCCATACGGATATCTTGAAGATTCCACTACCCGTAAGACGATGAATCGGAATAAATAATGAAAACCATGAAACTCAAGTTTCGAAGTTGTGTGATGATAATTGGCGATATGATTATGAACAGTAATAAACTGTGTTGTAAACTTTGTCATCCAGTAAATAATACTGTTTCAGTGTATGATGTGTTTAATAAACAAATTAATGGGGAGGTAAATTATCACGAATAATAATCAATACATGCATAGAAGTGGTGAATACTCATGATTAATGTTCCCATTGGTCAGACTGATTATAATCTTCGTCTGAATGAATGGTGACAACAAAACATAAGGAGGAGAAAATGCAACAGAAGGTTTTGTTTTTTGTCGGTGAATAGCTAGAGATAAATTAGGAAAATAAGAAGATTTGTTTTTGCTAGTGTAATAGTTGATAACGAGTGCACACATAAATAAACATCACTAAGGCGACGAATAGGCGGCCTGTTTGAATCAGTAGGCTACCTGAATTTCCATCCGAACACAATACATGAAATTCTCCCTATTTCGCAGTGTTGTTTATTTTTTGTTCATGTATAATCCCCATCCAGGCATTAATGAAATCAAAACACGTAGATCAGCGAAGAGTCTCTTTTCGGCGAATTCATTTTCTTAGCTGTACAATCGCAAATATATATGTGCTATTTTGTATGCATGTGTACAATAAGTTTATCAAACAAAAATACAATTGGTTATAGTTATTTAAACTAAACTAAACAGGTGAAGATTGGTAATTGGAGTTACGTAATACAAAATCAGTCAAGAAAATTAGGTGTTAGTGAAATTCGGGTGGTAACAAAGGTGATAAGTTGTCACAAACAGTTGTTAAAAGAAGTTATGTAATAATATGAATAGTTTGATGAGTGAGTTTTACTCAGGATGCACATAGGAACAAAGTAGATAATACGAAGTTACGTAAGAGTTCTAAATGAATACAAGAATTATAAGCAATTAAAGAACAAAATTAAGTCATCAAAATCAAAAAAGTTGTTACCAAGACAGTAGAAGTGGTTGAGTAATCCTCTTTTCTATGCACAGCTTCGGTTTTTCTATGTGAATGGCCAGAGCTTCAGCGATACAAAGAAGGCGAAACCGTATTGCCTTTGATAGCTTGTTCTTGACTCTGTACATTACTTTGAAGGAGGCGTTTGTTGAAATGGAATGATCGGTGTTAAACAGATGTCACCTTTGTTACTACCCGAATTTCACTAACACCTAATTTTCTTGACTGATTTTGTATTACGTAACTCCAATTACCAATCTTCACCTGTTTAGTTTAAATAACTATAACCAATTGTATTTTTGTTTGATAAACTTAATGTACACATACATACAAAATAACCCACACATATATTTGCGATTATACAGCTAAGAAAATGAATTCGCCGAAAAGAGACTCTTCGCCGATCTACGTGTTTTGTTTTATTTTTTGTACCATTCACTTTTTTTCGGAGTTCACAGATTTCGCCAAGCAAATTTATAATTGGCTTCCAACGGACTGATGTGCATTTCTTGGCGACGAAAGAGAAAAACACCAGCACTGAATCTCATAAGGTACTGTAAATTATTATTTGAGCTATGAGCTATAAGCGGGGATTAGTAAGGACACTGTACGACAGGGCTAGGAGGTTATGTTCGCCCAACAAGATAGAAGAAGAATTAAGCTTCATTGAAAAATGCCTTAAAGAGAACGGGTATCCAAAAGGATTTATCCAAAAGTACAGCAAAGAAAGAGATGAGAAAGAGAAGCATCCAACAGTTGAAAAGAAGGAAGTATTCATTTGCCTCCTATACAAAGGAGAAACAGTATCTCAAAAGATTGAAAAAAGGATGAAAGGAGCAATCAAGAGATGCTTCCCTGCAGCCAATCTAGTGACACTATACAGTACTACATGCTCTATAAGCCAATCGAAACTGGATAAATACCCTGCTGATGTTACCTCCAACTGCATTTATTAATTTACGTGCACCTGCGGCAGCAAGTACATCGGAAGGACAGAAAGAAGGGCTTCTATCCGGTTTTCAGAGCATATTCCGAGAAACTTATGCTTAAAAGGAAGCAAATATTTACAAAGTGCAATTACCAGACACCTTGTGGATACAGGCCATTTTGTTGAGATTTCCAAATTCTTCAAAATATTAAACATACAAAGGACAGCGAATCTACTACGATTTGCTGAAGCAATTGCAATCAAACGCTTCAGACCAAACTTATGCACACAGAAAGAGAGTGTAGTCAATCTCTCACTCCCTTGGTAACCATATCACTTTCATTACACTGATTACTCATAGACACTAGTGAGTTCAACTCACTAAGCAAGTTTCCAAATTGATGAACTTTGACCTTGTTGAGTTGCCATGTTGACACTGTTTATTAGATTTTTCTGTTTTCTGTCTTCTCTCACCCCCCTTTTTCTTTCTTTTTGCCATAGATTGATAGTATATAAATTGATGGTAACTTAAGCTACAAAAATTATAATCCTTATATTCCGGATGCGTTTATCTTATAATGCTTTCTGTATTACCTTTCAAACAATGAAGTATGAAATGTTATTAATTATAACCATTGCATTTTCAGGTAGTTTGCAGCTGATGAGAACCTGTGAAATAGAATGATATCATTTTATACTGCAAATCTGGTCTTTCTTTCTCTATCGAAATTTATCAAGGGAACCAAATGTATGAAATTATTATTTTACTTGAAGATCCTGGATAAGGGGACACTATTGTGCAGTAAATTATGCTAAGAATTCTGTTTGTTGTGTAAACTTCGTGTGCAAAAACAAGCTGTTATTTCATAATAACTAAAATGCATATATGTCCAAACCAAGTTCATTTTTAAGAGTTTGAAAAAAGTTTGGCCATTGGGTATACGATATTTATTATAATAAAGGTTTTTTGTATTTCCCAATGAATGAATGAAAAACAAAACGATATTGTTGTTTTTACTGATGTTTCGCTATTTAATGCTGCTGCTATTAGCTTCATCAAAGTATTATTAAACCATAATTTACAAAATGTCAGCTTATATATACACTGACTTAATCATCGTTCCTCAGCATGGGGTCATTTTTGCGTTGTCAAGTTGGCTAATTGTTAAAGATAAGAATACTAAGTGTAGATTGTTGGATTTGATAATTGTACAAGACTTTCGAACTGAATTTGTGCATCCATTTTGTTAATTTTTACATGGCTATAACAAAATTTAGGGCCAAGCGATAAAACCTGTAGATCCACTTCACTAAGTATAAGATTATAAACGTAGCGTATGTTTACGTAATGAAATTGTTTATCATATCCATGTTGATTTTGTCATTTCATAGGGGAGGTTGGGGATATTGTAAACAGGTCAAATTATGTTTGAGTCCATCATCCCTATTCAGAAAATTTGGATTCCACTTCATCATATGAAGTGCTTCTGATGATGTGAGACGTTCTTTGTGATTTCTGAAATGCTTTTTCTGGACGATTTCAATATTGGCCTGATTCTATAGCGTGTAGACCAAATATGGTTGATGATTTTTCAAGCTTTTCTAGTTCAACTGGATTTCTCGGTTGTCGAACAGATGCGGTTCTGCGGTGTTCATTTTTTCTAATTTTGATTTATCGCCAAATTACATTAATGAGTTAAAACAAAAGTTCAAACATTCAAGGTGCACTTTATCACAATTTTGGGGAAAAACGATGACTAATAAAGACACAAATGATGAATGTCTTCAGAACACACACGTTTAGTTTCTCCAGGTGTATACCTATGTCCAACAGAAGACGAACTTGTAAGGCCAAATTAACATTCCTCGGAATGCGATAGATAAGTTTAAATGTTTCAGTTTCCGCCCTTTAATTGTCGCATTAATTTTCTCGGCTAACTATCACGCCGTTGATAAGGATCTAATTGAAAGTATTTATTTGGGAATATATATTTCTTCCTTCATCCCTTTTGCCTTCTAAAAGCTCCTATTATTATTATTGTTATTACATTATAAATAAAAAATTTGAGGCAGTGCGTCAGTGGCACAGCGGTTAGGACGCTCGCCGACCATGCACACGGTCTAAGGTTGAATTCCCGGCCGACGCACTCCTTTACCTCACCAAGCCAGAAATAAAAGCTGGTTAAGAGGAAAGGTTGTGCATGAGGCTAGCAACCATATCGCGTAAAAATAACCACCACTGCTACAGAAACTCCGAGCCTCTAGCTTGAAGCCATATGTTCCACTGGGAACGTGAAGGAATAAAAAAATTCCCTGTCTTTGTGAATTCATAGATTCCCCAGCAGGTCACGATACAACAATGCCTGGACTTGTTTGTTCTGTACACAAAGTTTCGACTGTTTTTAAGTGAATTAGTGTGGCTTCTGCTATTTGAAGTATTTAGTATCTGGTGGTTTTGGACAGATTATTCAATGTGCGATAGATGGTGGAGAAGGATTCTTCTATTGTTCTGGCCTTCTGGTATATTTGGAGCAGGTAGGCTAATGCTAGAACTATTAATGTTCTTTTCAATACACCTTAATTTAGTCACAGTGTAATGTGTTGCTAAGCACAAAAATTCCAGTTTCTAGAAGAAGAATCTACATAATTGACTGTAAATTTAGTAATAATCTATTGACATTCACCTCTTTTACAATAACACATTAATGTTTTCAATAACAAATTATTGCTTAAATAATATGGATATATAAATTTAGAATCCGATTAGGTAGAAATTATCTTAAGGGAATATTCTTTGTTCGTTTTAGTCTAACAGTCGACAGCAGCAAACATGACACAATGAAACAAGGTTATCTATTTATTCATTTATTTATATTATTATCAAATTATTTGTTTAGAATTGTACACCCATGACGTCACGCTGCTAGTAGCCGACGTCCATCAGACTTCAAGACATAAGTATCACCATTCACTACTTAGATTCTGTAGACTGCAAAGTTTTCAAGTTATTTGCCGAAATAAAACATTTTCAATATAGCGTAAATATTCATTTAGACATCTATAAAACAAACAAAATAATTGAACAAAGAATATCCTTTTCGATAATTTCCTCCTCTTCTGGCTCTACAATTATATATGGCTATCCATCGCGCTTTACGGATAAACATATAAAACCGAAAACCACCAATGAACACCCCATCTCTGTGTCGAAGAAGATGCCATACATGAATGTGGCTTTCAAATGTGACGTACTGACTGACATCCTTAAGCAGAGAACACCTAACACTCTCTACTGCTACATTACGGCTGGTGTTCTCATGGTGTGTTTTGTTCTTCAACAACTCGACAGATAAACTATCGCATTTGACCACTATTCTATGTGTGTATCTACTAATTCAGTAGCTCATGCGGAGCAAGACATGTAGGAACATTATCCTGCTGGACTACATAAAGGCCAGAATAGATCAACAGGGTGTGCTGTAAGTGAACATATATTCAACACTCTGCTTAAGGATGTCAGTCAGTACGTCACATTTGAAAGCCACATTCATGTATGGCATCTTCTTCGACACAGAGATGGGGTGTTCATTGGTGGTTTTTGGTTTTATATGTTTATCCGTAAAGCGCGATGGATAGCCATTCTCATGTAGTGTCTTCCTCGAAAGAGTGATCTCTTCTTCTACTGATTCGGGGCTGTAGATTCTTCGGATTCTAGTCGGAAGAGATAATATCAGGCTCCGTTTGCGATTGATGGGTAGCTGACTACGAAAGTTTTTCAGCTGGTCACTCCAAGTAGGCTTTCTGTATCCTGATCTGTTCAAAGTCGCATCAGTTTCCTCTGTTAGTCGAACGTCCAGAAATGAGATTGTCTGTCTGGTTTCAACTTCAGTTGTAAATTGCATGACTGGATAGCCATAACTAAAAGCTTACAAGACATTGTTTAGGTCACATTTGTTAACATAAATGACAAAAGTATCATCAACGCTCCATCTGTATATTAAAAGACTGTCAATGGTCGATTTCAAAGGACCATTTTCAAAATCTGGCATGTAAGTATGTGCGAGTACTGTACCTAAAGGTGACTCCATAGCCGCTCCATCTTGCTGTCTGTAAATAATACCATTGGATGTGAGTTGGAAGTTTAAGATACATCTAAGGAGAAGTTTTTTTAATTAAATTCAGTATTCCAATATTCAAGTTGTTGTCTTTCAAGTATCTGCATGTGAAACAAGTGGTTTTCGTAATCACAACATTTGTGAAGGGAGACTCGATAACGAGTGATGTCATGCATTTGTCGCCTACTTTCACATCTTTGACACAGTTGACGAATTCATCAAATAAGAGAAATGGCCGACCTGTGTTCAGGTTACACTTTGATGATGATGTGGTTAGCAATTACTACTGGTTCAGATGAGTGATCTTGAAAACTGCTCACAGTAATGAGTCAGTAGTATATACACGCCAGCGCTCTGAGCTTACAAAAATCTCTGGAATAAACTCAAATTTTGAAATCTTAATTTGTGAAACTTATGATCAGTGTTTCTATTTACCTCGTATTTGTTCAGCGTTTGGAGTTGAAAATCCAGATCTTATTTTTGATGCTGAGTGTTGTTGACCTCCACACAGACTTGAGAGTAGTGAAAGCTTGTCTTGCTTTTCCGATTCTTGCTTTGATATCCTCGTCAGTTCCGTCTGCCTGTAGTTGAAACAATGCTTCCCAGGTAGGTAGAAGAGGTTGTTTCTTTCAGGTTCTTCCCATTTATGCTGATTGTTGTCAGTTGTTTTTGTTGCTGTTGGTGGTATTGCCCAGGAATCTTCATCACCTCTGTTTTCTCTATGGTCACCTGAAGTCCTATCTTCTCTGGATGCTTCTTCTTCCAACTTGTTTCTTTTCGCTTGCATATCTTCCAGTTTGTGGGAAATCAGACATATATCATCGGCGAAGTCCAGATCCTCCAAGTTCCTTTTTGTGTGAGTCCATTTTATGCCTGTTTCCTCATTGTCCGCTGTTTATCGCATTATTCAGTCTACTGCAATCAGGAAAATCATTGGCGATAGTAGTAGGTCGGGGTTATTCATGAAAGATCCTTTTATTCCTAATCATGTCTTTCAGGATACCTGCCTGTCATTTTATTGACCCATCTATGACACAAGTAAGAATTCATGGATCATTAAGCTTCGGACTATTCGGCTGAATGGTCAACAAACTTCGTCCCGTAACCTGAAGATCCTGGTTTCAATCCATAGCTGAAAAGTGGATACTTGCTTTTGAAGAGTACCAAACTAGAACGTGACAACTTTAAGAGTTTGTGTTGATAATAAATTCTCTGATAAAATCCTCTTCACTGAATCAATTATTTTAATTACCCGTATGACCTAAAAGGAATTTTCCATGAATATCGTAAGGGACTAATTACTTCTTGAGTCAGATCGAACAGCGGTGTGTCACATGGCCTACTTTTGATAAATTATGCTGAAAATTCTCTACCGTATGAAGACATTTCGTCCAGAATAATTATTATGTCAAATAGTTTGAGTCCTGTAATAAACTACCACTTCATTTCATTTTATCCCAGATACGGAAAGTTATGGGAAAGTTGCATTACTAATCAATTTCACTCATGTCTCGGTGGGTCGGTCGGTATTCGACATAGAACTTTGCACATATGCGCGGCAGTTCAAGTCGCCACACTCCATGTAGCACACAAAGCAAGAGAAGAAATTATGAGAAATGCATATTAGAGACAGTAAACAGAGGTGTGAGACAAAGGAATAGTAATAACGGAGAACAAAACAGTTTCATTGGAAATCACAAGTGACAAGGAGTGGATGCATCTGCGCCACTGAGAACGATTTTGAGCCATGTCACCAATTGTTTCCAACCATTGGTTTTTACCGTCCCGAGGACCCCAACGAGACAGCAGTCTACACCTTCCTACGTGACTGGCTTAGACTAACTGTTCTAGATTTCATTGACTGGTGCCATGTTTTCGTTTGACCGCCACTAGCTATTTTCCAGCCTGGCCCTATATCAGCTAACATTGCCCATTGTCGAGGAAGGCGATGACTAGGCATACGTAACACATGTCTTAACCATCTCAGTCGACGTAGCTTCACAGCCTCGTCGATTGATTTCCCCTCCTTACCTACCACTCGACCGATGCCTTACCTCAATATTGCTCACCATATTATACCACTTCACACGGGAGATAGAACGCAGACACCTATGATCGAACACAGCTAATCTTTTCATATCTATAAATGAAGCAAGAAAGTTGGGTGATGTGGCCTTGATGTGGTTATAGGCAACGATTTGTGGTCCAAATGTCATGAGTAAATATTACTGCATAACAGCGTGTGATTTTATCCAAATAAAATTTATCCATATTTCATTTAGAGAACAATTGAAAACCAACGAGTTACGGACAGCTGTTTTGTCCTTGTTTGAGACTGCTCAGCAGTGCGCATCCATGACTCCACCGGGATCTTCTGATTACACGGTGAGTTGAGTTGAGTTGACCATTTAGCCAGTAGGACGGAATCTAACTCAATGCTCACCGGTAACACTGGCCAGCGATCACGATTTATATAGCGAATCAGCAGAAGTTAGAATTCTCTGGTTAAGTGGCACGTTGCTTACCCTGCTGACAACTTTTAGCACCACCCTACGTACTAAGATATAGTCTTTCTTCAGTAGCCCGCGTAAAACTAAGGGGGAGCGATAGAGAATAATAGGCAGAATGCGAGAGTTAACGAATTGTAGGAGTAGGGGTTGGGCTATACCAGAATGTTTTAACTTCTTGATGTAGAAGGTAAGACGAAATATTTTCTTAGAAATCGCCAAGATATGAGACGACCAGGAAAGATCAGAAGATAGAATGACGCCTAGCTATTCGATCACCGGCAGTGGGATCATGGATGCACACTACTGGGAAGTCTGAAACTACAACAAAACAGCCGTCCAGTGTATCCTAATCAGTTCCCAGTACTTTTCTAAATGACGTCAATTCACCACGAAATCCACATAAAAATTAACTGAAGTCCCTACTTACAAAATCCAATAACCCTAAATATGAAAATCTACTGCGGAAAATTTATATCAGCTGAGGGGTTAGCAGAGAAATGCCATCCAACTATAAATTCAAACATTTTTATTTCCGTTTGTTACATACTATGCGCGAAAACACCTTGCGACTACTTTTACCCTCGCTCTTCAGTTTCAATTCCCCAACATTCAAAAATAACGACCGAAAATCAATAATTATAATAATAATAATAGTCTGTTACACTGAGCATAACTAATAATTAAAATAATGAATTTAATGAAACATTTTTACACAAAAAAAAACTGGGAATTGAATTTCAACTCCAACCCCATCTACTTACAGTTGAACATAATATAATATTATTTCGAATTTTTCATCAGAAGATTTATTGACGATATTCATTAGATAGATATACAATCGCAGGATTCAATGCTCAATATTCAAAGTTCAAGATTTTCAATTTAACAACAAGAATGATGTGATATATATAATGTGAAAATACTTCGAGTAATTCCATGCAAAGAGAATTTATATATTATAATTACTGATCAGAGTTAAACTGTTCAACGTTTATACAATGAAAGGCGATATATCCCCGAGTATAAGCCTTTCAATTTTTCGCTTTTCGCTTATTCATTCGAATAACGAAACCAGCTGTGATAGGTGGATTAAACATAATGAAAAAGAAGGAGGACAAGGAGTAGGAAGGGGGAGGGGACGGGAGGCAAAGAATGAGGAAGTGGTCGTAGTGGGAGTGGGAGTGGAGTATTTATTATTATTATTTTGTTTTTTCTCTCTTCACTTACTATTGATTCATAATATTTTTAGGAATTGAATAGAATCCGAAAGATAGTAAGTAAGTCCTACTGACGTTATTGATCGCTTTTTCTCTATCTCCACTTTTTTTGCCTTTTTCGTTAGAAGACAGACATGAAAGGACAACTGTACATAGATATATAGATATATATATATGCATATATACATAAAACAAAACATTGTGAAGATATATACCACAATGATCTGCTGAGCAGATTTAGAAAGCAGATATATATTGTCCAGGAAATGAGAACAAATGAAATTGAAAAGAATTGAAATTATGATGAGGTGTTTCAGTGAATCAAATCAGTGAATTTACGGTAGGTAACTGATTCGCCATGTACGATCTAATGTCAGGCGAAAACAAACGTATTGGCTGAAGAAGCAGCGAAAACGGGAAACAGAGAAGACAGAGAGGAGATGAAGATAACTAGCCAACTAACTAACACAACCATCTAAATAAAAGACAGATTCAGAAGAAGAAAATTTTCTTTATCGTCGAAATCATCTTCACAGGCTGTACTGTACAGTCGTGTTTGTATTTACCAAAAGATGTAAAGTAGTTTATTATTGAGTAATAAAACTGGGGTGACAGAATTGATATAATTACTCAGAAGTGGCTTTAGAAGGGTAAATTAAAAGTTGTAAATTATGTAGTACTCAACAGCGGCACAAAGGAAGAAAGTGTTAGAAATTTGATAAGGTTAAAGTTGCTATTGAGTGAGTAAGAATAAAGATTGTTAGTTGAGTGTCAGTTTAACAAGTGTGAAGAGGGTATGAAAATGTACAGAAGGAACATATGAGAGTGATAATAGGGAATTGATTATTAAAGGCGGAGGCGCTGGCAATTCGTCAATACAACCCCGAACTCTGTTTACAGAAAAAGTTTGTCCAATCTCTTATTCCACCTTGGTCTTAACCTCTTCACTAGTCGTTCCTTGTAAATATAATATATTTTGATATTTTCTTTTCATTTTAATTTCACTTTTAGTTTGTTTTTACTTTAATAATTAATTCACTATTATCACTCTCACATGTTCCTTTTGTACATTTTCATACCCTCTTCACACTTGTTAAACTGACACTCAACTACCACCTTTATTCTTACTCACTCAATAGCAATTTTAACCTTATCAAATTTCTAACACTTTCTCCCTTTGTGCCGTCGTTGAGTACTAAATAATTTACAACTTTTATTTTCACTTCTAAAGCCACTTCTGAGTAATTATATCAATTATGTCACCCCCTATTACTCAATAATAGACTACTATACATTTTTTGGTAAATACAAACACGACTGTACAGTACAGCCTGTGAAGATGATTTCGACGATAAAGAAAATTTTCTTCGCTGAATTCGTCTTTTATTTTCTTCATAATTCAATGGGTATTTTCGGTGAAGGGTGTGAAACCTGGGCACTGTGGTAGTGTGTAATTCCACAGTGATTTGTTCGTTAGATATACCGAATAGTGAAACAGTATTGTCCACTGGATGGCGAAGTTTACAACACAATTTATTCATTGTTCAAAATCACATCGCCAATTATAATCACACAACTTCGAAACTTGAGTTTTCATGGTTTTCTTTATTTATTCCGATTCATCGTCTTACCGGTAGTGGAATCTTCAAGATATCCGAGATGGACAGGTATTGAATCATTCCCATTACACGTATTCCCCCTCAATTCATTCGAAAAATAAAGCTTCAGTTATCAGTCCTGCTGCCTCCACCCTGTTGCATTAGATTTTGAAACTGTCATCTTATCCCATTGTGTATTGTATGGTTGTGTGTAATTGCATGTAGTGAGTGGTATTTCTGAACTATTCTTCAGATTTCTTATTCTTGTGTCGGGTCGACTAATCTAGATTTTGCTAGGTTTTTGTGCTGCTCTGCTAGTCTGACTAACTGCCACTGTTCTACTACTTTGAGCAATGTGTTTGACCTGACAATCAATGGTGAAATCACCATGCCATAAACTGGCCAGATGTTTGGCCCAAAAGCTGGAACCCATTAGGAAAAAGCTGGCAGCTCACAGTATCAAAGATTCTTTCCAGTTTTCGCAAGAATTAGATCAACTCGACATTTCAGATAGACTTCTCGTGTCATACGACGTTTGTTCACTGTTTACCAGCACACCCATCGAAGAAACGGTAAAAATCATATGCCAGCAGTCCGAACTGCTCCCTCTTCCAGAAAATGAGCTAAGCAAATTGCTACTTCTATGTACAAAGAATATTCAATTCCGTTTCAACAATCAGCTGTACCGGCAGATTGACGGGGTGGCTATGGGTTCACCTCTGGGTCCTGTTCTTGCTGACATATTCATGACTCATCATGAACAGACTCGAATGAAAGAAGAAATAGAAAGAACCACCTATTACTGCATATATGTCGATGACGCGTTTGTGGTCTGCAATGGTATAGAACACGCGTCCGCAATGTTTGAGAAATTCAATGCGGCTCATCCCAACATTGCATTCACAATGGAATACGAAAGAAACAACCAGTTCCATTTCCTAGATGTCAGCATAAAAAGAAGAAATGATGGGACGATTCAAAAATCTATCTACAGGAAAGAAACTTGGACTGGTCAATAATTAAATTATCACAGCTTTCGCCCAACCAGTTACAAATGAGTTCTAGTAAAAACGCTCTTCAGCAGAGCCAAAGAAATATGTTCGGAAGACAAGATTGAAGAAGAACTCACGGTCATCGAAAAGAACCTTATCGAGAATGGATATCCCCGAAAGTTCAAATTAAAGTATAGAAATGAAGAAGCACACAAACCTAAACCTGGTACCGTTGAAAAGAAACCAGTTTTCATCTGCCTAGCGTACAAAGGTGAAGACGTATCCACAAGAACACAAAAAAGAATCACAAGTGCATTAAAAAGAACGTTTCCAGCCGCCAGACTGATCCTATTTCACAACACTGTGTGCTCGTTAACCCAGTCAAAAGTAGATGAGTTCCCTACTCACGTCAACTCCAACTGCATTTGCCAATTCACTTGCATTTGCGGAAGCAAGTACATAGGAAGGACTGAGAGGACAGAATCTACTAGATTTTCTGAGCACATTCCTGAGAGTCTCCGTACAAAAGGAAGAAAAGTGTTATCGAGTGCAATCGCCAGACATTTAATTGACACAGGACACACAGTAGAAATTAACCAAGCGTTCAAAATAATCAATCCACAAAGAAACCCATGGCTACTTCGCTTCGCAGAAGCCAGTGCTATCAAGAGATTTCGACCAGACCTCTGTATACAGAAAGATAGTGTGATTAATCTTTCACTAACCTGGTAACCCTAATTCTATTTTATTTTATTTAATTTTGTTTTGCCTTTTTGTCAGTATGCCTGTGTGTTTGTCTTGTTACGTAACATCCTATTCAATTTCGACCTTCAAGTTTCTAAATCTACTTAATTGTTTCATTGATATAAGAATAAAACTTGGGCACTGTGGTAGAGTGTAATTCCATTATGGGTAAATTTTATTTTGATAGAGTCTCACAGTGTTATACAGTAATATTTACTGATGACGTTTCGAGCACAATTTATTGCTCATAATCATATCAAGGTGTTTGTCTGTTTAAGTTAAAAAATGTTACTTCACTATTCACCCCCACCCTCTTAAACTCTCCACCACAAGATGTGTAAATTCACTTTGTTCTCTGACCCTGACTCTGTAATATGCCTCTAACCAATCTGTGTTGTTTTCCAATAGAAATCTGAACTCTTACCCCTCTTATCCAATTCCACTATATATATAATTAGTTTTTTTTTGGACATCGAATAATCTGTCTACCTACATCAAATTCTGGAATTATGTTCCTTATACCTTCTATCTATAACTCCAAGTAATTATGAAAAAGTATGTTGCAAAACTTTTTTGAAACTTATAATTTAATTTTATTTAGGATGTATGCAGTTGATGAGTATCCGCGAAATAAAACGAGCTCGTATTATCCTGCAAACATGTTCGTTCTTCCTCTCTTCAAACTAATAAAGGGAACCGGTTGTATGGAATATTGCAGGATATTTTTTAAAATAAACGGTTTTATCTAGTTGGCTCAATGTATCTGTGTATTTCAACGACAGCGTAGGTATGAGAGGTGAGAAATGTATAATCTAAAGTTAAGAATCTATCTTTGAGAATAAGAAGACAGTTGCAGCGAAGAAAATTTCCTTTTTGACGAAGTCATCATCTAGACTGTACATTCGTCTATTTATTTCAAATGGATGGATAGTTCCAGAATAATTTCCGGTCAATGGTCAAATTAATAAAAATTACAATTAGGAATTAGAATGCCATAATAAACAGGGGATGGGTAAAACTAAAACAAAGTAGCATAATAACTAAGAAGATTGACATTGTGCAGTTAGGGTTAGAAATGTAAAAATAACAAAATATACAGGATGTTTGGATAAGAAACTAGTGTGATGAATGATTGTTATGCAATCAGGATTAATATGACAAATAACAGAAGTGTGATATGAAATATGGTAGTGTAGACAGGGATTAAGAAAACTTAAAATAACATGAATAAACAGGAAGTTTAGATAAGAAAGGCGATGGGATAGTCATTACTGAAAGAATTACATGTTTATGACGGCCATGGCAGGGACAGGGGTTGGACGTATTTCTTTTGGATACAAAGAGTGGGTTTGAGTTTTTGGATAGCTAACGCCTCAGCTATGCCCAAATGTCTTGATTTCACTCCCTTTGACAGGTTTGTTTGACTAACAACATACTATGATTCATTAACAACTAATTGTAAAAGAGCATGGTTGAACTACTGAGTACAGTGAGACAACACAACTTATAACAATGTTGTAGAAACCTGTCATAATTCTGCTGCTGCTGCTGCACACTGTGTGGTTACACATTTGGTTGTTAGGCATTACTGACGGCTACCCAGAATGTTTAGTCAACATCTGCCCATACTATCTGTTTCAAGACTCATAATCAGCTTTTTACGAGTTGATCACGGACTGATATCAGTTAGAAAACCATTGAAAACCAGAGAGTATTGGACAGCTGCAGTTTCATCCTAGTTTGGGAATCATCGGCAGTACGCACCCAGTGGAATTCGGACCCAGGAGCTCCGGTCACAAGGCAAGCTCGTATATCATTCAGCCACTGGGACCGGAATCAACGGCTCATGAATTCCTAATGAGCCTCATAATCAGCTGACTGACCAGAAAGGATAATCATCAGGGAACTGTATCAGCGCACCAGGCAACAAACAACCTGCTAACCAGCACATATGCAAACAGAAATAAAGATGAATGGTTGGAATACACGCTTAGGAAGCACTTCAGTGATATCATTGGCTGGCAGAACCTTGAGTGGAACGCGGATGGGAAGTGATGAATTGAGTGAAGCTGCAACTGTGAAATAGAGAAGATCATTTGAACAGAAAAGAAAGCAGTCGCGCAGGCAGTTAAAAGTGATGGCATAGGAATGAGGGGAATGAAGATGTTCTTCTGAGAACTTCGGTTCTCCTAGGAACACTATGAATAGTATACATTGCTTCATTCATGTATAGACAGAGCAGGACTGTAGCAACTGTGAAGCGTATTTTATACCATCTCAAAAGGTGTGTGTTTCTATACTCTTTGAAGGTTAACAAATGGGGCCGCTTAGGTTAAAAACTAGTTTTACAAATTTCCAATATAAGCCAATCCATTTTATTTGCCATAGAATTAGATTGGTGAATATCATGTCACTGGACAGTCCTTCGAACACTTTAAGAAAAATAAAGAGACACTGGTAAATATGACAGAGTAAAGGCATGAGAATCACATAACATAAGAAGGGGAAACTGACAGGTTACTTCAACGTTGTGGTCTAGTAGCGAACTGTAATCAAATAATGGAGACAAGATACGCGCAGTGTAAATCCAAAGGATGGTAAATAATAGTAATAATCCTTGTGTGAAGACAACTAGCTGAAAAGCAGTAAGAAGGATGACATATGGCATGAAAGTATGCGATTATTATGTTCACGACGACCTTGTGATAGATAGTTCAAGGTAAACGTCGAAAAGTAACGCACATTTTTGCACACACATAGGTTAGGTTAATTCAAATGATAATCCCCGTAGCTTCAGCTGTGGCTAAGAGACCTAATCACTTTCTGGTGCTCCCGTATACTACCATAAATGTCTCTTCTGGTTTATGCGGTGTTCACTATCCACTAGGTAAGATAAGCTTGCACTGTTTATTGATTTAGGTGCTTCTTCTGCAAGTCGAATGCGCGCATAGTCTCAAGTGTGTGAAGATAAATCCCTCTGAATACGGACTATATAAACGGCTTGACAGGAGCACTGAGAATTGTACACACACACAATGGTGATGACCATCATTGGTAACCTTTTATTTAAAGCACTGTGTCAGTATAGGTTGCGCAAATATATATACAATTATTTTGTGTGTGTGTGTACATTATACATATATATTCCTCCACGTTCCCAGTGGAACATAGGACTTCAAGCTAGAGGCATGAAGTTTCTCTAGCAGTGTTTACTTTTACAGGATGAGGTTGCTAGCCTCATGCCCAACCTTTTGCCTCTACCATCTTTATTTCAGGCTTAGCGAGGTAAAGGAAGCGCGTCGGCCGGGGTTCGAACCCCGGACCATGTGCATGGTCGGCGAGCATCCCAACCGCCATGCCACCGACGCACGTGTGTACACTAGGTTTGTCAAAATCAAAATAACAGTTAGTATGGGTTGTTGATTACATCATTAAAATAATTAAGAAATTAAAATGTGTGACTAATAATCAAAGTTGTAACTAAGTGGGGTGAAGATTGGTAAGATGTGAGCAGGGTTACGTAATATAGACATGTTTAGAAAGATTAGATGCTAGTGAAGGAGTATGGAGACAATTATGAAAATAAACTAGATAATAGGTGAAAAGATTGAATGGGTTAGTTACTAAAAATTATTATACGAAAATTGCAAAAAAAAAATTTGATAACAAAATGTTGATGACAAATAAACTTGGAATTAAATCCACGGTAGTAAGAGGGGGTGGAGAAGATTCTTCTGTGTGCATAAATCAGGCTTTTCTATCCAAATCGCTAAGGCTTCGGCAATACAAAGTATACGGAAGCTTGTCGATTTTGGAAGGCTTCTTTTGACTTTATAGATGACTTTGAACGACTTCTCCTTGCAGATCGAATGACTAGTGTTGAGCATATGCTCAATAATGGCGCTCCTTATTGCTCCGTTGTTACCTTTCCGTGGCCAGGCGGGATAGTGTTCTTGAACTCTTCTAGATAAAACTCGCATCGAACGACCTATATACCTCGCTCCGCAAGAGCAGGTGAATTGGTAGATACACTTGGAAGTGGTCAAATGCGATAGTTTATCTTTAGAATAGTTGAAGAACAATGGCAGGGAGGAAATTGTCAGTCGTAGTCACATCTTACCAATTTTCACCCCACTTAGTTACAACTTTGATTATTAATCACACATTTTAATTTCTTTATTATTTTGATGATGTAATCAACAACCCACACTAACTGTTATTTTGATTTCGATTTTGACAAAGCTAATGTACACACACACAAACTGTACAGCTAAGTGAATGAATTCGCCGAAAAGAGACTCTTCGCAGAACTAATTTGTTCTTATTTCAATGACTTAATGGGTATTTTTCGCGAATATTTCATATAAAACACAATGATGTAGCAATAATGAGGGGATGACGTTTCGACAACGCTTGAATGATACTCATAATCATATCAATGTATTCACATTACTTCGTAATTTTCTCTACATATATTTTTTTCTCTTCCCTTTGTTGTTTATTCCATTTCTCCATATATCCGGTATAGGCATTGTGCCGCTTCGATTCGACGTGTATGGCGGCGCGATTCATTGAACAAAGATTATAAAAGACAGATTCAGTGAAGAAAATTTTCTTTATCGACAAAATCATCTTCACAGGCTGTACAATCGTATTTATACTTACAAAAATATATAGTGGTCTATTATTGAGTAATAGGGGGTGACATAATTGAAATAACTACTCGGAAGTCGCTTTAGAAGTGAAAATTAAAAGTTGTAAATTACGTGGTACTCAACGGCACAAAGGAAGAAAGAGTTAGAAATTTGATAAGGTTAAAGTTGCTATTGAGTGAGTGAGAATAAAGGTGGTAGTTGAGTGTCAATTTAACAAGTGTGAAGAGGGTGTGAAAATATACAAAAGGAGCATATGAGAGTGATAATATTGAATTAATTATTAAAGCAAAAGCTAACTAAAAGTGAAATTAGAATGAAATGAAAAAAAATCAAAATATATTTTATTTACAAGGAACGATTAGTGAAGAGGTTAAGACCAAGGTAGAATAAGAGACTGGACAAACTTTTTCTGTATACAGAGTTCAGGGTTGTATTGATGAATTGCTAGAGCCTCCGCCATACACAAAAGCCGAAACCTGACGCCCTTTGTACCATTTGGCTTCACTTTGTAGATGATCTTGAAAGACGATTCTGGTGGAGCTACGTGGCCTGAGTTCACCAAATGCTCAAGAATTGAGCTAGTAATTGTCTTACATTGTCCCTTTGCTAACCATGCCGGATAATGTTCAGAGATGCGTTTGGAAAGCGTGCGCTTTGTGCGGCCAATATAAACAAAGATTCGCGAACTGGCATAAGTTAGCATCTGATTCCGTAACCGAAGGCCTAATAGTTAACCAGCTCACCATTCTAGCTATTTGGTCCAAAAAGCGGTACATGGATTCCACTGGAGCCTTTCTGTAAAATTATTTGCAAGGTAAGGCTGAATGGAATAAGAAATTATAAAGTTCACAATCTTATATTTCTTTTACACATTCGACCTCTGGGGGAGTTGTTAGCGCATGCCGATAAAGAGTCCCAAGCAAAGATGAAGCAACTGCCAAATGCACCTTGGTTAACAACTGTTCTATAATTGAATTTAGTTCGTCACTTCACTGCAAACCTCTCTCTGTCTGTCTCTACCTAACAGTATTACTCTTTGGTGGCATTAAAGTTGTACCTATATCTAAGTCATATACTGGAACATGTATTAAATTTAGACCTATTGCTGTTACCTCACGTTTTCTAAAAACTATGGAAAAGTTACTCTTACTTAATCTTGAACCCTCTCTTAAAGACATTTAGAAATTTATATTTGTAAAATCTCAGCGAAATTGAAATGATTAATTCCAACGTTTCCTGTGTTCGGCAATCTGGTCCGAACTTCTTCAGGGAAATTAATCGAATTAAAATAACAGAGGTTTATATATAAAAGGAACAACTCATGTTTTTAAACTTTGTCCAATCATGAGTCATGCAACAGTCATCAACATGTATAATAAATAAATAAATAAAAAATAGTATGTTTATATATAAAAGTACATCTCTTGTACACAGTAAGCTGATTCTTTTTTATTGGATTAGACAAAAAAAGTGTTTGGTACATGATACGATTCATTCAGTTATGACACTCATGTTACATTCAAATTACGCGCAAATAAAATCCGGTTAATTTGTTTTAGTAAACTGTTTTTTTAGAAATCAAATAAGAATTTCAGAAAACGGAAAAGAAGAAATGAAAACAAAATTGAATGATGAAAGTTGTAACACCACATAATTTTCCTTTCTTTGTGTATCTAAAGCCAACTTGAACTAAGTTAGGCTAATTACCAGTTTGTCTCCTCAAACTACTTCGCACTGTAGCGGCATTCACAAGAATAAAAAAATAAACTAATTGAATATTGAATATTAAAAATATTGTTGTGAACCAGTAATATTCACTTGACGCGCTTCCATCATACAATGCTGTCATTGATAGAGATGAACAAATAATTTCGGTAAATATTTGCATTGCACCTAGAACATAATCTTGTTGGTCGACTTCAATGGAATGACCGCCTTGAAGAGTTTGAGCTGTAATACTCAAGAACTGTAACAGTAACAAGTGAAGTAAGAAAAATAGAATTTAACTATTTGTCGACAAAATTATTTCTGGGTTTAGATTGTCTGATGGGAAATGCTTTTATTGAGATACCAGCAAGAACGACAAATTGGTGGGCGACATTGCTTCTGTTTCTTATATATTTTATTTGTCTTTAAATTCATACTACTTATTACTAGCAAGTAGTATGTTTTTATATATCATATGAAAATTTCTCACTGAGTTCAAATTTATCCAACTTAATCTATAGGCATTATATTTCCTCTGGCATTATCAACTTTGCATAATAAAAACATTTAGTCCCTTTGATAAATTTGAATAAGGCATTAACACAACTGTAAAGAATAGGATAAAATGGATATGTGCTGTTGTAACTTTAAGTTCCACTGTAAACCCTTTCGGACAATATTAACCAAAATAACCGATTACAAATTATTGCTCCCGATTTCTTGACAGAAATCTGCAGTAATATGATATCAATTCTTTTATTTATCTCTTTGTAAACTGTGTACAACCTAGAACAGTTTCAATATCAATGTTAAAAAAATATTCACATACTTGAAATCGTTAATTCGAAGGTGGAAAACATTATTCTATTCTACTTAACTAAATAATCGAGAAGTTGAAAGAAAGTAACTACAGGTGTCTGGAATTTTTTTTTCCTTCACGTTTCCCAGTGGAATATAGGGCTTCAAGTTAGTGGCTTAAGGTTCCTGTGGCAGCGGTTACTTCTAACGGATGACGTTGCTAGCCTCATGCACAACCTCTCCTCTTTACCAGCATTATTTCTGGCTTAGGGAGGTAAAGGAGTGCGTTGGTGGTGCGATAATCGAACCCCGGACCATGTGCATGGTCGTTGAGTGCACTGACCTTTATGCCACCGACGCACTGTCCGGAAGTTGGTTGTTCCTAACTCCTTCTAACTCTTCTGTTTCTTGCGAACTGTTACTTACTATCACATTCACCTTTGTTTTTATGCTTGTTGTGAATACAACTCATTCATTATCCCATTACATTTATCCATCCCACATTTATTCGACTTATTTTATGCGTTGATCAATAACATTAACAACTGTAACAACTCATGCCTTCTGCTACTACTCTTTATTGTGACGAAGAGGTTGGATACAAATGAGGGCGATTCTACAGCCAAAGAAAGTGAATCCGCCAAAAACGGTGTTTCCTGCACTGAACTGCTTGTTTTGCTTCGTATTAATGCTTGGTTGCGGTTTATTCATACATATGGAAAAGTCACAAGAATATTCGAGCAACAGGGATAGAAATCATACATTAATTAGATAGGCAAAATAAGCAATAAAATATGTATCACAGTGTCACAGTGTAAGAGTTCTCGGTTTTGATGAAGTATCTGGGAGAATTGAATACCGAATTTTATCAAATAAATTTCTCAATGAGACAATCTAAGGTTGACAAGTTCCCCTTCCGTTCTGCCTCCTCTAATCACATTATTACTCATTTACGCGTATGTCACTAAGTACACACGTGCATTGGACAAACAGAAAAAAATGTTTTATGACCGCATAATCAGGCATATTCCAAGGAAATTGTATTCGAAAGGTGCAAAAGTTTTTAGTAGTACAGTCACTCGGCGCTAGCCTGATAGATAACTGCCACGAAATCGAGGTTTGAAAATCCTTTAAGATAATTAACTTATTTGCAGTCTGCTGAGTATCATCAAAACTACAGCGGTTTAGCAGTTAACACTTAAGTTATATTTTGTCTTCTTCCATACTGCTGACTTGAAAATTATTCGACTTATTATTATTTTAAACACTTGGAATCATTAAAACTTATGACACTCCAGTTATGTTTTGTACTTCTAGTTAACGTCCAGTTCCAGTTCCTGACTGTGTAATATGCTTGCGACTTTTCTATGCATACCAACACCTGTAGTTCTTTTCTTTCATCCCTGTGTCTATTCAGTTACGTAATACTAGTCGTCGGAATCTTTTTAATAAATAGTTAAAGTATATGGGGAAGTTTGCATAGTGATTTTGTAACTGTTTGCAGCTACTTGTATTCCGTAAGAACCGACGAAAACAAAATGACATCAAGTTATCTTGCTCAGTTTGTTGTTCAGGTTTAGTTCGAGTTCATCACCAAGAGGATCAACTGTATCAGATGACAGTGGTCAGTATTATTCATGTAATGGGTGGTGCTTGAAAGTAATAGGAGTAGCAGTAGTAGTGTGCGCTGAAAACTCACAGATGACATCCTAACCCCAATCTACTCTTAATCAACCCTAATATTCCTCCGTTTAGATTAACTTAACCCTGACCTATCCTTAGTCAAAACCTTAGCTTAATCTTGCTCTGATCTTACCTTAAACTAAACAGATATGCTGTTGAATATTATCGCACTTTATTCAACAATTTTTTTTCATGAATATAGTGTTATTTACCTGTTTTTACTGCTTTGCAATGAATCGGAGTTCCAGGATCATTGGTGAGTCTGCGCCTGTTTGGATGCTTAAGTCTAACCTCACCAGCAGCAGTATTGTGGTGGCGTGATTCAGACAGTGTATTCCAACGGAATATTATTCTCACATATTGTCACATTTCACTGCTGCATTAGCAACGGAATACTATTTGTATTTGAACATTCTATTTCCCGCCGTTTAATGTAAACCAAAACCACACGCTCAGCGTTTGCTTATTTCTTGGCTTCGGCGCCTTGCCTTCTGTTGGTAAACAGTATCAGTCTTAGTAGTTTGCGAAAACCAAAGTCAAAAATTATTGCTAACTTCTTCATCAGTGGCGTCGGAATTATAAATACGTTTTTCTCGGTGTTCGAGTTCCTCTCCAGATTGACCCAATCTCCGGTTGACTGGCTAGTCCTATAGAGTAGTGTTCAATTCTGTATTAAAGCTTTGAGCTTTGAATTTCCCGGGTTGTTATTCCTTACGAGCTGGGGGTTACCAGCCTGTTGACTAACATTCCTCCCATTCTAGGTCTATAATTGACTAGTAAACTAGGTGAGGTTAAGGAGTTCATCTGCTAAGAATCGAACTTCAGCCTCCCTCGTGGTTGTTGATCATTCAAAAATTTAACCACGGGTGCATTTAAATTGGTACATGTACCAGAATAATCTACATATTGGAATCCCTCTATGAACAATCTATTCAAGACACTGATACTTATTTGAATATTTCAGCTAACTTTGTAATTATTCCCCTGTCTCCCTTGACCTGTATGTCATCCGTCTAACATTTGCATACCTCCTTTTTTTAACCTCAGCTTTTGGTTTGTCCTTCCTTTTAGTGCTTCTCTTTACTGTTATGTGATAGTGTTGATTATAATGTGTATTTTCACAGCTGGAATTTTGTTTGAATGATGTCAAGGTTAAGTCATGAGGTGACTGGTTGACCCTGGACTTCTAGTGGGAAACGCGTTTTTCTCCTTTTACTTCTTGCAGACAGCGCTTTGATTCTACCTTGCTGGGAGTATTCTGACTGATCCCCACGTCGTTGATGCTTGTGTCTGGTCAACTAACCCAACAAACTCATTCAGAATCAAACTTTGTTGGTTAAAGATCCCGTCTGTGGAGCCAATTAAACATAACAATTGAGTTGATCTGATACCCTGCTGCAACGATTCTCAGGTCAAAAACAAAGGTTACAGTAGTAGAACGGGGACACGCAGTCAGACTAGCACAGCAGCACAAAAACCTAGCAAAATCCAGATTAGTTGACCCGACACAAGGATAAGAAATCTGGAGAATAGTTCAGCTATAGTACTCACTATATACAATTACACACAACCATACAATATACGATGGGATGAGATGTCAGTTTCAAAATCTAATGTGACAGGGTGGAGGCAGCAGGATTGATAATTGAAGCTTTGTTAATCGAATGAAGTGAGAGGGAATACGTGTAATAGGAGTGATTCGACACCTGTCGCCTGGGACATCTGGAGAATTCCTCTACGCATCATCATCGAACAAAGCATGGAGTGGCAATCAAACCTCTACCTCAACTTTATAGACTTTGAGAACGCCTGGAAATCTTCGTCACTCAACATCAACAACAAAATTCGGATTTTCAATACAAACGTCAAGTCAGTCACTTCTTCTATACGGATCAGAAACTTGGCCAGCGGGTGACAAAGAATATTTCCAACAGCCTGTTGCAGACCTTTATCAACAGCTGTCTTCATTCTATACTCAAGATCAGATGGCCAGAGAGAACAAGAAGCAACAAGAAACTATGGGAAGAAACAAAACAAGAACCAATCACCCAACAAATATGCAGGAGAAAGTGGAGATGTATTGGAAACTCGCTGAGGAGGCCACTGGGTGACATCACGCGTCAGGCCATCACTCGAGTGGAACCCGAAAGGGAAGCGGCGAGCGGGACATCTAAGGGTGACATGGAGGAGATCGTGTGAAGAGGAGTTGAAACAGTATGGACTAACATGGATGCAAGTGAAAAGTACAGCAGAAGAGAGAAGGAAGTGGAGACGTGTAGTTGAAGCCCTATGTTCCACTAGGAACCCAAGGGAACAATAATAATAGTCTTTTATGACCATATATACATCGCATACATAAAAAGTAGTTAAATCTTACAGAAAGACTTACAAATAGAAAGTGTACTGAGGCGAATGCCATAAACACTTTAGTTAGCATCTGTTATGGAGTAAAAATAAATCAACAAAAACAGTGAGAGGCAGTTGGGAGAAATGAACTAGTAATGATTACATCATAGGATAATTGCATTGTGATAAAAGCTTACAGTGATACAAATATCACACACTTACTGATGACCCCTCATAGACAATCGTTTTTCCCGCATACTCCTTTCACGCTGGTCACATAACTTTCCAACTTGACAGCAGTGTTTGTAAAAAGACCAAAGTTATCGAATAAACACCTTTCTAGACATTAAGTCATGTCATCATCATCTGTGAAGGTAAGTAAGCATCGCACCAACCGAGCGAAAGCTCTGAGTGGTACATTTGAAGACAAAAGTAATGAAATGAAACAAATAAAAGCGTCGGTGGTGAATAACTATCCTATAAAATTCATGAGGAGCATCCGAAAAGCTCATAGTAGGGGGAAAAGAGTAGTGAAACTATTGATTCTAACATAAATAAGAGATAATTTAAGGAATCAACAGTTTTACCGTTTAATTGGGGCCATCTGAATAATCTTAGGACAGCAGGAATTAAGGTGGCGTTTAGACTGACAAACTCATTCAGTGGCAACCTCTGTGGGCTAAAAGACCCTGTGGACCCAATAAAATGAATTACTTAATACACAAAATACTTCACAATGGCTGCCAGATCAATTACAGATGTCAGTTTAGCAGACTGTAGTCGTTTGTGCTGTCGGGACATAGAAATTCATCACACCAAAAAGGTGAACAGCTTATGGAAAGCGAAGTAACCTCTGCTAGGTGGTTGGAGACTATCGACAGGAAGCTCTGGACTTAGGTTTTGTACTTGTTTGTTCTCCTTAGCAGAGTATACCAGAAACCCGGGAGGAATTGGTGTCCCTCTGAGATTCGAACCCTCGCCACTCCCTGATGCAATCAGGGACATTACCATTGCCGTGTGTGGTTGCACGATCATAGGAATTATTAAAAAGGCGGTTGCAGTGAAGAAAATTTTCGTTTCGACGAAGTCATCAACTAGGCTGTACATTCGTGCATTTATAGTAAATGCATGAGAAAGTTCCAGAATTATTTCCGGTCAGAGGTCAGATTAATGAAATTACTAAGTGTAATAAACAGAAGATATTTCATACATTTGGTTCCCTTGATAAATTTCGATAGAGAAAGAAAGACCAGATTTGCAGTATAAAATGATGATGAGAACCTGTGAAATAGAATGATATCATTTTATACTGCAAATCTGGTCTTGCATTCTCTATCGAAACAGAAGATAGGTAGTGGCACTATTCTAGAAATATTTCAGACCAGAGGTTAAATTAAAAATTACAATGTGTAATAATTAGGAAGATCGGGTAGAAAAGACAAAATAGGATTATAATTACTTGAAAACTAGTCAGTTTGTATAATTACGGGTTAAGGATGTAGTATTAACGAAATGGGTAGGAGGTTCAGTCATATAAAGATAAAGACAGTAACCAAATCTAATAATGCAGATAGAGATTTAAAAGGTAAATATAACATAAACGGGAAGGTTGGACAAGATAGGTAAAATGGGATAATCATTATTGGTGAGACTGACTTTTTATGATGGCCATGGTACGGACAACGGTTGAACGTATTTCTTTTGGATACATACAGTAGGCTTGAGTTTTTGGATCGCCAGTGCTTCAGCTATTCCCAGATGTTTTGATTTCACTGCCTTTTGTGGGTCGGATTGGATCTTATATATGACCATGAAGGACCTTTCGTATGGGGCTGGATATCCAGAATTCACCAGATGTTCTGTTATCGAACTGTATACCCCTTTGCGTTCTCCCTCGGCTAACCATGCTGGATAGTGTTCCTGCTCGCGTTTCACAATCGGACACATGATACGGTCAATGTACTCAGCTCCATAAGAGCAAGTGAACTTGTATATGCATTTTGAAGTGGCCCAATGTGACAGCTTGTCTTTCACGTGCTGGGTGGATAGTTTGCTGCAAAAGAATGTTATTTTTTGGATGGCAACGAAGTATGTTTTACTGAGAGACTTTGAAAGCCGTTTACATAGAGAATTTCTGCTTCGGTATCACTTTTAAATTCGAGGTTCAATATAAACATCTTTTGGGGGCAACTTGCACCTTTTCAGGTGTTTTCCTTGGTTTTAGATTCTTATCTAGGAAGCTGGGTGGGAATTCATTTTCAATCAAGGTTCCTCGGAGATTTTGTAATTCTTCATCGATTGACTCTTCAGTGCAAATCTTCTGGATCCTCGAGGAGAGAGAGTATATTAGGTTTCTTTTTCTGCTTAGAGGCACATAGCTTTGAAAGTTGATAAATTGTCCATGTGGGCTTTTCGTATATGGATCTTCTTAGTGAGTTGTCTGCATTCCTTTGTAGTTGAACGTCGAGGAAATGAAACATTGAGCTAGACTCAACTTCCAGGGTGAAATCGATATTTGGGTGGGTGTCATTGAAGATTTGAAGTAGGTTTTTTAGATCACAATTCTCATCACAAATGATGAAAGTATCATCGATGTGTCTCTTGTAGAGATGGAGGTCGTCGATAGTTGGTGATAGGGAGTTGTTTTCTAGGCTGACCATAAAGCAGTCAGCCAGGAGGGGTCCTAGGGAAGAGGTTGTGTATTGACAACTTCTTATGCACCTGCCGAAGAATCTCCACCAGTCATTTCGTGATTGAGTGATATGGGGAATCTATCATATCTAGTATTGGCCGGAGTGGGACGTCTTGTTTGTGCACTTTAGGTAAGCCGCACATGCGCGGCGTTGTAGAACCAGATGGACGCAATTTTTCGTATAGTTTCGAACTGATAATGGATTCGTCTTTCATTTTCTTCAATATACTTGTTAGCTGTTATGTTATGCAGTAACATAGAGTGTGAAACTGAGACGAAGAGAGTGCACATAGATTGGCAGATTAGAATTTTTTCATGTAAGTTAATACATGATTTTGAAAAACTGACTATAATCAGTTAAGTATTAACAAGTCAGATTTCGGTTCCAGGTGATTCTGATATGGCACACTAGAGGAGAAACTCCCTAAGGGTATTAATAAGACATCACTACTAACGGTGTAGTTCGCTCTGTTGGGTGTGAGAAGATATTTCCATGGATCACATTAACTGTTGGTGGTTTCACAGAAGTTAAAATGCATGGAACATAGAATTCCGACCAAGTAGCCGAATAATCAATGGGCTTGCTTGTCTCTTGACCTCAAGCTCCTGTGTTCGATCATGATACAGGTGTGAGGTTTATATGCGTATGCTACTGAAACACCTCAAACTGGGATAAAATAGCCGTCAAGCATTACCCAGTTCTCAACTTGAGTAAATAAAATAAATTAACAGAATACCACATAATTTGCGCATCTATAAATTCTACTTACTATTTCAAAACCTTTAACCGCGAACACCACAATGAAGGCTGGCATCATTACCATTGGTATTGTAAATACATAGAAATACTGATCAAAGTAATCTGTTATATCATGTGAATATCTTGTTGCGAAGACAAAGATAACTGTCGATGTCATTAGGATAAAGAAGAATGATAGGCCTTTGGTAAATGCATCCGTTTCCGATGTTAATTGCGCCACAATCATTGAATGGAATAACGCCTAGGATATTTATTTAGAGATTAGTAGAAAAGAACAACAGTAAGAAAGAAAAATCTAAGGCACAAATGTTAGGATGCTTTAAGTTGGTCGACCGTTTAGCATACTGATAATAATAATAATAGTATATTCTCATTTTTGTACATGAGGGACGCCAGTTTACAGGCATCATCAATCCGATAAATTACACATACGACTAGTAAGCATAGTTAGTAATGATAATATAATAAGGTACATGTTTATTCCTACCTATGTAGGACACACCAATAGTATAGACATGGATAAGTATTATTTAAATTAGATGGTTGCTGTCTTTTAGTCTTTAGTTTGTGGGAAAAATTTGATAACTAGTGATTCAACGGATCACTTGCCGTGGTCTTAATGAATGCATCAATAATCATGAGTATCCGAAATGGTATTGGAAAGTTCTCCGACGCAATCACATATATCCTAATGCAAAATCTCTCAAGAGACACACATTAAGTCACATTGACTCTATTAGTTCACGTATCCCTGAGTTAGAAAGGAATATATCGCAAAGATCTTCTGCTCTATATGACTTATCGATTGGTGAACGTCAGACGTTTAATGGATATGTCAACGTGGTCACCAACAAACAAACAATGTCTTTTAATTCTAAGCTGTCTAATAGCCTAAAATCTATCGAACGTCTTCGAAAATTTCCTGAGAATTCTGAGAGATACGTGTTCAATCACTCTTCCATATCCCTATCAAAATTGCAAATGGAAGCCTTGTCAATGGGTTCGTTTTTATTTTATTTTATTCGATTTGTCTACTCATCTTATAATTGCAAACCCTTTTTCAAGTTCTATCCATCTTATGAATTATTCTATATATGACATTAATTTGCTTTGCCACTTGACATTTAACTACGATTATAATCACAAACATTTTTAGTTTTAATTGCATTTCATATTATTATTATTATTTCATGCATTCACACCTATGTTTCAATTCCTTCACCTGATATAACTTCTTAGAAACCATATATATATGATTGTACAGCTTGATGATAAATTCGTTGAAAAGAGTCTCTTCGCTGAATCATTTGTTTTGATTTTCTATATGTTACAATGGGAATTTTCCATGATATAAAATATAGAGATATTGACATCTCATTAACAAAAAAGTACCCAAGCATTCTTTGGATGGATTACAGACACTTGGGAAAATAAATAAAGCTTGAA
This sequence comes from Trichobilharzia szidati, assembly GCA_944472155.2. NCBI lineage: Eukaryota > Metazoa > Platyhelminthes > Trematoda > Strigeidida > Schistosomatidae > Trichobilharzia > Trichobilharzia szidati. The sequence goes on from OX235279.1 coordinate 173,228,331, forward strand.
GTCAGTTCCCCCATATAACAATGAAATGCACCTTATTATAATACATTCTCACTTTATGTACATGAGGGACTCCAGTTGACAGGCGTCATCAATATGATAATAATGCACACATGGAGTAAACATGTTTAAAATTTTTCACTAACACAAGATATATATATACAAGGAAAGATAATGGAATATTGACCGTAAGTACACTCTGCATAAGTTAAAACAGTTTATATGGCATAATCCTAGGCACCAATATTGTTTGAATTTGTCGAAAATGCGCGTAACAACTGAGTGTTGCGTTAAATTTGGTCAATATGGTGGGCTAGTCACAAAAGTATAAAAATGGCTTATAAAACGTTAGTAAGTTTACCGTAAACGATGTTTTAAGCAATATAATCTGCTAGAGGTTCACCACAGCAGAGACAAGGTGAGTTGGAGTACCTGGGCATCGACCCCAGTACCTCTCGCATGCTAAGCGAGCGCTCTACCATTTGAGCTAGTACCCCGATGATAAGCTAGCTAACTGTTTACAAGATAGTTGCATGCGAACTCTAGGCTTTGTCTATAAGCTAACCGAGTATTGTTAGTATTATTGTTTCAATTGCAGGTGATCAGAATCAGGGAAGCAAGGTAGGTCCGCGCTACTGGGAAATCCGTCTTGTGATTTACAACGCTCAGTACAAGGAAGTCAGTCCACAAATTGTTCATTGCTGGTTTCAAGTCAATGCCTTTGTTTGGTGCACAGACTTGGCAGGTGTGTCGTCAAAAGTATCTCTAGCTGGCCAGTTCGGACTTTCATCAGTACCTGCTACCTTCGTTGCTTCGACACTGGGAAACAGATGACCTGCTAGAAAGGATAATCTACAGAGAAGTGTAGCAGTGGATCAGCTTATAGATATGCAGAAGGAAATCAAAATGGACTAGATATTCCATTGTGGATAAGATTTTATTTTGATAAATCACACAGTGTTATACAGTAATATTAACTGATGACCACGTTTCGAGCACAAATTATTACTACTCATAATCATATCAAGTTACTCACACACAACTTTCTTGCTTCATTTATATACATGTGTGGAAGTGATGATTAGACATTTGAATAAAATTCAATACAGGATAATGTACATTCAGAAATAATAATAATATGAGTGTTATTGATCAATTACAATCAGATGGGAAATAAGACGAGTGTTTCTATTGTCATAATAAGTAACTTGTTAGGTGTAACTTGTTGTGATGTGCTTGAATTGAAATAGAATTTTAAGATTATTTATTATCCTCCTCTGATTTAACTGACTGACTGGTGGTAATAATATCTTCCATATTTCTGGTATTTACATTGAGTCATTTCTGTTGCATGTGTTGGGTGTAGACTCAATGAACCAGGCAGGATTCAGTAATCAATCTCTCTCTCCACCTACCTATATTACTTCTTAGAATTTTAACCCTCTCCCACTTTATTGTGTGGTTGTGTGTTAATGCATGCATGTAGTGCGATGTAGTGCTGAGCTGTTTTCTAAATTACTCATCTTCTCGGGGTCAACCATTCTTCTCTTAGCTAAATTCTTATGTTCCGTCAATCTGATTACCCCCAATCTACTAGTTTGACCTATGTAGTTGACCCCATTCACAGTCATTGCAAGGTATTTTGTAAATTATATTATTTTGTCTAATTGGGTCCACAGGGTCCTTTAGCCTACAGAGCTTGTCCCTGAGTAAGTTTGTAGGTTTGAATGCCACTCTAATTTCTGCTTTATTAAGAATCCTACGTAGGGTATCAGATGTCCCCTCCTTATATGGTATAACAGTGGATGACTTATATTTTCTCTCATTTATATTGTCGTTATTAGTTTCACCATTATTTTTATTTTCCTTTTGACCTTTACTGATCTTCCTAATGAATTTTATAGGATAGTTATTTGATACCAACCAACGCATCTTCTTCTATGTGTTTTATTTCATCATTTAGGTCTTTTCTTGTGCTACTTAGTGCCATTGCTCGGTTTGTTAAACACTTAACTAAGCCTGCCTTAACAGTTAAAGGATGAGATGAATTAAAGTCTAAATATCTATTAGAATGCATTGGTTTTCTATAAACACTAGTGTGTAGTTTGCCTTCTTCTGTTCGTTTTATTTTACAATCTAACATAGCTAATTCTCCTTGTTCATTTTCCGGTTCAAATGTTAATTGTATTCCCTTCACTAGGGAGTTTATGTGTGTCAAGAAGCTAGAGAGAGATATGTTCTGTTTCTAATACTGTGAAAGTGTCATCCACACATCTACACTATATTTTTGGAGTAGGATTAAATTTATTAAGAGCACTGTTTTTCCAGCTGTCCATATATATATCCGCTACGATAGGGGATATTGGTGTTCCCATCGCTGCCCCATCTGTTTGTTTATATATTTTGCCCTGGAATTTCAATTCACGTACATCCTAACATTCTAAGAAGTTACTTATTATGACTATAAAAACACTCGTCTTATTTCCCATCTGATTGTAATTGATCAATAACACTCATATTATTATTTCTGAATCTACAGTATCTTATACTGATTTTTACTCAAATGTCTAATCACAATCCCACTCATGGATATAAATGAAGGAAAAAGTTGTGTGAGTAACTTGATATGATTATCGGCAGTAATAATTTGTGCTCGAAACGTGGTCATCAGTTAATATTACTGTATAACACTGTGTGATTTATCAAAATAAAATCTTATGCATATTGGACTAGATATTCTCTGCAGCGACTATCAAGATAAATCACACACCGGACTCTCAAATAGGGCCTGAACAGGAACTGACGGATTCAGCGTGGGCTTCAGAATGTGACACGGACGGGATGATGTGAACAGTCGTGTATCCATTTGAAATTAATGACAGAAAACGGAGTGGAATAGAAATGTCCTTCTGAAGTAATATGTCTCACTTGAATAACAATCATTATTATAACCTAGGTGACAAAACATATGCTTAAGATATTTTTTTATTTCTTTCAAGTTCCCAATGGAACATAGGGCTTCAAGCTAGAGCTTTGAAGTTTATGGGGTAGCTAGACCCATGCCCAACCTTCCCTCTTTATCAGTCTTATTACTGACTTAGCCAGGTAAAGGAGTGTGTCGGCAGGGGATTGTACACCGAACCACATGAGGCGTGGTCGGTGAGCATTCTACTGCTGTGCCACCAACGCACGAGTTATCTTATGCCTAAGATAACTCGTTTGTAACTAACTTCAGAAATGTCCCTGCTTGTATAGTGATTATGAACGTAATGAGGAAACTATCAATATACTAGTTTTGATGAATGTATAATACCTGATTTATCAAACATCTTTGCTTCACAATGCACTTGTGAAGCTTTAATGAATGAGCTTGTGAACAAATTACATTTCCATGGACCGTCACCTCTAACGCTAAATGATCTCAAAAGAGATTGAACTCAAGATTATGACGTTGTGAGACGAGGTCACTGAACATTAAGCCAATTATACAGAAAACAATGGCCTGTAAATTTACACTGGTTCTATGACTGATGCAAATTTGTGGAAAGTTATAACTATTGGGTTCCACAAGGTTGTGTGTGTGTGGACAAGGCAATCACTGATGATATCTGCTGGGGGTGGCGACACGTATTACAAGTTGGCAAGAGTGAGAATTGACGTGCCATCGCATTCCATCCCGGTGGCTGAACGGTAAATGACCTCACCTAGTGATCTGAAGGAAATAGGTTCGATCCTCGATGGGGTCAAGGGTGCGTACTGCCGAAGATTCCCAAAGAAGGAAGACGAGACGGCTATTCTACACTGGTCCTGTAACTGAAATCGCATGTATATTTGAATGAAAATTTAACGCGTCAAAAACCAAGAAAAAGAAAATAGTAGTCAAAGTGTGATACACTTACAAAAATACTCAGTGTTATCGCGTTAAATGGGAAAAAGCGTTCAATTGTTGGGACTCTCAGTAGAATAATAACAGTGTAGCCATTCACTAAGCTGAAATTGTAGGAAATAAAATGTAGGTAAGGGTAGAATTTCTGCAGTGCGTTACAGAATGAATTTCAATATTAGATAAACCTATTTGATATAACGCACACCGTAAAGACATAGTATTAATAACTGGATGACATTTCCAGCACATCTGATTGCCACTCATAATCACAGATGTCGCGTCATTTTGATTTGAAGTGAACAGTGTTGATTCGATGAACAAAGATTCGAGCATCAATCTCTCTGTCTCTCCACCTAAAAATATTACTTTTCAATACCTTTACCCTTCCTCATTACATGCAGGTTAGCGTAATCCAATGGCTTGACCTTTTTCAGATTACTTAAAAAGGTAAGATTAGACATTCTAGATTGGGCGATGCGGGTTTCGTCCTACTTTTGGACTCATCGACTGAACGTACTTACAATCCCCCTTCCCCTAGTGATTGATAGCGTTTGCCAAGTGTGACTCCAATGCATCATCCATCATTTCGAACGCCGATGTGTCATTGATTAAGCCAATGACCCCACTGCCATGTGAATGAAGTATGGATGATATACTACTGTGGATTTATCAATCACACTATTTTTTGAGACTCAAGGCTCTCTCAGATTGGTAAATCTTATGATAAATCACATGTTTTCTAAATTAATAGTCTTAAATTAGTATAGTTTGGTTTGTAAGGGTTAGTTTTGTTTTTACGAGTTGATCATGGATTGATATCAGTTAGAGAACCATTGAAAACCAGTACTGGAGTACTGGACAGCTCGTAAAAACAAAACTAATCCTTACAAAACGAATTATAGAAAATTAACTGATGCTCGCTAGTGACTTGCTACAGGATGGAGTTCCCTGGAGTTAGTTCTAGTGAGAAGTCGTGACCAGTGAGGTCCAACCAGTCAAGTGTGAGGATGGATGTCCCACGGCAACATTGGTCGGGGTCACGCTAAATCACGAATTGGTAGAAGTTAGAATTCATGGACTGGCCGTTGAATCGGGTCGGGTCCCAGTGGCTGAATGGTATACGAGCTTGCCTTGAAACTAGGAAGTCCAGGGTTCGAACCCCCAGTGGTGGGTGCGTACTGCCGATGATTCCCAAACTAGGATGAAACAGCAGCTGTCCAGTACTCCTATGCTGGTTTTCAGTGGTTCTCTAACTGATATCAATCCGTGATCAACTCGTAAAATACTTAATTTAAATAAACACTTCCTAAGTAAACTTACCCTAAAAAGTACATTAACCAGAGATGTCCACCTATCCATTGTTTTATAACTGAACTAAAATGGTCTGTTGAAAAGAAAACTAATCAAAGCTCATACTTACATATAATGAAATGTGAAGAATACAAATATCATAATACACAGTTGGATGAGAAATAAAATAAGAACCTAGAGTTAATAAAAACAAGTAGAGAAAAAGGAAAAATAATGTCGAGAGAAAAAACGATGCTAATTGTCGATACCTTTATGTAGAAGCGTTTACGATCTTCACTATTGAACAGAAAGTTGTCTGGTAAGTATTCAAAGCTGAGGCTTACTTTCTTCTTGCACGCTCGCCTAGTTCCACATTCTCTGAATGCAAGCTGGTTGTTTTGTTGATTGGCTCTGGAACAAAGGCGTGAAAATATAACACCAGAGAATTTCAATATAGATTACTTCACAAATTGACATCATAGTTACAGAATTATTGAAAGGTAAGTAGCACTACTGGACAGCTACTTCCTCCTGATTTGGCGCTTTTTATCAGTATACACGCATAACACTACCAGGGGTAGAATCAAGGAACATATGCTTACGAAGCCAGTCCGTTGACTATTCAGCTGCAGGTTCACTGGTGAGTTCTAACTGTATCGCAAACTAACGCCATCAATGAGCACCCGTTTCACCTTGTTGTGGTGAAATTCAGCTGAGGATCACATACATATGGAAGCAGATTTACAGCTGATGAATTACACCGGTTGAAGATTTGATAGCTGGTTTTCTGACTGCCAGAGATCGTTATTGCTTATCCTTTCCGGTTGACTATCCAATCTTCATTTCAGTTGTTCCATTTCCGTCACAAACAAATATTACTTAGAGAGACAATTCAAAACCGAGGACCACTGGACAGCTGTTTCATCTTAGTACTTGTGACTCCGCAGTAGTGTACACTCATGACTGCGACAGGTATCGAATTCTGGGCCTTCAGGTTATGAGACCAAGCCCGCTGACCATTCAGCTACTTGGGCTGGAGTCCAGTCACTCCTGGATTCTAATTCTGTCAACTTGTAACACAGCGCTGCCTTCATCAATGCATTCAATGAGCATCCACTCCAGCTTAACATACCATCGAGTAACAATCAGGGAGCTGGCTGATATTGATTCTTGATGAGAATCTATCAGCTGAAATTAGTCCAAAATCCCCACAGATCCTCCTATTCGAATATCCAGTCTTCAGTTTCAAGGCAGTGAAGGTGGCAGGTGTTGATGAAAGTCTAGAGTAGTCTGTTGGAAATGGCTTCAGCGACTCACGCACCACGTCTTTGAATAATATAGAAGCACTGACTGACTTGACAGTAGTAATGAAGCGAAATTCGGATCTTGTTCCTTGTACTTACTGCCATGTGTGGATCTTCACAACGAGTTTACAGCAGTGTACATCTGTCCTGTTCTCCTTAGCCATTTCTCACTGGTTGACTCTGAAATCTTCATGTTAGACACTTGTAGTTTGAAACAGTGTTGCCTAGCTGAGTGATAGAGACGATTTACTTTATATTTCTTTCATTGAGAAGTTAAAAATGAAGACAGCTTTGAATCTGTTATCTTTTTTATCCTGAAATCTGTTTCTGCTGAAATTCTCCTTATCTTCTGCTATGACATACGTAAACAGAAAATTTCGATCAAATATGGTGACAAATTCACATTCGTACATCCAAGCGTCTAAAGGTAGCTCATTCGTGCCTCGTGAACCCGACGAATGTCAGCGAATACAGAGTTTCAATCTGCGCCTATCACTTAGCATCCAGATTCTAATGCTCAGCATTGTTTATGGATGATTAACCGTATAGAAATAAGCTGAATTTTTCGCATATGTAAACTGAATTGTAAAACCTACCGGTTTACAAAAAAAAGACACAAGACAGTAAGTAGATGTGCTAATCACCCTTTCGTCTTTTTCAAACCCAATACTCTGTTTCTTTATTTGTCATTAGAGACGTCAATGAATTCGATTTCTATGAAACTCAGCTTTCAAACGTACAACTTCACGCAATTCACCTTGGTACACATCACAAAGTACACATAAAGGTAGAGAAGAGATGACAAGGCATACGTATTATAATAAACGGAAATGGATAGGAGGAAGAATAAGTACATTAGAGAATGATGAGAATTTAAAGAGTTCGAGAGACCACTGAGGACAAGCGCCATTAGTTCTGAATGTATCGATGACCTCAACGAACCAGCCACGCTGGCTCAAACCAACTCATTCAAAGACTTCATATAATGATGACAGGTTTAAATTTGACCAACTGCACCGAACTCTTTCGCAAACTATTCTTAAATTACCTGGCGCGACTCGACCACAAATACGCGATGGCATGGCATGCATAACACATATACAAATACTAGGATGGGATAGGATAGGATAGGATACAAACGCTACAAAGTGGAGCATAGAATTCACTTACCTGACAGACTGGCCATCACTTCCATTCTACTGTCGAGTGTAACGTTTACAAAATATAGAATCAAAAAGAATGTGACTAGTCTTCTTAAATATTTACCAGATTTTTAAGTCATGCGAAAAACTTGATCTTTGAACGCTTTATTTTTGATGCTGAGCTATTTTTTTCCTGTTGTTTCAGATTTTTTGAATTTAATTCACCATTATGATCACAGACACACACACAAACACACATGAAACAGTTAAACGATACAAAAGTCCATAATTACTAGAACTTATAAAACTTTGTAACAGTACAAAAATAAAACAATTAACACTACTTTTGTGATCAAATTTTTTATTTGAATGTTGGAGTAAAATAACTGAGAAGATCTTGTGTTCAGTGAATAGTAAGGAAGGCTATAGATCAAATTGTTGTAAGTTTAATATTGATCTAGTGTAAGTCGGCAACTACAATCATTCGTTTACCAGCTTATCTCCATTTCTTGATACTTGGTGGAATGTGCCTGCTGGCAGTAGAATGCAGATGGTGCGTGTTACGTCCCATCCGGGACTGGTAACATGGATGCACCTGAGTTCCTAGTGAGACACGAACCCAGTGTGCGTCGTTGCAAATGTCAAAGTGTTATCCAAAAAGCTACTGAGACACGACAGCCACCACTTGCACAATATTACCAATCTTTTTTGGATTCCTAGCACATCTCCGTTTAACCCTGTCCTCTGAATTCTTTTTTAGCTGGCTTTACGATAGCCCATAGGCTTTCATTCCCCCCCCTGTTACAGTCTCCTCCATGTCATCCACAAAGCATCGCTTCTCATTCCGGTTCGACTAGAGGATCCGCCTGTTGCGTGACAATGCTCAGTGATCTTCTGAGTGTATGTCCAGTCCATCTCCACTTTCTTCGACACATTTGTTAAGCAATAGATTCTTGGTGGGTTCGTTGCCCGAATTCCTTCTTACCAGTCCTTTCTGGCAGGCTATTTGATATTCAGTGGCGAGTCAGCGAAGACAGCTGTTGAAAATAGTTTTCTGAAGCCTGTTCGAAATGCTTCTCGTGATGGTTCAAGTCTCTGAGGCGTACAGAAGCACTAATCTGACATTAGTGCTGAAAATTGGGATCTTGTTCCTTATTCTGAGTGCAATAGATCTTCATAATGATTTAGGATTGATAAAGGTCTATCTTATCTTATCTGACGAAACAACTTGGAATTACTGTGGGGTCACCTACATAGGCCAAGCCAGTAGGTCGGGGTTAGTTAGCTTGTCAGAAAATAAAAAAATTTAGCCAAGTGTAGAATGATCGACCCTGAGAAGATATGTAATTTAGGGAAAAATAAACAATTAGACTGGATGCATTAACACACAACCACACAATAGGGTGAGACGGAGTTACAATTCTGAAAAATAATATAGATGGGTGGAGAGAGAGAGGTTGATTATCGAATCTTATTTCATCGAATTTATACTCAACACGTGCAGTGGTAATGACTCATCACCAATACCACAGAAATGGAAAATATTACTAGCAATCAAATCAAAAGATAAGAAATAATGGAATCATATATACGAAGTCGGAAAGTTGTGTGAGTAGTGTCTTGATATGATTATGAGCAGGAATAGATTGTGCTCGAAACGCTGTTGCATCAGTATATATTACTGCATAACACTGTGAGACTTCATCAAAATAAATTTTCCCAATAATAATGAACTGTACTCTTCTATAGTTTGGTTTGTAAGGATTAGTTATGTTTTACGAGTTGATCACGGACTGATATCAGTTAGAGAACCATTGAAAACCAGCATTGGAGTACTGGACAGCTGCTGTTTCATCCTAGTTTTGGGAATCATCGGCAGTACGCACCCACTGGGATTCGAATTCATGAGCCATTGAATCGGGTCCCAGTGGCTGAATGGTATACGAGCTTGCCTTGTAACCAGAAGGTCCCGGGTTCGAATCCCAGTGGGTGCGTAGTGCCGATGATTCCCAAAACTAGGATGAAACAGCAGCTGTCCAGTACTCCCTGGTTTTCAATGGTTCTCTAACTGATATCAATCCGTGATCAACTCGTAGAACTCTACCACAGTGCCCAAGTTCTGTTCTTATATTGAAGAAGTCACCTGTTGATGATGAATATCTGTAGCAGCCCGTTGGAAATGCCTGCGCTAACAGTGCACCAAGCTTCTGAACCATTTGGAAGCACTGACTGACATGACATTAGTGCTAAACAAAATTCGAATCTTGCTCCTTGTTCTAATTGCAAAAGGTCTCCACACTGGCTTCTTTCCTGATTCTGATTGCTGGCTGGCCATAACATCCTCGTTCGTGCTACCATGTGTAGTTGATGCAATGCAGGTAGGTGAAAGAAACTGCTCCCATTTGATTTCTGCCATTAATGATAGTGATTGGTGTTTGTTGTTGGTATTTCGGTGATTTTCAACACTTTCTTCCTTCGTAGGTTATCTGAAGTCCTATCTTCACTGCTTATTTCACTAACTCGTTAGTTTTCATCTGTAAACCTCTGAAGTCACCTAACAATCATACGGATCAGTAGTTAAAATTATGATCAGATTTTCTAGGTTACTTATAAGTAGTCAAATGCAAATCTGTTTAATTTCCAGGCAGCCATTATCAATAAATAATACTGGGAGTTCAATTATCTTTCTTTGCGTCAAAAACTGGATTAAGAGATACCAGAGATGAACAAGGCCAGAACTCATACTTTCTTTGGGCCAAATTATTATGAAAGTAATCGTAAATCTTCCAGCTATTTGACAACAATAATAAAATTGTCATTGTATGTTTGTTTCACTTATTAGTTACTTTTCAGTGTTATTACCTTCCATCTCCCCGCATTGCTTCTTCTTCTTGGACTTCTGAGGTGAGACGTCAATTATCCTAACGATTGTTGAGGGATGGACAAATACTGTCCGATGATATTTTCTGAAGCTGGCACTACAGTTTGCTGATTGGCAAATGTTAGAATTCAAGTGTTGGCTTGTAGGAATTTGATTAGTTACAGGATTTTCATCATGAGCTGACATTAGTTAGAGAACCATTGGAAAACCTGGGAGTACTGAACAGCTGGTTCGTCCTAGTTTGGCGCTCTTCATCAGTACGCACCCACCGGGATTCGGACCCAAGACCTTCTGGTTACAAGGCGAGCTCGTATACCATTAAGCCACTGAGACCCGATCCAATGGTCCATGAATTCTAACTTCTGCCAATTCACGACATAGCGCGACCCCTAGCCAATGTCTTCGGCGGATATTTGTCCTCACGCCCGACCTGCTGCAACATTCATAGGCTTACCTGTAGATTCAGTTACAGTGACTGGAAAGTCAGCAGGATCAATCTTTGTAACCTGAAGGTCTAAGTGATACCGTTTTCTAGCCACAGATAAAGTCATATTGGTGAATAAGAGCAAAACTAACCTGTGCGTAAAAGAGGTACCTTCATCCTCAATGTTTGCCATGGCCTAGGGTAAGGTCGTCATCAGAAACCTAATCATCCCATATTTTGACGTGTTATGTTCTTCTACACCTTAACTATCTTTTGTCTGCCTTTTCCACTGTTTTTCAATTTGTTTACTTTATAAAATTACTAATTTCATACATTTATTCCCCTTAATGAATTTGAACAAAGAAAGAACTAGAGTTTTAGCAGAATAAAGTGGTACCATCTTTTATTTCGTTGCCTTCTCATCAGCTGCTTACAAGGCAAAGACATTATTAAATGTATCTACAAAAACAATTTCAACATACTTGCACAGAGTTCATTTTAAACAAAAATCAATCGATCAATATATGCATACACTAATAATATATACATATATATATATATATGCAATATTAAACACACAATTCCGAACAATAATAACTATACACAATGAAAACTTTTCAGCATCTCACATTCGGATGAAAAATATCTAGTTACTAGGGCAAAGAAAGACTGATAACCGCTTCTTTCTGAACGCACAAATCTGGTTTCAGGCGCTTGATGGAAATGGCTTCAGCGAACTTAAGGAGAATTGAGCTCTTTTGCTTATTGATAATTTTGAACGACTTTTCGATGTCCGCCTCATAACCCGTGTCGAGGAGATACCTGGCGATGGCACTGTTTAAAGCATTTGTTCCCTTTAGACGTAAGCTTTTTGGTACATGTTCAGAAAATCGTAGATATGCCCTTCTTTCTGTTCTTCCAATGTAACTGCTCCCGCAGATACATGTAAATTTGTATATACAGTTGGAGTTCACATGAGAAGGATATCTATCGATTTTTGACTGCACCATAGAGCAAGTTGTTTGATAGACGGGAACGAGCTTAGCTGTAGGATAGGCCATGGCTAGTGATGTACTCAGCCTTCTGTTGATCATCGCTGCAATGCTTTCACCTTTATAATCAAGCTGAAAGTGGATTGGCTTTTTTCCCACTGTGATTTGTTTTACATTTAGACCTTCAATACTTGTTGATGAACCTTTGAGGGTACCCTTTGCTCTTGAATATCTTTTCAAGAAACTCAAATTCTTCCTCTTATTTCTCTTCTAGGCGTTCCATGGCGATGTCGAGGAAGTGGAACTTCCCGTCACTTTCATGTTCCATAGTGAACTCAATATTGGTGTGTGCATCATTGAATAATCTTAGAAGGTGTGAAGCATGACTTTCATTTTTGCACACTATAAATGTATCATCAACATATCGACAGCAGGAATTTGTTTCGTCGATCGCATGCTTCAACTTTGTTATTTCAAGGTTGGACATGAATATATCTGCTAAAACAGGGCTAAGTGGACTGCTCATAGCTACACCATCTATTTGGCGGTAAAGAGTGTTGTCAAATTGGAATTGCACATCCATGGTACACATTAGCAGTAGGCGTTTGAATTCCGACTCTGGGAGTGGGAGAAGATCCGACTGTTGACAAATGATCTCAATAGTTTCATTGATTGGAATCATTGGGAACAAGGAGGTTAAATCAAATGACACCATGAACTTATTTAAAACGTTCATGTGGTTCACACTTTCAGAGAAATGAAATAAGTGTTTCACAGTGTGCACGCCTAGCCGTTGACAAATAGGTTCCAACTTCTAGTCAAGCCAACGTGCCACCTTATGTTGGGGTGAGTTGGTCATCGATAGTATAGGTCTCAGGGGCACTTGCTTTTGTGTATCTTCGGAAGGCCATACATGTGTCACGTCATGACAAGTATACATCATATCATTATATATGCTGTCCTCGAGCTTGCATTCAGCGTGCCCCATTCATTTGTTCACATTTTTCTCATACCATTGAGTATATACAAGCGGGTCACTTAATTGTTTAATTCACACTTTATTTTATTTTCTTGATAACTGTACACTTTATATGCATTTAACTGGCAATCTTACACAACGGACTGTTATCCCATCTTGCACTTGTTAACCCAACACGATTTCTGATATGTATGTTTTTTATGTACTTTTTACTGGTTATTGTATATCAGCATGAATGAATTTATAACTGTAGAGAATAGAGAAGATTTTATTGAAACTGTTCTTGTTCTGAATTATATTATGTATATACTTAACTTACTGATTTAGGAATACGTAGACTGACTGTGACCTGATTCTTAAAATGACAGCAACAACAACAACAACACTCAGAGAGAAGCTCAGTGGTTATGTTACTCCGACGGAAGCACTGGTTGACATGACTTCAAATCCCTAAGAGTACATCATTCCAATTAGTAGCGTTCTCTGAGCTGGTTGGTTTAGTTGCGGAGGTGCTTTCGTCGTCCTTCTGGACAACATCCCCTTTCAGCGCAATATTTAGCATAAAGTGAAATGATTTAAATTTCTTCATGAGTGGTATAGAATTGCGTCTCTCGGTAACTATCTTTACATATGCATTGACCATTTTCTATTGACTTGGATTTTAAACTTTCTGGTCACATGATTTACTTTTTATTAGTTGGTATATTTGGTCGAAAACTCCATTATAGATAAGGTTTTATTTTGATAAATCACACAGTGTTATACAGTAATATACTCTACCACAGTGCCCAAGTTTTATACTTATTCATTTGAGTACCAGGCTTCTAGGAATTCTCTGGCACTTTTGGTGTTTCCTCTCGACATTACACCAATCAATCTGATATCCATAATTATCTATATGCACTGATATGAAAGAATATATATCATGTCTTCTCACAGCTGATTTGCGTTCCTGGATTCTGATTCGAAGGGGACACCCACTTTGACCGATGTAATGCCTGTTACAGTTCATACAATTTATTTTTGTAAACAGTATTGATTTTATCTCCCTTTTCTGTTGGATGTGTCTTTCTGTTTGCACCATATCGAATGAAGTGATTGTGCTGGCTGGCTTCTTTGCTTTATCTATTTCAAACGGTTTCAGTATTCTAGCTGTTATTTCAGAGATATTACTCATGTATAGTAGGATGAATTTTCTTGTGGTCTTTGATGATGGTTCTTTGCTGGTGTTTTGATTCGACTTTAAACACTTCTTGATGAAATTTTGGGGATAACCATTCTTTTGAAGACAGTTTGTAGGTATTTTTCTTCCATTCTTTTCAACGCTGGAGTGCTACAGTGTGTTTCAATTCCTTTAAGCAATGTCTGCACACAGTTTCTTTTGTGAGTAATTGGGTCATTGCTAGTATAGTTGAGTGTTTGATCTGTGTGCTTTGATTTTCTGTTTACTTGTGTTTCTAAATTTCGTGTGTTAGTTCTCCTGATGAAGGCATCTAAAAGTGGGATTTTGTTATCTAATTCTTCTTCTACTCTTTTGAATTTGATGTCTTCAAATATGTTGTTTATTAACTTATGGGTATATTCCAAATCATTTCTTTTAATTATTACAACTGTATCGTCCCAGTAACGTACCCAGACTTTTGGTTTAATTATAGGTAGAGCTATTAATTCGAATCTTTGCATGACGGCTTCAGCTTTTAATTGTGATATTAGTGATCCCATTGGTGTTCCTTTTATCTGTTTGTGTAATTGAGTACTGAAATGGAAGTATGTTGTACGGCATAATTTTATGAGTTCTATCCAAGCTGAACATCACTGCGTTTTTATGTTTTCATCACTATAGAGTAATTGTTGCATAGTTTCTGTTGCTAGTTTTGGACTAACTGAAGTATATAATGCTGTGACATCAAAGGACACCATTATTTCATTGTCATCCACTTGAATGTTTTTGATTTTCCCAAAAAATTGGAGGCTGGAGACTGATGAGTGGCAAAAAGGACGAAAAATAGGTCACGCAGAGCTTCCTGCTAACTGCATTCAACCACTTAACATAAATGTAAAGGAAAACCTACTGGATTGTTCTATTATAGACCACAATTGCAATCATAATCAGAGTCGTAATTTCTTCAACCTTCTTATATTCCAATAAGTGTTACTTCGCTCCTTTGCACCATTATTATTATTCATTCCATGCATTCCAAATGCAACAAAATAGGGCCTCACTGGTATATCCCCAGTGCGTCACCGGACGCCAAACTTAGCACTTTCCATTCGAGTCCCAATTGACCACCTAGTGTAGTTTACTAGACACTCCTTAGACCGGAAAAAATGGGAGATCAGATATGGGGCTAGTAATCCCACTTGATTGAATTATACCTCTAGCCCTACGGAAAATTCAAAGTATGGAGGAAATTCATGGAAGGATTTCGCCGATGGGTGAAAGCTCTGCAGAAGCAAATCAGCCGATGTGTGTCTTTCCAATGAAAGCAAACCTAAACATAGAGAAATGGAGTCTCCACACCATTTTTTTTCGCCTATCTGGTAAGACTGTTTATATCAACACCAGAACCAAAGGCTCTCGCGCAGTGAGAAGCAATCTCCTACAGGATTATAACATCAAGACTCTACCCTATGCGAAGGAAGACTGTAGCTTTGATCATATTGAGAAATGAATGAAATGAGCTTAGTCTGCAGAATCTAGTTTGTTAAGATTAGTTGAGAGGTTCAGTCCAATTTTAGCACAGAAACACACACCTGATAAAAGAATATGGTTAAGGAAGAATTTTGTACCTCAGAGAATCCTGAAAAAATTTGTATTCAACTTGTGAAGTGATTAAACCGGTATAATTGATATAAGTATAAAACTTGGGCACTTTGGTAGAGTATAACTCCATTATGGATAAGATTTTATTTTGATAAATCACACAGTGTTGTACAGTAATATTAACTAATGACCACGTTTCGAGCATAAACCACTGCCACTCGATAATCATATCAAGGCACTACTCACACAACTTTTTTTCTTTCATTTATATACATGTGTCGAACCGATTAGATATTGTAATAAAAATCAATATGAGATAATGTACATTCAGAAATGATAATAATAATATGAGTGTTATTGATGAAATACAATCAGATGGGAAATAAGACGAGTGTTTTTATAGTCAAAATAAGTAACTTGTTACGTGTAACTTGTTGTGATGTGCCTGAATTGAAATAGAATTTTGAGATTATTTATTATCCTCTTCTGATTTAACTGACTGGCGGTAATAATATCTTCCATGTTTCTGGTATTTGCTTTGAGTCACTTCTGTTGCACGTGTTGGGTGTAGACTCGATGAACCAGGCAGGATTCAGTAATCAATCTCTCTATTTCCACCTACCTATATTACTTCTTAGAATTTTAACCCTCTCCCACCCCATTGTGTGGTTGTGTGTTAATGTATGTAGTGCAGTTGCTGAGCTTTTTCCTAAATTACTTATCTTCACGGGGTCAACCATTCTTACCTTAGCTAAATTCTTATGTTCCGACAATCTGATTACACCCGATCTACTAGTTTGACCCATATAGTTGACCTCATCCTCATTGCAAGGTATTTCGTAAATTATATTATTTTGTCTAATTGGGTCAACAGGGTCCTTTAACCTACAGAGCTTGTCCCTGAGTGAGTTTGTATGGCACTCTAATTTCTGCTTTATTAAGAATCCTACGTAGGGTATCAGATGTCCCCTGCCTCCTTATATGGTATAACAGTAGATGACTTATATTCCCTCTCATTTATGTTATCATTATTAGTTTCACAATTATTTTTATTCTCTTTTTGACCTTTACTGATCTTTCTAATGAATTTTATAGGGTAGTTATTTAACACCAACGCATCTTCTTCTATGTGTTTTATTTCATCATTTAGGTCTTTTCTTGTGCTACTTAGTGCTACTGCTCGGTTTGTTAGACACTTAACTACTAAGCCTGCCTTCACAGTTAACGGATGAGACGAATTGAAGTCTAAATATCTACTAGAATGCGTTGGTTTTTTATAAACACTAGTGTGCAGTCTAACTTCTTCTGATCGTTTTATTTTACAATCTAACATAGCTAATTCTCCTTGTTCATTTTCCGGTCCAAATGTTAATTGTGTTCCCTTCACTAGGGAGTTTGTATGCGTCAAGAAGCTAGAGATATGTTCTGTTTTTAACACTGTGTGTGAAAGTGTCATCCACATATCTCCACCATATTTTTGGAGTAGGATTAAGTAAATATATTAAGAGCACTATTTTCCCAGCTGTACCATAAATATATGTGGTACGATAGGGGATATTGGTGATCCCATTGCTCCACCTTCTGTTTGTCTATATATTTTGCCTTTGAATTTAAAGATAGTAGATGTGAGGCATAACTGAATTCCTGAAATAATTTCCTCAATGGGTATATTTGTTGTTCTTGTTTTTCGAAGTTTACTAATGGGAAGAACTCTATGCAGTTTTTAAAGAAACGATTGGTATGTTGACCTAGGAAGCTTATGACATGATACAGTATTCCACAAAAATACAGATCACAACGAACAATATTTTTTTAGCATTAACGACTGCTGAGAAATTAATGAAATGTCGACTGTTTCAGATGACACTGGTAAGTTGCTCAACGTCTGAAACGCCATCAAAGACCAGAAATGAGATTCTTCTTACTATTTATATTTCCTTGAAAGCTGCTCATGAATACTGATTGGTAGTAAATACTACTGCTGATTGAATATGATTGATTGATTGATATGATTATAATCTGAGTACTTCCCATTTCCAAAATGAAACTGGGGTGACAAATTTGATTAAATACATATATATTACCAGTACGCCCAAGTTGCTGGCCAACATTCAGATGGTTCGAACTGATTCGCCCCTCTGAGCTTAGTCTAACTGGATACATTGCAGATGCGCTCATCCTGAGGCTAGAAATAAGGTGTTAAAAGTTTCTAACTACTTATACTAATTGATCGGTAGTATATACCATCATGGACTGACGCTTTTTCCTATCTGATTGATGTCAAGCTGACTATATACTACAGTTTTAGCAGAATAAAATGGTACCAGCTTTTATTTCGTTGCCTTCTCGTCAGCTGCTTACAGGGTAGAGACATTATTAAATATATCTACAAAAACAATTTTAACAATACTTGCACAGAGTTCATTTTAAGCAAAAATCAATCGATCAATGTATGCATACAGTAATAATATATACATATGCAATATTAAACACTATTCCGAACAACAATAATAATCATACACAATGGAAACTTTTCAGCATTTCGCATTCAGATGAAAGAGAGATGAAAAAAAATATCCAGTTACCAGGGCAAAGAAAGACTGATAACCGCATTTTTCTGGACGCATAAATCAGGTTTCAGGCGCTTGATGGAAATGGCTTCAGCAAACTTACACTGGAAGAACAGAAAGAAGGGCATATCTACGATTTTCTGAACATGTACCAAAAAACTTACGTTTAAAGGGAACAAATGCTCTAAACAGTGCCATCGCCAGGCATCTCTTCGACACGGATAATGAGGTGGACGTCAAAAAGTCGTTCAAAATTTTCAATAGGCAAAAGAGTTCAATTCTCCTTAAGTTTGCTGAAGCCATTTCCATCAAGCACCTGAAACCTGATTTATGCGTCCAGAAAAATGCGGTTATCAGTCTTTCTTTACCCTGGTAACTGGATACTTTTCATCTGAATGCGAAATGCTGAAAAGTTTCCATTGTGCATGATTATTATTGTTCGGAATAGTGTTTAATATTGCATATATATGTATATATTATTAGTGTATGCGTATATTGATCGATTGATTTTTGTTTAAAATGAACTCTGTGCAAGTATGTTAAAATTGTTTTTGTAGATATATGCAATAATGTCTTTGCCCTGTAAGCAGATGAAGAGAAGGCAACGAAATAAAAGCTGGTACCATTTTATTCTGCTAAAACTGTAGTTCTTGCTTTGTTCAAATTCATTAAGGGGAATAAATGTATGACTATATACTGCGTGTTGTAAATATATCTGGTTTCTGAAGGATACTGGGCTATAACTGAGTAATTTGCATATGACTAAGTCGATTTATGCATATTTCCGGGATTTAAGGAAACCATACTCAGTAAGTGTTTAGTAAATATCTTGTTGTCTTTGATCGAGAATGTAGCTGACTACCTTAAAACACTCAACTTGCGCTAAGTAGATTCCAGGTTTAAATCTAACCGCTAAACCTGGTTTAGTCTTCGTACCACAAATATGGCTCACAGCTTGATGCATCCGAAAACTGCAATTGAAGGAGAATACTCACTCACATTTAGAATATTTAGTAATATTTCCAATAATAAAAATCAGCTATTTTTAAATTAACAAGTAAACAGTTCCATTTATGGAGGGGGGGTAATTTAAAATCTAATCATTTCGCGCCAAATCAAGTTAGCTATAGTTTAATTCATTGAAACGAAGCTAATTCTTAGCTGGAAATGCGAAATCAACAGTTGTAGTGAATATCTCAACAGACTAGGCATAGTTCATCCATTATGGACAAAACAATTTTGAAAAATGTTTATAAAAAAATTCAACTATATACCATAAAAATTATTTTCATATGAAAAACAAAAAGAATAAATCAAAATAACTGAATAGATAAAGTAAAACAAAAGACAAAAACCTGATAAGCAAACAAAAAAACAGCATATAAAAAGGAAATGCATTCGCACCCACATAACACATGCACGTGTTTTCGGTCAGTTAGATAGAACAAAGAAAAAAAGAAGAGAGCAATAGTCTCAACTTTCATGCAACCAACCAACCCAGTGGTGAATTTTGCTGTCCGTCAACGAGACTCTGTAGACACGAAGGAAGTAACGAACAATCTGGAAAGAAAAATGTGAATGTATACAAGTATATATATATATATATACATATATATATATAAGAGAGAGAGAGAGAAAAAAAAGGTGTAGGCAATTAGAATTGATTGATTAGTAGGTACTTGAAGTATTTTTGTGTTTTGAATATCGATCGATCTATGCATGTCTAACTTAACTATGTCTATATTAGTTTGTTTATTAGGTATATCACACAGTGAATCAGTATTATTTACTGGATGACTTTTCGAACAAAATTTACTGTTCATAATCATATCAATTGTGATCACACGACTTTGACACTTGAGTTTTATAGTTTTCTTTGTTCTCTCCTATTTGTCGTATGGGGAGTAGAATTTTCCATATATCGGGGACAGGTGATGAATCATTCCTATTACATGTGTTTGCAGTTGATTCAATAAACAAAGCTTCTGTTATCAATCTCTCCCTATACCCTGTGACATTAGATTTTAAAACTGTCATCCTATCCCATCCATCCTATTGTATGGTTGTGTGTAACTGCATGTAGCGAGTGCCTTAGTTGAACTATTCTCTAGATTTCTTATTTTATTCGGGTCAACCAATCTAGATTTTGCTAAGTTCTTATGTACTAGCTGAACATAAAAACCTAGCAAAATCTAGATTGGTTGATCCGAATAAGATAAGAAATCTAGAGAATAGTTTACCTACACCACTCACTATATGCAATTAAACACAACCATACAATAGGATGGATGGGATAGGATGACAGTTTTAAAATCTAATGTCACAGGGTATAGGGAGAGATTGATAACAGAAGCTTTGTTTATTGAATCAACTGCAAACACATGTAATAGGAATGATTCATCACCTGTCCCCGATATATGGAAAATTCTACTCCCCATACGACAAATAGGAGAGAACAAAGAAAACTATAAAACTCAAGTGTCAAAGTCGTGTGATCACAATTGATATGATTATGAACAATAAATTTTGTTCGAAAAGTCATCCAGTAAATAATACTGATTCACTGTGTGATATACCTAATAAACAAACTAATATGGAATTACTTACTACCACAATGCCCAAGTTTTACACATATATTAATTTAACTATGTCTAACTAATAACAACTCTTAGTCATAAATACAAATGAAACACACTTGTGCATAATTTTGTAGTCTTTACACTTTACACTAGTTATACGAACAACAACAACAAACGGTTAGTTTTCAGTGTTACACAAGAGTTTACTCGGAGAAAATTGCTGAAAAATAAAACAGGCAGATAGATGTTTTCCATTTCAACCAAACGCCAGGCAGCCAAATAGGAAGCAATGCGTTCGTTGGGCATGAGTCTGAAGAAGGAAGCAAACGCTTGCGGTAATGGGAACAGAATACAATGGAACTGCGACCAATTTAAGCCCTAAATGCCAAAAACAAGCATCAGTCACAGAAATCCAAACGAAGTTGTCTCGTTCACTTGTCAATGTAGAATCAATTCATTGAGTGCTTCCGTGTGGTTCAGAGACTTGGTGGGTGCATATCACTGAAACCATTTCCATTAGGCTTCAGACTTTCAACAACAACAACTGCCTTTGCTGACTCGATACTGAAGATCAAATGGCCAGCCAGAAAGGATGAGCGACAAAGAACTCTGACAGTGCAGTGAACCAACTAAGGAACCTATTACCCAGCATGGATATGCCGAAGGAAATGGAGGTGGACTGGATACACACAGTAAAGAGACCGGCAAACTTGAGGAGAATGGAGCTACTTTGTCTATTGATAATTTTTAAGGATTTCTCGATTTCCACCTCATGACCCGTGTCGAGGAGATGTGTGGTAATAGCGCTACTATAAGAGTTTGTTCCCTTGAGACGTAGGCTGTGCCGAAAAGTTCATAGAGCTCCAGTTGTTCTGACTGAATAGCAATATCAGTTATCAGTCTTTCCTTTCCCTGGTAACTGGATGTCTTTACTGTCACTCTCATCTGATTACGTAATCTTTGTCTTTAACCTCACCCTCTTTTATAATCTGTAATTTTGCTTGCCTCTTGTTTCTATGATTTGAGTTGAACTCAGTAGATTGTTACCTAATTTATTAGTCACTCTGCATTTAACGCATCTCTCGTCTTTATCACGTAACTGCTTTACCATTGTATGCATACATTTATTTTGTTTAAACTTGAACTGCCTGTGTAAAAACTATATAAGCTCAATTTTCTGAGCACTGTTCACTAATTGTAGAACTTTCTGTCAACTGACAACATGTAAAATTTGCAAGTATATTAAAACTTTTCTGTGCATAAACCTCGTAATTTATTTAGGCTGTAAGCAGGTGATGAGAAGCCAACGAAATAATTAATGATGGTACGTGCGTAAATGATGTTGTGCGTATTGCGTGTTTAGAGGAATACTGTAATAACAATGCTCGAAAACACCTTGAGATCACTTTTATCCTCAACTACAACATCTTACTTTTCAATATAAATATATATATATATATGCATATATTTCGTACCTGTTAACGCAATGTTCTTCTTGATCCAAATTCCATACTCCCAATATCTCATCAATGCCTCATTTGCTGTCTGTATGATTCGCCTTCACTTCTTAACTTCTGCGGACAGTTGACATAAATTCTTTCAGGTTCATTGTTACAGTAATAATTGTTCTTGTGCAAGTTTGTATTCTGTGTTCTACTCTTTAACGGAAGATAATGCGTGGAATTCCTTTGGTCTTGACTAGGCACATTTGAGATATATGGCCTTTAAGGGGAAAAGAAAGGATTCAGTTCAGTGCAGTTCAGTGACCAAAGGCATAATTAAGCCGTACACAAAACAAATCTTAGCTTGAAAAACACGTTAGACGCTTTACAGTGTTTAGCTAAATGGCAAACCATTCATTTATTGGAATTATAAGTAAAAATCCAAACTGACACATGAGTTACATTCATTAGACAAAAACTGAAAAATGGAGGATTTCATCATGAGCTGACATCAGTTGGAGAACCACTGGGAAACCTGGGAGTGCTGGGCAGCTGTTTCGTCCTTGATTGGACTCCTCCCAGTACGCACCCACCGGAGTTCGAACCCAAGACCTTCTGGTTACAAGGCAAGCTCGTACACCAACCCAGTAACCAGCCCATGAATTCTAATTTCCACCAATTCACGCATGACATAGCGCGACCATTTCGCAATGTCTTCTTCCATGAGTTACTGCCTCATTTTCAACCTGCTGTACCCTACTGGTCACAGCTTCCCACTAGAAAAACTGTAAAAATCACCTTCTTCGTAGCTTTAAGAATTGATGAGGTTTATAAAAGATTAATAATTCTTTTCATTGTCATTTCTGTCTTTCATTCAGTCTGAGTGAAACACAGAGTTTCAGCGGGGCACATCTCAATTCTTATTCATTCACTGCCATTACTTTCATTTGCTTAATCCGGCACTGCCTTCAGGCTTTCATTTATTCCTAAAACAATCTTCCTTACGTGACACTCATATTCACGTGAAACTCGTCGTTTCTCATTCGACTCCCATTCTCCCCATTTCTATTCAACTTCATCATAGATGTACTAATGGACTTAACCCTAACTCACTTCAGCGTCTCAGGGATTGACTTGCTACCAGGGAATAATCCCGTCGACTTAGAATATGCGAACGATATAGTCCTTCTAGGCGAGGACGCTGGCAAAATGCAGAGTCTTCTGAACACCGAGAGCTGGAATCTACAAATGTTTGGCATGCGATTCGCTCCCGCCAAATGCAAGATGATGTTACAGGATTGGACTACACCGACTCCTAGATTAGAAATAGGGAGTGAAGTGGTAGAGCACGTTGACCGCTTCACTTACTTGGGAAGTACCATCAGCCCCAATGAGTTGATCTCCGGCGAGATCTCAGCACGAATATAGAGGGCTAGTTTCGCATATGCCAGTTTACGCCGTCTCTGGCGTAGACGTGATATCCGACTACCGAACAAAGGGCGTGTGTACTGCTCGTCAGTCCGCTCAGTCCTCCTTTATGGCTTGAGAGTGGAAGACATGAAAAGATTAGCTGTCTTTGACCACAGGTGTCTGCGTTCTATCTCCCGCGTGAAGTAGTATAATAGGGTGAGCAATATTGAGGTAAGACATCGGTCGACTGCTAGGTAAGGAGGGGAAATCAATCGACGAAACGGTGAAATTACATCGACTGAGATGGTTAGGACATGTGTTACGTATGCCTAGCAATTCATCGCCTTCCTCAACGGGCAATGTTAGTCAGCTGACATAGGGTCAGGATGGAAAAGAGCTAGCTAGCGGCGGTCATACCAAAACATGGCACCAGTCAATGAAATCTACAACAGTTAGTTTAAGCCAACCACGTAGGGAAGTGTAGACCTCCTAACTCGTTGAGGTCCTCGGAACAGTAAACACCAATGGCTGGAGACAATCAGTGATATGAATCAAAATCCTCGTTCTTAATGGCGCAGATGCATCCACTCCTTGTGACTTATGATTTCCAATAAACCTATATTGTTCTTCGTTATTACTATTCCTTTGTCTCACACCTCTGTTTACTGTCTATATTATGCATTTCTTCTACTTTCTTCTCTTGCTTTGTGTGCTACATGGAGGGAGTGTGGCAACTTGAACTGCCGCACATCGGTGCAAAGTTCTATGTCGAAAACAGACAGACGTTCGACTCCCATTCGGCGACCTGGAGAGTGAATTCGTTTGAATGTCTTCTCAACGTATGTCTAACTCATCTTCATTTCACTTTGAGTATTTGTTAGCTGGTACGTTGATCACCAGAGTTGCTTGATATTTATCCTTTCTGGACACCGATCTGATCATCAGTATGGAGACAGTGAAGGATTAAATATATACTGGTGGAATTAGACAGTAACATGTTGGAAAGCTTTTAGTGACGCAAACTCGGATAATAAACAGCTGTCCAGTGTACTTCCAGTGTTTCTCCAACTGATGTTAATTCGTTATCAAAGCTGAAACCAATCAAATTCCTGCAAATCACTAACTAGAAATACTTTCCCGCCTCCCCCCCCCAAAAACAGTATCTCCTTAATAAGTCATAACAGGAACTATGCAAGCATATTAAACTCTGTTAGCCTTATGATATCAGAAGTAAGTCCATTGAACACAAAAAAATAAAACAATTCATCATGTTAGTTATGCAAGCAAATGATGAGTTAATTAAAGCGCATACACACACACACATTAAATGCTTCACATCAAATTATTTGCTAATTTATGAACACTAAACAAAAATGTACAAAAACTACTTTTAAAATAAGCACAAACTAACAAAACTAAGATATTAGCAGAATAAGCTGATTTGTAATCATTTCATATTATCGATTTCTGAATACAACCATTAAAAAGATGTTGTCATTCAGTCTACGTACGTATAGGAAACCTTTTTCTTAAGTTACTTGCAAAGGCGACGTGGTGTCGTTTAACAGAAGACTTCAAAAATAGTAAACAGATTGTGTGCTCATAAGTAACACCTGTATGACTTAAGAACACAATGTCCAAAATTGAAGAAAAAAGTCCGTTAGGGCCCCTTTTAGCAGATATTTATATGTCGTACACTGAGAATTTATCGGAGGATTTAATCGAAAATGTGCCGCTTTATAGAAGGTATGTAGATGATATTGTAATCATAAGTGATAAGTCTTGTTCTGCCACCTCAATTTTAAATCGAATGAATGAAATTCAGAATAGCATACCACTTACATTTGCAGAAGAGGAATATAATTGTTTATCTTTCCTAGACATATTGTTTAGTCGACGGCTTGATCTATTTATAGAAAACCTACCTGGACCGGAGAGAGTCTTAATTACCACAGTTTCTGTCCTGTTCAGTACAAAAGAGCCTTAGTAAGGTGCCTTTCCAGTAGAATCCAACGAATATGCACTGAAGACGGACACACTTGGTGAAGAAGAAAGAAAGTTGACTCAAGCTCTGGTTGATAACAATTATCCAGACAAGTTCATCAGGAGATATAAAGTAGTCAGAACACCAAGACCCACTCTCCAACTCGCCCCTAAGAAAGACGTGTACATCAAGCTACCCTATATGGGGCATCATAGCAGCTTGATAACTAGACAAAGACTGAACGCTGCTGTTAAAAAGACTTTTTATGCAGCTAATATCATAATAATTGAGAATGTGAAGCCAATTTATCTATGTAAGCCCTTTGAACATGCGAAAAATGATGTCACATCCTACTGTATTTACCAATTTGAATGTACGTGTGGACACACATACATAGGGAGGACTCATCGACATCTACGAGTAAGGGCTGGCTTCACAGCATATTCTTAAATGGCTTCAGAAACTAACAGCATCCCCTGAACCCATTAATGGTAAGAACAGGCGACAACCTAGCTCTTCTATTGCGAAACATATTATAGAGACAGAAAATAAAATTGACGTTAACACATCTTTTAAACCTATCTATAAAACGTGTTTGGGGTGTATCCTAAAGTTTGTGGAAGCCCTAGGTGGCAATTAGAAAGTTTAAACCACCTTTATGCGTTCAAAGCAACAATTCGTCATCACATTAAACCTTCCTTGGTAAATTTTGTTTTGATACCATAGCAGATGTACTATTACTTTTGTTATTTGGTTTAGTGGTCTTCATTGTTACTTTGACCTTGAATATGTCCTTTCAACTTGACCTAAGTAGTCTATTTTCTCACCTCTTACCTCTTTATTAATTTCATATATATTCCTATGACAAGTCCGTGTGTGATCAGATTGTTCGAAATGTGTTGCGTAAATACATTACACGATTCAGACAAATTAAGTCTTCCTTATTTTTTTTATTCCTTAACGTTCCCAGTGGAACATAGGGCTTCAAGCTAGAGGCTTGAAGTTTCTGTAGCAGTGTTTATTTTTACAGGATGAGGTTGCTAGCCTCATGCCCAACCTTTCCCCTTTACTAGCTTTATTTCTCGCTTAGCGAGGTAAAGGAGTGAGTCGGCCGGGGATCGAACCCAGGACCATGTGCATGGTCGGCGAGCATCCTAACCGCTATGCCACCGACGCGAACTAATTGTTTTAAAGAAAAACTGTTTGGATGCATTGAAAAAGTAGTCCTGTAAAAAAGATAAGGGGTAAGTAAGTCAGTGATAAGTAACTAATAACCTGCGTTACAAAATGGTAAGCCCAATACATACAATAGGAACAGAAAGAAGAAAATATATTATGCCTTTATTTTGAAGACATCCAGATGAAACATTCAGTAATGAAATAAAATGAGTGGCTGAAAAGAAAAATCCAGCTATCAGAGCAAAGATTGGCTGATGGCTGCTTCTTTCCGAACATCCGTGAACTAAGGGTTTTAATCGCTTGATGGTGATTGTCCCGGCAAACTTGTGAAGATTTGAATTATGTTGTCTATCGACAATTTTAAAGAATTTCAAGATGTCCACTTCGCGACCTGTATCAAAAAGATGCTTGGCAATAACACTGTTGAAACTCTTGTTGCCTATGCTTTATAAGCGACAATTCTGAAGACACTTTGTTCATTACTTTTGAAGTCTCCTGTTTGGCGACATCATGTCACCTTGGAAAGTACTTTAAAAATATTTGCCCGTACACTCGTACTGAATCTTCTTAAAGACTGGCATAAGTTTGTTGACAATAAAGCGACAAAATTAAATGATGAAATCCTGTTAATCTGCAGAAATTGTTGTTGTTGTTATTTGCTCCTAACTTTGCTGAAGAAAAAGTCAGTAGAGGTGAGTAAGCCTAACAAAACTGAATTCCTTATTATTATTCTCCTTGAGTTTCGAATGGGAGAAAGGGCTCCAGCAGCACATATTCACTTCACCTTGCCTCCACGACTGTCCATTTGCTTCTCATTCATGTCACTTCGGAGACCGAGCGCGTCGTTTCCCATCCTCTCTCTACTCGACGACCTGTCGTGCGATATCATTCAGTGGTCTCCCCAGGGTATGAAAGTTCCATCTCCAGATCCCTATGCATGTATATTTGTTGGCCAATAGATCTCTGGTTGCTCAGTTGCCAGAGTTTCTTGTTGCTAATCCTTTGTCGCCATCTGAAGGGAAGACAGCAGATTTTCCCGACCGATTTCAGAGTAATGAAAGTCCATCTTGCCTTTCCGCTCCTAATCGACTCTGACATCCTTATCTATATCACCGTGGTGAGAGCTGTCTGTTAGCCAAAATCGGTAGACAGCAATTTACGTCAGTGTTTGTGTCCCATATCTTGGTCATGAGAAAAAAACAAGAACAAAGACTAACTCAACAAACAATCACAGCAGACTTTGCGTTGGCGGATACGATTAGCAGATATATATGGTCTGACCTTCAAAGAAACGGCCACAAAGAGATGACAGAATAACTTCCAGTGAGAAAACGACCAATCAGAAGACGCTGTTTCTCTGCTAATAACAACGAATAATAATATACATAGAAATATATAAATATCTCTTGATTTTCTCAATAAACGATCTGTTGCCTAGCCCATGTCTTCTGTCGTTACACCACCTGTAGTTGAGCTAATGCTGTGGAGTTAAGCGAAAGAGATGACTTCCTTTAAATTTCTACTATTCATAGTGATTGGTGTTTGTTGTCACCGGTTACGTATCTTCAGCACTTGTCTCCTCTTTGTCCACATGAAGTCTTATCTTTGCTTAATATTCTGCCAACTTGGTTATTTTCACCTGTAGGTCTTCAAGTTTATTTGACACTAGACATAAATAATCTGCAAGGTTCACATCTGATGATATTAGATGGTTAGAGGCAATCGGCAGGAAGCCTTACCTGACCTAGGTTTCGTGCTAGTTGGCACTCACCAGTCAGCAAGGCGTATCTGCAACCTTGAAGGAACTCATCTCTCTTCTGAGATTCAAACCCACTTCACCCAGTTCTGCAGTCAAATCAATGTGCACTGTGATGGCGAGCTACCTAGAATGGTGGCCACATTGCAGACCTGACTGATAGAATTCAGTCTGCACCAAAGAAAGGACTAGACACGTGGCACTAGTTACTAGTGTCCAATCAAAGGTTCATATCTTCTAGTGTCTAGTCGTCGGTCCGAAGTATGCCTCCATACTGAATACGTACAGGCTTTGTTAATATATATATATATATATATATATATATATATAAAGAGCACAACTAAGCTAGCCAGGCAATCTATGTTAGCTTCAAGGTATCACTCAAAAACTTACCATATTTATGATTAGTGGATGGAAAATAATCACCTTATCAATAAACTGTCTGTATTGATTGCAGAAAGATGAAAAAAGGGAAACCAAATTAATAGATTAGGTAAAATGTTGCTATAAACTGTGATCCAAACTGTCAAATCAACAGACTTGTGCCATAAAACTAATTACTTGATGGTAAGTGACATACATTTTACAACTCGGCTCAAGTGACTGTAAAATCTAATTTCAGTAAAACACTTCCCCAGACGGCTGAAAATCGAAACCGAATCTGCCACAAGGCTGCTTGGAGTTCTGTCACTGAACCACAGACGGAGATTTACTTGCATAATGAGAAAATGTATTACACTATCATACTTCATAAATTATTTACTGAAAATAGCCTCGTTTTTAAAACTCTAAATGACTGAAAAATCTATACTTTATGAATGCGAAAACTTAAAGCGTGGCAGGGTGAGTTATCAGTTTGTAATGCTGAGGGCTAAGATAGGCATGTGGCAGTAAACAGTCCCTCCAAAATTATTAGCCTACAGCTTTCATTATCACTCTGTGCTAGCTGACCTTCACTGTTTAAGTCGGCTGGTTAAGACGAAGCTATGTGTTCTGGTGATCATGCCATTTTGGCAAGCTGTCGTTTTGCGATGTCCGGCCGATTATGCCCGTTCTCTGGTTAACTAAGCACACACACACAGAAACATCATTGCCATACATATCTGATCCCGAAATATATTTGGTATTTTGGACGATCAAACTGTTGCTCTGATTAGACTTTCTCTATGTTTTCTGGTTTATGTAGAACAAATACATTAGCTGTTGGAGGATATATATACGCTGATTACTATACAATTGTTCCCTGAGTACTCCTTGATATCCTTCATCTCACAAAGATATCATAAATACCTTAATTCTTCCTGAGTCTACAAAAACCCATAAAGTGAGTAGAAGAATAGCGCAGTCGATAACCACACTTTGAAACGAAAGATCCTGAGGGAAATTCAGAACTAATGAGCACTCTTCATGCTACTAAACATACACTAGGAAAACCAGTAGTTCTAGTCCATTTGGAATTCATTAAAAAGCACTGTTCATCGATAGGATAATCAGAGAAAAATTGAATATGAAGTCGACTTTAGTGGGAATATGTATCCTTCATATTAATAGATCACAATTGTAATTCTGTATGGATTTATGAGAATGAAACTACATTCAAAGATTATGTATCCATTTATTGGTTTTCAGTGGCGACACACAGTTACTTTTTTTGGAAAATTATCCACCACTAAGTTGACATCTACGTGAAGAAAGATCTGGCATTCTTCAGTCAGTTGATTACCCGAGCAGTGTATTATATTATTTTAACCTGTCAGACGCAATCAAAATTTGGAATCAGCCATCCTGTTGCAATTCTATGAAACAATTAATAGATAACTTTTCATCATGCTTTTTAGACGTTCGAATGGATGAAATAAAAGCTTTGAGCAGCCCTATGTCTTATGATAGACTTTCACAATAGTTTTTCCGGACGGCCTGCTCAACCGTATCAATGAATTCCTTGTAAGTAGGACAGAAATTGTCAGGGTAAATTCGAGTTTCTTGAACAACGGTACGCAGTTTTGTACCATACTTACACCCCCTTATTTATCTTGTGTATCAAAGAAACTACCTGGGCTCAACAAATTTCCAGTGATCCTCTATGCAGAAGACTTAAACATTTTGGAGCTGGCCGAATGGTAACAGCAATACTCTTGCGTCACAAACAGGTATCAACAATCTTTTAGGTCGGTCCTCATTAGTATAGCGAAGTGTATAACCATTATCATTAGGAGTGCAAGCACTAGTACATATGATATAGATGAAAAACTACCTCCTTCAGTCCAAACGCATGAATCTCAGTGTACTTTATTTTACTTTACTTCGGCTATCTCCTAAGGGAGCATGAGCCAGCTTCATGAACATCTCGAATCATCGCTGCCCAGGCGCGGCGATCTGATGCAAGAGATTTCATGAAGTTTCATGGGAATTTGGTACGAGTGATGTCCCCAGAATCGCTCGGCCTTTTGTTTAAGAGTGCAACTCTAGCCTTTACACAACCAAGTGTGACCTACAAGGCAGTAGGAGTGGAGTAGGGAGTCCACTATCCATTGTCAGCCGGTGACCGGAGTTCGGTTCATACGCCTTTTTGAATGGGGCCAGACATCCAGGACATCCAACAAGCCCTTTGTCCATACGTCTGCCGGTGAGCTCCAGTGAGCTTCATACGCCAGTCGTTGGAGGTTTGGAATCAGGGTTTAGCCATCTCCCCTAGACTGTCACCCAATGGACAGTCAACCTGGTGAAGAGCGCCGGGCATCCGCTTTCGCCCTCTCACTTTGGTGAAAAGCACCTCCGCCACGTGAAGGCAGTGAGTAGGACTTCCTCAGGAGAGGCTATGTAAGACGCCCGGTCATATGGGAGCATTTCAAGAGGTGTTCGGAGGGGTGGCCAACCCGCAGCGCAAGGCACCCACCCCCGACCATCCTGAGGCTTTGGATCTCAGTGTCATCCTAAGTGACGACTTAACAAATAGAGTACACTCACACAGTGGCAGCTTTAGGTCCTTATAAACACTATGCAGTACCTAGTCCAGAATCACCAGTGAAATGCTAACCAAAGTTCTGGTGAGTTCAAAGCTAGAAAACCGACAGCTCTTGCCAAACAGAGGACTCATACACTCTAGAAACAGTGCTGAGGAGAGCTGCATTTACGATTTCTGCTATGACCCATTATTCATATGAAGAACGAATTAATGGTTTGAATCTCTACTAATTATGATTTCTAAAGTTCTATGTTCCCTTGTCCTTTTCACCAGGTTGAAAGATCTCACAGAACGTCGCAGGTGAGTGCAAAAAATAAGGATAAATAAATCTGTAAAGTACTAGTTCTTTCACCGAGCCACTAACTCTTGTAACCGACTCCCTAAATTGAACTGTACAATTAAGCATGAGACAAAGACAGATACATCGAAAAGCATTAATACAGGCTTAACCAAAAATCTGAAAATGCTTTATAACTCTAGGTGGTTACACTTTTTATCTGGTTGAATAAAACAGACAAAAAATGAAATTTCATATGACTTCATGTTCAAGATTTCGGTTGAGAATAGAGAGCTTTAAGCCTACATTAATCCTTTTCTAATAAGTATCTGCGCTCGTCTAATCTCTTCACAAACTAATCCACTGAAGACGCAGATATAGATTTTTCTGCGGGTCGATTCCAAGAGTTTATAGTGTACTTTCCATGGTACACATATTAACTTAATGCTAAAACAGATTTAGCTGAATAAACGTTAACTAAATTAACGTCTAGGCCACCTACATATCCTTTATATGTTTTAGGTTTCGCATACGCATACTTATCTAACTAGGCTCTGATGTCAATTTGAGTACTTTCTCTATGTTGGTAACACACATCCTTAAAGTACGCAATTCAGTCATGCCAGCCAGATAGGTTCTAAAACCTTTCCCCTAGAATAACCTTAAAATTGCACTATGTTTAAATATTGCTGATAGAAGCATATTTTTTTAAGTAGCCAAATCCTTTTAGCTAGTGTTTTGTTATCGGCACTTACAGGCCAGGAGATAGTGTGCTGACTAAGTGAGCAATTAGGAATGTTCCTTTTGGTTAGGGCTGGCGTGGTGTCGCACATCAACAGCGCAACTAAGTATAATTTGGTGCCATATTGCAAACAAGATCTTAAATGTTAATGGGTCAGTAAGAGAATCAGTACCCTAAGAGTATATAGTTCCCTCTTGGCTTTCGAACTCTCTTTTTATGTCCTATGAGGTATTTCGACCTACGTGATATAGCGAACCCATGAACCTGATACATTTCCCAGGATTTTGAATATATGACGAATCGAACAAAAAGGGGAACAGAGCGTTTAAAAGAGCGACAAAAATGGGAAGCTCAATGGACAAGAAAGGGGAAATAAAGGAGACTTTGTCGTCCATCCCCACCTTTTAGCAGGTGACGTATTACTTCCTATGTTTCACAATGTTGGTTTGCTTTTTGTCAACATAACATTACGCCTTTATTGACTGATGAGTTCCCTCCTCTTAGCTTTATCCGAGTGCCATGGCGCTAAAGAGAATACAAATAAAATATATATGTCTAGAGGAAAACACTGACTATTTACCAGCCAAAAATTTCAGTGAATATTTACACATTTATGGATGACTTACGTAGTTCGCGTAAGTGAAGCGTATAACTCCCTTCCAACTTTCTGTACAAAAATATCTGATGGAGGTTGAACTGGATATGAGTTAACGTTTGACTGAAATATGGAAACGTTTGATTTTCGACTTGGATACGTCGAAATACCACTGGTTATCATTTTAGGATACCACTGAAAATCTTGAACAGACGCATCTGGTCCCCCTATCATCTTAGCAAGCATTTGCCTTCTTATACGCTCGGTTAATTTACGTTTAGAGTAACGAATATATATGCAGTATCCTGTACTGCATAAAGTTAGAATTACGCCAAGTCCCAGAGGGGCCAGGATATAAACATAATCCATATACGGTGAATACGAAACGTATAAACAACGCGGTATTTACATTAACTACTAAAACAAGAAAGCGATTTACAATATACATTTTTAAAAGCAAAACTAACTGAATCAGTGATTGTGCCTGAAGAAACTTTAAAAGATCCCAAAAATGTTAATTAATCACGATATCTTAACTGGGCTGACAGAAATCACCGGGTAAGTCTTAACATTTTAAATGAAAAGTTCACTGCCTGTTTCACTTGTGTAGCATACGTATGGTGTTTCTGTTTGTACCATGTAGAACTTAGGAAACACTGTTTTTAAAAGCTTATTTTTCCAAGAGAGTTTAAGACGGTGGAAAGTAAGGATATCCCTTGAATTTATTGAGTGTAAGTTTTTGAAATTAAATGTACGTGTTGAATAATTAAGTATTAACAACCCCCAGACACTAAAAATCCATAAAACTGTCTTCGACTAGGCATGTCCTTCTTCAGGCACAACTATTATCTCGCCAATCTTTCTCACCTGTTAGCATATTAGAATTTCTTACCTCTATGTTCATTCTAGTATAACGTAAACTAAGTATTCTCTGGTAAAACCTGTTCTCTACCTTGTACGAACTGAAATCTGTCTCACAAGCGACAATTTTTCGTGCAACGAGTTCGTTTTTAGTTCACTGCACTTTCCACCACACTCTCTGCCGATTGCAATTTTCATGTATGGGATCCTTGTTTTATAAACAGTCATATTTGAAACTACATTCTACTTAAATCCTCTGTATCTAATATAATTTCCCTAGTATACATTTTTTCCAAGGCTGAATTCTGTCCCTCTGATGTAATTTTTGGTCGCTTCGCTTTCTTCAATTTCATGGGCACTTAAATTCAGGGTCGCTCACTCAACAATTCACAATTTCACTTGAAATCCAAGTAGGAAGTAATGCCTATTCCCATAGAGAAACCGACATTTTTCCGGTCAGAAAAAATACTACAAAAAGAATAAGCGGCAGTATGTTGAAGGTAAATCTAAAAAGTAAGATTTTCTGATGAATTTGCAGATATTCAAATAGTAGTTTTTCTAATTTTAATTTATATTTCGTATCGACGTAAGTTTATAAGAAATCCATGCTATTTTTACAGGCATGATCTGGAATCACTGGACTTTCGCGTAATACCCCCTTCACAGATTAACTGGTAGTTTGCACGTAATTATTCATATATCGGGGGATTTTAGAAACACCGAGTACTTCTGTTTTCTTCTCCTCTTTGTAAAACAAAAAGTGTCTTCATAGAGACCCCTTCTAGTTTTTAAGGAGTAGCTCTCATGAAACAGTCGATAAGTGGAGAGGGAAATTAGGGTAGTAATGTCACTGGATGAAAAACAATAATAAGATCCTTCAAAGGATGATATGGTCTGACAACAATAGGAACAGAAGAATTAGAGACCGTCTGTGTAGAAGAAAAACTGTATGGAAAATAAGATAACTTCAGCCCGTTTTCAACCTCGGAGGTGACTTCTGTATTTACACCTAAGAACACCACTTCAACATTCACTGATTTATTATTCAGTCACCAACGACGACGCCTGTGTAGACTGAGTGGTAAATGCCTTGTTACTGTGGGTTTTTCTGCCTTTCCCTTAAGTCTATTTCCGTCACTGAAAGTAATCGGCAGAACCACCATGAACTTATCTCAAAGTTTAAAGCCAAACAGGCGATGATAGCATGCATGTTACACTCCTTCTAGTAAAAATAGAGAAATCGATCAATGTTAATAGTTAAGGGCAGCGTCTCTGCAACAAAATATACTACCAAAGACATGTTCACTCAGTGATTGGTGAATAAAGAGGGACAAATCGGGTAAAAATTGGTGACTATATCTTTATGATTTGTGTGGTTCCCTTTCTCTATTAAGCAGTAGTGAATGGTGAATACCCCTCCGTGTGTCTGGCTACATTTGCCCGCTCCGCTTTCAAAATACATGTCCATACGTGTAATTTTAGTGATTATTTTGATCCGAGATGTGGCTACCAAACTGGTAAGCCTGAGTTGTTCAAATAGGCTGTCTGTTTATTTCACTATTATCTGGATTAATCAAGACCTACCTTATTTTAGCGGCATGTGCGTTTCTACTCCTCATCAACTATGATGTCTAATTTATCGAAAGTGAAATCCCACTTAAAATACATTTATTGCGGAGATAGATTCCTTATTGATCACGGAAGCTGAGATACCCGAGATTTTTAGACACTACCCTGGACTGTGGTTTGTTCGGTTACAGCAGTAAGTCAATATTTAAATCTGGAAACGCCCAGCTCAATGACTTATATTCTGAATTACCATATCCCATCAACAATGGGATGTGAGAACTGATACTTCATGCCCCCGCCTGTGTAAGAGTACACTGCACTTAAGGATGAGGTGGCAAACCATCTCTTGGGGCCTGGTAACCAGTGCATACAACAGTTATTCAATGTGGACCATGAAAGATAGGCCGCTATTAAACTTCTTCTGCCGCCTGCAAAAGCTAGTGGGGGTAAGTGCACTTCAGCAAGACTGGATATGAGCCCCTCCCTAGAGTATGTGAAACATGCATTGGATGATTAAGATCTCGACTCCATACTCTAAAAGTAATTACTCTTTGCAGACTGAGGAAGGGAGGGAAGGCGACTCATGGAAGGGAATGTGAACTACCGAAAAAACTCAGAAACTGCAGCTGACGGCATACAGGGTCAACAGGGCAATTCCGTTGTCATCACTAGTGATTTGGACCACAACCAAATGAGTGCATGTAGCAGTGCACCTAGTCTGGTCCAATCCACAGGCAGCAGGGGAAAGTGGCCTTTATTCTGTTAGCGGCTACTGAGCAGAGGTGGTCAGTTGTTTACTTGTTCAACGTCAAGGATAAAAACTATGCTGTAGACTTCCTGGTTAATATAAGAACTTCACTGAACATAACACTATAAACGAAGGCCAGGAGGAAAGGACAAATGCCGACTGTCAACCTGGCTGTTGGATAATGGGACTCAGAACGCGCATATCCGGAGAGAAAACTGAAACTTGACCGTAGGTTTAAGTAGCTCTTATGGGTCTTCACCATCGCTAACCTAGATCTAGCAATAGTCAGCACAAACCTCTAAGATTCGTGTTACCTGCTAGCGAGTATATGGAAGAAACAATGAAAGAAATGTCCGGGTATGTGAAAGGCAAAGAAAGCGATTACAACTCGCTGGTTTTATTCCGAATCGCGTCTTTATCAACTCAAATATCCTAGAAAATACCAAAGGAATTTCAAACTATGATGGCAACCAGTACTAAGGCTTCCGTGGTTGATCCAAAAATTACACATGCAATGACCCGGATTTTCGCAAAGTCATGGACTTCAGCCACAGAAAAACCAAAAAAGAGAAACAGTAATTCAACCACATGCTCAATTTGGGGACTATCTGACGACCGAATAGTCAACTTTACAGCGATTCGCTGATGATTTGTTGCGTAAACTGCTGTATGACAAGACTTACATAGACGATGCGGTCGCTAATCGTGATAGAAACACAGAGTTATTACACTTGGGCAGCATAACAAAAATTGGATGGAAACGGCGTGATAAGTGATTATAGTGAATGCATTTTGGGGAAATTAACAACAAAGACTTTAAGACATATCGCCGACAGAACTGGGATTACACCAATACGCAAAGCGGTCAATACCACCAAGCTGTATTCCCTACACACTTCGCTCCCCCTACTCAGAGGTTTCCAAGGTTTGATCAACTTCTATGTCCCATAACTAACTGTACAGTACATGCAGTCACTGACTGACGCACCAAAGGGAAAGTCAAGAGTTCTTCAGTCATCAAGGAGCATCTTGCATCTCTGGACAACTGGAAGATAAGTTAGAGCGGGCTACAAACTTAAAATGGCCCAATACAGAGGCACCTCTTTCAGTAATGCTAGATGTACCTGATATGGCCATAGCAGCAGCCCTAAATCAACCACTTCACAATGGCTGGTAACCATTTGCATTAATTTCCGAAAAGTCTAATGTTTCAGAAACAAGACACTCTAACTTCAGCGAACTCGACAACAATCTACCTAGCCATTAAACACTTGCCACGTGGTAGAAGGCAGACCATATACGTTCTACATATTTGTGTGGGAGGGTGGCGACTTCTATTCAACGGATATGATGGTGGGGTCTTGGGAGAACCTTATATGTGGGAAAGCGCCCTACCGTTAAAGTTCCGGAGTTTGAATAACTCCAACAAAACGAAAGATAAAAACTCCCTGAATGCCACAGCTTGGACATAAGCTCTCTGAAGATAAGTTCATGAGATGATTTCTCTACTTCAGAAGAACATCTAACCGTATAAATCAAAGCAACAGCATAAATGTTACTAAATTTTCTCTTCTCTTCTGCATATTTGGTGTAAGTTAATCATGCCGGGAACCATACGTGTTGCCTTCCTTTGAACTTTTTCTAGAACGTTTCCCTTTTAGA
Organism: Trichobilharzia szidati; assembly: GCA_944472155.2. Taxonomy (NCBI): domain Eukaryota; kingdom Metazoa; phylum Platyhelminthes; class Trematoda; order Strigeidida; family Schistosomatidae; genus Trichobilharzia; species Trichobilharzia szidati. The sequence goes on from OX235279.1 coordinate 173,266,329, forward strand.
CAAGGGTTGGCGGCCTGGATTCAGTTCTCCAGTTTTGACCTCACCAGAGATGTATATAAGGAGGTGAACATATCCCTGGTGATTCTAGTAAAAGCTCTGAGGATTGCCTGTGAGGACCTGAAACTACGTGCAGCCACCGGGCGACAGTGTGCTGTAGCTTTTAAGTCGTGGCTAACTATGACACCTAAGTCCAAATGAGTCTGCTTTACCCCGCGCGCTTCGTGTAGGACGTTACAATCTCCCCAAATAACGTGGAAATAATTTTTCACATTCTGGATTATCGTGGTCTATTTTTGACTACTATAAAATCATAACTGATATTGGTTGCACCTCCAGCAGCTCAATATCCAAATTTATCACTGCCAGAATACTGTTTGGATCCAGTCGAATTCGTGTGACTAAAGAGCAATCTATCACTAAAGAATTATAGAGAAGTCCTAAGTTTTGTGGTCTATAACTATCAGAGTTCACTTGTTTGATAGTGGTCTATTTTTAGTTTGTATTTTTTACATTCATATCCGTTTATTGTTGTTTTATCTATTTAGATAATATAATAGCATTTCACACATTTTTACCAGTTTTTGAGAAATTGATATTATCTTTACCTTCATAATGGTCAAAGTTGTTAAACGAGTTAGTACTGTTAAGAGACTAACATCAAATAGTCAGCAGCTCACTCAAAACATTAGTGCTGATGACGAATATGCACTTAGATCAATCGGTAAACCGAGAGTTATGGTACCTAACTTAGTGGAATAACTAATTGATAAGGTGGCCCGTAACACTAGCGATTTACAGATCATTCAGAAATCCATATCAGACCTACAGGATAAATTTGAAAGTATCACTCCTTTCATCCAACTTTGTGGTCCATCGCAAGATATTTGCTTAGATTCACTTCTCAAATCTGAGCGCCTGCTAGACTTTTTGACTGCAGAGGCTGTAAAGAGGGTGATGTCGTCATATGATGTTTTAGGTTATAACATACCAGACAATGTCCCCATTGTCAAACTTAAAGCCGTGTGTCTACAGGCGTGCAACATTTCATTATCTGACTGCCAGGTTCTGGGTCTTCGCAAGAAATCTGCAGACCACCCATGCCCTGTACTCTTCAAATTTAAGTCTGCTGACCTAGTTAAGAAATTTTTGGAGTCTGGTAAACTTCTTTGCTCCTCAACACCTTACACCAATATCAGGATTGTACCTGATTTGACTTCTTGCCAAAGACAATGCCGCTCAGGAAAACTAAATGAAGATAACCCCGATAAGACAGCCGTTGTTAATACCTCCCTCGTTGGATTGCCTAATGACCAAGAGAACCAGTTAATATCGGATGTACAAACTAACGGTAGTCAAGTAACTGTTGAAGACTCAGTTCTAAATACTGAAATCGCAGACATAGAAATGTCAGTAGATCATAGTATTGACGTGCATCCCTTGCACACTGACAAGAATGCTAAAACCTCGAAAACATCTAAGTTGAATTCAGTCGTATACTCTGAATCTCTCCAGAAGTCATATACCGCACAACCTCGTAGCCCAGCTACTGTGAAGCAGCAATCACCCAGGTTGCCGTAAATTCAAGGCAATATGATAAACGTCCTATTTCCGTAAGGAACACCAAAAGAACTGTTGAGAATATTCAACAGAAATCCAGTTTATCAGGTAATCCTACTAGTCACCAGCAGCCCAAATTACAGAAGCCGAGTAATACAGAAAAACCTAAACCAAACGCTAGATCCGAAACATTAAAGCCTACAAGTACGAAAGTTCCAAAAGGGTCACCATTTCATTCTAATGATGGACAGTCATCTAAACTTAGTCATGCTACTCAAGTTAGACATAATCCACATACCATAGGAACTTACTCATTTCCGACTACCACTGTCAGTCATATGACAACAAAAAATAGTCGTTACATATCTACCCAACCACTTCGAAAACACGGAGTTACTCAGCCCCTCACGAATGCATCCTCAACTATGATGTACAGGAAACACTAGTCTGAGAATACAGACATTAGGTCAAAAACACATATAGTGCCCTGTCATACTTCCCATGCATTCAGTAGGGGGCGAATGCCAATTGAAGCACAATGCTCATCATGGCCTAGGAAGAACTTTCACCAGATACAGGGATCCAAATCATATGCACACAACAACACGCTGATCACACATTTCGGTTATGACTATGCAGATAACATAGCTCCAGCTAACTCATATGACCAAAATTTTCTCCAGCGACAACTCCAGGGATCATGCACGTAGCACGCATGATATCAGACCAATTCCTTGCTGGTATAGCGAACAGCTTACAACAGGGAAACTGCTTATTCCCCGGCAGATAGTAAACACCTTACACACACCTAATACCAACAGTAATACTCTAGATTATCATACTAGTATCTCTCATAGCACGCAATATCTAAACGACCAACTACGCACGAGTGACTTTTCACAACCCATCCCTAAGTATCAAATTGATGAAAACGTCTCTAGTGATCAAAAGGTAGTAAGTAATTGGTTTGATAACGACTGTATGTATTCAGCTGATAACCACAGAGTATTTTATTACGACATCGCCCATGCACTAAAACCAAGTAGTCAAAGTTTATCCCTCATCCTCATAAATGCTAGATCAGTTCTTAACAAGCACTTAGCATTATGTACGTTAGCCTCTATATGCAATCCGTCGTTGATCATGATCACTGAAGCCTGGTGCTCTAGTAATATTACGGATGATAGCTTATGGATTGATAGGGGATAGAGTAACAGGCCGTGGGGGTGGAACACTTATATACGCTAAACAACCCATTTGTGCAACGTATTTTTAGTCACCCTATTCTGCCACAACTCAATGACTCGGTGTGGGTCGAAATAAAAGTTCTCAGAAGTAAACCTATCCTTATAGGTTGTGTTTACCGACCTCCATCATCAAACGGCGAATACGATAACATACTCAGCAACATATTTAATCTTGCATCCAAACTTCCCTTCAGTTATAATATAATTGAAGGAGACTTCAATTTGCCTGATATATCATGGCGTACACTTCGAGGACCCTCGAGGTATGGCAATCTTCTTAATTCCATCATTACAGGAGGATGGACGCAACATATAAATGTACCAACTAGGTCTGATAATATTCTTGATCTTATTTTCACGATACATGTGGGACATGAATTCCGAGGTAGCGATCATAAGACGGTGGCATGTTAGTTTAACATTTCTCCAGAAACTGTACAAGGAAACGGAGTTAGTCGGACACCTATAAGACTATACACACATGTTGATTGGGACCTGTATCAGGACTTGATTGGATACTCTAATTGGGATTCCTACTTCAACAATGACTCCCTAGAGCAAGTTCTTAAAAATTTCTATGACAATATACAGTCTGTTAATGATGTCATAGCGCCTGTGAAATTGATTAAATTCAAAATCCCTCAAGACGATTTTATTCCAATATCGTTAAGAAGTTTGCAGAAGCATTCATTAAGTTACTACAGACATGACGATTTATCATCGTTAATCGCTATCAAAACAACCCTCATTAGAACCTATGATTTGAAAAATATAAGTCTTAGGAATAAAGAAACGCGGGCCATTCAGTCGCCACATAACACTGGAGAAATAGCCAAACTCTTCAAAAATAGGCTATCAAACTCCAAATCAACATATCCAAAAATAATTCACCTAGGCGGCATCACTCACGAAAGTGCTGAGGGTATATGTGAGGTGTTTGGCACACACTTTGCCGAACTGTACACCCTAGAAAATGACCAGGATATTGATTTCCCTCGTAAAACAGAAAAGTGTTTAAGCGATGTAGTCTTCAACGCCCAAGAAATCGATAAAGCTATCGCAACTCTTAAGCTTACTAATACCCCCGGCCCAGATGGAACGTCTTCTGTCCTCTTAAAAATGGTGGAAATGACATGAACCTGCTTCTCCTCAAGTTATTTTCAACTTCGCTGAGGGGTGGAACATATCCAATTAGCTGGAAGGAATCTTACGTTGTACCCATTCACAAAACCGGACCTACAGCGGTGGCACAGTGGTTAGGACTCTCGCCAACCATGCACATGGTCCGGGGTTCGATCCCCTGCCAACGCACACCCGATATCTCTGGTAGGCCTGCAAAATTTGGGCTACCGATACCCATGCTGAAAATGTCATACTTGTACTGAAAATACGGTGTGGCATCAAGCTGTTATCGAAAATAAAAAAAATAAAAAAATAGATAACTACCGCCCCATCGACATCACTTCCATGGTTTCACGTGTGATGGAAAAGATTGTACAGAAGCAAATTCTTCAGTATTTGCTTTCGAATGACCTAATATCCCCTTTCCAATACGGTTTCTTAACTAGAAGGTCGTGCATCACTTGCCAGTTAGATTATTTCGACCACATAACTGAATGTGTAGACAAAGGTCGTTCGGCAGCAACACTATTTCCAGATGTTAGGAAAGCTTTTGACAAGGTCCCACATAAGAGACTCATATTGAAACTCCTATCTTATGGAATAAATGGAAGGCTACTCGAGTGGATAACTTCTTTTCTAACAGGAAGAGAACAGTTAGTTAAAGTTAACCATCACTTATCTACATCCAAACCAATAACCAGCGGCGTGATACAAGGTAGCGTTCTTGGTCCTACCCTATTCATTGTATTCATAAATGATATTGTCTCTGTGATCAAGTATGGCAAGCCGTACCTCTTTTCAGATGACCTCTAAGTTGTATATGATTTCGACTATAATGATATAAATATTGTTAGTAAAATCCAACAAGATCTAAATAGTCTATGTAACTGGAGCGAAAAGTGGCAGTTAACGTTCAATCCAGCTAAGTCTGGGATAACATACTTCGGACGTTGGAAACTTAGCATATGTCTATACATGTGCGGTGACTTTGTTTCAAACACGAACACCGTCACAGATCTCGGTGTAACATACTCAGATCTTACCTTTACTGAACATGCAAATAAGGTGGCATCTGATTGTAAACGTCTCACCGGCTTTGTGCTGCGCAACTTTTACACTCCAGAAGCCAGATTGGCTATATATAAGATATGTATTCGCCCCAAACTTGAATACTGTGCCCACTTATACAGTAGCTTTAAATCAGCAGACAGGAAAAAAGTTGAAAGTGTCCAAAGATTCCTGACGAAACGCATATTAGGCTATGATCAGCAAATAGAATACCTTGATAGATGTATTCGACTGGACTTAGAACCCTTATGGTTAAGGAGAGTGAAGTGCAACTTATTTCTCTTATTCAAAGTTATAAGAAAGCACTGTAACAGTAACTCGTCTATAACCTGGGCTAATCCTAAATCGTATGAACTACGCAACCATGACTACCTTCTCAAGGTTAACACCCATAAACTCACCACTAGAGCTAACTTTTTCACCATTAAATATTGCAAACTTTGGAACCAGCTACCCTCTGAGGTTGGATCCTGCGAAAAGCCTGACAGTTTTAAAAGGAGCCTAGAAAAACATATTAACAAGTCCACCCTAACCCGTCTAAAAGATCAAAACTGCTGGTAGGGTGGGGAGACAATGTCATTTCAATATTTAACTACGGAAAGCACACTAGTCCCAATACTAATATAATAATACTTAGTAATTATGTATAATCAATTCTCGACATGATTGTCATTACAATACTTAGAATATTTATGCAGCAAATGTTCTCTTGCTTTACCACGCTTGTTTCCCTTATAACACTCAATTATTGAGCTTAATGTATTCTTTCACGGTGCGAATTACAATATTGATTACACTCTTATCATATATAGTTTGATTTACTTTACGGCTCCCTGTAAGACTAACTACGCTTCTTCAGTATACACACACCGCAGTATTGTTAACCAAATGTTGAAATTCTGTTGGTTCTGTGTTAATACCGTTTTATAATATGTGTAGACTGGTTACTTTGCAATGTCAAATGTTTACTATATAAAAGACTTTCATGATAATTCAGTACAATAAGTCCTGCCAACCGACCTTACCTTCAGTTCATACTACCTACACTGAACTCTAACTATAGTGTTCTGATGAATCTTGCTCCACTATTCACAAAACCTATTCTTTTTACTCTTTAAGGGTTTAACATTTTATAAACTAATCTGTTCATTAGGACGCATGCACACATACATAATATGTTCATAAATCTGTATGTGGAGATCTATTGGAAGCACTAACTAAGAAAGCTAGGCAAATGGAATGTGAGGTACGAACGTGTTTCGAATCAGGCAATATATTTGCTGTAGCCATAACAATCAGAGCCTAACATCATAAAAGGAGGGAGGGTGGCGCATGCTGATCAGTAGATATGGTGGTGGACACTAAGGTGAATCGCCCCATTCTGCAGGAACAGCAATATGCAATTTGACGGCTCGAGATTTCTATGAGGGCTTGAATCTTTATCTTGAAAAAGATAATAATGATCGCCTGGACAGATCATGCTTCTACCTTTAAACATATACCATTCGGTCAGCCTATTGCTGAGATGCGACCACGTGGGCTCTGCACAGATTTATGGGGCATCTTATAAATTAACATGCTTTCCTTTGTCGTATCTTCGAATATCACTTAACAATGTCTCATCTCATTCATTTTCTAATAACGTCTTCACTTGCTCATTATATTCCACTAAACCTAACATTTTATAGCTCTTTATGAATTTGATTCGACTTATTTTATTCCTATTCTCTATAGGGTACGGTTGTGCACCAAACACAAAAAGGTATGAAATAAAAACAACCGGCTTGTGGATAATTGTATTAAACCAAAAGTGGACAACATGATAGTAAAACCTATAGGGTAGCATTATACATTGCAAAGGAACTTTGTCAGCCTAGGGATTATAGTCTCCCATTATATTTCCTTTATGAATCATTTATTAATGATACATTGCATTTACCTTTTTCATTACACTTTAATGATTCACCTTAGCACCTTTACTTTTCTAAAACAGCTTACTATCCCTTGTAAACGTTGTACTTACCTCAATATTGGTTGGTTATCGTATGCCTACAACTACGGGTTGAAAACGAAATGAAGTCGATTTTCCTGCGCAACCTGGAGGACTGCTGTTTAATTCAATAATGGTACGACATGGGTCAGACAAAGAGTGTACTTATATATATCATATATTTAGCTGTTCGAACATTAACTTGTAGACAATCTACTATTTGACATTATATCATACTTGATCGTGCCTGTAAAAATGGCATGCATTTTTATGTTAATTTATGTTTATATGAAATATAAATTATTATTATTAAGCGTTATTTCCCTTAGTTTGTAGGAGCTCGTACTTGCTTGTCCGATGCGCACGGTCGTACATTTTGCCACATTGATCGGGAGCATCCATTCCCTGGACCACTCTGACAATTTGTTGGGACCCCCTTGCAACGTGGACGCATCCCTGTTACCCTTCAGCTCTCTCCAAATTTTTAATTCATCTACGTGTGGGACCATAGGGAAGTCGGTGAGCAGAGATAACTCATTGATATACAGAATAAATAGGAGAGGTCCGAGTGCCGTGCCTTGTGGCACTCCGCTGAGTACTGCTGTCCAAGAGGAGAATTTCGAGTTGATCCTAACCCTCTGCCTCCTATCTATGAGGAATTCCCTGAGCCAGTTTAGTAAGCTGCCTTTGATACCAAGACTTTCCAACTTCATGAGTAGTCTTTTGTGAGGTACTTTATCAAAGGCTTTGCTGAAGTCTATGAAGACGACGTCAACGGGTCTTCTGTTGTCCCTTGATCTGACCCAGCTTTCTCTTGCAGTGAGAAGATTTGATAGGCATGAGAGGTTTCTTTGGAAGCCATGCTGTGCTCTGAATAACAAGCTGCTGTTTGCCAGATGTGCCATGATGCTTTTCTTGATGATTCTTTCCAGTGTCTTGACTTAAGTGCTGGTGAGACTAACAGGCCTATAATTTGAAGGGCTCTCTCTTGATCCTCCTTTGTGGATGAGGTTACTATGTCGTCTTTCCAGTCACGCGGTAATACTAAATTTAGGAGAGATAGCTTGAAGATCGTGGTCGAAGGGCCGGTCATGTGAGCTGATAGCTCCTAAGAAGCCTTGGATGAAGATTATTAGGATCCATTGATTTCCCTGCATCTAGTTTCATTAGGCAGTTGAGCAAGATGCCTTGGTCGATGTCAACGGAATCTATCCCATATTCCTATGATGCAGCCAGAGCTGATCCGATGGGGGAGTGACGACTCCTGAGTGAAGACTTGGGAGAGGTAGTCTGCCATTGCTTCTGTTTTTTCTTGACCTTCTTCGATTGTGTCATTGTCAATAGCCAGGTTTGGAACACCATTGGATGTTTTATTCCTGAATTTCATGTTCGAGGGAATTTTCTTAGGTTGTGCCTTTGCATTTTAAGCCAAATGTGCCTTGAGCTTCATCCTTGATTGGCGGATTTCTGCAATAGCTTTGTTCCTAGCAATGTTGTATAATTTCCTGGTTTCGGGAGTCTCAAGTGTGGCAAACAGCTTCCAACATTTGTGTTTGCATCCGAGTAACTCATGAAACTCTCGGTTCATCCAAGGGGCAGTGTTTCCGACCCTTTGGAACAGCCCAAGGGATGAAAGGTTCATTTGGGCGTAAAGTTGTTTAAATTGGTTCCATGCAGCTTCTACTTGGGAATCTGGGTTGATGTACCAGTTCACTGAGTTGGCTGCTGAGACGATCTCATTTATGTCAACTTTCTAAACGTTTGGTTGAGCTGGGGTTTTGACCCTTGCTGCTGTTGCTGTGAACTTGAAAGTGAGCACAGTATGGTCACTTCTTGCTAAAGGAGGAAGATGTTGCATGAGATCCACATTCTCACCGTGAGAGAATGCTAGGTCCAGAGTTGAGGAGGAGTGCTGTGAGTCATAGAGCGTGGGGTTAATGACATGCTGGACTAGCGAAATGCTATATTCCAGCAGTTTATGATCAAAGGAGTCGTCTGAAGACGGCGTTGTAAGGCTTGTTCAGTTAACTGTTGGGGCGTTGAAGTCGCCAACTAAGAGACTTCGACATTTCGATGTCCAGGAGCCTAGCTTCTCTATTAGGAAGTCATCTGCAATGCAGTCAGGACTGTGGCATACAGCAATGAGGTCAATATCTTGGCCAATGCATTTAGTTCTGCCGCGTAGAAGTTCACACGATTCACTTTCGTGAGCGAGCACTTTGATGTTACTCGCGGTTAAGCATTTCTTAAAGTAGATGATTATGCCCTCCTTTTTGCGGCTTACTCGGTTCACCCTATGCACTTCGAAGTTTGGCAGGTTAACTTCGTTATCGGTGACATCGGGTGTGAACCATGTTTCTGTGATGATAATTACATTAGGATTTCCGGAGTCTATCATATTATCCAGCTCAGTCGGTTTGTTCAACAGGCTGCAGGCGTTTGTGCAGCAAACTGTCAATTCAGTTTGGTGCTTTCGCTGCCTGTCCACTGAGGTTTCGGAATCATCAAACTTCGACCTTTGACAACCCGAAAACCCATAATCTTGAGATTTTTCCTCCATTTTGACGTCCTTCGCTTAATTTTAGGGCCGCAGACTGTCTTTTGACACGGTCTGCTGTGCATAAGTCGGTGTGGACGTATACGCCTGATCCTTGGGGAATTTGAGAGTTGCTTAGAATAGCATCCCCCTATTCTTTCTAGTTTTGTACGACTTTGAGGAGACGTACAGGCTGATTTACTGTAGGGTCAGGCTTTTGGCCGATTCTATATACGCTGTGTATTGTTATGCCTGATACTGTTTTTGGCAGTAGATTATCTAAAAGGGGCTTGACCAAGCCAATGTCATGCTCGAATTCGGCCTTGGGATCGGGGGCCAGCGACTCTTCCACTTTGTGGAGAATGAGCGACCTGTGAGAAAGATCAGGTTTGCCTGCCGTGGCTTTCTTGCTCCGCGGCGTAAATATCTTTTTGTCCTTCGTAGGAGGTGTAGCCAATGTGTTGTCCTTATCTCAATTTTTGCGAGAGACTACATTACACCATTCATTGGCGTCCTTCTCGCTAATCGTAGTAGGTTTTATCTGCCTGCTATTCACCAGTGTGTATGAGGCTTGATCTACCAGTCCCTGGGCGTCTTGAGTTGCAGGTTTTTGACCTCTGGTACGCCTCTTCTTCTTAGCGGTCTTAATGTTACTGTCATTCGAGGGTATATCCGGTATCGTGGGGGCAGTATCTGGAATATGGTGGGTGCTCTTCTGTGCTGAAAAGCACTCACTCGTTGACGGAGTCTCATCGGGGACATGCACTGTTTTGTCCGTGATGCTAGTCACGTCATCGGTGTCTGAGCAGTAGTCGGTCTTCTCTTGTGTTTGAAGATCCTTACAGTCCATGAGTTTCAGAGTCCCACTGAGAGTGGCAATAGCTTCTGTTATGCGAAATTTAGTCGTACTTCAGCAGTCATTGCACAAGCAGTTTGCCAGAGGTTTGCAGCAGCATTTTTAAGCTGCAGGAGTTGTGTTTGTTCACATGCTATGAAACCATCTCTCGCAGTTATCACACTGCATTCCCTAATCCACTGAAAATTGGCACATAACCCTTCCACAGAGGTTTCTTTTGATCGGCATGCTTTTTAGAGTGAATTATGGGAAAACAATTTAAATATGACTTTATGTATAACCTTTATAAATCAGGGATAAAAAGCCAATGAGTACACAAAAACGGGTATTTATAAATATTCGGTTGTAAGAACACAACTTCCTATTATTTAATAGACTCAAAACTAGAACGCAAACTAAATTCGATCAGAATAAACTGATTTAAAGTTAATCTGTAGAGTTTTGGAGCGTATAACACAACAAAAGCCAAAACTAAACAAGAGCATGAAAAAATTCACCCCCTTTTCAAATTTCGCGCTGTAGCAATAGACAATCATTTGATAATACAAGTGTATGCATGCTTCGAAACCTAATGCAATTTGTCGATATGATCATTGAACCAATGTGAAGCCAAACCAGAACAACACACTGTTCATCCACAACACGAAACATTTTTGGAACAGGAATGTAGGGCAGTGGTTACTGCTTGGCTGTCTAGGGTGCTCGCATAAACAACCAAACATCACAAGACAACAGTGTGCCGCAAAATAGCAGTTGTTCGACTGCGCAACCTCAACCTAACCAGTATACCTAAACAGCCATGATGATCAAGGCTGGGGCTAGTAATTTTGTGGATTATTTACAAGCACAGAAATTTTGACTGATAAGAAGTTAAGATGATGTGGGGAAAACTTTGTCCATTCATTTTCTGAGTAGAGTATTAGTAAGGGATTCTAAATTTGCATATGATAACTAGGTCAAAGGAAGCGTGAAAAATGATGTGTGGGCCTGATGCGACTCATAGTACTTTTGACTGAACATAAAGTAAATTATTTGCCTGGAACGAACTGTCAGTTTGTTCAACCAAAATTCATTAATAACTTATTTTTGGTTCTGTTTGCATTTTAGTAACGGAAGATGTACTACAGTCAATCGGCAAATTTACGAATTGATGGCGGGTGCGAACATTTGTTCTAAACATGTGAACCACAATTAATGCTACCTGTAACTTTTTGCAGCAACCAGTGCTTACTATTGTTATTTGCACATGGTGGTGTTGATGACAAAAATTTGGTACGACAGATTTCAGATTCAGATTCTAGATCCGTGCCTAAAGGTGGATGGCTTGGAGCATGAGTCAGTGTTCCTCTAGTGAATATCTGTGCTTTTATTATCGCTTCTTGAACGTGTCGACTGAGAGAAGAAGCCACTTCTTGTGAATTAAAATTGGAACTAAAAATCAGTTTCTGCTCACTTGTTCCAGCGGTAAAATGGTTGACCATTATACATGATCATTATGTTTGACCTGAAACTTGCCAGTAGAGTTTCAGACCAGCAGTATGTGCCAAGACAAAAGATACTTATAAGATGTCTACTTTAGACTGACCTGACACTGAAAGTCATTGTCACCCACACTGAGATGCATATTCTGTTGATCGGAAATTTTTTACAAGTGAAAAAGCACAACAAGAAAGAATCACTGAGGAAACGGTGCTTTTGGCATTACAAACTTGGATTCACTGTTTAACAACGATGTTTAAGGTTGGAAATGTGGGGCGCATATCTTAAAACTATTCGCAACAGCACCTGGTAGGCGTTAATACGTTGGTTCTTATTAATATGCCTGTCGTTGTGTTATTCGGTCTAAGTTCACTTATTTACCGATTACTAACGTTCAAACTTCGACGGAAGTTGTAGTTCGATGGAAAATATCTCCAAACTGTATATCCCATAGTCTGTTAATGCAAAGATACAAGGTCCGAAATAAATTTGGTGTGTGTGTGTGGGGGGGTAGGGTCTAGAGGTTTAAGGTGGGTAAATTTCAGGGGTTTTGGGGGGAATGATGCTTCTCTCCAAAATTTTTGTGTTGAGCTGCCCAATTAGGGTCTTCAGTACATGGTAAAGTATTATTCCTGTGAACTTTTGAAGTCATATTCTTACTCAGGTAGCTACACTTATTTGCAGTGAAATGATTCAGTTTATATACAATTTGACGTAAGGACCAATCTGGACTGAAGCTAATTAAAGGCAACAGTATCGTAGGAAAATAGGTCGTCAAGCGTTGTGTAGATCAGAAACTACAAATTATTATATGTGTAAAACTTGGGCACTGTGGTAGTAAGTAATTCCATATTGGTTTGTTTATTTGATATATCACACAGTGAAACAGTATTATTTACTGGATGACGTTTCGAACAAAATTTATTGTTCATAATCATATCAATTATAATCACACGACTTTGACACTTTGTTCGAAACGTCATCCAGTAAATAATACTGTTTCACTGTGTGATATATCAAATAAACAAACCAATACAGAAACTACAAAGTTATAGTATAGCAGCCACATTGATCAAGAACCGTGTAAATGACTGTAATCAACTAATGCAAATGAGAAAATCTGCTACTATGTTTATTGATACATAATAACTGTCTAATTTATGAGGCAACTAACTTGTACTGTAAGAGGCTATTCCACTGAAACATATGGGCCAAAATGAAGGAAAGTTTGTTGTCAGTGTATCTAGCTAATGTTTAATCTATACAAATATTGTGAAATTGGTATTATTTCTGGAGGTACTGCTGGCTAAACAGCACGACTTACGGCAAATAAATTGTTAGAAAACGTTATGCATTCCAATATACCACCTCCCTTGTAGAGCGACGTGAGCCGATGTATAATTAGGTTAAGTGAAAAACAATGGTAGTCGAATGAAATTGTAATATCATTTCATGAGGTATTTGACTGTTGGGTTTGAGCCACTCATAAAGGAAGGTGTAAACTGCCTGGCTGGGTTCATTGAAAGCGAAGGACTAATGACTAGAGAATTGGTGACATAAATTGAAGTTATTCCCAGTAACGTAGTTGATCCAGGTTCACCAGATTCTCCTCGTATTTATTCTCTCTGTCATACACTTCCACCCATTCTACCGTTTTTAGATGTTTTTTTACGTTTGTGTGCTCTATGAGGCGTGACAATTTGAACTGATGCACAGTTTTGCGAAATTTTTTACATTGAAATGGGTGAAGAAGTTGAATCTATAGAATGCATGTATTAATCAGTAAACATAACGGTAGATGTCGTAATATTAAACTTTATCAAGACTGGTATTTTGATTTCTATTAGTATCCTCATACATAGATTTCATCCGTGATGTTTTATCATATCTTTTGTTTACACTAGAAGATAATTAAATCTGCTTATACAATGATATCTCGTATTGGAATTTGCAAAACACGGGTTGCCAAATGTTTTGGACCTTCTGTTGCAGCATATCACAAGAATGTTATTGACCATTATGAGAATCCTCGTAATGTAGGTTCACTTGACAAAAAAGATAAATCTGTTGGCACCGGTCTGGTCGGTGCTCCGGCCTGTGGTGATGTTATGAAGCTTCAAATAAAGGTAAGAAATGTGTTAGGAAAAGGTGTCTTTTTCAAATAGGTTTGACAAAATACTTGTCAATGAATTGATGTTTATCTGAGTCATTTCGTTCGATTCACAGTTGTTTTGTCTGGTTTAAGGTGTAAGTAGTAGTAGTAGTAGTCTCCTGCGGTTCCGTGATAAAATTCTATCAATGAAGTATGGATAATGCACGAGTTAGTGAGGCGTTCTGTACATTTACTCAAAAGCGTAAACTGAACTCCCACTGAGTTTTTACTACCTACTATTTGTATACGCTATAAGATGCTAAAAGATGCTTTCCACGATTCCTCGCAACCTTTGTATGTTGACTTATTTCCTGGTTTAGAATGAAATCTCACAATTCTTCTAGTCTATATAAGTAGTACAAAATAGTGGTCCTTGTATTGAATATTTTTACTGTCAAGGCCTTTAGGGAGGTTTCTCATTTGAGCCATCCGTAGTTTTGCTGGCTGGCTAGATGTCAGTCTCTACTCTAGCTTTGTTTTTATTACATTTACGAGGTACCTCAGTGGTTCGATCACAGAATGTTCGCCAACCACGCACGTGGTCCGGGATCACTTCATGGTAGATGCACTCCTAAACACCGCCCAGTATGCGACCTGTTAGTAAATCCGGGAAAAGGGAAGATTAGAAATGAAGTTAGCAACCTCACCTCGTAAAAACTACGCCAACACGAATGAAACTTCAAAAGCTTCAGGTCCTGTATTCCACACGGAACGCAGGTTGTGAAAAAAGGAAGAACACCTATCATCATCTACAAAACAAAGTTAGTTTGTGGAACAATCTTCGGCGGACAATTTTTGTAATATATTACACCAGTAGTTTGAGTGTTTTGGTGAACTTAACCCAGATTTTTTCTATTGTATTGTTACGGTTGCTTGTAAACACTATATGCTGGTTCATCAGTTGACGTTATTTCATGGTACCGTATTCTACTGATTGATTAGAATGAGTAGTTAAAAACCTCTTACGTCAAAAAGTAGTGCATCCTAACCAGGCTATATAAGTGATTCAAGTACAAGATGGCTGTTTCTCTTCTTTGTGTCTAGGCCCATCAGCGGTATACCCTGTTCGACTCAGCTTAGGGAGGCGAATCAGTTGGAGCCACCCTGGTTAAGTTACGTAGGTCGGTTTATTCTCTGCTGTCTTTTTCATATTTACTGAAGTGATTGCGGTATTCAGCGAAAATAGGAATACGCAGCACAATATAGTTTTTATTTACATCCTTTAATTTATTCATTTGTGGTGTTCTTAGATGTAATTGTCCTTCATATAAAATATGCACCACCTGTATAGTAATGTCTTCTCACTTATTTAAGTTAGTTTGTATTCCCTGTTGGTTGATCTAACTGTTGAGTCTCTTTTGACTTGTCGGCTTCTAGTACGGACGCTTCAGCGATATCTGGGGGTTAACATCATGTTATTCGGTGATGGATGATGTCCATTAGTGGAATCTAGCAAGTACGTCTTGTCGTATATGAGATTCGTCAACGAAATGTACCTGTAGTCTTTAGTGAGTGGTGGTATTCCCACTGAGAATCGAATCCAGGACCCGTCGTTTCCAATGACAAAGAGGTGTCCACGCTAACCAGTCCCAAATGGGACAAGATATGTGCATCATGAATTTCGCTGCTAGCAGACATTATCAGCCACATAAAACCCTCCTTGCTGGTAAATTTTTTCAGTTTTATTTTTTATGCCTAATGACAGTCCAACTTCTAAAAATACCAGGTAACCAGTAACTAATCAGAGCTATATTTTGCGTAATAAGCTTTCTAGAAATGAAAGTCGACAGGGTAATGAATGCCAGTGTTGTAAGACATATATTATAGTTCAGAATTGTTTTTTAGCGATGTCAACAGATGTTGACATTACTTACACTTCATATATCTTGAAGTGATTTCCGACTCTCCTCTTTTTATTGCTTGAATGAAAAGCTAATTTATACTGAAAACCTAGAAGACTTGGATTTCGCGGATGATTTATGTTTGATGTCACAGAAAACTTACAAGCGAAAACTGACAAACTGGTCGAAGAAGCAGCAAAGACAAGACTCCAGGTGAACATAGACAAGACGGAGGTTATGAAAATAACCAACCAACAACAACAACAGCAGCAACATCCAGCGCTAATCACCATCAACGGAAGGGATTTGAAAGAGGTTACTTCACTCACTTATCTAGGGAGCATTGTCTCAACTACAGGAGGAACGGACGAGGATGTCAAATCGAGAATCAGGAAGGCGAGAAACACATTCATCAACCTGAAACCAATCTGGAAATCTTCGTCACTCAACTCAGCATTAACAACAAAATTCGGATTTTCAATACAAACGTCAAGTCAGTCAGTTCTTCTATACGGATGGATCAGAAACTTGGCGGGTCACAAAGAATATTTCCAACAGCCTGTTGCAGACCTTTATCAACAACTGTCTTCGCTGGCTCTATAATGAAGATCAGATGGCCAGAAAGAACAAGAGCCAACAAGAAACTATGGGAACAAACAAAACAAGAACCAATCGCGTCGGTGGCACAGTGGTTAGGACTCTCGCCGACCATGCACATGGTCTGGGGTTCGATCCCCTGCCGGCGCACACCCGATATCTATGGTCGGCCTGTAAATTTGGGCTACCGATATCCATGCTGAAAATTCCATACTTGTACTGAAAATACGGTGTGGAATCAAGCTGTAATCAAAATAAAAAAATAAGAAAAATAAATAAGAACAAATATGCAGGAGAAAGTGGAGATGGATTGGACACTCGCTGAGGAGGCCGCTGGTTGACATCGCGCGTCAGGCCAGTGCTCGAGTGGAACCCGAAAGGGAAGCGGCGAGTGGGACGTCCAAGTGTGGGTGACATGGAGGAGATCGTGTGAAGAAGAGTTGAAACAGTATGGATTAACATGGAGACAGGTGAAAAATACAACAGAAGAGAGAAGCAAGTGGAGACGTGCAGTTGAAGCCCTATGTTCCACTAGGAACCCAAAGGAACAATAATAATAATAATAATACTGGAAATAAATAGAGTTGAAGGAAAAATATTCTTTTCGATTACTTCCCCATCTGGCTCTATATATATATATATATATATTATATGCCGGAAAATATTATACTGAACTAACATTAAAAAGAAAATTAACGCTACAACTTAAGATAGTTAGAAAAATAATAACTATAACTTGTAAAAAGCTTAGTAGCACGGGCAATTATCAGATCTTTACGTTCAAGTAACAGGTAACGGCCAAGATGAGGAAAGCGTCTGAACTAACTTTTTCTGCGCACATAAGTTAGGTTACTTCAGGTGGATGTCAACGGCTTCAGTCGTATATGTGTAGAAGACAAAGTTGTACGGCGAAATTGCGATTAATCAGGATACAGTAGCTGAATTTATATTTCTTGTTAACGTAGACTTTGTTCAGTATCTACGAAGTGGGCTAAACACACAAATACCAATTTACGCTGTTTGTTCCTTACTTAACCACTAGCTAGGATGATGTCCAGAAGTCCGATAATTAATATTTATAATTGTACACCCAGTGTAAAGGGCTCCGAAAGGATCACTTAAATTGGTAAGTACACAGAGAAGGTGAAATTAGATAGTCTATCCTTAATTCCTGAGAGTAAGATTGGAGTGGTTATGGAGAAACAATGAACTTCTGAGGTAGTGAATACTCTTTTAAATGCATTCTTTACGCGTTGTGTTAGTATTTTACTGATGTTATCGTCAAGGAAATACCAGTTTTTAAAACGAGGGTTTCTTTGGAGCTGTTAACACACAGCATGCATTGACTTTCAATTAATATCTTTATCAACCTTTATCTCTCTCTCTATGTTTTCCTCTTTTTAATTCGTCTAAGAATGCAATTTATGTAGGATAGTTAGCTGATTAGAATTCACTTCAGCCGTTGTTGAGATGTATGACTCCATTGGTTTAAGTCCTTGACTTCTATCCAGTGGATCCCGTGGTCCAATCCATCTTCATCTGCTTCAGCCTGAGCAGCTCTCAGTCATAACCTGGAAAGTGAGGTATATGTTTTGAAAACTGAGCCTGAGGACTCACTCAGTTGATACCACCAGGCTGCCACGAGGCGTTGTGTGATTAAGGCCTTATGACACCATCACCTAGATAGTTAATCAGGCGGCCGAACTAAGTAGAACAAGATTTGAATTCAGATATCCATTATTGGAAAGTCGGGTGCTTAAGCCAGTCAACGATATCTTCATTTATACATACATATATATATATATAACTGTTCTTTCTAAAATTTAGGTTGATGAAAATGGAAAAATTGTAGATGCAAAATTTAAAACATTTGGTTGTGGTTCGGCGATTGCATCTAGTTCATTGGCAACAGAATGGATAAAAGGCAAAACAATTGAAGAGGCTGAAAAAATCAAAAATAGTGACATAGCTAAAGAATTAAAGCTACCACCAGTCAAATTGCACTGTTCTAGTAAGTTTATCCTATTAGAGTTGTTTTTTATTTGTTGTAATTGTTTACTACATTGAGCAAGATTCATCTCATATATATATATATATATATATATATATATATTATAGTAATAATAATGGCTTTATTCCAAACAGTATTTGTGGTACAGGTATGGAATTTTCAGCGTTCATTACAATATTGCATCTAATTACCTCATCAATTTTATAAGGATTTAAAAATATAAAGCAACAAAAAGAAAAAGAGATAAATAAAAGAAATAAAAAAGAACAGCATTGCATTCACATATTTAAACAATGCACCACAGGATATGATATTAAAATTAGTCTGTAATAGAATATATGAGCAACAATATAATAGTAACAAAGAAAGGAGAACAAAAGCTAATGAGAACTATTTGTTAGAGTGCCGCAGTAAGTTGATCGTGTCATGCCTAACAGTTTTCTCATCACATAACAGTTGTGCCAGATAAGGTATTGTGGAGTTTTTATACTTGGTAGTCCTGGCATATAGCTTCCTATAGTTGCTTCTAGTTCTACCAGATGAAATGCAAGGAGAGAGCTGCGTATGGAGAGGGTGTTCGGGGTCTGACAATATAGTATTCGCTAGTTTCTTACATGACATTATATGTCTATGCACAATTGTGTTAACCAGTTGGTTTAACGAAGTCCCACTTCCCCTACTAACAGCTATTAAATTCCATCCCGGTAGCTGAATGATCAACAAGCTCATCTTGTAACTTGAACGTCACTATTTCCATCCCCTGCAGTTTGGTCATGAGAGCACATTTTGTAAGAGTCCCATAGAAGGAGAACGAGACCGCTGTTCAGCACTTCACCGTTTTCAGTACTTCTCTGACCGATGTTTCATTTCATAATCAACCTTGTATAAATTTGAACAAAGCAAGAAGAACACACTGAGCAGAATAAAATGACGTCATTGCATTTCATTGGTTCTTGTGAGCTGTATACAGTCATGAATAATTTATTATCAATATAAAAAAAATATTCAAATGCCTTACTTATTACTCATAAAGATGATGGATATGACAACAAGAGTCAACGAAATATAGTGACATCTCATTTCATCCTGTTCAAGTGTATGAAGGAAAATAATTTGTATGAGTTTTGTGTAACTTTGTCTGTCAGTTGATACCTCTTTATCATCAATCAACTTAACTGTTGTGTCTTTGTGTCGTTGTCTTTGAGGTTGGCTCAACGACTGTTACTAAACAACCATTTACATCTCCGTGGAATTTGCAATGAACCACATTTATTGTGGTTGTGTGTGTGTGTGTGCGTGTCTGTGTGGGCTAATGGTTTTTTTCTTTCACCTCCCCCAGTGGAACATACGGCTTCAAGCTTGTGGCTTGAAGTTTCTGTAGCAGTGGTAATTATTTTTGCAGGATGGGGTTGCTAGTCTCATGCCCAACCTTTCCTCTTCACCAGTACTATTTCTGGCTTAGCAAGGTAAAGGAGTGCGTCGGTGGCCGGTGATCGAACCCCGGACCATGTGCATGGTCGGCGAGCGTCCTAACCGCTATGCCACCGACGCTAATGATGCTATGTATTATTAATATTATTTTATTACTGTTCGTCCTATGAGTTTCGAGTAGAACATACCACTTCAGCGGCACTTCTCCATTTCATTCTGTCATCCGTAGTTTTTTCAGTTGCCTACACGATTGTCCGCAAACTTTCACTTTCTCCTGGCACAGTTGCCTCCATGTCACCCTCAGATCGAAATTCAACCTGTCGTTTCTCATTCAGGTTACAGTTGACAGCCTGCGCGGAGTGTAACTCCACTCGAAGGTCTTTACACCTTCTGCTTGTTTGTTGGGCAATAGGTTATTGGCTGGCCGGGTTCGCTGTTTTGACTGCTTGTTGCTCATCCTTTCTGGTCGGATATCCGATTTGCAGCATCGAGATAGTGAAGAAGTGCGTGTGTGTTGATGAAAGTCTGTGGGGGTAGCCTGTTGGAAATCCTTTTATTTACACACTGGCCATATGTCTGAACCGTATAGAAACACTAACTGGAAAATGAGACATTGTTCTTTACCCTAAGGAGGTTGTAGAGATCTGCTCACTGGTTTCAGAGTGATAAAGACTTGTCTAGCTATCATATCCTCATCCGTGCTGTCAACTTTATTTGAGATAGTGATGCCTGATCCAGATAAGTGAAAGAAACAGCTTCCTTTAGAATTGTCTGATATATATAGTTATCGGTGCTTATTGTTATTTATCATTGGGTATCTTTACCACCTTTGTCTTGTCTTCTCTGTGTTCACTTGAAAAATCCAGTCTTCGTCGTCTCATTTGCCTACTTGTTGATTTTCGCGTGTATATCTTCGAGTTTATTTATAAGACGTGAGGTATATATCATCCGCTAAATCATAATGTTATATGGTTGCCCAAATCTCGGTGGGTGGTGCAGCGATATGAACTTGTGACCCGATAAGTTGAATGTCAACCATCATCTACACCAGTCAGCAATTTTAGCTAAGGATATGATCAGATTGGAATGGTCGATTCGAAACCTGGCATCAGTCTATTTGGTTCTGCATTGTGTAGATGCGTTCACTCCTTGTAGGCATCCAGATCCAATAAGCCCTCATGTTTTCTGTTCACTTTTTCCTTCCCCTCTGCTTATTATATAGTCCCCTCTGTTTTCTCTTCTTTGTTTGCTACACGGAGTATGGTAATTTGAACTGGTGCTTTTCTGTACAAAGTTCTATGTCGAAAGTCAAACCAATCAACGACGGTCCGCATATCATATGACATGTAATAATCACTAGTTTTTCATATGTTTCGTCATATTAAGTTCACTTCGTTGTTTAGCACTTTACCCTCCACATGTGCGTGTCTGTGTGTGTGTTTGGTGTGCACATATATGTGTTACACGTTAAAGCAGTCATATGGTACGCATCAAAAAAGAAACCTTTTTTTACTTGTACTTTTAACAGTTTAGAGATAGCAGTTAAACCTTTGATGAACTGGTTAACACATAACGTGATGCTTATCATTAAACGTGATATGATTTCACATACTACTATAGCGCTTTACCGTTTGTTATTTTCTTATTAATCTTTGTAGTGCTTGCTGAAGATGCTATCAAAGCTGCAATTAAAGATTATCAGAAAAAGTCTGAGTAGAAGTGTGTCCATCTGTCTGTCTATCTGCCTCTGTCATGGAACGCTGTACACACTTTACTCCTGATTATTTGTCACATCATCATCATCATCAACACAATTATCAACATCACCGTCATCATCATCAGCATCAGCAAACTTCTTTAGATTGTAGACACACACACACACTCACTATCATTAACTTCCTTCATCCTTGCGCCTTATATTTACAGAAGTAATTTTGTTCTGTGCGTTGTTGATATGAAAAAAAATAGAAGAAATAAATTTTATTTACTTTATTTTGGTTTTCTTGCTAATTCGTTAACTATGACCCTTGTGTTGTAGGTTGTTTGCTATTGTTGTTGTTTTCGTTGTTATGCTTGTCATTTTGCTTCTCCTGTTTGTTTTATTCCCATAAAATTTTTTGTTATTTCTTTAAATCTCACTATCGTCTTAATTACTTTTGATTTCCCTCCCCCCAATGGGTGGCAAGTTCGAGCCCCTCCCCGACCGACTGCCATCATCACCTTGATACAAGATGTACACCGATTGGAACCAATGTCCCTTCAGGTCTTACCAAACCAGGAAGGTCATTTGATGGTTGGCAGTTAGATCAGAAGCAGCTGCTGCTACGTAATGTGTTGGGGTGGCGAATAGAGGTGTAACAACAGTACAGTGTTTACCTCGCACGACTAGCAAGCCAGCTACAGAGTCTCTACTCTTTGTGGGGAGGGGTGGGGGAGAGTAGACTGTCAAATGTTGACCTCGAAATTTGTACATCCAAAATTACTTTACGACCGTCTATAGCCGGCAATGAGGTCTTCTTAAAGACAAGCCCTAAAAACCACTTCAAACAGGCCGTTTGTGACCACCCCAAAGTAGTTATCCTCAGTGGATGGGGGGGGGGAGATGTTCTGAGGTCATGCAGCATTAATGCTCATTCTGTTGTAGGTGTTTCAGGAAAAGGTCAATTTTCACAATATTTTTACAGTCGGGAAGTGATAACCGTCCACACTTCTGTAAGTACACAAGGCTCATACTCATTTCTTGACCTAAAGGCGGCATTCAATTCTGTCGACCGAGAGGTTCTCTGGCGATGCTTGGCTGTGAAGGGAATGCCGAGAAAATACATTGCACTGATTAAGGCACTCTACTCGTACTCACGCAGCCAGGTAAGGGCCTATGGCGAGTTGTCATCTGAAGTGGTGACGACTAGCGGCGTCCGTCAAGGATGCCCATTATCCCCATTCCTATTCAACTTCATCATAGACGTACTAATGGACTTAACCCTAACACACTTCAGCCATTCTGGAATTGACTTGCTACCAGGGAATAATCTCGTTGACTTAGAATATGCGGACGATATAGTCCTTCTAGGCGAGGACGCTGACAAAATGCAGAGTCTACTGAACACCTTGAGCAACAATCTTCGTATGTTTGGCATGCGATTGGCCCCTGTAAAATGTAAGATGATGCTGCAGGATTGGACTTCACCGACCCCTAGATTAGAAATAGGAAGTGAAGTGGTAGAGCACGTTGACCGCTTCACTTACTTGGGAAGTACCATCAGCCCCAACGGGTTGATCTCAGACGAAATCTCAGCACGAATGCAGAGGGCTAGGTTCGCATATGCCAGTTTACGCCGTCTCTGGCGTAGACGCGATATCGGACTATCGAACAAAGGGCGTGTATACTGCTCAACAGTCCGCTCCGTCCTCCTTTATGTCTGTGAGTGAGACATGGCCATTGAGAGTTGAAGACATGAAAAGATTAGCTGTCTTTGATCACAGGTGTCTGCGATCTATCTCCCGTGTGAAGTGGTATAATAGGGTGAGCAATATTGAGGTCAGGCGTCGAGTGCTAGGTAAGGCGGGGAAATCAATAGACGAGGCTGTGAAATTACATCGACTGAGATGGTTAGGACATGTGTTACGTATGCCTTGTCATCACATTCCTCGACAATGGGCAATGTTAGCTGATATAGGGTCAGGTTGGAAAAGAGCTAGCGGCGGTCAAACGGAAACATGTAATACCAGTCAATGAAATCTACAACAGTTAGTCTAAGCCACCCGTAGGAAGGTGTAGACTTCCTCACTGGTTGGGGTCCTCGGGAAGGGAAAAACCAATGGTTGGAAACAATTGGTGACATGGCTCAAAATCGTTCTCATTGATGGCGCAGATGCATCCACTCCTTGTGACTTATGATTTCCAATTAAACTATATTGTTCTTCGTTACTACTATACCTTTGTCTCACACCTCTGTTTACTGTCTCTAATATGCATTTCTCCTACTTTCTTCTCTTGCTTTGTGTGCTACAAGGAGGGAGTGTGGCGACTTGAACTGCCGCACATACGTGCAAAGTTCTATGTCGAAAACCGACCGACCGACTGACTCTTCCGTCCTTAAATACACACACTGCGTGTCCCCCTTAACCTCTTAGTACATGATAGATCTCTTTGGAGTAACTGAGTTCGAACCTTCGAACATTTGGCGTACCAAATAAGTGGTCGTTGAAGCTCAGTATTGATAATAACAACTACATATCAAGTTAGAAAGCCACAGAGATAGATGGAAGTGTAATGGATTCGAGTAGAATTGAATCGTTGTCGCCTTTACTTTCACACATTGAGTCTTTATCACAGTAATAATTCGATTTTTAGAGCTTATATAAGACAGTGAGTTAGGTTTTCATTTTTTCTTTTTTTGGTAATTATCTATTGTTGATTATTAGTAGTATGGGATACTCTAATATGAAAAAGAGAAGACATTCAGCGAAGAGACTCTTTTCGGTGAATTCATTCACATAGCTGTACAATCGCATTTATATATATATATATTTGTGTGTGTGTGTGTGTACATGAGGTTTGTCAAGTTTAGATAATTGATTAGTTAATACAAGAATGATGTAGTATAGAGACAAAGTTAATCAGACAGCAACTAAAGTAAGACTGAGTTAGTAAGCTAGATGACGTAATATAATTGACTAAAATGTTACAACTTAGGTCAGGATGGCAACAGAGGTAATTACAGGTAGAGATTAAGTAGAAGTGAAACTGAGTGAATAAGTTGGATGACGTAACATGAATGACTAGAAACTGAGCGTTGTTCAAGTCAGTAACAGTGGTAGTGAGGTGTAGAAATTGAGTCGGGTGGGGGTAGAGAACAAGAAAGTTGAAAATCTAAAATATTACAATTGAGAAGACAAAATAATACTAATGAAGAGACAGAAAAGAAAGATTAGGTAGAATTTACTTATCGGGTAATAAGATAGATTACGTCCATTGCAAGTGTAGTGATTGAACGAACTTCTTCTGTATGCAGAGTTCAGGACTTAGCATACAGAAGAAGTTCGTTCAATCACTACACTTGCAATGGACGTAATCTATCTTATTAGCCGACAAGTAAATTCTACCTAATCTTTTTTTTCTGTCTCTTCATTAGTATTATTTTGTACAATTAAAAGCGTTCTCTGAGCTGGTTGGTTTAATCGCGAAGCTTTCGTCGTCCTTCCGGACAACATCTTCAGCGCGATTAAACCAACCAGCTCAGAGAACGCTTTTAATTGTAAATCATCCACCTGAGCTACAAATCTTCTCTAGTATTATTTTGTCTCCTCAATTGTAATATTTTACATTTTCAACTTTCTTGTTCTCTACCTCGACCCGATTTAATTTCTACACCCCACTATCACTGTTACTCACTTGACCAACGCTAAATTTCTAGTCATTTATGTTACGTCATCCAACTTATTTACTCAATTTCACTTCTACTTAATCTCTACCTGTAATTACCTCTGTTGCCATCCTGACCTAAGTTGTAACATTTTAGTCAATTATATTACGTCATCTAGCTTACTAACTCAGTCTTACTTTAGTTGCTGTCTGATTAACTTTGTCTCTATACTACATCATTCTTGTATTAACTAATCAATTATCTAAACTTGACAAACCTCATGTACACACACACACACACACAAATAATTATATATAGATGCGATTGTACAGCTATGTGAATGAATTCACCGAAAAGAGTCTCTTCGCTGAATGTCTCCTCTTTTTCATATGACTCAATGGGGATTTTCAATCTATACTCTAATATGACTATTTAAATAGGCAGTTACTTACATCTTCTAAAAGCCAAAAGTCTACTGATACCTGTAGTGCTTTCCTTTCGTGTCGTGCATTTATTGATGTACTAGCAGTGGTTGTGACATCCTCTAGATATCTAATTAAAGTATGTGAACACTGTAATATTGATAATGTGACTGTTCTAGGTTGTGTGAGTGTGTGTGTGTGTGAAGTGGTTAAGTGCCAACGAAACAAGTGGCGTCATATCATCATGCTTATCAATATGCCTTTCATGCTTTGTTCAAGAACGAACATCAGTCAGGGAACCACTTGAAAAACAGGAAGTACCACCGCATAGCTCTTCCATCCATAGTTTCGAGACATTCGTAGCCTGAAGGTCCTGCATCCGATCCCCAGTGGTGGGGCTCTGAGTGCGTACTACTGAAGAGTCCCAAAGAGGGAGGATAAAACAGCTCTGCAGTACTCCGCAGTTTTCAAGGGTTCTCTAACTACTGTGTCAGTTGGTGATGTATTTTGAAATCGAAAGTCTTTTCTTACAGAAAGTGTGACATTTAATCCTAATTGTGTTGCCAAAACTCCCACTAGTAGTAATAACGTTATAGTGCGTAGTGTAGTAGCTATTTTATTCTGAAGAAGTTAGATCCAATCGCACATGCGTTGTCACTGTCTAACTGCCTGTTCGCTAGACAGAAGTGCTCATTAATTATCGTCATTTATTATCGATAGTGTAACTTTCTGAAATAGCCTTCAGTGAAGGTATAAAATGAAAAAACTGCGTCATGAACTAGTAAATCAACGAGTTACTGCTACTACTCTGACGTTGGTAAACTGTCTGTTTTACAACGACTAACTACTAGCCAGGTTGTTATCAGTTCGCTGAGATCATCACTGCAGGTAGTGCTCAGCTGCCATGCAGGTGAATTGATGTATTTGATGCTCAACTATCCGTTTAGCATTATACTAGCTGCCAGATTAGGTAGGTCCTAGGTTTGTGTGATTGATTTCAAGTCAGATATCATTTACTGATATCAGTTAGAGAGAGTACCGTTGAAAATTAGCAGGGTTCACTGAAAAGCAGTTTCACTTTAGTTTAAAACTCTTAATTGACACTCGACCATGACTGCAGTATTAGGGACAGATCCCAGGACCTTAAGGTTACGAGACGAGCTTGCCGACCATTCCCACTACTGAAACGGAATCCAGTAGCGCCTGCCTATTCGCGATCCACATAGATCCTCTGCTAACCAATATAATCGACTAGTATTTGTTCTTAAACCCGACGATTTAGTGAAACCCACTGAGTTAAACAGTCATCTAGTGTACTCTATGGTTGTCATCAATTCTCTAACTGGTGAATCGTTATATGATTGATCCAGTTTGAAACTAATCATTTTTATCGTGATCTTTTATTTTCCCCTTCCAGTATTAACTACTTATAAGTAGTCAACTTTTAAAACACTTCAAAAGTACATCTTAGGATACATTTACTTTTTTGTATGTGAGGGGCAGTATGAGTTAGTCAATGAATCCCCTTATTGGTGATTTCTAGGGTGGTGAAGGCTACTAGACAAGAACATTTTGTTTGTTTATTACTCCTCCTGGTAATCTGAACAATTGTTATTATGATTGTTGAGTGTGAGAATACAGGATTACCTTGATATCATGCTAACTATAATCAAAAACAAAGGGATTTCAACATTTTTTTCTCAGGAAGAGGGTGTGTATGAGAAAGAGATAGTTATCCAGGAAATATGGTGAGAAGATGAAAACATGTGTTTGGGATTTAATGAATAAATATATAAATAGATCGTGTGATATGAAACGTGATCGTAAATAGCTTAGAACGACAAAGTTTCCCCCCTTATTTATTAATAGTATTACAAGGGTACAAGTCGTATTTATAGAAACTAAAGATAGATTATAATATTATTTCCTTTGGGAGGCATTGGTCATTTCAGGCTTTTTCTCTGTGTGCGAATGTTAGATGTTTGGAGGCAATCGGCAGGAAGCCTTGGACCTAGGTTTCGTGCTAGTTGACACTCGTCAGCAAGGCAGGCGTGTCTGAAACTTTGAAGGAACTCATGTCCCTTCTGAAATTCGAACCCATGTCATCCAGTGCTACAATCAGAGCCCAGTGAGCTATCCGGGCTCTCAGTGGATAGGGAAAAAAATTACAAATCTTTTTTTAGTCATCATTGGGTACATTTTCTAGGAGTTTTGCTTATAATATCTTGCTTGCCAAGGTGATAAAAGACATGTGAGACAGACTCTGCTTTCAGAGCCTTCTGAGTGTATATATGCGTATATCTGGTCCCACGATTGCTTATAAACTTTCATCTCCTCCACTTCACATGATCTCTTCCTTATCACTCTTGGATCCCCAACTCGCCGTTTCCTGTTGTGATTGCAATTTATGTTTAATTTCATCACAGATGTCCTAGTGGACTTAACCCTAACTGACTGAATTCAGCGACTCAGAGATTGACTTGTTATCATCAGGGAATAATAGTCTCGTTGACTTAGAATGTGCAGACGATATCGTCTCTTTTTTAAGTGAAGACGCTGAGAAAATGCACAGTCTTCTGAACACCTTGAGGAGCAGCAATTTTCGAATGTTTGACATGCGATTCGCTCGTGCTGTCAAATGTAAGGTGATGCTACAGGACTGGAATACATCGAATCCTAGCTTAAAAAATTGGGAGTGAAATGGTAGTTGACTGAGCATGTTGACCACTTCACTTATTTGGGAAGTTGCATCAGCCAACCCCAAAGCGTTGATCGCTGACGAAATCTCAACATCGATACAGAAGGCTCGTTTAGCATATGCTAACTTACGCCATCTCTGGCGTAGACATGATTTTCAGTTGGCTGTCGATCAAAGGGCGTGTTTACTGTTCAACAGTTCACTCTATCCTCCTTTAGGAGAATAGAGAAACCTGGCTAGCTGTCTTTGATCATAGGTGCCTGCGTTCTGTCTCTCGTGTGAAGTGGTAGAATTTGGTGAGCAATATTGAGGTTAGGCTTCGGTTGAGTTTTAGGTAGGTGGGAGGGGGAATCAATCAACGAGGTTGTGAAGTAGTTACATCGATTGAGATGGCTCGGACATAAAGCGTGATGCATGCTTAGCTGTTGCCTTCCTCGACGGGCTGTTAGCTAGTAAACTAGGCGAGGTTTAGGAGTGCGTTAGCGGCTGGGAATCGAACCGGGACATCGGAATTTCCCTGTAGGTATAGATAAACACATAACTAATTAATCCTCTTGTTTCTTATCCCAACTTCATCAATTGTGGTGGGCGATAATACAGAAGCATTCTTTCAAAAATG
Source organism: Trichobilharzia szidati (assembly GCA_944472155.2). Classification (NCBI taxonomy): domain Eukaryota; kingdom Metazoa; phylum Platyhelminthes; class Trematoda; order Strigeidida; family Schistosomatidae; genus Trichobilharzia; species Trichobilharzia szidati. Next base: position 173,295,321 of record OX235279.1, read on the forward strand.
GACGTTCAGTCACATAATGGTTTCGGTCAACTATCAAACTGACATCCCACAGTGTAATACCTTTTCCCTACTTCTCGAATACTTTCTCTCCTTTTTCCATGATTAAATGACGAAATTCTATGAACTGTACCTCACAATCTATTTTTACAAGTCCAACCGGAGTTATGGGGATACATAATATGCGGAAGGAGAGAACCGATAGAATGTTGTATTGCAGTAGTAAAGAACATAGCTTCTAAGTAACTGTTAAGTTTTCAGGTATTGGTTTTGTAGGGATTTTTGTTTGATTGCATGGACTGCTATGTCGTGAATTGGCAGAAGTTACAATTCAAGGACCATTGGATTGGGTCCCAGTGGTTCAAAGGTCTACGAGGTAGCTCGCCTTGTAACTAGAAGGTCCTGGGTTCGAACCCCAGTGGGTGCGTACTGATGAAGAGACCCAAACTAGGACGAAACAGCTGTCCAGTACTCCCAGGTTTTCCAATGGTTCTCTAACCAATGTCAGCTCATGATGAAATCCTCCATGTAATTGTTAAGTCATAAAAAATCTCCTCAATGTACGTAATCGGAATAGAAGTCCAGTGTCAGTTTTATTGCAAAGCATGTCTGGTCAATGTTAATGACTGCTTGTCAATTATTTCCCAATAACTTTGATTCTTGCTTGATAAGATTGATGGAAGCATTTTTTGCGAGTAATTTGCATGCATCGCAAATTTTTATGCGCTTATAGAAAACAATAGACTTCAAGCTTTGCCTGCATAAGACTACCTGATGACTTACTGGAAATACGACAGTTGGTTTATTATATGGTCGTCTGTTAGCCTACAGGAATTCTGTTGATTTCGAGTTGGATAAGGAACTCGTTATACCAATTAGATAACCATTAAAACTGAGTGGGTGAGTACCTTGGACAACTGACTATAGGATGAAGTGCTCTAGTGAGAAGTGGTGATTGGTGGTGGGTTGAGGATAGATATTTCACCGATGACAATATGGAAGCTATGATGCTGTATACTGTGGCGCATTGATGATATCTAGTCTCCTATAGCCTGAAGGAGTCTGGGCTTCAACCCTCATCGCTCAGGTCATTGGTGCATACTGCCGAAAAGTCTCAAGCTAGGTGGTAGTGTAACAACAGAAGACAAGGGCCAGACAACAGAAAATTTATTACGGAAAATCAACACGTATTTATAGATTTTGATATACATTATTGTAGGTTAATGTTAGTAGAAAATACAGTCTGTTGATTGGTTGTTTCTCACACAAAGTTAACCTTGCATCTCTTGTGCCTGTGTCAGTTCTGTATCCGCCTGTCCATCTTGACCTTGACCTCAATTACTGTCAACCACTTGGCTAGTAGAGAGCTCTCACCACAGTAGAACCAGCTCTGTCCAGTAGTCTTCCTTGGTTTTCAATGATTCTGTAACTGATGTGTCATTTGGCTATCTAACTAGACGACCTATGCAAATATTGTTGTGTGTGTGTTGTGTCTTTCAAATAGTTAACGAAGGAAAAATAGAGAGGCATTTCATATCTTATTATCATTTCAAGGTGAACATCTGTTTTGTCTGAGTTCTCCGCTTCAATTTTTTTTTAGCAGTAGTAAATGGAATGTGTGAATATCTCTCTTTCTATGCCTATGTACCTGACACACACACACACACATACAACCACATGCAAGCACAAACACACGTGTTTAATCATACATTATCTACTTATTCTCTTGTTGCTGCTATTTATACTATTGCATATTTTAAATATCTTATTTTATATTTGGACAAGTGTATTTTTGGCTGCTGCCACATGCTTCTTCATCATTGAATACGACGTAGACTACTAAATTATGTACATGTGCATATTTGCACACATCAACCGCCTTGTAAAAGGGACGATTATTACCACCATCGTCATTGTAATGCTTTCTGTTATTTCCAATTCATGTGTGTATGCACAGTAGGGGGGGGGGAGAATATTTAAAATTAAAACAACAATAATAATAAGATTCACATTGTGACATTTTTTAGGCATTTGAACTATTTTCATTGTAGATTTCATCGCGAGCCAACAACAGCAGTTAGAGACAGGGTCACTGAACACTAAGGAGAGCACTATTGGACAGCTGTTTCGTCCTAGTCTAGTTGGTGATTACTCTTCGTCACTGCGTAGCCATAGCCTCCAAAGCCTCTGGATGGTCGGGGGTGGGTGCCTTGCGCTGCGGGTTGGCCACCTCTCCGCACACCTCTTGAAATGCTCCCATATGACCGGGCGTCTTACATTGCCTCTCCTGAGGAAGTCCTACTCACTGCCTTCACGTGGCGGAGGTGTTTTTCACCAAAGTGAGAGGGCGAAAGCGGATGCCCGGCGCTCTTCACCGGGTCGACTGTCCATTGGATGACAGTCTAGGGGAGATGGCTGAACCCTGATTCCAAACCTCCAACGACTGGCGTATGAAGCTCACTGGAGCTCACCGTCAGAAGTATGGACAAAGGGCTTGTTGGATGTCCTGGATGTCTGGCTCCATTCAAAAAGGCGTATGAACCGAACTCCGGTCACCGGCTGCGAATGGATAGTGGACTCCTTACTGCACTCCTACTGCCTTGTAGGTCACACTCGGTTGTGTAAAGGCTAGAGCTGCACTCTCAAACAAAAGGCCGAGCGATTCTGGGGACATCACTCGTACCAAATTCCCATGAAACTCCATGAACTCTCTTCATCAGATCGCCGCGCCTGGGCAGCGATGATTCGAGATGTTCATGAAGCCGGCTCATCCTCCCGTAGGAGATAGCCGAAGTAAAGTAAAGTAAGTAAGTGCGTAGCCACGACCCCATCAGATATTGAACCTGGGAGCACCAGGCTATGTATGGGGTTGCACTGATTAACCAATGAACCATTGGAACCAACGGAATCCAATGGCGCGCATCAGTTCTAGCTTCTGTCACTGACTAGCAGGACGAAACATCTGTCGACTGCCATATCACATAACTTCCAAACTTTGGCTATGTAACTCCACTACTTCTTATCCTTTGATGATACTTCCTACATCTTTGGTAGTGATGTTGCGTCATTTCTATTGCATTTATTTTGGTGTGCGGATTTGATAATGAAACAAAGATTCTGTAATCAGCTCCTCCTTGCACCTAACTATATTACTTTTTGCAACTATAACGTCGTCTGCTTCTATTGTGTAATTGTGTTGCTGCATGCATTGCAGTTACTGAGGTTTTCAAAAAAAAACTTGATCAGCTTTTTGGAGGCAGTCGTTCGACATTTAGGTAAATTCCTGTGCTCCCATAATCGAAGCAGTCTCGCTTTAGCGGAGTGACTTCGGAGTTTCTTTTATTATTTTCACATTCCTTGCGTTCCGTGTGGAATATTGGGCTTCAAGCTTTGAAGGTACATTAACCGTAGTGTTGTTTCTACGGTGTGGGGTTGTTAGCGTCAAGCACAATCTTCCTCATTTTCCGGGTTGATTCACGGCCAGTGAATAAGGAGAAATTGAAGAGTGCATCAGTGGCTGGCAACCAACCATATGCATGTTTGACTAGCAATCTACCATTGAACAACCAACGTAAGATATTTTTTTTAGATTAAGTTATTTTGTCTAACTGAGTCAGTAGGTTAGTTGTAGCCTCCATATTGTTCCCCTGACTGGGCTGTTTATAGATTTCAATACCACTGCTAATTCCTACCTCCTTCATTAAGAATCCTACGTAGAGAGGGCCTCAGATGTGCCTTCCTTATATGGCAAAACTGTAGATGTCTTGTAATCTTTCTTATTTATGTTTTGATCATTAGTTTTTCCTTTTCTTGTGAACTATTGTGATGCTCCTAATGAATTTCATAGCACAGTTACTTAGCACCAAAGCTTCTTCTCTCTAGCTTTTTTCATTATTTAGGTTTTTTTGACGCACTGTCTAAAATTTTCTCTCGGTTGGTCAGGCACTTAATGTCCTCCGATAAATACAGTTTATACGGTATCATTCACTGTGTGTGTATTCACATCAAACAATGTATATATTTTTAAAAATAATGGAATTCTACTCTACCCTGGTGCCCAAATTCTGTTCTTCTGTGTTATCCTTGAGGTATAATTTTATCGTGGGCGTATTGTGACTGTTGTTTTGATAAGTCTGTTTGATGATTTCCACATTCCCTGGGGAATGTGGACCGATTGAGTATGGTTACCTGGATGATGAAGGGTTGCTCTTGACGCAGCAGACAACTCAGACCGCAACGACAATATGAAGATGAATACGCTGACAAAATGCCGAATTCAGTCTAGTGGATACTTTTGATGCCGTGAAATGCATGAGCAGCCAGAAATAAAGGGATGTCAATTTTATTTTTCCTCAGAAAGAAACTACGGGCCGCGCGAGAGAGAGAGACGAAGAGAGACAGAATCACCTAGATAACATGATGATATGAATAGATGCCTTAGGGATTAATAATCCATATATAAACATATATTGTGTGACATGAAATAAATATGTCTGCGATGTGAAATGTGATCATAAAAAGCGTAGAATTGTTATTGTTAATATTCACTGAGAGGGTAGGGGGAATGCGGATGAAGAAGAGTTATAGTAAAAAAAAATTGAAGACAGATTATAATAACATATTAAGTTAGCCTTGATATCTATTATACATGTGTGTTCATATAACTTGAGCTAATTTATAAAAACGATGATCATTGAAAAGATTTTTTTTGAAGTCCTGAGTAGCTATCGCTTTTCTCACTTTAACACACTTGTCATTCAAAGTGAGATACGATATTGTCAGAGTGGAAAATTGGGCTTCATCAGCAACACAACAGTGTTTCACTCCACTGTGTGATATCTATTGCTTTGGCTTGCTCTACGGTTGTGCACACAAGCTTTCATTTTGCTGTTCTCATGATATCTATCTATCTATCTCAGGTCACCGTCGGGTTTTATTCGAGGGCCTACCTGGAGTATGATGTCACTACTCAGTGGTCCCCTCAGTGCATATCCAGTCCATCTGCACTTTCTTCTTTTACATATTTCTTAGGAGATGTGTTCTTGGTTGGTTCACTGCAACAGCCCAGTGCTGCTCATCTTTTTCAGGCATTTTCCTTTCTGACTGTCTGATCTTCAATAACCAGTTAGGTAACAAAGGCAGCTGTTGATGAAAGTTTAGTAGGATGTTGGAAATGCTCGATACTCATATATCTACACATATGTTTTGAATGCCAAACACACGACTTATTTATACCCACTTATAGTTTCAAAATAAAGTCTAGCTACTATACTTATCGTTTAGCAGGCAGCATCCGTCGTAGTGAATTCGTTTTCTGGATACATTTTTCACAGTGACTATTCACCACTTGACAATTTTTTAATAACCTTTCGATCTGGTGAGATGTCCAGTTAACCGTGAAATGGGAGCATATGTGTATTGCTCTTATCTCTCTCGTGTTCCGAATGGGACTTACTCGGTTCACCGCCATCACTTTTAATCGGCTTTTCACGGCTGCCTACAACCAACCTTTCATTTTCCTTTTTATGTGATCACCATGTCACCCTCGACTCGAAATGACCCTCAATTACTCGTGTGTTAGATAGGCGTAAATGTGTACAAGGTTGACTGCGACTGGGCTGGAGGCAGTGTCTTAGGATGTAATCAGGAAACCATGTTTGCAGACTGTTTATGGTGTCTCAAAGTTGTTCACAACAGTACAGAGGTGGGTCTTTTCTTTGTTATCTGAATGGTTTACATTCTCCAAACGAAAAATCTTTGTGAGATTTTCCTTTCTTTCTGTCATTGTCTTATTCATCGTTTGTTGTGTAAGAAATGCGTCTCATTGATTTAAGCGGTTGATTCACAGCCAATGAGCACTGGGGTTCGAATCTCATTCCACCTTCTTCAGTCTAAACAACTGGGTAATATCATCTACTATCTCAGGCATAAAGTGTGACTCAAAGTCTAGCGCCGAGTTCTAAATGTCTATGCCTTTTTCTAGCCTAACCCTTTGTAGCATAACTTTAGGCATACTTTCTTGTGCGTCGGTGGCACAGTGGTTAGGACTCTCGCCGACCATGCACATGGTCTGGGGTTCGATCCCCTGCCGGCGCACACCCGATATCTATGGTCGGCCTGCAAAATTTGGGCTACCGATATCGATGCTGAAAATTCCAAACCTGTGCCTAAAAATACGGTGTGGTATCAAGCTGTAATCAAAAATAAAAAAAATAAAAAATATGCCAAAAGTAAGCTTACTCGTATGCTTCAATTATTTCTATGAGGCTAGCGAGCCTCCCCCCACCCCCAGTAAAAATGAAAACAACAGCAACCTCATCCGCTACTGAGACTTCAAAACTTTAAAGTTGAAGTCCTGTGTTAGGAACGGAACGCAAAGGAACAGAAAAAGGATGGAAAAAGAGCCCATTCTCTTTTACTTCACTGACGGCCTAAAAAGAGACATGATTTATTGTAAAAATAAAGTTAAAATGTATAAAATACGTGAAAAATTAAATTCAACTCTCAGAGGAAGTTTAATAGATCTTAGCAATATGATAATAAAAGGCGAGGTGTGAATACAAGATCAGTAAATAATAATTTGCTCTATTCCAAAACAGTACTAATGATAGAGTATGGAATTTTAAGCATTTTGTACAATTTCGCATCTAATTTACTCACCACCACCGCCAACAAAAACAACAGAAAAAAAATATTTAGGGATACGTATGACCAGAATTAATCACATCAACTTTTTGGCATTGCCATAAACAGTAAGGTCTAAATGTACAAATGTAAAATAATAATGATAACATCGGTATTAATAGGACAAAATTGTAAGATAATGGTGATACCGAGTGTCACCATATAATAATAATAATTTACTTTATTCCAAAAATAGTACTTATAATACAGAATGGAATTCTCAGTATTTGTCACAATATTGCATCTGATTTACTCAAAATATATATAAAATTAAAAATTAAAACAACAATTAATCGGAGGAATTTGTCCACATTTACGACACAATATATAGGAGAATAACTGAGCCACTTTTCGATAGAGAAAGAAAGACCAGATTTGCAGTATAAAATGATATCATCATTCTATTTCACAGGTTCTCATCAGCTGCTGCAAACTACCTGAAATTACAATGGTTATAAAAAAATAATAACATTTCATACTTCAATGTTTGAAAGGTAATAAAGAAAACATTATAAGATGAACGCATCCGGAATATAAGTATTACAATTTTTAGTTTGAGTTACCATCAATTTATATGCTATCAAACTATGAAAAAAGGGGGGGGGGGGTGAGAGAAGACAGAAAACAGAAAAATCTAATAATATAGAGCAGAAGCTGTTGTAGTGAAGGTATTGTCCAGTCCAGGTTTATTTTCTGTAGATGGACTTTTCAACCGTTCCATCGTTTCTTTTTTTTTACATTTAGGTCCATGAAATTGAACTCGTTGTTGTGTTCATATTCCATGGTGAATTTAATGTTTCGGTGGTTCTCATTAAGGTGGTCAAATAATACGGATGCCTGATTCATATCGTTACAAACAACAAACGTATCATCGACATATCGACAATAGTATGTTGTTTCATTGATAGCGTCACTCAGTCGCGTCTGTTCGAGATAACCCATGAAGATGTCGGCTAGAATAGGTCCCAGAGGTGAAGCCATGGCGACCCCATCATGAGCCATTTTTTATGCCAGTTACACAGTAAGTCGTAAGTACCACGTTTAACACTATCGTTATGACATAGAACACTGGCGGGCGGAATAGGGGAATAGTTGAGTTTTCATACTTGGTTATGCTAGCGAGCATATAATCTTTTACACTGACTTCTAGTCCTATCTGATGGAAGAGATTTTAAGTGGGGAGATTTGTGACAGAAGATTCTAGTAGAGTGGAAGGCTAAAAGTAAAGTGAAAAGCAATTATTATTGTTCCCTTGGGTTCCTAGTGGAACATAGGGCTTCAACTGCACGTCTCCACTTGCTTCTGTCTTCTGCTGTACTTTTCACTTGCATCCATGTTAGTCCATACTGTTTCAACTCTTCTTCACACGATCTCCTCCATGTCACCCTTGCACGACGTCCCACTCACCGCTTCCCTTTCGGGTTCCACTCGAGTGATGGCCTGACGCACGATACCACCCAGCGGCCTCCTCAGCGAGTGTCCAATCCATCTTCACTTTCTCCAGCCTTGGAAAGCAATTAGTGTCCCTCTAATAAATTTGGACTGCTTTATGTTAAAAGACAGACTTTATCTAAAATTTGTTGTGTGATGAATGAATCCAATGTGAAGGGAAAAATGACACACCAATTAAAATAATCAAATATAAAAGGCGTTTGAAAATAGGTGGGACAATAGTAATAATAATTAACTACTGCTTTTGGCAATATAATCCGATAGGTGTTATCAAGGTATGCTATAGGTAGGAATAAAACATAACTATCGCTAACTGTTTTTTTTTATAGATAATCTTGAAAGCTGTTTTGTTATCAATCCTTGCGATTCATATGAATTATGTATTTCACTGTGGACAAGGTTGGTTGGTAGTCGGCTTCCTGCTCTTATCAATCCTTATCAGTTCATCTGTTTCTCAAGCCATGCTGGCATATGTTTTTCCACCGTCGAGTGCGAGGCATGACTATACCCCCACCTTATGTATGATGTGACCACACACATGCATAAATTCGTACACATTGTACAAATGTGATCATATCACATGATAGAGCATGTTTTTTAGCTATTTCGATAATTATAGGGACTTTTACGAATGACCGAGTTTAGTCTCTGTCTTAAACTGCTACTACTACTATTTATTTCTCCATTGTAAGGCTATTTGATGTAGGCGTTACTCTTACAGACGGAATCGATTGTAAGTTTTAAAAATTAGCTGACTTCTACACCGGTTTAAAGGCTTCAAAGGATAATCTATTTTCGACAAGTGAATTCGTCAGTATTTTATTGCCAGCATCTATATCACCACCTACACGAATATGTTAAATCCGCCTAAATAAATACTTAACCAAGTGTTGTGCTTGTAGAAAGATAGTGTAATTATTATCACACTTGACTTCGTGCAGTAAATTTGCTAAAGGGATTTTGTCTGACTTGGAGCATCCACTTCACCCTCAGCTTTCACCTTGCATCTCCTCAGGTAGAACAAGAAGTGACTTCAGAAAACTGTATGCTCGCACATCTAAGTATAAAAATTCTATGATACCATACTTGGCACGTATTTTATGTGATGAAAATAGTGTCAGGCAAGAATTGACTAACCTTTTTTCATCTAGTAAATAAACAATCTCCTCCATCCATCGTTATATACCTTCAAGTTTTACTTTTATTATTTCTATTATGTTTATGGTCCTGTTGCTTCTTTGTTTTACTCTCATAATTGCAAACACCAACTTATGTCTATGACTGCTGTAATCTTTGTTTTTTCCCTCACCATATCATGTAAAGAGAACATTATATTCAATATTTTTAATCATGCTAGGATTTGTATGCCGCATCGACAATACTGTGTGAAACAAGCCCACGGCAATTTCCACTTGTATTATTATCATTACCTTAGCTGCTATCATTATTATTATTATTTCCATTTTATATGCTGCATGTTTTTTGACATTACCCCTATTGTAAATGTGGAAAATTTTCTGTGTGATTAATTTTATTTATAATTTGAGGAAATTAGATGCAAAATTATGATTAATGCTGAAAATTCCATTCTGTATCACAAGTACTGTTTTTGGAATGAAGTAAATTATTATTATTATTATTATCATTATTAATATTAACCAGATTTCTCGTTTTTGCTTCTGTTTTTTATAGTTGCATAACAATCTATAGCTAATATTGACTTTTTTTTACACTCATTGAGCTGAACTCATTATTAGACTTCCAATTCACTTAATTGTTTATTTACGTGTGATCATCTTTGCTTCTGTTTGCCGCATCTTTTGACCCCAATCTTCTTTTCTTTTTTACTCTACCTACCCCACTTCATCTTGGGTAATTGGGTTGTGCTAGTATCACCGCAACCCCCACATACACTATTCGAAGCTCAACATAGCCAGGTATGCAAATTTTCAGTTTTCCATGCTTGAGTTTTCACCAGTGGGCTGCACCAAGTCGTCGGATGTGAGGAAAACAACTTGCCTATAACACTGGTTGATGGTGGCGCTATTCATATGGTGAGTCAGCTAAAATTGCAATTTATGGACAATTCATTATATTCCGTCCCAGTGACTGGATGGACAACGGGCTAATCTGGTGGTGGCCTGAAGATCCTGAGTTAGACCTCCGGGGGTGGAGTGATAAGTAGGTACTACTACTGGAGTCCTAAAAAGAAGTAGCGTGAATCAGCTATCCAATAATACTCCGTGGTTTTCTATACTTCTCTAACTTTGGTGTCAATTCGTGATCTGTCTTGAAACATCGATCAAATCCCTGCAAAGTAACACTTGAAAATATTTATTATCGATTATTTCCTCGGGTCCCGAGTGGAACATTCGGTTTCATCCAAGGTAGATTGTCGCTTCATCATGTTCTCTGTACAGCCTTTTTTAGCTATCTAGCTCCACAACTGCTTTCCTTTATCATACGGTTTCATCCATGTCCCCCCCCCTTGGACGGCCAATGGGTCTATCCTCACTGGGGTGCCCCTTGAGCTATGACCTGGCGCCTAGTGTCATTCAACGATCACCTCAGTTTGTGCCCGATCCATCGCCATGTCCTTTGGCATAGTTGTTGGATATGCGATAGTTTTTTTGGTTAGTTCGTTTTCTGGTTGGCTACCTGGTTGGTCTTCAGTATCGAGACAGCGAAGGCAGTTGTTGTGGAAAGTCTGCCGTTTTCGCCATGTCTCTTATCCATACAGAAGCACAGACATGACATAAGTGTTAAAAATCCGAGTCCGGTTCCTCACACTGGTTTCATATGAATGAAGGTCTGTCTTGCTATGCCGATCCTGGCTTTGCATGGTTATCCGTGACGCCAACTGTAGTTTAGTTTAAACGATGGTGTCTAGGATACCGAAAGAAGTGACTTCTTTTTTCCTATATTCAGTTAGTAAACTAGACAAGGTTCTTAAAACTATTATTAGTCGATAAACCTTTTTGTCCTTTGACTCATAAGTCGTTGTTAATGTTAAATTATGAAATAATTTTATGATATCAATATGCGTTTCATGTATGCTCAGCCTGTGTGTGTGGGCTAATAGATGGTGAGAATGTGAATTCGAAATTTGTTAGATATGTTTGTGTGCGTGTGTGTGTGTCATTATTTAATTGCTACTCTAAGATGGCTGTTATTCGGTTCATGTGTGATGTCTTTTATGTGATGAATATGTGCTGAAAAGTGCATGTGCATAGGGTGTGCTTAAAAAATGGCCATTTCCCTTATTCAAATTTCAATATTTATGTGAATATTCGGTTGCATTTTGATTGGTCCCCCATCGTGTGTGGTCTGATTGGTCAACTTCAAGGACACTTTTAGTATAATTCAAGGTTAGGAGGGCCATACGTGAATAAGATGCTTGCTTCTGCAGCCGGAAATAAATACGATGATACCACACACACACACACACACACGTAACTTGCACTAGTTCTTGTGGTGTGAATACTGCCGACATAACACTAAATCCACAGTGATGACAACTACACAAAGACATGAAGTTCACAATTTGTAATTTACGTGGTTGCAAGAGAAATTTCACCACAATTTGATTGGAAAATATTATTACACCGTAATCGCAATTTCCTTTGCAGACTAAAGTTGTTATTCAGAGCACAATATGTGGGTGGCTGCGTCGCTGATGAGCGTGACCCCAAACAAGCAGAATGTCTTTGCATGGTTAGCTGAGCTTCACCATCTGCCTAGCAAGCAAGCAAGCACTACTGACTGTGTTGATGTGCCCGTATACAACTACTTATTTCAGTCGACCAGTAGTCTGTAGGGAAAACATAATAAAATGTTTGTTTGTTTGTAAAAGGAAGAGAAGAGAACTGATTCGTGTGCAACTTCTTCAAATTTTCTTTATCTGCCTCGAATTATTCTCAAATTTTCGTTACATAGGCTATGGTTACGCATGAATGATATCATTAAATATTTCATTTAATTGTATTATGTATCTGCCTGTTGTTAGGAGTTAGTTTATTTCAATAATCACACGGTGATGATGCAGTGTATTAACAACTGGATGATGACAAGGTTTCGAGCATAATCTATTGCTGCTCATAATCGTATCAATTTCACAGTTTCCCTGCTATACATTTTCCTCTCTCTCTCTCTGTCTCTCTAACTTCCCTCTTTGTCTTTTGTTGCCACTTTCTATATCATCTCCGGTATAGGCAGCGTTGCGTCATTACGCTGTTGAATCGATAAACAAAGCTTCAGTGACTAACCTCTCTGTCTCTCCACCTAACTATATTGCATTTTATTACTCTCACCCTGTCCCACCCACTCTATGATGTGATTACATGCAAGTGAATGCAGTGGAGTGCAATGGCTGAGCTCCGTTTTTTTTGTAGGTTGTTTAACTTAGTAGGGTAAATTGTTCTAGGTCTAGCTAAATTTTTATGTTCCAATAATCCAGTTGACCCTGATCTACTAGTTTCACTGACCTATGTAATTGACCTCACAGTCATCACATGGTATTTGGTAAATTATATTATTTTTCTTAATTGGATGTATTGATCCCTAAGCAGACGAAGTTTATCTCTGAGAGAGTTGGTCAGTTGGCTGGTTGGTTTAGATGCCACCCCGACTAATTGCAGCCTTATTGATAATCCTACGTAAAGCGTCTGACGTCCCTTCTTTATACGGCTTGTATGTGTGGAAAACTGAGGGATATGTTCAGATTTCAGTACAGTGAATGTGGCATCTCCTTATCTCCACCATAACCTAGGAGCAGGGTTATACGTTCTAACTATTCCTTAATATGTCACCTACTATTGATGATATTGGTGATCTCATTGCCACGCCATCACTTCAGTTCACAAAAAGCTATAGGTATTCTGCTTCGTCTTTTTTCCTGTTCTCATTTCTCCTCATTTATAAATTAATTTTCTACTCTTGGCGATTCATGTTTCTCTTACAGATGGCCGAAACACCCACAATAGCATACAACTTAGTAATTCATGTCATTATTGCATACTCCAAAAATACACGTCAACGTTCCTTTTTTCTCGTCTTAATTATTCCTTAGGAGAACTGAGTATTTTCAAATCAAGTTAGATATCAGATTAAATTAAGACGGCTTTTAAAATGTTATAATATGTATGATGTGAAGACTAAACACTTGTAATATCAAACATCGACTGGTTACAATGGCCCTAGGATCGTCGAATTCCAGTCATGGTGTCGTTGTGTTTCGAACCCCGCCCCGACCGAATGGGGCTCAAGCAGCGACGAATTACCATGACTAGACTCTACCACTCATGCACTACTGCTAAATATATACATTTAATGAGAACCCATCACTGTACGAGGTTTCGAACCCTGAGCCTCCAGGTTACAAGGTTCAGCCACTCAGTGATGCGTAAATTCTAAATTTGTCAATTCGTGGTATGTATAGCTGGCTGGCTGGATTCAACATAGAACTTGGCACCGAAGTGCAGCAGTTCCAGTTGCCGCGTTCCAAATAGCACACAAAGGTGGACAAGAAGATGAGTGAAGAGAATCAATAGAGTTTTGACAATCATAAGAGTAAAACAGAATGAGTAATGGTAGAAAGCAATATGAAAGATTACAGAGACTGGATACATCTGTGTAAGCCATTGACAACGATTTTGAGCCATGTCACCTATTGATATCTCCAGCCATTGATTCTTAGAGTCGTGAGGGCGGGCCCCAACCCGGAAGTCTGCATCTCCCTATGGTATGTATAGTGTTACCAACCATCTACGCTATCTATGAGCACCCACTTAATCTTGGCATGACTGACCTAGTTGGCCGTTACTTCTCATTGCAACTTCAGATGTCATCTATTAACAGCAGCTGTCAATGTGTTGGAGGTTGATATTTTTCAGGCTATGTATGTGTTTTGTAGGGTATTCGGATTAGTTATAAAAAGATTTAGTCACAAACTAAGAGGAATTATGGAATCATTGAGAAGAACGGAGCATTATACAACTGTGGATTTACACTAGTCAACAGTGCTAAAACCAGGATGTAACAGCTGTCCAGTGCTCCGTTACTTTTTAAGATAAAGTGAATTTCTTAACTGGTATTAATTCGCGAGAAAAATCCACATTGAAATCAATTCAATTCCCTAAAAAACATCCCTAATCGATATATGTATGTGCTTTCATGTTAAACTGTAATGTGTATGTTTCAACGCGAGAATCTATCACTAAGGTGTTTATATATATTATTATTATTGTATCCTTTAATTCCTAGAGGAACATAGGGCTTCAGCCGCGCGTCTCCATTGAGTTCGGTTCTCTGCGAGAGTCTTCACCTGGCTCCATGTCTGCCCATACGTTTTCATCTCCTCTTCACATGATCTCCTCCAAGTCACCCTCACACTGACGACCAACCAACTCGCCGCTTCCCTTTCAGGTTTTAACTCGAGCAATGGCTTGTCTAGTGATGTCACTTGATGGTTTCCTCAGAGTATGGCCAGCCAATCCATCTCCATTTCTTCCTGTCTATTTGTTTCACGATCGGTTCCTGCTGTGTTGGTTCGCTCCCAGATCCCTGGTGCTGATCTTTTCTGGCTGGCCATCTGATCTTGAGAAGTATTGAGCGAAGACAACTGTTAATGAAGGTCTGTATTTTGTTTGAGATGCTCTTTATGACGCTCTGGCCAAGTCTCTGATCCGTATTTTGAGTAGCACTGACTAACTTCACATTGGAGTTGAAAATCCGGATCTTATCTTCGTTTTGATGCTGAGTGCTGTTGACCTCCACACAGACTTGAGAGTAGTGGAAGCTTGTCTTGCTTTTCCGATTCTTGCTTTGATATCCTCATCAGTTCCGCCAGCCTGTAGTTGAAACGATGCTTCCCAGGTAGGTAGAAGAGGTTGTTTCTTTCTTTCTTTCTATATACATTTATATATATATATAGAGAGAGAGAGATCAAACAGGTGATTCCCCTACTAAACCTTTTTGATCAGTTTGCTTCAATGACCTCAAATATATTTGATGACACATATTGAAAATCATTCAGTTCGCCTTCCTGTGATATTTACTCAATCCTCGTTACTAAATTTTTTAATCTCTCTGTCTTTATCTATATATATATATATATATATATATATATATATATATGTATATATAATATACGGTTAGCTTCCCAAAATCAAAAGTTCAACACGTCACGACTAAAATATTCTCTTTACCTAATTGTGAAATTAGTATGTCGTGAATTTGACTCCAATTAATGAAAAATATATATATATATATATATATATATATATATATATCATTCCTTTGCGTTCCGAGTAGAACCTGGGGGTACCAACCGATTCCTAGTCCAAAGATAGGGAGTGAAGTGTTAGGGCGTGTCGAACACTACTTCACTTACCTAGGTAGGTAGTTGCATCAGCTCAACTGCACTAGCTGATTGATTTTTTGACGAAATTCTATCACGGATACAGATGGAGAGTGTGGCATTCTCCAGTCAACGCAATCTCTGGCCTACACGAGATATCCGACTGGTTATCGATGCAACAACGTGTATACTACTGTACAGCGGTGCAGTTATCTCACTATTTGTTTTTTTCCTTTTTCTGGTTTTCAGTGAGATAAAAATCTTGAAAGTGGAATGAAGGCATGAAAGGGCTGACTATCTTTCACTACTATACATGTTTACACTATATCTTCTGTGCTCGTTTGTTATAATATTGGTGAGAAATACTGAGGTTAGGCACAGATTACTAGGTAAGCAAGAGGTGTCGATGGGTGAGGTTATCAAACTGGTGAACAGTTACAATAGTCACTGATTATGCGTAGTTGTTGTGTGAATTATGTATTATTTGTAAGCAAACATACATGAGTATGTCTAATCAATTTCTGCTCATGTATATAAGCGAAGCGATAAAGTTATGTGAGTACCTTGCCATGATTATGAGTGGTAATAAATTGTGCTCGAAACGTGGTCGCATCAGTAAATACTACTGCATAACACTGTGTGACTTTATCAAAATAAATTTTACCCACAATTGAATGACCCAGGATCAGGTTGAAAAAGAGCTAGTAGTGGACAAACGAAAACATGTCTTCATCAATCAATGACATCCACAACAGTTCATTTAGGCCACATCGGGAGGTGTAAACTGCTGTCTGGTAGGGGTCCTCAGGATGGTAAAAACCAATGGCTGGAGACAACTGGTTATATGACTCAGAATCGTTCTCAATGATGCAGATGCATTCACTCATTGTGATTTGTCGTATCCAATAAAAATCTGTTATTCTTCCACATTACTATTCTTTCTCCCTTAATCACACTTCTGTTTATCCTCTCTGTTTTCATTCTCTCTTTACTCTCTTATCTTGCTTTGTGTGCTATATGGAGGAAGTGTGGCAACTCGAACTGTCGCACATCTGTGAACAAAGTTCTTTATTGAAACCAGTCAGTCCGTAAGTGAACTAGATAAACTGAAACTCTGATTCAAAAAAACTGTCGTCAAGATTTGACCGAATAGTTTCAGAATAATTGGGCGCCTAGTGAAAAGTAGACATTTGTAAAAAATTATATTTGTAAAATCTCAGCGAAATGGTGAAGCGAGTAATTCCAACGTTTCCTACCTTCCAATGTCGCTGAGATTGTACAAATATAATTTTTACGAATGTCTTTGTTATTTTAGCTGAGATTAATTTCACTGGAGAAGTTTGGACCAGTTTGCCGAACACAAAAAATAACACGTGTGAATTACTGATTTCAATTTTGGTGAGGTTATACAAATATAATTTCTACATATGTCTACTTCTCACTCGGCGCCCAATTATTCTGGAACTATTCGGTCAAATCTTGATCACACACACACACATCGATCATATGATCTATGTGTAAATAGATTGTTGGTTAAACAAAAAGTTATGGCTCAAAACATGTAAACATGCAACTAATTCGACATAAGTATAAAACTTGGGCACTATGGTGGAGAATAACTCCATTGTGGATAAGATTTTATTTTGATAAAGTGTCACACAGTAATATTAACTGTTGACCACGTTTCGAGCACAAATTATTACTGCTCATAATCATATCGGGGTACTTACACACAACTTTCTTGCTTCAATTATATACATGTGTGGAATCGATCAGATCTTGGAATAAAATTCAATATAGGATAATGTACATTCAGAAATAATAACAATATGAGTGTTATTGATCAATTACAATCAGATGGGAAATAAGACGAGTGTTTCTATTGTCATAATAAGTAACTTGTTAGGTGTAACTTGTTGTGATGTGCTTGAATTGAAATAGAATTTTGAGATTATTTATTATCCTCCTCTGATTTAACTGACTGGCGGTAATAATATCTTCCATATTTCTGGTATTTGCATTGAGTGATTTCTGTTGCATGTGTTGGGTGTAGACTCGATGAACCAGGCAGGATTCAGTAATCAACCCCTCTCTATCTCTACCTACCTAGATTACCTTTTAGAATTTTTACCCTCTCCCACTTTATTGTGTGGTTGTTTGTTAATGCGTGAAGTGCAATAGCTGAGCTTTTTTCTAAATTACTTATCTTTTCAGGGTCAACCATTCTTCCCTTAGCTAAATTCTTATGTTCTGATAATCAGACTTCCCCCAACCTACTAGTTTGATTTATGTAATTGACCTCACTTGTATTCATTGCAAGGTATTTTGTAAATTATATTATTTTGTTTGATTGGGTCCATCGGGTCTTTAAGCCTACAGAGCTTGTCCCTCAGTGAGTTTATAGGTTTGAATGCCACCCTAATTCCTGCTTTATTAAGAATCCTACGTAGGGTCTCAGATGTCCCCTCCTTATATGGTATAACAGTAGATGACTTATATTCTCTCTTATTTATGTTATCACTACTAGTTCCACAATTCTTTTTATTTTGTTTTTGGCCTTAACTGATCTTCCTAATAGATTTTATAGGATAGCTATTCAACACCAACCAGCAATTCTTCCATCTGTTTTATTTCATCATTTAGGTCATTTCTTGTGCTACTTAGTGCTACTGCTCGGTTTGTTAGACACTCAACTACTAAGCCTGCCTTAACAGTTAACGGATGAGATGAATTCAAGTCTAAATATCTATTAGCAGAATGCGTTGGCTTTTTATGAACACTAGTGTGTAGTTTACCTTCTTGTATTCGTTTTATTTTACAGTCCAACATAGGTAATTCTCCTTGTTCATCTTCTGATTCAAATGTGAATTTTATTCCCTCTGCTAGTGAGTTTATATGTGTCAAGAAGCTAGAGAGAGATATATTCTGTTTTTAACACTTTGTGTGAAAGTGTCATCCACATATCTCCACCATATTTTTTGGAGTAGGATTAAATGTATTAAGAGCAATATTTTCCCAGCTGTCCATGATATTGGTGATCCCATTGCTACACTTTCTGTTTGTCTGAATATTTTGCCTTGGAATTTAAAGATAGTAGATGTGAGGCGTAACTGAATCCCTAAAATAATTTCCTCAATGGGCAGTTTTGTCCTGTGATTGAGTTCCGGATCCGTAGTTATTTCCTTTTTAAGGCTATATTGATTGGTATATTAGTGTAAAGACAAGTTGAATCAAAAGTAAACATTGTTTAATCTTTCTCTGGTTGAATGTCATTTAGTTTGTTTTTTATCTCATATGAATTAGTTAGTCTAGAGTTTGAATGATTTCTAATGGGGCATAATATTAGAGCTAAGTGTTTTGATAATTCGTAAGTAGGGGTATTCCTAAAGTCTAGATATGATAGAGAAGATTTGTAGCTCAGGTGGATGATTTTGATGTGGTTGTGTTCTCTGAGCTGGATAGTTAATTTGAGAAGCTTTCATCGCCCTACTAGGCGACATCTTCAGCGCATACTTCAATTTGAAGTGAGCTATTATTATTATTATAATTTTCAGCCCTTTGCTCTCTGACTGGAATGTGGGGCTTCAAGTCTGATCTCTAAAGTTTCAATAGCACTAGTGTTGTTGCTAGGTTACGCATAGCCTTCCCTCTTTACCGGGTTTTCTGCTGGCTAAGCAAGGTTTAGGTGTGCCTCGCGGGGGTCAGGGAAGGAACCCGGACTAGGTGGGTGGCTGACAAGCATGGTGTCAATGAACCGCTGACGTACATTATTATTATTATTATTTCACCAATATTGTCTTTATTTCTAAACCTTTTGTGGTAATGATATTGTCTCTTTCACATCACCGAATACAACTCATTCCTTGAAACCTATATTTTTTGTTGCATATACATAAACACATCATTGAATTACTTTATTTCATTATTCTAATATCATGTTCTTACTCACCACACATTCATTTCAATATGAATGTAAATGATAGTCCGGACTAATTGACTATGATTTTATTCCATCTTGTATTTGTATGTGGCGTCCACCACTGACAAGAATTAGTATAATCATTGTTTGTAAACCTGGGCACCGTTTTTTTATTCCTTCACATTCACAGTGGAACATAGGGCTTTAAGCTAGAGACTTGAAGTTTTGTAGCAGTGGTGATTATTTTTACAGGATGGGGTTGCTAGCCTCATGCCCAGCCTTTCCTCTTTATCAGCTTTATTTCTGGCCTGACGAGATGAAGGAGTGCGTCGGTGGCCGGGGATCGAACCCCGAACCATGTGCATGGTCGGCGAGAATCCTAACCACTGTGCCATTGACGCTGGATTTATGGCTTTCTCACAGACACAGTGAAACAGTATTAGTTTACGGGATTAAATTTAGTATTGGTCAGAAACATATATTCATTTGTAAATCTACACAACTTCGAAAGTTGACAATAGTAATAATAAGGACGACATGCATGACAAAAACACACAGGAGGGAACCTCTGAAAGCTTACGTAGAATTCTTAACAATACGGGAACGAAAGTGGCATTCAAATCAACGAACTCACTTAGAAAAAAACTGTGTTGGTTGAAGCATCCTGTGGGGCCTATTAAGCGAACAGACAATTTAGCTTATCTAATTCTATGCAATGATTGTCGCGTCAGACACATAGGTCAAAGTGGTAGCACAGGGTCAGTCAGACTAGTGGAGCACAAACACAGCAAAATCTAGATCACTTGACCCTAATAAGATCAGAAATCTAAAAAATAGATCAGCTATAGCACTACATGCAATTATACACAAACACAACAAAATGGGATAAGATGACAGTTCTAAAATACAATATAGCGGCTCATTAACACCATGCTCGCCAGCCACGCACCTGGTCTTGTTTCGATTCCCGACCACCGGCTCACATAAATTCGAAGACTTACAGGCGAGAACCAACAGGTTGACATAAAAAGCAGCAGAGACAGGACCCTAGGTGGTGGTGTACTACTGTAATCTAGCTACTTGGAGGCCAGCCAGGGTGAGGAATTTCGTGGGACCTAGAGTTATTGAATATGGGTGCTCCTGTTGATCGAGCGTCCACGCTAAGCACCGTGCCGATATAGATGACTTGTCGCAGGTCCAGGTCGACTAAGGAGGGGCGGACCGGCCCAGCAGGCAAAGGTAACCGCGTGGTGCGGTAGCGGGACATCGCCTGTGAATGGTGGCCATATGACAGCTTTTCCCCATACATCACCCACAAACACAGGCTAGCAAACCTGCCTCGTAAAAGCAAAACCACCGTCCCTGAAACCCCTAAGCTTGAAGCTCTTTATTTCATTTTGGGAAAAAATCTGCCTGACATTTTATTTCGCCCTAAATAACTTTACTTCATTTTACTGCACTGGTCTCAATTTCGTGGAATTTTCAATCTCTGCTTATGCAACAGTTTCAGTTTAGCGTCAGTTATTGTTTTTCTGGGCATTTATTTATTATTTTTCTATCCTTCTCAACACTAGCCGCGATCAATTCGCCTAGCATCCATCACATACCTGAATGAGGCGTCGACACCATTCCTGCAAATGTAACTATGGTTACAAAGGCTGTCTCCAATATGAAATGAGATAAAGCAGTTCATGGATTGATTTCGCGTTTTGTTTTGACCCACCCCTACACTCTTCTACAACCTAATCCTATGTCAGCTAATATTGCTCAACGAGGAAGACACTAGATCGTCATTCGCAACACATGCCCTGTTCAGCAGTTCGCTCCGTCCTTCTCTATGGTGGTGAGACGTGGCCATTGAGAGCGGAAGACATGAAAAGGTTGAGTGTTTTTGACCACAGATGTTTACGATCTCTTTCTCGCGTTAGGTGGTATATTAAGGTAAGTAATATTGACGTTAGGCGTAGAGTATTGGGCAAAGAGGGAAAATCAATCGAAGAGGCTATAAAGTTACATAGATTGAGATGACTAGGTCACGTGCTGCGCATGCCTAACCATCGCCTCCCCCGACGAGCATTACTTACTAGCTGATATAGGTGCAGGTTGGAAAAGAGTAAGTGGTGCCATGCCAAACAAAAACATGGCCTCATCAATCCATGAAATCCTTCCTTGACAGTTAAACTGAGTCAGGTAGGGAGATGCAGACTTCTTCCGGGTTGGGGCCCGCCCTCAGGACTCTAAGAATCAATGGCTGGAGACAACAATAGGTGACATGGCTCAAAATCGTTGTCAATGGCTTACGCAGATGTATTCAGTCTCTGTAATCTTTCATATTCCTTTCTACCATTACTCATTCTGTTTCACTCTTATACTTGTCAAAACTCTATTGATTCTCTTCACTCATCATCTTCTTGTCCACCTTTGTGTGCTATTTGGAACGTGGCAACTGGAACTGCTGCACTTCGGTGCCAAGTTCTATGTTGAATCCAGCCAGCCAGCATGCCCTAACCATCTCAGTCGATGTACTATACTTGTCTGACGGTTTTAGTGGGCAACGCCTTTGGTATGCGTAGCACTTAAGCTAGAGGCTTCAATCTTTGCAGCTTCATAACCTAATCGATTAGTTTTTTTCTTCTCACCGAAGAGTCTACACCTAAGCTGAATATCACTAATCATGTTATACCAATTTAAGACGCTTAGTAGAAAGGAAACATTCTGTGATCAGGTCTTTCACTTTCAACGGCCACGTCTCACAGCCGTAAAGTAGGAGATAGCAAACGGTCAAAGATTTCATGCATTGATATCAAGTTTCAATCTGACAACCCTCTTATTGTTTACCAGCCTAGTCGTACGTCAACTAACATTGATCTACAAAATGGATAACTGGGTAATCTTATCGGCTCTTTCACGAAAACTGTAGCATTTAGCCTGTTTCAGGTAATGCAGCCTAAAATAAATTGAGCATGAACGAGTGGCAAGAAGCGAAGTAGATTCAGCGCTACCTGTCGATTGTCGCTAACATTAGTTTAGGTAGCTATGATGAGTCTCTTGTACTAAAGTTATTTATTGTCTAGAAGACAATAAAAGCCTCTCAACTAAGCTACACAGCTCAGAGAACGTAACGATATCAAAAACTTATAAAATTGTACATATGACAATCGTTACAACGCCGTGACCAACCACTTGACGTATTACATTCCTATGATCTCTCTTTCTCTCTCTACAGCACTGAATAAGACGTGTGTTTGATACACCCAGTGGGATAAGTTCTTTTGAGGTTGCAGATACTCCCTGCTAGCCTGCAGCTGTCAGTAAGGAGGCAACTTAATCTCAGAGTTTCATGTCGATCCATATTAGTTTGTCTATTAGACATATCACACAGTGAAACAGTATTATTTACTGGATGACGTTTCGAACAAAATTTATTGTTCATAATCATATCAATTGTAATCACACGACTTTGACACTTTAGTTTTATAGTTTTCTTTGTCTTCTCCTATTTGTCGTCGTTGGGGTAGTAGAATTTTCCATATATCTGGGACAGGTGTTGAATCCTTCCCATTACATGTAGTTGATTCGATAAACGGAGCTTCTGTTATCAATCTCTCCCTATACCCTGTGACATTAGATTTTAAAACTGTCATCCTATCCCATCCAGCCTATTGTATGCTTGTGTGTAATTGCATGCAGTCAGTGGTATGGCTGAACTATTCTCTAGATTTCTTATCTTATTCGGGTCAACCAATTTGGATTTTGCTAAGAAGAAAAATGGTTAGTTTTGACATTGTCAGTTTATATATACACGTCTGACCAAGAACTCGAACTTAGGAAAAAGTGCCACTTGAGGACATAATGCTGGGAGTACAGCTATGCCTGACTTCCACAGTATTTAAATTCCAAGGGGAAATATACAAACAAACTGAAGGAGTTGCCATGGGATCACCACTATCCCCAGTTGTAGCAGATATATTCATGGATAGGTGGGAAAGCATAGCGATTGAAACTTTCACCCCCACCCCAAAAGTATAATGGAGGTTTCAATTAACACAGGGAGAAAAATTATGAAATACATACAAAGATTTCTGTCTTCATTCATATATATATATATATATATATATATATACATTACTACTAGTTTTACGACTACTACTATAATATTATTATTTTTATTCATCGCGTTTTGACACACCGATATGCTAGTGTCTGAGAGTAATATTACTAGGGATGTAGCTTACTGCCTTCAGCAATTGCATTGTTAGATTTAAATTCCACTCTACCTACTTCAATCTGAGGAACTAGGTAATATATTATCAGCCCTGAAGCAAACACATTGGCACTTTCAAAAAATGCGGCTCACAAACTGTAACATGAAACATCTTTTTTATTTTTCCGAGAAATGATTTCAAACAAAACGAAAAAAAGTCTAACTCGAATTCACTCATTTGGTTATTAGTGGCGGTTAGTAACAAATGGTTCGTGTCGCTCACATCCTATTTGGATGTATTTCCACCTGCTGCAGCTCTCGCTAAGACTTCAACCTTAGTAGTGGGTAACACTTTAGACATCATAAAACACTATTAACTCGGATACAATAGCCACTACTTATGCGATATATATCTATATATATACATGTATCAACCTCCTTTACCTACCTGGGAAGCATCGTTTCAACTACAGGCGGAACTGACGAGGATATCAAAGCAAGGATCGGAAAAGCAAGACAAGCTTTCATTACTCTCAAGTCTGTGTGGAGGTCAACAGCACTCAGCATCAAAAATCAGATCCGTATTTTCAACTCCAATGTGAAGTCAGTGCTACTTAACATACGGATCAGAGACTTGCACTGTGAGTCATAAAGAGCATCTCAAACAAACTACAGACCTTCATTAACAGTTGTCTTCGCTCAATACTCAAGATCAGATGGCCGGCCAGAAAAGATCAGCAACAGAGATCTCTGGCAATGAGCGAACCAACACAGCAGGAACCAAGATTGTGAAACAAATAGGCAGGAAGAAATGGCTGGCCATACTCTGAGGAAACAAACCATCAAGTGACATCACTAGACAAGCCATTGCTCGAGTGGAACCCGAAAGGGAAGCGGCGAGTTGGTCGTCAGTGCGAGGGTGACTTGGAGGAGGTCATGTGAAGAGGAGATGAAAGCATGTCGGTGGCAGACTTGGAGCCAGGTGAAGACTCTAGCAGAGAACCGAACGCAATGGAGACGCGCGGCTGAAGCCCTATGTTCCTCTAGGAATTAAAGGAAACAATAATAATAATATACATGTATATATAATATCGTGCTGTAAATAGTAGAATTCAACAAGTCACTTATCCAACATCTTTTATGTTTATTCAGTTTTAATTTTTTTATGTACAAATTTTTCCATATGAATCAATTGTTAGTTAGCCAGGTCAGGTATTGTAAAAATAAAATTAGTTTCGAAAACACGTAATTTTAACAGTTGGCTGGCTGACTTATGAAGATGAATGTGAGTAGATTAGAACGAAGAGAGAGAGAGGGACAGTTGATTTCTGTCTTTTGGCGTTTTTTCCTTCTCCATGTGAATGTTTTTTCTTGCTAGTCTCTGAGTGGTTGTCGATGATGATGATGATGACGCTGTTGCTGGTGATAAGTGTAGACATACACACAATACAGAATGTCAATCATGAACACAGAACGTATGTAACAGAAGTTGTTCAATATTTTTTTTTGTGTAGTTTTGTTTGGATGAGTAAGTTTCAACCCTTTTATTATTATTACATAATAAAAAATATATTCTATTCAACATAATTGGATAATAATAATAATAACAAAAATCAGCATCACAATACAAACAGAGATGTCTATAGAGTGTGTGTGTCACAGGAGATAACGAGAAAATAACAAAGAAATGGTGTTAGAAAATCAATCAATCAATCAAAAGCGGAATAGCACACACACACACAACATTTAGAGGAAATCGCGAAAAAAAGAAAGAAAATCAAATTAGTGTCAAATGAATCAGTATCAGGTATTATATCGAGACTATTCAATGGTCGCGCTAAATTTCAATATGTCCAGTGTCCACATTGTGAACACATTGAATTAGACATCTTGTATCACAATACACTTGGACATTGAACAGTATTTATTTCAGAAAACAAAGATTGTTGTTACCGAATATATTTTAGGCATAATTTTCACTGTTATTATTATTATTATTATGTTTTATTAGTTTGTTTCATTACTTCTTTAAACCATTTATACGATAGTCGAATGAAATAATTAAATCGTATTAACTGTGCACAACACGGTCCTGTCATATGTCCACCACCCATCGGTCGCATTACTTCACGATTACAGCAAGACTTAACATACTGATACACTGTTGGTTTTAGAGGATAATTATTCAAATCACTATTTGAAAATGAGCGTGATGGTGGCAAGAAAAATAATGGCGGTGATGCCTTTTCACGAATAAATTTACCTGGATTTACTTGGTGCAGGTCTTCTTGTTCATCGTGTTGCCGCCTCTGGTTTCCTTCCAGTTGTGGGATATCGTCACCAGTGCCCTCGGATGATAAGAATTCATTTTGGTACATGGGACTGCTGACTAGTTGTTGTTGTTGTTGTTCCTGTTGTTGAGTTGCACGAAATGCTGTCAATGATTGAATTATGCTCGCTTGTTGATGGAAACAGAAAATGATTAAAAATATTGGATTCATAATGATAATATTTCTCTTCATAGTTTTAATATTACCGTTATTACTTAATTATTATTATTATTAGAAGTAGTAGTAATTCCCTTTCTTTAAACAATAATGTGACTGACAGTACTTCGGATAACTAACTGCCCTCTTTCTTTATGGATGCTGTTGTTGTTCTCCGTCCGAGGAAATCACAATGGATAGAGTAGGATATCTGTTGTATGTTGCTTTTGATAGAGTAAATTAGTCAGCTGTTTCGGTAGTATATATATACTTATATTGGGGTGATTTATCTTCACGCCTATTGGTTAATATGCGTAGGTGTAGTAGTAGTAGTGCAATCACATGTCTATGTATATAACACTTCGAAGGTCATATAGAATTCCCAGATCTGATTGGTCAATTACTTTGGTCTATCATCTTTTTTAAATATCTTTTTATTTTGCTCAATATTCTTTTCTTTTTTCATTACTTTTGATTAACAGTAATGTTCTACAGGGAAAAGTATTTTTTTTAAAAATTACAGATGCTTTATACAAAACTGTTTTCACCCCTTATCCCCTGTATATACATACAGTTTGTGGCACTGTGGTAAAGAGTATACTTGCCCAATAATAGAATAACAATTTTTATTGGATATTACTAACGCATATTGAATGAATGATGCATTGTTTCCCACTGACGGTTATCCACCATCTCAATAAGCCAAGATTAATGAGGAAAGGGGCGATCGGCAGTAGGCATAAAGTAGCTTATAAAGCAGCAAAGCGAATAGCTTACAAACTGACCTTGAGAAAAAACCAATCAGATTGTTCTTCTGTCTTAACATGTACTCTATTTAAGTGTTGATCCGTAACTCCGTCCTTATTTTGCATTTCAGTTAGGGTTAGGTGTGGGATTCACGTTAAGAAATATTCGTTTATCTGAAATATGTGTTTCTAATTGTTAAGGCATGTCACCAGGCAATTCTCAGTGGTTGTGCAAGGTCATTTGGTAGGTTTAGATAATCATTAGAGACCAAGAAGCTCCATTGAACATCTGTTTCATCTTAGTTTCAAAGTCTTTAAAAGTCCTCCCTCATGACCTCAGTCCCGGGAATCGAACCGATGTTCTTTAGTTTACTGAATGAGACTTTTGACAATGCAACCACTTCGTTAAGATTCAGTGACCTGTGAACTTTAACTTCTGCCAGTTCGTGATATATATATATATATATGTCATCGGTGAACATCCGCTTCAAATCGGCATGCTGTAGCTCACTGGTCTCACGACTATTCGTTGGGTGATGCGGGTGTTGTCTATATCACAAACCGACAAAAGTTAGAACTCATTGGCGGGCCATTGGATCCCATCACACTGACTCACCTCGTAACCTAAAGTGTGTTGGGTACTATCCCTGATAGTGTGTGGCGTACACTGCTGCAGAGTTCCGAACTAAGATGAAGCGCCTATTCAGTAAGTATTCGTGATTTTTTAATGATTTTCTAACTGATGTCAATTCGTGATCTAAAAGCCTTAATCCGATCAGATTCCCGTAATCTCTCTGACTTCATTCCCATTTTTTAAGTGTTATGATTGTCATGATTGGGGGTAACTGATTCTTTGATTGTGTGTGATTGTTTAGAGTTGGTGGGTGATAAATGAGGGTCGCCGGAGGATTTAGTGAAATTCTAACCTTGTTAGCAGTTGGTGACTTGTAGGTCAGCTAGCGGAACACCTAACTGACATTTCGAAAGCCGTCATTCGATCGTATCAACGCCGCAACCCAGATTTTGCATTTCACCAGCTTCAATCATGTCTCTATATTTCTTCATTTTAATGATTTAGACCATCTTGGAAATTCATAAATTTCTCTAGGTGTGCTCATCAATTGTGAATACTGTATGAATATGATTGTTATTCGTAACTTGGGTTCTTAGGGGAGCAAAGGGACTCAGCTAGGGCAGCCGTCATCTATTCTGTTCCTTGCAGTCATTTCTAGTTGGTCCCACGATACCCAATAAGCCTTCATTTCCTTACGATCTCTCGTATGTCACTTAGGGATGCCGAATTCGTCGTCCCCTATTCACGTTCCATCAGACGATGACCTACCAAGCAAATAATCTTACTCATCGGTTTTCTCATTGTATTTCCATTACATCTCTCTTTCTTTCTTCGAATTTTTTTTGGTTGATAGGTTAATGGTTTGGTTCGTCGCCATAGCTCCTTATTGTTTGTTTGCCCTTTTTTGACTGGTCATCTAAACCTACGTGTCAAGTTGAAGGATCTGTTGATGAAAGTCTGCAGTGTACCATGTAAGAAATATCGTTTATGACACGCCGAGGACTGACTGACCTGACATTAGTGTTCATCGAAATTCGGATCTTGTTACTTATGCCAAGTGCTGTTGACCACCCCTTTGATCGAATTCATAGTAGTGATTACCTGTCTTGCTTTCCTGATTGCGACTGGCTTCGCCACCATCACCACCGTCTGTATTTGAAAAGATGCTGTTAAGGGAAGTGAATCTAGACAAATTGTGGTCAGGCATTCTCTGTCTTTTCTCTTTTCCCCTGAGAAGTCCTGTCTTCGCTACCTCTTCTGCCAACGTTCTCGTTTTCACTTGTAAATACTAAAGATTTTACAGCGTGAAGCATAAGTCATTCACAAAGTACAGAACTTCTAGGGTCTTCTCATCGATCCAGCATTGTATACCCATTTATTTAATTTCGATTGTTAGATGTCGTCATGGACCGGCATCAGTTAGAGGGATCAATGAAAACCAGGGAGCACTGGAGTGCTGTCTCGTTCGTCTTTAGGACACCTCACTTTGGCAACCCATGACGCCAACAGGGACTGGGGACTTTCAGGTTATGAGACGAGACCAAGCTTGTTAACCATTCAACTCTCCCCCTTGGATTTTAGCTTTTTAAACTCGTGATAAAGCGCTACTCTCATCAAAATCGAACCGGCTAAATTAAACTACTCAAAATCCCCACATTTCCCATTCCATACGAACATAAATGAATATATTGTGACAGAGAATAAGTTTCACTTTATAACTACTCAGTGTTTGTCTAATCAATACGAAGTGAGTGATAATTTGCTAATGTAATTAGCAATGTAATCCAAAGCCTCAGGATGGTCGGGGGTGGGTGCCTTGCGCTGCGGGTTCGCCACCCCTCCATACACCTCTTGAAATGCTCCCATATGACCGGGCGTCTTACATAGCCTCTCCTGAGGAAGTCCTACTCACTGCCTTCACGTGGCGGAGGTGTTTTTCACCAAACTGAGAGGGCGAAAGCGGATGCCCGGCGCTCTTCACCGGGTTGACTGTCCATTGGATGACAGTCTAGGGGAGATGGCTAAACCCTGATTCCAAACCTCCAACGACTGGCGTATGAAGCTCACTGGAGCTCACCGTCAGACGTATGGACAAAGGGCTTGTTGGATGTCCTGGATGTCTGGCCCCATTCAAAAAGGCGTATGAACCGAACTCCGGTGACCGGCTGCCAATGGATAGTGAACTCCCTACTCCACTCCTACTGCCTTGTAGGTCACACTTGGTTGTGTAAAGGCTAGAGCTGCACTCTTAAACAAAAGGCCGAGCGATTCTGGGGACATCACTCGTACCAAATTCCCATGAAACTTCATGAACTCTCTTACAAACGATCAGATCGCCGCGCCTGGGCAGCGATGATTCGAGATGTTCATGAAGCCGGCTCATCCTCCCGTAGGAGATAGCCGAAGTAAAGTAAAGTAAGTAATGTAATTAAGAAGAACAAGAAGTGGTAATATTCAAAAAAGTACATATTGATAATAAATAAAATGTAGTACGCCATACACTATTATCACCAAGTTTGAATTTAGCTCAGGTCACCAATTGGTGACGTTCACGTGTGTGTGTGTGTGTGTATGTATGGTCGTAAATAATTGCATTCTTTTTTGAGATTGTAAGTTGAGCTTTTTTGTCGAAATAGGATTTGCTGCAGTTATTTTGATTTCCCCTTTATATTTGACTGAATTGTTTGGTCTCTGCTGACATGTTAAACTGCCACCTAATGTAAACTGTTTGACGATATCTTTTGAGATGAGCAGTGACGTTACTCAGTTGTTTGGTTGGTTGGTGGTGATTTGCACTTAAACCCAGGATGTGCCTTTCCTCGGCTGTATCTGAGAGTTGTAAGCCTGATATACCTGTATCCTAGTGAGTGTTCCCAACTGACATTCAAAACCTAGTAGCCATGCTTTCAAATGTCAAAGGTGTATTATCGCGAGAGCCAATTTTTATTCGTCTAATGAGTATCAGTTATTCGTAAATACTGGAAGAGATTGTTATATTAAATTTCGATCTGATGGGTCGATTATTAGAAAGAAATACTAAAAATCCTTATTGTCGTATCGGCTCCTGTCACTTGGACACCCCGATGTCTTCTTGAAATTAAGAACACGATTTTTTTATTTGGTTGGTGATGGGGAATTTCTCATTTCACTCATCAGAAAATTCAAAACAGTAATAATGATAATAATATCAGTGGTGCAGCACATAATACGCTGAGTAAACACTCGAGTGATATCCCGCGTCAGGCAAGCTATTGAGTACAACCCTGAATAGAAAACTGCGAGTCAGGTCTTGATCGACGGTGATATGGAGGCAATCGTGTTAAGAGGAAATGAAAGCTTGTGAGGGGGTAGTTGTGAAGTTAACTGGATGCTCTATTTTCCACTCAAAACCCAATGAGAATAATAGTATAATATCAATTTCAGTGGTGTGAGACACTTGTTATCATGTGTGATTGGTTAGAATTAGTCCGATTTTAAGCTTCCGATGAATGGTATTTGGTCGTTGAAAGACAGATAGATAGTTGCATTTCAAAGCAGCTATTATTATTGTTCCCTTGGGTTCCTACTGGAACATATGGCTTCAACTGCACGTCTCCACTTGCTTCTGTCTTCTGCTGCACTTTTCACTTGCATCCATGTTAATCCATACTGTTTCAGTTCCTGTTCACACGATCTCCTTCATGTCACCCGTGCACTGACGTCCCACTTGCCGCTTCCCTTTCGGGTTCCACTCGAGCATTGGCCTGACGCGCGATGTCACCCAGCGGCCTCCTCAGCGAGTGTCCAATCCATCCATCTCTACTTTCTCCTGCATATTTGTTGAGCAATTGGTTCTTGTTTTTTTTGTTCCCGTAGCTTCTTGTTAGTTGGTGATTCTTTCCAGCCATCTGTTCTTCAGTATAGAACGAAGGCAGTTGTTGATAAAGGTCTGCAACCTGTTGGAGATATTCTTTGTGAGCCGCCGCCAAGTTTGTGATCCGTATAGAAGAACTGACTGACTTGACGTTTGTATTGAAAATCCGAATTTTGTTGTTGATGCAGGCTGAGTGACGAAGATTTCCAGATTGGTTTCAGGTTGGTGAATGTGTTCCTCTCCTTCCCGATTCTAGATTTGACATCCTCGTCCGTTCCTCCTGTAGTTGAGACAATGCTCCCTAGATAAGTGAAAGAAGTAGCGTCTTTCAAATCCCTCCCGTTGATGGTGATTGGCTCTGGATGTTGCTTCGAAGCGGCTAAATTGTCTAAATTTTTTTTGAATCAGACACTATTCATTGTTACCAAGGAGTTGGTTCACAGAGATATGAAGCATTACAAGTTAGATATGATGAACTGACTAACATCGAACAGAGAACAAATGCAAATCATGAAAGAGTACTGGATAAGTGTTTCTCCATACTTCTTTGAGGTTCTTTAGTCGTACACACCGATGACCTCACCCTAGATATATAACCTTACGCCTTCCGATGACGACTAAAGCACACTGAAGATTGAGGAGGAGGCACTGGAACAGAATCCGGTGGCCTGTCCGTCAATTCTAATTTCTTTCAATTCGCCACAGATGGCGAATGTCATCGACTCTATAATCGGTCATTAACGAGCATTAGGATTAAAATTTCCCAGTATTGAATTAGAAGCATTCATCCATCCTGTAAGTATAAATGTTTGTTTTTGTAATCTGTTTTGGTGAACCTTAATAGCCTGTATTGTTTTTTTTTTTTTCTGCTTACTTCACACTAGTAGTATTTACTTGTAAATTAAAAAAAAGGAATTTCCGTATCTAAAAATAAATACCTTCACCAAACACATACAAACAAACACATACACCGACGTCGGCATTGTCTCCATTCTATCTTCTTCTATTGTTTTTCTTTCTCTTGTTCTTGTTGTAGTGTTAAAATCCACTGAAGGTATAAGTCTAAACATAAATCACTTATGTTGTGTGCATTTATGTGTGACATACGATATCCATTTATCTTTGTCCCCCACACTTTAAAGTTACTTACAGCTGGGGAATATCTGAATGAATCAGAAGGTGAAATTAGGAATGTGAATGGAATGTGTGCTTGTGTGTATGTGTGACGATGTCGGTGTTGGTGGTGGTGGTGATTAGCACTAGAATGAATCAACGACACACGTTTTAATTCTATTATGGCACTAGTTTCGAGTGTCAGTGGGGGGAACACTATTCACTCATTTCTTCACGGAGGAGTACACGTGTAATCTAGATGACCAGTCCTAATTAGAATGAAACGCACACTCACACGGATTCTGCTGCCAGTCTCACAGTGTAAAAAAAAATCTTGTTCTATTTCTCTAACTGAGCTGATTTATTTAGCAGAAAATGAACAATACACTACTTCATATGAACTGTGATCAAGATTTGACCGAATAGTTGCAAAATAATTGAGCGCCGAGTGAGAAGTAGACATTTATAAAGTTATATTTGTAAAATCTCAGCGAAATTGAAATGATTAATTCCAACATTTCGTTCGGCAGTATGGTCCGAACTTCTTCATGGAAATTAATCGAAACTTTGTCCAATCATGAGCCATGAAACAGGCATCAACATGTATCATAAATTTGAATAAGGCATTAAGAAGACAAATTTCGCCGCGAGATGATATCTTCATTTCGTAGTTTCTTTACAACCCGCTTTACAACTAACATGGTTAACAATAATAAAATAAAGATCATGACAATTACTCAGTTGGTCATTAGTACGTACTTTTGTTTTTCATTTAACTGAGTAATTGTCATGAACTTTATTTTATTTTATTATTGTTAACCATTTTAGTTGTAAAGCGGTTGTAAAGACACTACGAAATGAAGATATCATCTCGCGGCGAAATTTGTCTTCTTAATGCCGTATTCAAATTTATCAAAGGGACTAATTGTTTTAATGTATAATAAACAAAATTGTATGAACTGTGATCAAAATTTGACCTCATACTTTCAAAATTAGTAAACAAAATTGTATGTTTATATATAAAAGGATATCTCTTGTTTTTAAATTGTTTGTCTTGTAATATGAATCATGAAATAGGTATAATAAACAAAAATTGTATGGACTGTGATCAAAAACAAGAGATGTCCCTTTTATATATAAACCTTTGTTATGTTAATTTCGATTAATTCCCCTGAAGAAGTTCGGACCAGTTTTTTGCTGAACGCAGTAAACGTTGGAATTAATCATTTCAATTTCGCTGAGATTTTACAAATATAATTTTGATAAGCAATACACTACATTTCACAAAAGTACAGCTTAATCTTTTTTAGGGGATAACGATTATTATTTTTTTTCCTGTGTAACAGCAGCACATCGTTATTTCACTCTGTTCACCTTCATCTGACTCTATGATTACGCATAAACTTTCAGGTCTCATTTTTGGGCGCTTGGCCTGCGATGACACTCAGCGAATTTCCGGTTCATCTGCATTTCCTTCAGCGTACTTTTAGTGCGATTGGTTAGGTTCTCGATTGTTTGGTTGCCGCCTTCCAGAGTCAGTCAGTCGCTTGTTGCTAATCCTTTTTTATAGACCATCTACTCTTCATTGTAGAGATCCCTGAGTCGTGTTCATGAAAGTCTACAATGGTCTATTGGAAAGTCTTTTCGTGATACTCGCAGCAAGTCTGTGTACCATAGAAAATGTGTGTGAATGACTTTACAGTGTTGTTGAAGATTTGAGTCTTTTTTATGTTGAACGATTACTTACTTTACTTCGGCTATCTCCTACGGGAGGATGAGCCGGCTTCATGAACATCTCGAATCATCGCTACCAGGATCCAACAGCGTCCTAACATTCCAGCAGCCAACAAATAGTTGGTTTCTAAGTGTTAATTTCCCAGCTGGCTTACTTTTCACACTGGCCACCGGGTGAGCACAGGGCGCGTCGCTTACCGGGAACGCCGTAGCATGGTGAGAGTCGTTTGTAAGAGAGTTCATGAAGTTTCATGGGAATTTGGTACGAGTGATGTCCCCAGAATCGCTCGGCCTTTTGTTTGAGAGTGCAGCTCTAGCCTTTACACAACCAAGTGTGACCTACAAGGCAGTAGGAGTGGAGTAGGGAGTCCACTATCCATTCGCAGCCGGTGACCAGAGTTCGGTTCATACGCCTTTTTGAATGGGGCCAGACATCCAACAAGCCCTTTGTCCATACGTCTGCCGGTGGGCTCCATACGCCAGTCGTTGGAGGTTTGGAATCAGGGTTTAGCCATCTCCCCTAGACTGTCATCCAATGGACAGTCAACCCGGTGAAGAGCGCCGGGCATCCGCTTTCGCCCTCTCACTTTGGTGAAAAGCACCTCCGCTACGTGAAGGCAGTGAGTAGGACTTCCTCAGGAGAGGCTATGTAAGACGCCCGGTCATTAGATGAAACCCCATAAAACTATTAAAAAAATCGCTGAAATTCACCTATATTCTACTTATGAGTGGTTTTGTCATTTTGATTAAATGCATCATCAATCTTTTAGGAATCACAAGTGTGGTATTGATTTGATTACTTGATTATGTAAGTTTTTTTTTATTTTTTTTTCTCCCTCCATATTTGAATGTACATCGGTGCTTACATGGTAGACACCATGCGGGATGTCTGGATTCGATACCTTGTGAACGCACACCTGGACCACAACTAGTTAGTTGACTAACGGCCGATAAGTGGTAGGCCAGATTACTAGGGAAGATTGAATGCAAGGCTCTAACAATCTCACTCCGTAAAAGAACGAAACAACACAACCACCGCTAATGTGTGACTTTAAATCCTGAAGCTTGGTATGGTATAACAGTACATACCATACAAGGAGCGGACATCTGAGACCCTCCCTACGTAGGATTCTTAATAAAGCAGGAATTAGAGTGGCATTTAAACCAACCAAAACTCACTCAAGTAGGACAAGCTCTGTGGGCTAAAGGACTCTATCTCGGTTGACCCAATTAGACAAAAAAATATAATTTATAAAATACCTTGCAATGACTGTGATTGAAGTCAACTACATAGATGAGTCAAACTATTAGATCGGGCGGGGGGTGGTCAGATTATCAGAACATATGAATTTAGCTAAGGTAAGAATGGTTGACCCCGAGAAGATGAGTAATTTAGAAAAAAGCTCAATACTACATTTCACTTCATGCATTAACACACAATAGAGTGGGAGTGGGTTAATGTTCTAAGCAGTAATCTAGGTAGGTGGAGAGAGGGAGAGACGCTGATAACTGAATCCTTGTTCATTTAGTAGTCTACACACACAACACATGCTATAGTTTAATTAATTTAATTTTAATTAATTAATTTTAATTTTGATTACAGCTTGATTCCACACCTTATTTTCAGTACAAGTATGACATTTTCAGCATGGATATCGGTAGCCCAAATTTCACAGGCCGACCATAGATATCGGGTGTGCGTCGGCAGGGGATCGAACCCCGGACCATGTGCATGGTCGGCGAGCATCCTAACCACTGTGCCACCGACGCACTTGAGCAGAAGAGAGGATGTTTCATTCAAGAGAGATAGATGTCTATGGAAAACCTACGTCTTTAGGACACTGTACACATTTCTTCAGTTTCCTATCAATCTGATACAAAATGAATTCGGTCAGATGCCTCACGAATAGAGCAAGAAGGATTTGTACCGATAACTCGGTGGCACAGTGGTTAGGACTCTCGCCGACCATGCACATGGTCCGGGGATCGATCCCCTGCCGGCGCACACCCGATATCTATGGTCAGCCTGAATTTGGGCTACCGATATCCATGCTGAAAATTCCACACTTGTACTGGAAATACGGTGTGGAATCAAGCTGTAAATCAAAAAAAAAAATAGAAAGCAAATTAGTATATATCCAAAATGCGCTGGTCTTAATGGGTTATCCCATTAGATTTGTAAAGAGACACATGAATACCATGTACAATAAAGAGAAACTGACAACACAGTTAAAAAGAAACAACTGTTCCTAAAATTGCAACTTAATGGGGAGGTGGCTAGTGAAGTCTTACATCTAAGATTATTGAGAGCGATAAAAATGAACTTATGCTGCCGCCACCCTTTGTTTGTCATTTCCAGTCGACCGATTATGATTGCTCAAGTGAAAGACAAGCTACCTAGTTGTGCCACTTCTATGTGTATCTACAAATTTAGTTGCTCCTGTGGAGTAAGCTATATAGGGTGAACAACTAGACAGGTCAACAAACGCACTAAGGAGCATCTTTCTTCATGGTTCGGAAAAGGCCAAATAAAATCTATAAGAAGTTCCATTTAGTCTGATCTGATTATTATTGGTCACCAAATGGACAAAAGAAGTGCCTTCAAAGTTATCTATCTCATTCCATTCAGCCTTCTGCAAGGAATTCGAACCCGTCTTTTACACTTAGCCGAAGAGGCTATGGGAATTAATTCGAGAGAACAATCCTAGTCTTTGAATGCAAAAGAAGTTTGTCCTACCTTTGTCTCTCCCATCCTTTCTTATTTTCTATTTCCTTCGTACTTCTATGTTATTTATTTAAACTCTGATTATCTGTCCACTTCACCGTTAGTTTAATTCCCCGCCTACTACTGTCTACGAAATCTAAAGAGAAAATTAAAGATACATGGAATTTTAATTGTATTACATGCATACCTGTTCGGCAAAAAAAATAAGCCATCCATTATATAAAAGGTGCCCATTCGAAAATGTTGGAAACTAATCACTTCCTCCTCATCAGGCTCTACAGTTATGTCTTCATAATAATTAAAGAATTATTGTTAATAACAGTATTAATGTTTTATCTAAAATAACATCAAATCCTTGACATCGAAATTCCAAAAGTTATATACAACTATGTAAAAGTCACATTTGTATAATGTCAGCGAAATTTAACTAAGTAATTTAAATTAAGTAGGATAGATTAGTGATACATATCCAATTATTTTTTTATTATTTATTAATCAGGGCTAGCCATGCACAATCCATTAATATTACACCTTGATGCCTGTTCAAGCTTTTGCGATTCATCCTTATATTTAGGGCTTCTGCAGTCGGTTTTTCTTTATACGAACCAAAAGCTTTCTGTGACAGCTTAGTTCTATCAAAGTCAATTCTGTATCCTGTTTCTGTCGAGTGTAGTGCAATCGCCGATCTGTTTTCTAGTTTCTTTATACATGTAGAGGTCTTCGCTACCAATTTTTTTGACACTGTTTATGTTCCTGTCTGGAAGTTTCTCCTACATATACAGCGTCACAATCTCCACAAATGATCCGGTAGACGCAATTTTCCTGGTTTTCTTCTATTTTATTATCCTTAGCCTTCTTCACCAGTGTAAGGTGTCCCCGTTGCACAAAAATACACTCTTCTGTCATGAGTGTTAAGGATTCGCTCTATCATCTCATCCGATGTTTGTTTGTGGTAAGGAATCACCAATGTACTAACCCAATTCTTAGCAATAAGTTTCGATTCATACTTAACTTCACACTTTAAATATCCTTTTATAAAGGCTTTGAGGTAATTATTTGATTCAAGAGTAGTCTGAACCAGTTACAATTCCCCGTTGATCTCTTCCACCTCAGTAAATAGACGTCTGGCTTCTTTCATCAGATTCTTGATCATAGTTATTTCCCGATTGTCTATATCTTCTTATGGAGAGGCTAGCAAATGATTTTTAATTGTTCTCCCATGCACACATCACTGTATACTGCATATACGACTAACGTAATCACGAAATATCTGATGCAAAAATACATACCGTTTACAGTGTTTAATAAAAAAATAGACAATAGTTGGGGTCGCGCTAAAATCACGAATCGGTAGAAGTTAGAATTCATAAGCCATTGAATCGGGTCCCAGTGGCTGAATGGTATACGAGCTTGCCTTGTAACCGGAAGGTCCTGGATTCGAATCCCAGTGGGTGCGTACTACCGATGATCCCCAAACTAGGATGAAACAGCAGCTGTCCAGTACTCCCTGGTTTTCAATGGTTCTCTAACTGATATCAATCCGTGATCAACTCGTAAAACATAACTAATCCTTACAAACCAAACTATAGAAAATAATATTTGTATGTCTGAGGCCAAATTTTGATCACAACTCATAAAAAAATTTAGTTTATTATATTTTGACGCATGACTGCACAAAGTTTTTTAAAACAAAAGATTTCTTTTTTTATACTTTAATCTTTGTTATTTTATATGAACTGTGATCAAGATTTGACCGAATAGTTTCAGAATAATTGGGCGCCTAGTGAGAAGTAGACATTTGTAAAAAATTATATTTGTAAAATCTCAGCGAAATTGAAACGAGTAATTCCAACGTTTCCTACCTTCCAATGTCGCTGAGATTGTACAAATATAATTTTTACAAATGTCTTTGTTATTTTAGCTGAGATTAATTTCACTGGAGAAGTTTGGACCAGTTTTCCGAACACAAAAAATAACACGTGTGAATTACTGATTTCAATTTTGCTGAGGTTATACAAATATAATTTTCTACATATGTCTACTTCTCACTCGGCGCCCAATTATTTTGTGAACTGTTCGGTCAAATCTTGATCACACACACACACATCGATCATATGATCTATGTGTAAATAGATTGTTGGTTAAACAAAAAGTTATGGCTCGAAACATGTAAACATGCAACTAATTCAACATAAGTAAAAAACTTGGGCACTGTGGTGGAGCATAACTCCATTATGGATAAGACGAGTGTTTTTTTATAGTCAAAATAAGTAACTTGTTAGAATGTTGTGATGTGTTTGAATTGAAATAGAATTTTGAGATTATTTATTATCCTCTTCTGATTTGACTGGTGGTAATAATTTCTTCCATATTTCTGGTATTTGCATTGAGTGATTTCTGTTGCATGTGTTGGGTGTAGACTACTCGATGAACCAGGATTCAGTAATCAACCTCTCTCCACCTACCTAGATTAGCTTTTAGAATTTCAACCCTCTCCCAATTTATTGTGTGGTTGTGTGTTAATGCATGCATGTAGTGCAATGTAGTGCTGAGCTGTTTTCTAAATTACTCATCTTCTCGGGGTCAACTAATTCGAGTTGAAAACCAGTTTTCCTAAGTAAATGATCCTGAATAACAACGGATAATATAGCAGCTATAAACGCTCATGATTAATGCTCAGAATGAATTCTATTCATATTGATTGAGGATGAATGATTAAATCAAAAAACAAAGGGAAGAGTAAGTGGTTTAGAAGGTCTGTCTGTCTGTCTGTTTTCGACATAGAACTTTGCACCAATGTGCAGCACTTCAAGTCGCCACACTCCCTACTTGTAGGACACAAAGCAAGAGAAGAAAGTAGAAGAAATGCATAATAGAGACAGTAAACAGAGGTGTGAGACAAAGGAATAGTAATAACGAAGAACAAAACAGTTTAATTGGAAATCATAAGTCACAAGGAGTGGATGCATCTGCACCAGCCACTGAGAACGATTTTGAGCCATGTCACCAACTGTTTCCAACCATTGGCTTAGAAGGTTATGTGTGCGTCAGTGTGTAAATTGATTAATAAGGTTAAATAAGAAAATATATTATTTGTTCATGCAAGAGTACTAACAATGGCTGGGGGAATGTATATATACAGGATGGAAGGTCATACATAGAAGGTTTTTAATGTAATACAGTATTTATGAATTGATAGATTCCGCAGCAGGTCAGGGTAGCAATAGTAGCTAAACTTGTTTCTTTTCTACGCATATACCGATTGTTTTAAGCGAAATTGTAATTGCTTCTGCTATTTTGGGGTGGGGGGCATCCAGTACCTAGAAGCTTTTGGTAATTTATTTGGTACCTGACAGGTATTAGCTTTAAGGTGGCGCATGTGTCGACTAGGTAATCTAATATCGAACTGTGGATGGTTTTCAAAACACCTGCATTTATCCACTCAGGCAGGTGTTCCTGAGCACCAAAACATCAAGTCCCTAGAGCAACGGCCAATATAACTGGCTCCATAGAAGCAACTGAATTGACAGATCCAAGAAGGGATACCTAACCTGGATACTATATATGTCCAAACCACGTTCACTTTTAACGGTTTGAAAACATTTTTGGGCATCGGATACATGATATTCATTATAATAAAGGTTTTCTTGTATTTCCAAATGAATGAAAAACAAAACGATATTCTCGCTTTTACTGATGTTTCGCTATTTAATGCTGCTAATAGCTTTATTAAAGTATTATTAAACCGGAATTTACAAAATCTCAGCATATATATATATAACAAAGAGTTATGGGGTGAGAAAATAGACTACTTAGGTCAAGTTAAAAGGACATATTGAAAGTCAAAATACCAATGAAGATCACTAAACCAAATAACAAAGGTAATAGTACATCTGTTATGATATCAAAACAAAGTTTACTAACTTGATCATCGTTCGTCTGTCTGGGGTCATTTTTCGTTGTCAAGTTGGTCAATTGGTAAAGATAACAAAATCAAGTGTAGATTGTTGGATTTGATCAGTGTGTAAAATTATAAAAGCAGCGTGTGTTTACATAGTGAACTTGCTTATCACATTCGTGTTGATTTTGTCACTTGATGGGGGAGGGGAGGGAGGTGTTGTAACCAGGTCAGATTCTGTTTTAGTCCATCATTCCTATTCAGGCAATTTGGATTCCACTTGATATGAAGTGCTTCTGATATTAGACGTTCTTTGTGATTTCTGAAGTTTTTCTGGATTATTTCAACATTGTCAAAATCAATTTTGTGGCCTGATTCTATAGCATGTAGACCTATGGCTGATGATTTTTCAAGTCTTTGTAGTTCAACAGGATTTCTCGGTGGTCGAAGAGATGCTCTACGGTGTTCATTTCTTCTGATTTTGATTTCTCGAGATGTTTGTCCGATGTATATCGCATCACATTCCAAGCATTTTATTTTATAGACACAATTAGATAGAGAATCTTTAGGGATTTGGTCTTTTATATGGACAAGGTTGCTTTGAAGTGTGTCTAATGTTTTGAAGAAAACTCTAATATCGAGGTGATTGAGTACTCTTCTGATATCGTCAGACATCTCTGCTCTATATGGAATGATGACTATTGATGTCCATGTTTTCGGAATGCATTTTCGGCCATACTTAATATCTGTGTTGATTTTGTCGATGAAGTTCTATGGGTAGTTGTTTTGCTTGAGAGTTTTAGTAATGTTTGTTCGATCGCCTTCTTTTCATAATCCGTTCTGTTCATTATCACAGTGACATTTCCCTTGTCGGCTTTCGTTTTAACAATATTTTTGTCTTTCTTCAAATTTCTTAAGACTTCATATTCTTGTTTTGGTGAGATTAGATGGTATGTTTCGTTGTGTCCTTAATATGTGTGATATCTTTTGATGAACAGATTGTGATTCTTCATTGGTGAATTGTTGTAGAGCAGGTTCAATCATAGGTGCTATTTCCTGCACTGGGCGATAATGGCTTTATAGTGATATGGAAATTCAAACCTTTCTGTAGTAATGAGATTTCCCTTTTCGGTTAGTATCTTGTCTGACATGTTGTTATGTATTATTATTATTGTTCCCTTGGGTTCCTAGTGGAACATAGGGCTTCAACTGCACGCCTCCACTTGCTTCTGTCTTCTGCTGTACTTTTCACTTGCATCCATGTTAGTCCATACTGTTTCAACTCCTCTTCACACGATCTCCTCCATGTCACCCTTGGACGTCCCACTCGCCGCTTCCCTTTTGGGTTCCACTCGAGCACTGGACTGACGCGTAATG
Source organism: Trichobilharzia szidati (assembly GCA_944472155.2). Classification (NCBI taxonomy): domain Eukaryota; kingdom Metazoa; phylum Platyhelminthes; class Trematoda; order Strigeidida; family Schistosomatidae; genus Trichobilharzia; species Trichobilharzia szidati. Next base: position 173,337,440 of record OX235279.1, read on the forward strand.
TCACCCAGCGGCCTCCTCAGCGAGTGTCCAATCCATCCATCTCCACTTTCTCCTGCATATTTGTTGGGCGATTGGTTCCTGTTTTGTTTGTTCCCGTAGTTTCTTGTTGGTGATTCTTTCCGGCCATCTAATCTTCAGTATAGAGCGAAGACAGTTGTTGATAATGGTCTGCAACAGGCTTTCTGATCCGTATAGAAGAACTGACTGACTTGACGTTTGTATTGAAAATCCGAATCACTTTGTTGTTGATGCAGGCTGAGTGACGAATATTTCCAGATTGGTTTCTGGTTGATGAATGTGTTTCTCGCCTTCCCGATTCTCGATTTGACATCCTCGTCCGTTCCTCCTGTAGTTGAGACAATGCTCCCTAGATAAGTGAACGAAGTAACCTCTTTCAAATCCCTCCGTTGATGGTGATTGGCGCTGGATGTTCCTGCTGTTGTTGTTATTGTTGTTGTTGGTTGGTTATTTTCATAACCTCCTTTTTGTCTATGTTCACCTGGAGTCTTGTCTTTGTTGCTTCTACGACCAGTTTGTCGGTTTTCGCTTGTAATTCTTCGATTTTGTGTGACATCAAACATAAATCATCCACGCGCGAAATCCAGGTCTTCTAGGTTCTTCACATCGGTCCAGGATAACCCTGTCTTCTCGTTTCCCACTATCTGACGCATAATCCAGTTCACCACAATTAGGAATATCGTTGGTGATAATAAACACCCTTGTCTGACTCCTGTGTTTACTCGAGCTGAGTTTTCTGTTGTGGATCACTTGACATGTGCCGTTGTCGTACAGCTGTTGAATAAGGTTGATGAATATTTGGGGTACGCCGTAGTTTTCGAGTAGTTCCCAAATTACTTCGCGGTCAACGCTCTCAAAGTCTACAAAGTTGAGGTAGAGGTTTGATTGCCATTCCATGCTTTGTTCGATGATGATGCGTATCATATCATTTGCTGAGGTTTTCTTTGGTTGTTTCTTTTCTTCGAGTTTCAAGAATTTTTGTATAATTGTCTTCTTTTAGTGGCATTATGAAAATGAGATTCTCGTTCATTAAACAATTTTTGAAAGGATTTATAGATATGGCTTGTAACAAGCATTAGGTTAAACAGTCGTCTATATTTTTGATTCTCGTTCGATAAGATTCAAGTTTGATGCTGCAGTTATGTATTCTTTCTCGTAAAAAATACACTTTGGAGGTATGATTTCCAGCATGTGTGGATTTGTGCGAATATATTCAAGAAAGAGGTTTAACTCGTAGTGACTTTGGAATAATTCCACTTTGTGGACAGCGTACCTTGAAAATATCGTTTTGTTTTTCATTCATTGGGAAATACAAAAACCTTCATTATTATGTAATATGAAGTTTCTGTTATTAATGTTAAGTAAACAAAATAGTTTTCGTGCTTTTTTTGTCCTTTTTAGGTATATACGTCAAATATTCTATGACTGGAACATATTTATTCTCCAATAATAATGTCGTTGAATGCTTGTAAACTGTACAAGCGTATGTCATTTCAAGATTATGTCTACAGAATAAGGCTTAACAAGGAATTGAAAATTAACAGAACCACTGGCGTAGATGATGGTGATGGTGACGATTCAATGCAGAGTTCTCTCATCATCGATTCACCTGACAACTATTCATGGATATACAACATTGAGTATATATCATTTACAGTCAATCACAAAAACGATACTAATAATAATGATAACAATTGCATTACAATCAATCTTGATATTTTGAGATACATCAATCAGTGCCTGTTGACGACAGACCGACGAAGATACTCTTCCCTGTCCGGAAGTGAATCATCAGGTAACAGATATGTGCCAACCTTCTTTTGTTGGGATGGGGTGTGTGTGTGTGTGAGGATAGAGACACTTGATTGTTTTCAAGTTATATATCATGAACTAACACACGTCACTTAGAGAGTCATTGAAAACCACAGCTGTTTCACATCACAGTTTGCAGTTATTTGGCAGTACTCCAACCTAGGATGCTTTGGATAACAAGTGGGCTTGTTGTTTATTTGTATTCTGGAGTGTTTGAAGTTTTTTATTGAAAAGCCATGACCATTGATGTTCATGGTCATTCAGAGAGTGGAAGACATGAAAAGATTAGCTGTCTTTGATCATAGGTGCCTGCGTTCTATCTCCCGTGTGAAGTGGTATAATATGGCGAGCAATATTGAGGTGAGGCATCGGTCGAGTGCTAGGTAAGGAGGGAAGGGGAAATCAATCGACGAGGCTGTGAAATTACATCGACTGAGATGGTTAGGACATGTGTTACGTATGCCTAGCAATTCATCGCTTTCCTCGACGGGCAATGTTAGCTGACATAGGATTGGTCAGGCTGGAAAAGAGCTAGCGGCGGTCAAACGGAAACATGTATTCACCAGTCAATGAAATCTACAACAGTTAGTCTAAGCCAGTCACGTAGGAAGGTGTAGACTTCCTCACTGGTTGGGGTCCTCGGGACGGTAAAAACTAATGATGGCTGGAAACAATTGGTGATATGGCTCCAAATCGTTCTAAATGGCTGGCGCAGATGCATCCACTCCTTGTCACTGGTGATTTCCAATTAAACTGTTTTGTTCTTCGTTATTACTATTCCTTTGTCTCACACCTCTGTTTACTGTCTCTGTTATGCATTTCTTCTACTTTCTTCTCTTGCTTTGTGTGCTACATGGAGTGTGGCGACTTGAAGTGCTGCACATCGGTGCAAAGTTCTATATCGAAAACAGACAGACAGGCAGAGGTTCATCATATCGCCAGATATTAAGATAAATAATCAGCTCTGTATATATATATATATATATATATATATATATATCGTAAATTGACAAAAGTTAGAATTCATGGGCTCGTCACTGGATGCCGTCCCAGTGGCTGGTTGGTCAGCGGACCCGCTTGTTCACCTGACACTGACTCAGTTTCAACGTAGAACTTTGCATGGAAGTGCACCAGTCCGAGTAGTCACACACCGTCCAACGTACAAAGTAAGAGAAAATAAAGAAAAAAGGAGATCCAAAAGAATTACGATAAACCGAAATATGAGACAGAAAGAATACTAACACGGAAGAAGAAGAAGCAGATTTCATTGATCTGGGAGATTATAAAGACTGAATGCAACTCTATGCCATCATTGAAGACAATTTTGAGTCATAGTACCGATAGTCTCCAGTTGTTGGCTGGCTGTTAGCATCCCACGGATCCGAACCAAGCATTTAACACCAGCCCACGTGACTAGCTGAAACCAACTGTCAAGGACTTCACGGAATGATGCCAGGTTTTAGTTTGAGCACGCATAACTCTTTTCCAGCCAAATCCTGTGTCAGCTCGCAGTGTTCGTCGAGGAAGGCAATGGTTGTTAACCTTAATATCCTCCTGTGTTTGGTCCCCGATAGTGGCGTCATTGTTATTTTTTTTTTTTGATTGCACACTAGTCAGTAACTAGTGTAATGTGTCTAGTCCTATCTTCGCTACAGACTGAATTCTATCAGTCAAGCTTGCAATGTGGCGTCATTGGTGCATACTTATGAAGATTCCCAGGGTGGTGGAGGTAAAAGCTGTTCAGTGTACTGTCTAGTTTCCAGTGGTTCTCTATATGATGTATCATTTCGTCATCCAACTTGAAGTTGATTATTTGTCAAATATCAAATTTTTTTCTGACGTAATGGCACTACTCCTCAGTTTCTGAGGTTATGTGATAGATGAAGAGGAATTCAAACCCTGTACGTCTGCATTGGGTGTAAAGCAAGTGTAGTCATGCCAATTCGTCACATCTTCAAAATGCGGCTACAACTGCTATAGAACTGATATTTACCGTCATGGAGATCTGAATGTTCTTCATCAGCTCCACTCTGTGTGTCGGAATTTTTCCAGTATAAGGAGTATTTTTAATGTTTATTAATTTGCTTTCGTTACACTCTTTCGAATTTATGAGTATAGTAGTGTTAAACTGCTTTCTATGCCTACTCACATAGTTTATTATTGTTCTTTCTATTCATTATTATTATAGTTTATTGGTATCGACTAGCGAAAAATGAAACGCTGCTCAAAGCTGTAATTCAACTGATTCCTACTGGATACGGTGATCCATATTTACAAGATATTTCAATGATTTTGTTAAGAAATCTATGCGTACTGGCTGGATCTAACACTCCAGTTGAACAGTAAGTTTTTTCTGGGCTCTTTTTTAAGTTTATTTTTTTGCATTCCAAATAGAACGTTGGAATTCAAGCTTTGAACTATGTTTAGTTGCTTTTTTATACGAGCTGCAGTTAGTAGTAGCCTCACACCTCACACACCACAGTCGAACACTTGCGGATGACTAGCGACCATTCTAACATTCAGCTATTATGTAACAAACTAACTTCTCGTTTGTTTGTTTCCTTGCTTGCTTGTGTTTGTTTCATGGTTTCCAACACAGAGAAAAACAGGTATGCGTGACAAGAATTTTAAATTGGAGATTCATATAACCACAATGATTGTCGGTTCTCAATGACTGAAAAGTATTCACGCCTTATAATCTCCCAGAGTTCATTAAACCTTCATCCCTTCTTTTTTTGTGTTACTACTCTTTTTCTCATATGTTTCTGCTGATTATAGTTCTTTGGAAATTTTTTTCACAGCTTTTGTATGCTACCTATTTTGTGGCAACTTGTACTGGTACAGAGTTCTATACTGAAAGTCAATGAGGCGTGCAGGGCGGTGTCTAAAAATCCTTTTTTTTATTTAATGATACACCATCTCTTTCTTCATAGTAAATTAGTGTAATATACTTGATAGTTAGAAGTTAATTGGTGGATGGTGACTAGTAGTAGTGGAATCCAGGATGCACATTTCGTCCTATTTGGGACTCGTCAACTGGATACACCTGCATTCCACAATGATTGATGATGCTCCCACTGAGGCTGGAACCCAGTGCCCATAGTTTCAAAAGCCCAAGGCGTTATTCGCTAGACCACTTGGGTCACGAGTGCCACCTCTTCTGCAACGGGTCATACTAATTATTTAATTGAATTTTAGATTTTCCCGTCGATTGATTGGACCGAAGTGCTCTCCTTGGTCTCAGGTTGACAAGTCGGCTTCTTGTGCAGATGCTTCGACGACGATATCTGGGCATGTCCCAAATAGGACGAAATGCGCATCCTGAATTCCACTGCTAGTCACCATCCACCAGTTAACTTCTAATTACATGCCCAGACATCGTCGAAGCATCTGCACAAGAAGCCGACAGACATGTCAACCTGAGACCGAGGAGAGCACTTCGGTCCAATCAATCGACGGGAAAATGTAAAATTGAATTAAATACTTGGTAGTTAGTTGACTTTATTATCTCAACAAAACCGGTTTTACCTACCCTACCGTATGTCTACTTAATGTAGAATGGACTGGTCGAACTGACACAATCAGATTTAAAAGCAATTAGAAAATAATAAGATGGTGTAGTCAGGGATTAATAAAGACAGTGAAATGAAAATCTGGCTTGCAGTAGAGCTCAAAGGAGCGACAATTTGTGGATGATCTCTCCTCCGCTTCTGGATAGATGAACTACTACTACTACTACTATACTACTAATTTTTAAGAGGATACGTTTTGCCAGGTATTAGGTGAATGCTTGTCGCCAGCTTCCGCTGTCATTAGCTTCATATTCAGAATTAATACAAGTTAGAATTTATGGGGTTAATTGAGTCCCAATAAATACTGAATTTTGGGCTTATTTAGGTAATATCACGCAAAGAAATGAGTGTCCCTTGGATAGTTAACACGAATATTTTATTATTATTATCCTTTGGGTTCCGGGTGGAACATAGGGCTTCAACAACACTTCTCCACTACCCTTCTATTTTCTTCTGTCCCATTCAGCTGGCTTCATGGTTGCCCATAATCTCCTACCTCTTCTTCGCATGATCACCCGCATATCACCCTAGGACTACAGACCAACTCGTTGCTTCTCAATGGGATTCCATTCGAGTGATGGCCTGCACGGCTCGCGATTTCATTCAACGGCCACTTCAATGTATGCCCAATCAATCCATCTCCATTTTCTCCTACATATTTGTTGAGCGATTGGCTCTTGCTTGTTGGTTTATTCTCAGCCAGCCAGAGTTACTTGTTAGGTATTCTTTCTGACCAGCCATCTGATCTTGAGTATGGAGCCGGCCAGCTATGGTGTCAGTTGGTAAAAGTCGTTAACTGACTGTTGGAAATCCTATTGTGATACACTGGAGAAATGACTGAATTAACATTGGTGTCGAAAACCCTATTCTTGTTCTTTATGCTGAGGCGGGAGTGCAGAAGATTTCCAAACTAGTTTCAGGTTGATGAAGGCGTGGGTATCTTGCCTTTCCGATTCCGACTGGCTTTAACATCTTCATCGGTTTGATTTGAATAAGTTATTCATAATTTGATGGAGAAACAAGTATCGGAAATAGTTTTCTGTTGACAGAATGTTACCGATGTAGATAAATTAGAAAAAGGAGAATAACAGATCTTTAATTGATACTGTAATTACCTCATAACTGGAATTGTGTTGATTCGAAAGCAGCTGGTTCTAATCCTGCTGCATGAACCGGATTTTCACTTCACCACCTTTAGTCATCAAAGATTACGTTGATAGTCTCACCATCAATGAATGAATTATTAGTATCCCCCTGGATTCTGAGTGGATTATATGGCTTCATCCAATCCACATCTGTTTTATATGGTCATTTTTAACTGGTTCCATTATTGTTCATGAAATTTCATCAGCCTTTGCGTTCTACTCGAGCGATGGCCAGGCGTGAGACGTCACTAAGCGGATTGCTCAGGTTGTGTCCAGTTCACTCCCATTTCCTCCTGCATATTGATTGTGTAATACGCTATTGGTTGATTCGCTGACTTACCAGAATTACTCGTTAGTAATCCTTTCTGACCAGGCATCTGATCTTTGGTATGGAGCCGCAAGGCAGCTGTTGATAAAGGGCTGGGACCTTTTAGAACTGCTTTTTGTGATGTGCCAATTCCCTGGACTGTATAAAAAAAATGGAAAATCCGAATCTGAGTGCAGAACTTTTCACACATTTTTCATATTAATAAAGGTCTATTTTGCCTTTCCGACTCTGCCTTTGGCGTCTTTATCCTTGCCGCCTGTGTAGTTGAAACGATGGTGCCTAGTTAAGTGGAAGAAGTGGCTCCCTCTTTAAATCAGTCCCGTTGATACTGATCGGTGCTTGTTGTTGTTGTTGTTGGTTCGTGGGGAGTCTTCATAGCCTCTGCCTTCTTTGCGGCTTCTTCTGCCAACTTGTTGGTTGGTTTTATTCTGTAGATCTTTTTCGAATTTTTGTCACAGTTGACATAAATCATCCTGGAAGTCGTCCTGTCTTTCTAGAGTCTTCTTGTCAGTCCATTGTATGCCTGTCGCTTCCCACTGTCTGTCACATGATCTAGTCTACCACGTGTAATATTGATATAAGTATAAAACTTGGGCACTGTGGTAGAGTATAACTCCATTATGAATAGGATTTTATTTTGATAAATCACACTGTGTTATGCATCGGTGGCATAGCGGTTAGGATGCTCGCCGACCATGCACATGGTCCGGGTTTCGATCCCCGGCCACCGACGCACTCCTTTACCTCGCTAAGCCACTAATAAGACTGATAAAGAGAGAAGGTTGGGCATGAGGCTAGAAACCCCATCCTGTAAAAATAATCACCAGTGCTACAGAAACTTCAAGCCACTAGCTTGAACTATTCTGTCAAATCTTGACGACAGTTCTTTTGAATTATTTTGCTATCGAATTAAATAAACAAAGAAACTATGTAATTGGCACAATCATCGTGTTTTCAATCTCCGTTGTCTGGAACAAAATGCACATCCTAAATCCGTAGCTGTCGAGTCATCTGACAACTCCAGTAGGTTGAATAAAGCAGCTCAATATTCAGAAAGAAGACATTGCAATAAGTTCGACAGGGTGCTTAAACTAAACTCTAATCCTAAACACCATAATTTTGAAAATACGTCTAATCATAAAATTCTAGATACTATCAGTTTGAACAGACATGCAGGCGAGATGTTAGCTGATGCATAGAAAATCCTGATTAATAAATAAAAATGGATATGTATCACTAATTAATAATACTTGGTCAAATTCCTAACTGTCTATATCTTCCTATGGAGACGTTAAGAAATGTTTTACAACTGTTTACACACACACGCATGCACACTCTGTTTAAAGTGTTTAACAAAGGTAGACCAATATTTGTAAGTCCGAGGTGAAATTTTGATCACAGCTCATACAATTTTGTTTATTATACTTGTTAATACTTGTGTTTATGAATCATGATTGGACAAAGTTTTTAAAAACAAAAGATGTGCCTTTTACATATAAAACCTCTGTTATGTTAATTTCGATTAATTTCCTTGAAGAAGTTCGGACCAGATTGCCGAACGAAACGTTGGAATTACTCATTTCAATATCGCTGAGATTTTACAAATATAATTTTTTACAAATGTCCACTAGCTTGAAGCCCTATGTTCCACTTGGGAACGTGAAGGAAAAAAAACACTGTGTTATATAGTAATGTTAACTGATGACCACGTTTCGAGCACAATTTGTTACCACTCATAATCATATCAAGTTACACTTTTTCCAATGGAGATTATTTCCACATGTACCGGTAGAAGTTAGGGAATTATTATTGGAAAATCATGAGGTGCTAGGCAGTTGTTTCGTTTAACGGTTTTGAGCTCTTCGGTAGCACACATCAACGGTGACGCACAAAGAAATATTGAACACACTTTCATTACAATTTGGAGACATTTATTCTAAGTATAGCGAAAATATTCATTCAGACATCTATAAAATACAAAATATAAAAATATCCTTTTCGATAATTTCCTTTTCTAGCTCTACAATTATATATATATATGTTTATATACATAGAATATTCTAGATTAGTAGTCAACAAGAATACTAGTGATTTTTAAATAATATCGATTTGTAAAGTAAGATCAATGGAATGAAGGAAGCGAAGAACATCCTGGATAAATTTAACGAGGTTCATCCTGCAATAAATTTTACTATTGAGACGTCCTTATGACCAGAGAAGAGGATGGCGCAATAAGAAGAAGTGTATATAGAAAACCTACATCAACGGTTTCTCAGCTTCGTGCCCTTGAAATACAAACGCAATCTGATAAAGTGCTTGGTCCACAGAGCAAGAGCAATCTGCTCGGATGAATGTCTTGATGAGGAACTTAATAATATTAAACGGTTGCTGAGTGAAAATGGTTATCCAGAAGAGTTTATTGATAAGAATATGAATTTAAAATCAAAGCAGCCCAAGGTAACAACAGTTCCTAAAAAAGCCTTATTCTTACAAATGCAGTTCCTTGGGGACAACATCAGGGAGATATTAACACAGCGCCTTAGAAATGTGGCAAAAAAGCCTTCCCTGCTGCCGAATTACGCTGTGTCTTTAAAACCAACCCTATTTTCGCGTTCGGGAGTGAAAGATAAACTGCCTAATTTCGCCTCTTCCATGTGTATCTACTAATTTAACTGCTCCTGTGGAGCCACTTACATAGGCCGTACAATTAGGCGTGTTTCTCGTCAGATTTCAGAACATCACCCTGCCTGGTTAAGCAAAGGACAAACAAAATCTATTTTCAGCGCCATTCTGTCTCATCTTGTGGAGACAGAACACAAGATTGACGTTAAGCAGGCTTTCACAGTCATTTGCCGCATACCTACGAACCTCAATTTCGCCTTAAGAGTTCAACTACTAAATATTGCTGAGGCTGACTGTTGGGATCCATATTAACAAGCCTAATTTGTGCGTCCAAAAGAAGTTAGTTCAGACACTGTCCTTACTTTGGCCATGTAGGTTTGAATGATCCTCAATTTTTGTGGAATTTTCCTAATTTTAGTTCATATTCTATTTCCTACTGTTATATCATTATTATTATAATTTAAGCATCTCTAATGAACTATGGTAATTCCATTGTGATCTTGCTTTACAAATCGATATTATTTAAAAAGCACACACTAATATTGTTATTGACCACTAATCTAGAATGTTCTATGTAAAGAAACATGCATATATAATTGCAAAGCGAGAAGAGGAAATTGTCGAAAAGAATCTTCTTTGCTCGATTATTCTGTGTTTTATTCTAAAGCCGTTAAATAAACTGGATATTAATATTCAAAACTAGGATTTTTATGGATTTTGAATATTTTACACTACATAGATTCCATAAAATATAATGATTTTGGACCCGACCTAGCACTGTTGAGTAGTTCCAGTATCAGATGAAATCGTATGCTGTTGAGAAATATGATGAAAAGATACATACATGGAGAGCACTATTAATGTGTTCGAACAATATTCCTTTGACATGTCACTAATTACCTTGAGTACTCCCTACTTTTCTCCAGTAAATCGCTGGTTCGATTTCCACTGCACTATTAGTACTGCCACAGGTAAGTGTGCCTCACATTGTGATGTGACTAATTAGGCTTTAGACCGTTGGTATCTAACTTTAGTCGGGCTACATCTATTTCATTTCGGACAACTGAACCGTAGTATTGCCGGTTTTCACACACAAAATGTGTTCATGAGTTGTCTCCGGGTAACTGACTGACGCACGAGTTAGAGAACTATTAAAATCCTGCAGGGAAGTGCTGATTAGCTGTTTAATAATTATAATTTGGCTCTCACCTGACCGGGTCTCCAACCCAGCCTCTTCAGGGTTGATTGGCGACGAGCACGTTTACCACTCAGTCACTGAAATTGATTCCGACGGCCACAACCTATGAATTCTAACTTCTGCCAGTTCATAATGTATATATATACTGCCGCCCCAGCATCCAGTGCTGTCGGTGAGTACGTGTCCTTACCCTGGTCCCTCCATCCAGCAACTTGGTGGACTCCATGCTGGTCAGGCAATAAATAGGGTTCAACTTCAATTTTACTTTTGATGATGAATAATTGTTTATTCAGTCTTCTAATGAAAAAGTTTGAATTGTGCATGTGACCAAACAGCAGAGATCAATGGTTAAATCGACGCTTTACATTTTTTTTTTTGTAAAATAAGGATCACCAGTCTAAGTGGTATCTGTGTGTGTGTGTGTATTCACGATGTGCATGTGTGTGTGTATGTGTGTTAGTGCCAGTGTTAGCTTAGACAACATATGACGAATGTTGACTTCGCATCGCTGCTCCCTCCTTGGCTCGCTACCACCACCACCACCACACCGCTTGCATGTAATGCATATCTATACATGATCAGATAGAAAAAAAAAGGAAAATATATAGATTGGGCCAAGAACCGAAAGACTTTGTGTGCAAAAAATATGCATAGCCATGGTGGTGGTGAACTAAGCTGGATTGTATTTCACATCCCTTTCCAACTAACATTCCATCGTCCGTCATTGTCAAACTAAAGAAACCAGCATAAAAGGACAACAGAGGGAGCGAGAGAGAGTGACGGTACAAACATTTTGTACATTCACATCCTATTCTTTCATTTTATTGCATGTTTGTTTTTCTGTCGACTTTTGTGTATGTTAGTGTGTGTGTGTGAGTGTATTTGTGCTCCAGTACCAAAGTGGAATGTGTCATTACTTTAAATGTGAATTCCATGTTATTTTGTTTTTTCCTTATCCTAGACAATTAACGACAAATACAGTTACCCTTCCTCCTTCCTTCGTTTTTATTTTTATTTTTGTTGAAATTTTAATTTCACCCTTGAAAAAAATGAAAATAAAGCGAATTTTTTTGTCTATCTTCAACATTCCTTTGGTTGTTGCTGCTTGTCTTAGTCAATTTTGTTATTATTATTATTATTGTCATTATTACTATTAGCATTACTGTTGATTCCATGAATTCCGAGTGCCTAGTCTGCGTTCCATTCGTTCGTCTCTTTCATAAGCTTTTGCTTTCTTTTAAACCTTGAACTCTTTCGCTATTTATTCGTCGGTCACTTCTCACACAATGAGGTTTGATTCGTTCGGTCAGCATGGTCTGTGACATCTCACTTGGATGTCTTCTCATCGTATATCCAATCCCTTTTTTCAACTACTTCTGCGTATTTGTTGATTAGGTTGTAGGTTCTAGATTGATTCGCTCACTCTACCGTATCAGTTATTCCTTGTTAATTGCTTATCCTTTCCTGTGGGCCTTCTAAAGTTCTGTTGTATCCTAGGCAACAAAGGAGGCAGGTGTCAGTTAACGAAAGTCTGATTGGCGACGAAATCTCAGCACGGATCCAAAAAGCTTGAGCTGCATTCGCTAACTTACACCATCTCTGGCTTAGGCGTGACACCCGGTTATCAACCAAGGGACGTGTGTACTGCTCAGCAATTCGCTCCGTCCTTCTCTATGGCTCTGAAACATGGCCAATACGAGTGGAAGACATGAAAAGGTTGACTGTTTTTGATCATAGATGTCTACGATCCCTTTCTCACGTTAGGTGGTATAATATAGTAAGTAATGTTGACGTTAGGCGTAGAGTGTTGGGCAAAGAGGGAAAATAAATCGAAGAGGCTATAAAGTTACATAGATTGAGATGACTAGGTCACGTGCTGCGCATGCCTAACCATCGCCTCCCCCGACGAGCATTACTTACTAGCTGATATAGGTGCAGGTTGGAAAAGAGTAAGTGGTGACCAAACAAAAACATGGCCTCATCAATCCATGAAATCCTTGACAGTTAAACTGAGTCAGGTAGGGAGATGCAGACTACTTCCGGGTTGGGGCCCGCCCTCAGGACTCTAAGAATCAATGAAGGCTGGAGACAACAATAGGTGACATGGCTCAAAATCGTTTTCAATGGCTTACGCAGATGTATTCAGTCTCTGTAATATTCAGTCTCATATTCCTTTCTACCATTACTCATTCTGTTTCACTCTTATACTTGTCAAAACTCTATTGATTCTCTTCACTCATCATCTTCTTGTCTACCTTTGTGTACTATTTGGAACGTGGCGACTCGAACTGCTGCACTTCGGTGCCAAGTTCTATGTTGAATCCAGACAGACAGACAACGAAAGTTTCCAGTAGCCTACTCACCTCAAGATGAAGGATTTGATCATCGTCATCATCACCATCGGTGAGGTTATGCACACGTACTTTTGAAGAGTCCCTGAACTTGTTTGCAACTGCTGTTCAGTACTCTATGGTGGGTGGCTTTCAGTGATTCTCCAACTGATGTGTCAGTTTGTGTCATCTCACCTAAAATATCAATCGAATCCCTCTGCAAACGGACACTAGTCAGGAGATGGTATGCTATATAAGTAGAGGGAATATTTTATTTATTTATTATTCATTTTGTTAATAATCGAGAATCGGGAAGGCGAGAAACACATTCATCAACCTGAAACCAATCTGGAAATCTTCGTCACTCAGCCTGCATCAACAACAAAATTCGGATTTTCAATACAAACGTCAGGTCAGTCAGCTCTTCTATACGGATCAGAAACTTGGTGGGTCACAGAGAATATTTCCAACAGCCTGTTGCAGACCATTATCAACAACTGCCTTCGCTCTATACTCAAGATCAGATGGCCGGAAAGAAACACAAACAAGAAGCTATGGGAACAAACAACGCAAGAACCAATTGCCCAACAAATGTGCAGGAGAATGTGGAGATGGATTGGACACTCGCTGAGGAGGCCGCTGGGTGACATCGCGCGTCAGGCCATCACTCGAGTGGAACCCGAAAGGGAGCTGCGAGTGAGACGTCCAAGGGTGACATGGAGGAGAGCGTGTGGAGAAGAGTTGAAACAGTATGGACTAACATGGATGCAGGTGAAAAATACAACAGAAGACAGAAGCAAGTGGAGACGTGCAGTTGAAGCCCTATGTTCCACTAGGAACCCAAGGGAACAATAATAAAAATAAATAATTTTATTAATAACTTAACAGGATGAGAGGAGCACGTGAGCAACTTTCTTTCGTTGGTGCATGTGTGTGTTTGTCTGTGTTTGTGTTAAAGGCATCAGCTTCTCTATTTGCAAGGACTAAGGCTTCCTTCAACAATAACAGTCCCGTTGATTATGCATACTGATTTTAGCGGGTCATTCATTTTTGACAATTAAAATCACTCATGTTGGTGATTACATTCAGAGTGTATTGCACACCTTCTGGCTGCTTGTTTCACCTCTTACTTCATTTAGATTAGCAGGCACTAATAAGATAAGAAATCTGGAGAACAGCTTAGCTAGAACACTACACGTAATTGCATACAACCATACCATATACAATGGGATCAGATAACAATCTTAAAATCTAATTTAACAGAATGGAGGGAGAGATTGACAACGGAAGCTTTATTCATCGAATCAAGTGAAAATATGTTTAGTAGGAATGAGTCTCCTCCTGTCTACTCAGACATCTAGAAAATTATACTACCCTTACAACAAATGGGAAAGGAAACTGAAAATTATAAGATATCGGATTTTGTGCGTCGGTGGCACAGCGGTAGAATGCTCGCCAACCACGCATATAGTTCGGGGTTCGATCCTCGGCCGACACACTCCCTTACCTGGCTAAGCCAGTAATAAAACTAGTAAAGAGGGAAGGTTGGGCATGGGGCTAGCAACCCCATCCAGTAAAAATGTTCACCACTTCAAGTCTCTAGATTAAAGCCCTATGTTCCACGGTAAAGGAATAAAAAAAATCGAATTTCGAAGTTGTGTTTAGTTACAACTTATGATATGATTATCAACAGCAATAAAAAATTCTGCTCGAAATATCTTCATCCAGTAAATAGCAATCTGATAGTCAATAGTGACTGACTGCAGAATGGAGGTGCCTGGAGTTCTAGTTAAAAATCGTGACCATTGAGGTTCACCATGTCACGGTGAAGCGCATACTCACCTATGGCACTGGATTACGATACGGCTGTCTGTCTGTCTGTCTGTCTGTTTTCTACATAGAACTTTGCACATATGTGCGGCAGTTCAAGTTGCCACACTCCATCTTTGTGGCACACAAAACAAGAGAAGAAAGTAGGAGAAATACACATTAGAGACAGTAAACAGAGGTGTGAGACAAAGGTATAGTAATAACGAAGAACAAAACAGTTTAATTGGAAATCATAAGTCACAAGGAGTGGATGCATCTGCACCCGCCACTGAGAACGATTTTGAGCCATGTCACCAATTGTTTCCAACCATTGGTTTTTCCCTTCCCGAGGACTCCAAACAGGAAGTTTACACCTTCCTACGTGTCTTAGACTAACTGTTGTAGATTTCATTGACTGGTGAATACATGTTTCCGTTTGACCACCGCTAGCTCTTTTCCAGCGTGATCAATCCTATGTCAGCTAACATTGCCTGTCGAGGAAAGCGATGGATGGCTAGGCATACGTAACACATGTCCTAACCATCTCAGTCGGTGTAATTTCACAGCCTTGTCAATTGATTTCCCCTCATCGCCTAGCAGTCGACCGATGCCTAACCTCAATATTGCTCGCCTTATTATACCACTTCACGCGGGAGATAGAACGCAGACACTTATTATCAAAGACAACTAATCTTTTCATGTCTTCCGCTCTCAATGGCCAGGTCTCACAGCCATAAAGGAGGATGGAGTGGACTGATGAGCAGTACACACGCCCTTTGGTTGATAGTCGGATATCACGTCTACGCCAGAAACGGCGTAAACTGGAATACGGGGAACTAGCCCTCTGTATTCGTGCCGAGATTTCGTCAGAGAACAACCCGTTGGGGCTGATGGTACTTCCCAAATAAGTGAAGCGGTCAACATGCTCTACCACGTGCACTACCACGATACAGCTGTATCGAGAATCGACAGACGTTAGAGTTCATAGGCCATTTGATTCCGTCTGTGTGTCTGAATTCTCAAAGAATTCATTTTGTAGCCTGAAAATTTTGTGTTCTATCTCCGATGAATTCATGGGCGCTTAATGCTGACTGGTCCCAGACTTCCCAACATTGTGTTCATTTTAATGAATCTCTAACTGATATCACCACTGTGATCAAACTGTTTCACTGTGTATATTAATGGTATATCCTATAAACATTTCCTCTCTATGGAACAGATTTCTCACATCTACCATTTGATTTCATATAACTCACACTTACTACATAATGAGCTGATTTCGAAACGCTATCCAGTTTCTCTGAGGTTGAACTTGGAGAATGGAAATATTATTTTTTTTCTATTATAGCTTGATTCCACACAGTATTTTTGATACAAGTATGGAATTTTCAGCATGTGATATCGGTAGCCGAAATTTAACAGGCCGACCATTGATATCGGGTGTGCGTCAGCCGGGGATCGGACTATATGCGAACGTCCTAATCGCTGTGCTACCGACGCACACTAACTAACTTGCTACCTGAAAGAGAAAAGGCTTTCATTCTATGTATTATATAATAATGAATAGTCTTTGTCCGTGTATGTATATTCTAGCAAGCTTCAGATTAGGCATGCTTAATATTCTTGCATTGCTCCGCCTCCTAATTCTGTGTATATGGGTAATAAGGCAGTGAGATGGAAAATAGTGAATCGTGTGAAAAATCAGCGAAGAAGTCAGGGTTGGTTAATCTTTTTTGTTCAGATTCTTCATGTGTGTACAAAAAACTTCAATGTTGTAATCTAAATATGGAGATTTCATCCGCTGATTCGTCCACCTCCACTCCTCTTCATCTTGCTCTTTACCTTTTTCATTAGACAAGCGTTAAATCCCCCTCATCTTTATTCGGATTTAACACTTCACAGGTTATAATCATAATGATGATTATAATAATAATAATAAAATTAATAGGATTAAAACTTAACTAATTTGCATTTTCAGGAAATATGTTGGATAAATGAGACAGAGAAAAAGAGAGAATGAAATATGATGAATGAGTTAATTTTAGTATCAAATGAACAGATTACATTGTATTATGATTCTGTTGATTCCCTAATTGGACACGGGACTTCAGTCGAGGCAGAGCTCCCTTTCACTCTGCAGTCTCTGCAGTCTTTGTTAGCTGGCTTCATGATTACCCATAACCTGTCATCTCCTCCTCCCATTTGGTCTCTTTCATGGACACATGTCTAACTCGTCGTTTTCCATTCAGGTGTTTTGTCGAGGGCACGTTATGATATTCAGTCGTTTCTTTAGAGTGTCTCCAGTCCCATCTCAATCAATCCCCCTCAATCAAATTTGTTGCTCGATAGGTTTTAGATTTCTCCACGAGTTTATTAGTCATCTCTCCTGGTGACTTTGGATGTGATTGGTTGTTTTTTCCTGTGTTTTCACATCTTCTAGGCCGCTTGTATTGGAACTGATTGTTTCTTTGACTTGAACTTTGACCCTTTGTGTGTGAGGTTTCTTTCTTATCGGTTGATAGATTTTGTCTATCTCGATGTATCTATTGGTTGATGATTCACTGGAATACCAGGATTCTAACAATTCTCTAGCATTTTTGTTGTTTCCTCTGTCTAATATTTGAACATTGTCCCAATCGAATTGATGCTCGTGGTTGTCTGTATGTAGTGATATGAGGGAGTGGATGTCATGTCTTTTGACGGCTAGCTTATGTTCGTGGATACGAAGACGAAGGGGACGTCCACTTTGGCCAATGTAGTGTTTTTCGCAGTTCATACAATTTATTTTGTAGATGATGTTGGTTTTATCTTCTTTCGTTGTTGAGTCTTTTGGCTGACACAGAACTGAGTGAAGTGATTTTGTCGGTTTGTGTGTGACGTCAATTCCTAAAGGTTTGAAGAGTCTCGGAGTGATTTCTGAGATATCCTTTATATATGGTCGGGCGATTTTCTTTGTGCTTTCCTTGGGGGCTTTTGGTTTGATAGGTTGGCTTGGGGGTATATATCTCTTGATGAAGTTTCGTGGATATCCATTTTTTGGAAGACGTCCATGAGATATTTTTCTTCAATTTTCCTTAAGGTGGGAGTGCTGCAATGAGTCCTGGCCCTCTGAGATTGATAAAGGTTTTGAGCCCTCCGTAGTTCTGCAGGTACTTTCAAATTACTCCACGGTCAGCCCTATCGAAGGCTTGTTTAAAGTTGATGAAGTCGAGTTAGAGGGTTGACTGTCATTCTATGCTCTGTTCGATGATTATGATGATGACGCTTAGGGTTGCTATTTGGTTCGCACATTGATTACTTTTCCTAAGTGCAGCTTGTTCTGGGTGGATGCTTGCATCCAGAATATATTTCAGTCTCTCAACGATGATGCGGCGTATGCAGATCATAACGATATCAAAATTAGACGTTATTTTCATGATTTAGACTAAAAGCTGTAGCACGGATGAGGACGTCAAGGACAGCATGGTTCACGAAAGCGAGAAGCGAATAATAATAACAATAATAGACTTTTGTTAGTTACAGGATTTCATCATGAGCTGACATTGGTTAGAGAACTATTGGAAAACCTGGGAGCAATTGACAGCTGTTTCGTCCTATTTTGGGACTCTTCAGGATTCGAACGTAGGAGCTTCTGGTCACAATGCGAGCTCGCAGACCGTTAATCCATTGGGACGTGATGTCAGCTGATGATGAAATCCTTTGACTAATATATCAAATCCCTACAAACCAATACTTGAAGACACTAGTTAGTTTGCTAGACACTGATGTGCCTAACTTGTATCGTTTTCTACATTGAAAGTCAGCAAAGCTGTCATGCGACTTGTTTGACATGTACTGACTGATTTTTATGAGTCAAGCTTGCTGAGTGTGGGACCGTCAAGCCAGGAAACTTGCTCATCAACTCATTGGGGGTACTATGAATTCATGTTGGATGGTTCAAGGAACTGATGCATACTTGAAAAGTTGGGTCTAAATCACCTATCTCTGTAGTCAAGATAGCACTAAAATTAAAATCACTCTTGAAAACGAAAGTCTAAGTCGCTTTTGATCAATCGAATACTTTTTTCTTAAATCACGTCTGTGTGCATCAGGAAATTAGCTGTAGAATACTGGCCAGTCAAGCGTGTGGACCAGGTTCGATTCCCACCGACGCACTCTGCAGCCAGTAAAACAGGGAATGTTGGGCCTGGGGATTGTAACCCTACCCCATAGAAACAAAGCCACCGTACTCAGGCTTCGAATCTTAAGGAGTTCCACTCGGAATATATATATATATATATATTCCGAATCATCCGAAGGTTTATTAGTGAACGATCAAAATTAAATGAGGTCATTCCACAATCATTTCACATTACAGTGTTTGTAATGAGAATTTTGCGAATTGGTAGACACTTCGGACTGTGGGAATAGCACTTGAATCATTCGTTTACACGACTGAAGTGATTTCTTCAGTCACAAAATGATTTTTTTACAAATGGTCATACATTTGTTTGTGTTGTAGCGTATCTTGGCTACTGGTACTTTAATGTTAACATAGTTACTTCACAGAATATTTTTGTCATATACTTACCTGAACATCTGATAGAATCCGGACACCAAGCTACACCGCAAACAAACTTCAAAGTTGTCTACAGAGTAAGAAGTAGTCTTCCTAAAGGTGTACGAATCAGACTTCTTGAAACTGCAGAAGCAATGGCGATTCACTTGCTAAGTCCTGAACTCTGCATACAGAAGAAGTTCGTTCAGTCACTACACTTGCAATGGACGTAATCTATCTTATTACCCGATAAGTAAATTCTACCTAATCTTTTTTTTCTGTCTCTTCATTAGTATTATTTTGTCTTCTCAATTGTAATATTTTAGATTTTCAACTTTCTTGTTCTCTACCCCCACCCGATTTAATTTCTACACCCCACTACCACTGTTACTCACTTGACCAACGCTAAATTTCTAGTCATTTATGTTACGTCATCCAACTTAGTTGCTCAAATTCATTTCTGATTTAAATGGCATTATTCTCTACCCCACTTCCAATTAGTCTCTACCTGTAATTATCTCTGATGTTACCCTGACCAAAGTTGAAACATTTTAGTCAATTGTATTACGTCATCTAACTTACTAACTCAATCTTACTTTAGTTGCTGTCTAATTAACCTTTTTTCTCTATTAGATCATTCCTGTATTACCTGATCAATTATCTGAACCTGACAAACCTCATGTAGACAGAAGACAAGTAGTTCAGCGAAGAGTCTCTTTTCGGCGAATTCATTTTCATAGCTGTACAATCGCAAATATATATGGTTATTTTGTGTGCGTGTGTACACTAAATTTGTCAAACAGAAATACAATTCGTAAGTTCAGGTGAATTGGATGTTGATATAAGAGGGTAGTAACAAAAGTGATGAGTTGTCACAACCGATTGTTAAAGAAGAGTTACGTAATAACATGAATAGTTTAATGAAAGAGTTGTACTTAGGGTGAACATGGAAACAAAATATACGGAATTACACAAGGGTTTTAAGTAGAAAAATAAGCATACAAACAAAAGTTAAGTCATATCAAACAAACAAACTCATGCAAAACTAATCTATACAAATTGACTATAGAAGAGTGAACACAACAACAACTTGACATCAGTCATTACAAATATATGTGATGACTGCTTACATATTTCTATTGATAAAAATGTCCATGGACAAATGACCTTCAAATAAACTGACTTCAATTTATGTAAAAAAAATTTTGACTATATATTTTGATGATTAATAAAAATCCGAATAAATCTGTTGAAGAAGCTGTGACTTACACAGCGAAACGTTCAGAAAACAGATCTTGTTTTGATTTTTTCTGAAACACGCTGGGATTAATTTACATAATTTATAATGAACCAATCTGACTCGGCGCTCAAATTATTCCAGGAAGTTCGTAACACCTACGGCCTGGAAACCCATAAACAAAGGAAAGTTAAGTCGATTCAACACAGTTGTTACCATGGGAGTAGAAGTGGTTGAATAATTTTCTTTTGTATGCACAGTTCTGGTTCCTCTAGCTTAATGGCTAGGACTTCTGCGATGCAAAGAAGACGGAATCGTACTGTCTTTGGAAGGTTGTTCTTCACTTTGTAGATTACTTTGAAGGAGGCGTTTGTTGAGATGGAATGACCAGTGTTGACGAGGTGTTCTATTATTACACTCCTTATGCGACCACTACTTCCTTTCTGACCCTTTTTGACAGGATGCGCGTTGAACGACCGACGTACCTAGCTCCACAGCAACAGGTGAACTGATATGTACACATAGAATTGGTCAGGCGCGGGATCTTTTCTTTTTGGCTTCTGCAGATCAGCGGGCGACTAGAGAACATTACTCTCAATGTTGCCGCAAACCTCATGTACACACACACAAATAATTATATATAAATGCGATTGTACAGCTATGTGAATGAATTCGCCGAAAAGAGTCTCTTCGCTGAACGTTTTCTCTTGATCTGAAAATATTGAACAAGCATATTTGACGCTATATTATATACTACTGATTCACTGGTCACATGAGAAGTTGGACACCGCTCACACATAAGCCAATAATAGCTAGGTCATAGAAGTGATCCTAACGCCGGGCAGCTGTCTGGATCATTAGCGATGTACCGCGTTTCACTCAGAATTAATTCCAACCACCTAAATTCAGGCTGATTAGATCGAATCCACCTTTTGCGAATTATTTCGGGATATGCAGGTTTTCACAGTTCAAAGTGGAATTTCACCACAGCATCTTCGGAAACGATACTATAAGTGGCAATAAGAAAGCGAGGATAATTCCAAAAAAGCCACTATATATATATATATGTATATCCTGAATTGGCAGAAGCTTGAATTCATGGACCATCGGAGCGGATCCTGGGGGCTGAATAGTCTACGTGCTCGCCTTGTAACCTCGGGATCTTGGATCTGAACTCCAGTGGGTGCGTACTGGTGAAGAGTCCCAGACTAGAATGGAGTAGCCTCCTAGTACTCTATGGCTTTCCAGTGGTTCTCTGACTTATGGTTAGACCTGATTTTTAATTGGCAGTTACTTCCTATAACCCAGTTGCGATGGTGTACTTGGCGACTGATTCATCACAGGGGCGCCATGGCTTCGAATCTTTTGCGAAACACAACCCAAATATTCGTCTTGCCACTTTATTGAATCATCCTAGCTGAAAAGTCAGAGTCTCTTAAACCCAAGGTAGAAGAGACTTACCTGAGTAGTACCAGTTTCTTGCTGAGCAGTTTTCTCAATATGTAAATTTTCTATTTAAAATAAAAATATGCCACAGAAATTATATAATAGTCTTCTGAAGACCTACTTGAATAAAGAAAGAATAAGGGATCACGAAAAGGAAATCGCTTTCTTATTTTCATTGAAATTACTTTACACCTACCTACCTGCCTGCCTACGTATACACGTACACACACACATCTGCGTGTCCTGGTAAGGCTTCCTTTAAGTCATTGCAAGAAGAAATATGAGCTGTTTTCTTACAAATCTCTCTTGTTTATGAAATAATAATAATACTGCGTAGATTCAGGTATACATACCGAAAATATCATTATCCTTATTATCATTATTAGTATTGTTATTATTATTAAGTTGATAATTTTGAAAAAGAAATGAAAAATAGTTCTTAATGAAAGTCACTCACGATAGACTGGTTATATTGTAATCAAAAACAGAAATCTTTGTTTCACTGGTATAAGGGTGAAATTAGTCAACATTATGTTGTTGTTGTTGTTACTGTTTGATCTATCCTAAAGAAAAAGAAAAATCTGTGTGTGTTTGACTGAAATTAACACTAGAGTGTACAGTATTCCAAGATGTGAGGAAAGGAGAATGATGCTCAGGAGGGCTTCGTGTGCTTTTAGAAGTGTGTGGGCGGTTGGTACTTCCCATGTAAGTTGATGCATTCTTGAGGTACTTGAAACAGAAAGAGAGTTAGTGTTGCGTGTGACCGCAGAGTCCAGGTGAAAACTGTTTGAAGCCAGTCACACACGGGGTGTATCAACTGGTTTCTTGGATCGGTTTTGTATTAGTAAATTTACCGGAGGTTACGGACCACCGTAGGGTAATTCGGGAGGTACAGTATTTAAGGTTGACTTTTTCTAACCCCCTCTCGAGAGAGTGGAGAGGCAGCATAGCTGGCTGGCATGTTGGTCACCTGAGGGAAACACCTTACTGCTGTTCCCCAGTAGTACGATTTCTTATACTGTGCCGGTAACTGCTTTTATCCTAACAACCTTCCTGGCGTGGTATGACATACTGGAACAATAGTTGCAGCCAGTGCAGCTTGTTGGGTCATTGCAATGTGCAAGCCTGGCCACCACGTCAAGGTAGTAGCTATCGTTCTTAATGGCATCAACAACTTGTAACTTATAATATCCAATAAGACGCTATTGTTCTTCCATATTACTATTCTTTTCGTCTCATATCTCTGTTTACTGTCTCTATTTTGTATTCTCTTTTAATCTCTTCTCTTGCTTTGTGTGCTACATGGAGTGTGGTGACTCGGTGCAAAGTTCTACGTTGAAACCAGTCGTCAGTCAGTATTTCTTGGTGCAAAGGAACGGAGGTGTCCAAGAGAAAGAATTGCTCACTTGGCGAACACTGAGAATTCTGCATGATTAATAGCGATCTTCATCCATATCATACCAAAAGTCGCAAGCCAGCCAGCCAGCCAACCAAGCAATCTACGTGGTTGACTCAAACCAACTGTCAAAGACTCCACAGATTGATATCAGGGTTTGACCACTCCTACCTAACTCTTTTCAGCCACCATTACTTGTCGAGCAAGGTTGTGATTCGGCATGCACAACATGTGTCCTAGCCATCTCTATCGATCTGTCGTACATGTCTGACTAACCGAGTTTCAGTTTAGAACAGTCCAAGTTGCATGTGTATTATTTGGAGACGAAGTTACTATTGAAAATGAAAATTCAATAGGATTGCTCAAATTAGAGAAATAAAGTTCAGGATTTTGTGTGTTTGGAAAACTAAATAAACACAGGTAACCATACTACGTTTCTGTATCGGTGGTTCAGCATAGTTGTGCTAGCCAATCACCATCGTACATTGTCCAAGGTTCGATTCCCGCCGGCCTACTTGATCCTAAACCTCATCTGGCCATTTATAAGCCCAAACAAAAGAGGGAGGGTTGGGCATGATGTTTGTAGGCCAATCAGTCTCTGGGACCCAACTTAGTTACTTAAGAATTCCAACCTCTTACAATTCGCGATATATATATGGCACAGCCGCTAGCCAAAGTCACTTGGGGCCAGCTGTCCTCCTCCCTGACTGGTGAACAGTCAGAAATTAGGACGACACAGCTGTCCAGTACTTACTGCTGGTTCTTCATCAGTTCTCCAACTGATGTCAGTTAGTGATCACATCTGTAACCAATCAAATTCGTGCAAACGAACACTTGAAATGCATCATTCAGACGATCACATTTTACCACAATCAGCACGAGTAATTCTCCGAATATCGTGTAAATCGGTGAATGATGGATGACACGTGGCTCTCTCTCTCTCTCTGTTTGTGATCACACTCAGCTGCCTATTTAGGTCATCTTCTCTTATCAGTCCGAATCGCATTATACTAAATTAGATCGAAGGAGAGAAGAGAGTAGACTGTTATTTGATGGTTAGACGGGGATCTCAGATAGTCTTGTGACTAAGCAAACTCTGGCTATTGATATAAAAGGTGATGTATCTTTGTGAAGGTGGTGAAATGAAAGTCTGTGTTGATTTGGTGGGATTCGAACCCATGGGGCTAATAAGGAATTGCTAGGGGACTGACGGACTAGTAATTCCTAACTGTTAGGCTTTTCCGGGCTAGTTACACTACTAACTTACAAATGAGTAGTAAGTTTAGAAAAGAGTAATAATTTGGATCGGTGGTCGAATTTTCGAATGTTAGCTGACCACCAACGCAAGTGGCTAGGAATTCGATCCCCAGCTGCCAAGTCACTGATAAACCGCGCCTAGCCCCTACCTAATAAGGCATGTAAAAAAGAAAGGTTGGACGTGTGGCCAGCGAAACAACACCGCTACTGGAAGAAGCCGTATATTCTGCTCACGATGCAAAGTAATGAGAAGAAAAACTATGATGACAATAAAAGTTCGGTAATTTCCAAATTCCCATTGACGCATTTAGAAAAAACAACTGATTGAGCAGAGAAATATATTCCTTTTCAAGTAGTTCCTCATCATCGTCTCTACACTAATATATAGTTTCTTTACATCAAAATTTTATACCTGTTCAATAATGAAATGTATAGAAAATCTGATGGTGTTGCCATGGGATCACCACTAGGCCCAATCCTACCAGATTTTTCGCTGGAGAAACTGCAGGATAGTCCACTTAAAGATGTAATACATAATCTTGATTTCTATTGCCGATATGTTGATGATACATTTATAGTTATTAAGAAAGAAAGTGAGGCTAAGGACATATTGGATAAATTCAGTAGAGCACATCCCAGTATAAGCTTCACTAAGGAAGAAGAGAAGAAAATGACTCTATCCCCTTTTTGGACGTCCTGATGACAAAATGAACAGACGGAACAATATGTAGATGTTTGTATAGAAAACCTATTTCCACTGGACAATATATTCACTCCCTGAGTTTTGTACCTCCACAATACAAACGTAATCTGCTTAGATGTCTGGTTCACCGGGCTAGAGTTGTATGTTCAAATGAGACACTGAACGAAGAACTCGGTAATATTCGCAATCTACTAAGCAGAAATGGATATCCAACTAAATTTGTAAACGAACACATGAACTCAGAAAGTAAAAAGTAGAAGTTGCCGACTGTTCCCAAAATATTAGTCTTCCTAAGATTACAATTCATGGGTGATGTCAGTAGTGAGATGTTATCACAACGTATGAGAAGGGCCTTCAAAAGGACTTTCAACGCAGCTAAGCTTTGCTGTGTATTCACCAGCCGACCAATACTTAGTCCAATAAATAAAGACAGACTTCCCTGTTTCGCCTCTTCCATGTGTATTTACCAGTTTAACTCCCCGTGCGGAGCTAGTTGCATAGGGCGTAAGAACAGGCGAGTTCATCGTTGAATTTCTGAACGCCTCACATTTTGGTTTGGCAAAAGTTCGAATAAAGTTATACAAAGCTCAATACTAGCTCATATCGTTGATACTGACTGGACATCAAATCGACTCTAAAGTTATTTATCAACCGTATATCACCGAACGAATACGACTTTTACATATAGCAGAGGTAATCGGATTTCATCTGACCAAGCCAAATCTATGTGCATCCAAAAGAAATTTATACAGCTCCTTTCTTTGACATGGCCAACTACATAATATATATTAAGTTTTTAAAAACGATTCCCCCTTCCCCCCACTGTAACTATCTTTCGATTTTGTTAATTTTTACAATTCTAGTCAATTCTATCAACCTGTTTGTATTATACGTAATCTCACTGACTCCTCCTATTCTTCTTAGTCATCAATGCTATTTTACAAATTTCTTGATTATGTAATAACTTGTTGCCAACACCAAGGAATCAACCTATCTTGAATTCCGTAATTAATTAATGTTCACCTCTCTTTTAAAAATTGGATATCTTGTTACCAACATCTGTTGGTCATTCGTTTTGATGACCTTTAACCTCCTGACTTCACCTCATCCCGCCGCCTATATCTAAAACTGATGGACTAAAATAACAAGTTGATTGGTGAAACATTTTGATGTAAAGAAACTGCATTTTAGAGTAGAGTCAACCAACGGTGAGGAACTAATTGAAAAGGAATGCATATTTCTTCGCTCAATCTGTTTTTTTTTCTAAATAAAAGAAGTTTGCCTTGTTTACTGATATTTAACATGTTCTATGCACTGGCCTCACTTACTATTTTTTTCTCTGTGCAGTTCGAGACTTCAAGACTGTCAACTTGCTCTGGGGAATCTTATTCATATCACTACAGGACCCTTAGTGATACTGTCAAGTTCATTCTGTTTCAGTCAAATTGCTAATTTATCTACACAAGCTTTAGATGGTCTATTGAAAGCAACATTTCTCCATTATCCAGAGTTCGCTACAAGTTTCAATCCAGATTTATGGACAGAAAAACTTCTTCTGTTCTCTAACATATTACAGGCAAGTTATTATTATTATTCCCTTGCGTTTCGAGTGGAACATAGGGCTTCAACAACATATCTCCACATTGTTCTGTTTTCTGCCGTTCTCTTCAGCTGGCTAGCCACACGATTGACCAAACTCTCTCATCTCCTCCTCCCCACACGATCTCCTCCATGTCACCCTAGGACCACAGACCAACTCGTTGCTTCCTATTTGGATTAGACTCGATGACCTGGTGTACAATGTCATTTAGCGACCTCCTCAATGTATTCCCAATTAATCCATCTCGATTTTCTCCTACATATTTGTTGAGCGATTGGCTCTTGCTTGTTGGTTTGTTCTCAGGCAGCCAGAGTTTCTTGTTACTAATTCTTTCTAGCCAGCCATTTTATCTTGAGTATGGAGCTGGCCAGCGATGGTGTTAGCTGTTGATAAAAGTCGTTAACTGGCTGTTGGAAATCGTATTCGTGATGCACTGGCCATGTTTGTGACCCGCATAAAAGAAATGACCGACTTAGCATTGGTGTCGAAAATCCTATTCATTCTTGTTCTTTATGCTGAGGCGGGGTGCAGAAAATTTCCAAAATGGTACTCAATAGATGATAAAAAAAGATTCTTCAATACTCATTGGCTTTATGTGATCCATTTGGTCAAGCTGGTCTCTGATATCGAATTGTTAATGCTATCACTGCACCACTGTTCCTAAGCACGAGACACTGATGTCCTATAGCAATGGCCAAAGATAACTGGCTCCACAGGACCAGATTTTAGAAAATAATATTATTTACTTACTAATTTCAGTTTTTTTGAAATTTTCCTGTCCATCGATTGTATTTCCCAGGAAGAAAACTTCTCTGTTTTTTTTCTGCAGTCTATTCACAGGTGCTTACCGAAAATATTTTTCACTGAATCAAACAATATCGGTTCGTGTGAACAGTTATCACGATTTGCAAAGTACATTACAGATGATGATTCCATGAATTTAGATATTTTAGCCTCATATGTAAATCTACTCACTACAGCGATAACAAAACTGCCATCGGTTGAATTGTTGTTGACCCAGTCGCCCTCCTCTTCAACGGGATCGTTATTTGGACATGGCAATTGGGAAGTTGAGAAGAAAAAATTCGTCAGTGTTATCTATTATGCTTTGCCGAATTTATGCTTAGCTATTGGAAAAGCTTGGCTCTGCTTAAACTGCTCAAGTCAACTGATGTAAGTTGTGATGGTGTTATTGAATTGTCGTTCAATTAAAAAAAGTTCGTGTTTCTGTCATCTCAAGCAGTTGACGATAACAGGGCTGATTGAACAAATTAAACAGATACAAACGTTTTGTGCTGTGCATTATTATTATTGTTTCCTTTAATTCCTAGAGGAACATAGGGCTTCAGCCGTGCGTCTCCATTGCGTTCGGTTCTCTGCTAGATTCTTCACCTGGCTTCAAATCTGCCCACACGTTTCCATCTCCTCTTCACATGACCTCCTCCATGTCACCCTTGCACTGACGACCAACTCGCCGCTTCCCTTTCGGGTTCCACTCGAGCAATTGTTTATCTAGTGATGTCACTTGATGGTTTCCTCATTGATATGTTTATGAACAATAACAATTTGTGTTCGAAACTTTGTCATTCAGTAAATAGTAATACTGTTTCACTGTGTGATATATCTAATAAACAAACTAATATGGAAAGTTTGTCTTGCTCTCCCTATCCTTGCTTTCATATCCTCGTCAGTTCCGCCTGTAGTTGAAACGATGCTTCCCAGGCAGGTAAAAGAGGTTGTTTCTTTCAGGTTCCTTCCATTTATGCTGATTGTTGTCTGTTGTTGTTGTTGCCCAGGAATCTTCATCACCTCTGTTTTCTCTATGTTCACCTGAAGTCCTATCTTTGATGCTTCTTCTGCTAACTTGTTGCTTTTCGCTTGCATATCTTCCAGTTTGTGGGAAATCAGACATATGTCATCATCGGCGAAGTCCAGATCCTCCAAGTTCTTTTTTGTGTGAGTCCATTTTATGCCTGTTTCCTCATTGCCCGCTGTCTGTCGCATTATCCAATCTACTGCAATCAGGAAAATCACTGGTGATAGTAGGTAGCCTTGTTTTACTCCTGTCCTTCATTGGTCATTCAAAAAGTGCTTTCTGGTTTTCAATAGTTGTCTGAGTGACCGGTTAGTGACGAAACCCAACCTTCTAAAAACAACAGAGTTTATTTGGTTAACTTTTTTCACTTGATGTTGGCCTGTTCTCAATTTTTGTGAGGCAGAAACCCATTCTCCTGGCATACATGTCTCTGTGTACCAGAATAATGCAGACACAACTAGTGTAACTGTGAAGGAAGCCAAACATTCAGATATAGTATTCGGTTGATAATAATGATTCTCAGTATGGAATCTGGAATGTGCAGTTCTTGGTCAGTCGGCTAGATATATCTGCATTCCCCCCCCCCCCCCGTCAAATGAGTGAATGATAGTGACACCATTCAGACTCAAGCTCAAAACCAGTCATCGTTTGAGACGCCAAGGCTTTGTAACTTAAGTGTCCGTGTTAGAAGCCGCTGACATGACAACATCTTCAGCACAAACGTCAGTATAAAGTGTGAACTTGTTTGGATTCCTTCTCCATGAATGATATAACTATATCTGCTGACACCCTTTGTCGTGATTAATTATTAATTTGCATGAGTAATGATGTTTCTGTTGACTTGGAATTCGACGTTTTTGCTTTGTGACTGATTCTTTATTACTTGATAAATTTGATCTATATGTGTCGGTTGATCCCTGATTCATCTGATTAGCTGGCTTCTCAGAAATTAACTTGCTGACATTTTTTAGTAATTCCACTGTCTAAAATTTCTACTTTTTTCCCAGTCGAATTGATGTCCAAACAATTTTGTTTGCATGCACTGATACTAAGCAGGAATGCACGTCGTGTCTTTTGACAGCTAGTTTATGTACTTGAACTCAGAGTCGAAAAGGACTCCCACTGAACTTTGCTCCTATTTAATTATTTTCAATAACATGTAAGGAAGTCATCATATATGAAAATATATATATTCAGTTTTGAACGGACTGATTTTATTTCTGCAACTGTAAGCTCTGCGTAAAGATTCCCGATTATTCGAATACTTAGTTACCTCAAACCATAAAAAATATTATAGGTTTCCAGGCCGTAGGTGTTACGAACTTCCTGGGATAATAATTTGAGCACCGAGTCAGATTGATTCATTATAAATTATTTAAATTAATCTCAGAATATATTGAGTTTACTAATGAAATAGAATCGGCTGAGGGAACTCTAAACTTTCTTGATTGTCATGTAAAAAGACAAACTGACGAGAAACTAAAGTTTACCATATACAGAAAGCCGACACATTCCAACAAGTATTGGAATTTCCAAGCAGATCATCCAATAGGAATGAAAGTTTCAGTAGCTTTAAATCTCGTTAACAGAGCTAGAAACATTATAACAGATAATGACGATATGGAGAACGAGATATCCAACATAAAACAGATTTTGATTGGAAATGGTTATCCTGAAAAGCTACTAGGTAATATTATCAATAAAAAGGAGCATAAGGGAAAACAAAAAATTTTAAAATCCTGGCTATCGACGATAGCCATCCCATATCGAAAGGACACAGCTGAACAACCTCAAAGACTATTTGCCTCATATATATTAAAGTCTATGTCAAACCTAATTCTCTGGAGAAAGCGCTGGTGCATGTCAAAGATATAGTTCTCAGAATGTCACAAAGTAATTGTGTCTACAAGATAAAGTGTTCAGAATGTGATGCATGCTATACAGAGGAGAGCAGTAGGCAGGAGAAGGTCAGAGTGAATGAACATAGACTATGCACGAAACGTCCACCTAGAAATGAAGTAGAACTAAAAAGTCTAGAAAAAAGATCGGCTATAGCAATGCATGCTATAGACAGCGGACATAAGATTGATTTCGACAATGTCGAAATTCTTGGAAGAGGATTTCATTCACATAAAGAAAGATTGACTTCTGAAGCCTTGCACATCTTAACCACATCGAATGCAGTGAATAGGAAAGAAGGGATAGACTTATCACCTATATGGCAAACTCTAATGAAGCAAGACAGATGAAAAAACAATAAACACTCTATGAGCCTCCATGACCTTTTAAAACATGTAGGATCATGTTTATCACATATGAATTCACGTATTTTCCACATGACAAATAACATACACACACATACACACTCATACAAAACTAATCTGTACAAATTAACTATAGAAGAGTGAACACAACAACAACTTGACATTAGTCATTACAAATATATGTGATGACTGCTTACATATTTTCTATTGGTAAAAATGTCCATGGACAAATGACTTCAACTTATGTAAAAAAATTTTGACTATATATTTTGATGATTAATAAAAATCCGAATAAATCTGCTGAAGAAGCTGTGGCTTACACAGCGAAACGTTCAGAAAACAGATCTTGTTTTGATTCTTTCTTAAACACGCTGGGATTAATTTAAATAATTTATAATGCATAAAAAAATTGTTATTTATTCCTGGAATTGCGAGTACAACACAGAGAATGTCAGCAGCGCAGCATATCCCTACGTTGCACTCTGCCATCCCACTCTTTCAGCTGTATTATCTCCGACTGCTTGCTGTCTAGAAATAAAATTTAATCGTCTAAGTATCAGGTTAAGCGAGTCCGCTATTCATTGGTGATATATTTACTAGCCATGCACACGGTCTGCGTTCAATTCGCAGACGATGCACTTTTGGAAAATCTAATCTAGCTCACTAGCGGGTGGTTGGCCCGAAAAAGAAGGAAGGTTGGGCGGCAGAGCGCTCCTTCACACCCCGTAAACGAAATCTACACTATCGCCACTGGACCATCAATTAGCTTGAAGTCCTATTAATTACTTAGAACTCGAGGAAATGTGAAAACGATAGCTCGGTGGCACAGTGGTTAGGACTCTCGCCGACCATGCACATGGTCCGGGGTTCGATCCCCTGCCAGCGCACACCCGATATCTATGGTCAGCCTGAATTTGGGCTACCGATATCCATCTATTAATACTAAATCTACAAATATAAAATAATAATAATTTTTTTCACTACATTTTCAGAAATATTAGTGTTTTCGACTTTCTCAATTCCAAAGAAGAAGACTGCAATTTATTTACAAAGAAACACTGTACAAATGATACTGTCACCTTTTCTTATGACCTAATTCTGTTTACTTTGAATTTATTAAAAGGCTTATTTAATTTAGTACAAATCAATTATTTAAAAAAATATTTTTCCACACAAAAGACTGTCGTTGTTAATTACATTTATTCACTGTTATATTTATCAAAATGTTTGATATATTGTTCAAGTCTAGTCTATCCACCGATAACCTCAAAATGTATATTATATATCATACGTATTATTGGTTGTTTATGTTCTCATGGGATTGAAACTATCGAGGACAACAGCGACAACAATCACACCTCAGAATCAAGTCAAATCATTAATCACCGTGATAATAATAATAATAACTCGTTGATTTTATTACATAATCTCCTTCTTTTCATTAACTGGTATCATCAGTACAGGTGTTCATGGTCTATGTGTGGTTTAGAATTATGCTGGTGTTTAAACAACTTTCTACAATACTTCAATCTATCACTGTTCAATGATCAATTGTCAAGAGATGGCGTCAATTGTTTTATTGACTCACTTTTGTTTAAATTATTCACGTTAGAATTAGGCGGTCATATGAATGCGAGTAGAGAAGTATTGATTTTATTGGATACATGCATTCAAACAAGCGAATGTAGTAATAGTAATAATAATAAAAGTTATGCATACTGGTTATTAAAAAGGATAACAAGTCAATTAAATTATCATTTAAAATCATTATTTCTGTTTTGGAAATATTTAAATGACAAAAACTATTTATCTGACCATTATGATTGTTGTTATATTGAAACATTTGTATATTTGATAAAATTTTTATCAGATTTACGCTTATTTTTTAACGGTCAAGACTACCTTGAAGAAAATTGTGATATACTTGCAAAATTATTCTCAGTGTGTCATGATCCTATAACACTATTGTCATCAGTGTCAAAGTCATTATCGTTAGATGAAACTATAGCGTTAATATGCTCAGTGAATTCTTGTAATGACATATCATCCTATATCATATCGATAGTTAATCAGTTTTGATAATTGTAATATTTAATATGCGAAAAATTTTGATTTTACTGCTTTTTTTGCATAGATGTATTTTGTATATTTTGTTAATCAGGTTTTTATTAAATAAACAGAAATATTAAAGGTTTTTTTTAAAATTTTCTTCTCAACATTATGGTTTTTATTCACCTTTTATGATACTTAGTGGAAAATAGATCCTATCAAAAGCATATTCCTTAAAATGACATTCGCTACAGAGTGTTTCCCAGTTGGCCATTACTGTCCAATAAAGCTGAAAGATAAGATCAGTCAGTTGGCCAACTCTAGGTATGTTCCAAGTTTAATCACGAATTGACATCAGTTAGAAAACAGGAGTTTCATCCTATTCTGGAACTCTTCATCCGCATGCACCCATGACCTCGCCGGGGATCGAACTCACGACCTTTAGGTTACGATGTCAGCTCATCGACCATTCCAGTCACTAGGACGGAATCGCATGACCCATGAATTCTAACTTATGTCAGTTCACGGCGTGTGCGTTTATCAATTCACCTACACCTGTGGATCTAGGTATATCTGTCGCTCGTTGCGGGTTTCGTTCAAAACGGTGCAAGAGCGCTATCCTACGTTGTTGAACAGAGATAGGAGTACTACTGCGAGAAGCGTAATTTCTACCTTGGCCTCTTTTTGTCTATCCATCCTGTATTATTTTCATTGTTTTTGGTGCGACAGGTTGTTGACTGGCCCAATTGCTGAACAAAGTTTCTTATTGCCTTATCCTTAATGGCTGACTATCTAACTCTCAGCATCCAGGTAGCCGGAAAGGGGATAGATGTGAGTGAACCATATAGAAGCAGCAATCGTTAACTTGACAATAGTATTACTGAGAACGAAAATAGTTATCAAAATGAATAGGCATTGGAAGTTCTGACGTGAAGAGAGTTGTTAATTGATCAAAACAATGCCTACAAGTTTCTGATATTAATTGGCGGGAGGTTGGATGAAAGAGAACACAGTCGGCTAAACTGCGTTCACCCTACAGTTTTCTGCTATTCTTAGAGAGTTCAACTTTTCTTTTATTATAGCTTGACTTCACACAGTATTTTTGATACAGGTATGGAATTTTCATCATATGATATTGGTAGCCCAAATTTAGCAGGCCGACCATTGATACCGGGTGTGCGTCGGCCGGGGATCGGTCCCCGGACCATGTGCATGGTCGACGAGCGTCCTAACTGCTGTGCCACCGACGCACTGGTGAAATATATGTGAAATCTGTACTCAAACAAACTGCTGGTGGTAAATGCAGTAATACGACGATAGTCTTGCGTATTTTAACGTCGTTGATCTGCGACATGTCATAACTGACAGTACTGATAGTCAGTTGGGTGTCCCTTTTTTTAAAAAGCGTTGTATTTGAAGGGTTTGCAGTGATTCACCTTTCAGCGCAGATAAACTCCGTCTCAAAAATACGGCTATCCGGTTTTTAGATCATTTCAGTGAGATCGATAGTGGTGTGAACCACACAACTGCTTATTACGGCTACAGGTGCTGTCTAAATCTAAAATGAATTGCAGAAAGGCTAAAAGTTATAATTTAGCCAGAAAGAATTACGTACAAGGAATTGTCAACAACATTGAATAAGACCTTCTAGATAGTATGAAACTGCACCGACTTTAGTTAAGTAATTCAGTGATGTGCGAAATTCACTCCACCTTGTGAAAGGCTGAATTAAGTGAACGAACCTGATTTGCAACCAGAACCAACTGACTGTGAAGTCAAATACTAAGATAGGCGAATCAGTCACATAACTATGTTACCTATAAGCATTGCCTGAACTTGATTAATCCATCCACCCTCAACTCTAAACTCGCCAACCTATCTCTTCCGCTTGTTATCCAGGTAGTGGCTCTCAGAAATTTAATTGATTTCAAGTTAGACGGCGAACTGACATATCACTTAGAGAACCATTGAAAACGTGGAGTACTGGATAGTGAATTTCCTCCCGATAGCCACTTTGGAGTACTAGTGAGGTATGACCAGTATGGTGGTCCACTGAGTTGGGTATAATGAGAGATACTTGCCAACGACATTAACTGGCGCGAGCGTAAAAGTAAGAATTCACGGACTAATCTCGCTTGGAAAAACTGAAGGTCCTAGATTCGATCCCCAGTGGTGCGGTCATGGGTACCAATTGCTCAAGAATTCAGAACCAGGATGAAACAACTGTCTAGCAACTCTATAGTTTTCAGTGGTTCTCTATTATTGTTATTGTCATTACTGTTTCCTTGGATTCCGATCGGAACACAGGACTTGAACAGCACATCTCACCCGTTACCGATTCTTGTGATCAGTCAGCGAAATCAGTCGTACAGGAGGTCAATCGTCAACCCGAATATCTTTGTGATGACACCTCTGATTACAATACTCAGTGATCCGGATTCAACCCCCCCAGGGTAAGAGCAGGACACCAATCATTACAACGTGACACCGATTACTTACTTCCCAGTGACCGATCACTACAAAGCCTACCGATTACAGATAGATACTGCCTATCAAAAGTCGTGGATTACAGTTCATTTCAGCTAATTCTACTTCATATGTTTCAACAAAATCTTTTTTTGTTGTAATATACAGATTTTTTAAATACGCCATAGCGAAGAACACCATCGAGTTTGGGATACATGTGATACCGAGCTACTGATCAATTGGAACTGGGTACTGCGCAGAAGTTCGCTGCATCCTACCTTACGGAGACATGGTTGTTCAAAGTGGAGGATTTAAAGAGGCTAGCTATTTGTGAACGTATGTGTCTCAACGCTATCTTTTGTGTCCACTTGGGTAGACGGCCCTCGACTGGTTGCATCAAAGGATGACAGTGCATGCTGTTCCGGTCTCTCAAGAGTCTGGGATGAGTGTGTTCATTTCTCCTGGAAATCAGTGTATAATTACCCAGTCAATAGGTTTATCATTATTTTACCCTCGCCTAGTTTACTAGTTAATTAGACAGTCCTAAGCCTGAGAAACAGGATAGTTGGATAAACCTTCAGCGGAAAATCAACCTAGTCGCTATGGTGACTTCAAAGCACAGAAAATATCTAAAGAAAAAACTTATTCTCCATTGGATTCGGAGAGACGGAATGATGCAGCCCTTCGGGAAGCGACTCAGGTGTATCCTCTTTCACAGAAAACAAAAATAAGCATTGAGACAAGGAATATCCGCACAACTTTTGAAGCTGGGATGGCTGCTCAGAATGCCAAAGAAATGAGAAGATACGGCATGGAAGTGGTCAACATCTGTGACTACCGAATGCAATAAAAGTGGACTCTCCATTTGTATTTTTCTTTTGCCCTCCACATGGAAAAAGCAGCAGCGGAGGTTTTCTACAGGATGGTGTAACTAGTATGATACCCAACTTTTCTACTTTTTTTCCGCTTTTACAGCAAGTTAAATGAGGTTAAGAAGTTAATCGGCAGTCGGGTATCGAAACCCGGTCAACGTGCATGGTTTTTTTGTTTGTTGTTTTCCTTCACGTTCCGCAGCGGAACAGAGGGCTTCAAGCATGTGGCTTGAAGTTTCTGTAGCAGTGTTTATTTTACAGGATGGGGTTGCTAGCCTCATGCCCAACCTTTCCTCTTTACCAGCATTATTTCTGGCTTAGCGAGGTAAAGGAGTGCGTCCAGTGGCCGGGGATCGAACCGCGGACCATGTGTATGGTCGGCGAGCGTCCTAACCGCTACGCCACCGACGTGCATGGTTAGCAAGGATTTTCAGGTATGCCTTTTTCCCTACCCACTAAGTTAATTAAAAGTTGATTTAGACTGCAAAATAACAATACAAAAGAAAGAACAACAACTAGACAACACTTTCATAAATAATTATACTTCACTTTTTAAAAGTTCTCAATTTCTCTTTTCTTTTTTTTTAATAATTAATCGGTTGGCACATAATTTCACAAAATAAATCAACAACATCAACAAAAATAATGTTTTTAAACGCTAATTTACTAACAACATTATCATCATTGTAAGTCACCATGACAACCGGCTGAAAAATATAAGCAAAGAAAAGAAAAAACCGCAATTGAAAGTGAGAAGAGAAAAGACGAACCAGAATTATAAAGACAAAAAAAGAGAGAGAAAGTTAAAGATAATACTTGGAAGATGAGAATTCATTCAAATCGAAGCATTAGTTTTGAAGTGAGAAATCAACACTAGTTAAACAGATGAGTCGATAAGGCTTACCGCCCTTCTAAGAGACACACCACAAACAAGTGAGTAAACAAACACCTCACCTGAAAAATAAATCTCAGGGTAAAGTAAAAAAAGAGACCAAAAGAAATAAGTTCAACGACAAATGTTTCATATATTTTGATTCTGGCTTTTTTCTCTTCAATATGTCATTGGTAAGATAAGTAATAATCGAATAGAACACATGATAATTATTTGTTAGGTAATCTGAATTTGAAGTATTCCAACTAAAATGGACAAAATCATCTCAATAAATAATATATATATTTTTTAAATTTTACTATCACGTCCTATAGATAGAGATGATGCATAGACAGGATAAGTATATATGTGAAAACAGACACGATATAAATATTTTATCCAAACATACTATACTACTTATCTATCATTTAAAAGTAGCTTAAAATTAACTGTGAAAAAAACGTCTTGCTTGTAGAGTTACTAACGTCTACTACCACACTACATGATACAATTACTATTACTACTAATAGTACTAATGGGAGGAAAATCTCAATTTGTATTGTACAACAATAATTATAAATAAATATGCATACAAAATCGTGTAGAGATAGATGTCAGGGTCTGGCGCTTACTATTATTATTACTATTATTATTAGTAGTAGTAGTAGTATAGTTGAATGATGAAACCAACTGCTAAGATCCAGCAAACAGTCATTCTGTGTGGATGTGTGCTTGACATGCATGCATGCATAGACGCACCGGCACACGTAAATAAATACACACACCGGCATAAAATAAAAAGCAAGAAAGAAAAAATGGGGTTAATTATCGTCTAAAGAAACACACAAAAATTAAAATAAAATCTGAACTTTATTTGAAAAATAGATAAATAAATAAAGATACGTGTGTGTCACGAGACTACAATCTGATATGAAAGAAAAAGGGAAAGAAATAAAAGCCAGTAAAATCTTGTGTAAGTGTGTCTTCTTGACAAGTGAAAAGCGACCAGAGAAGAAAAACTAAAACACAAAACAAACAACAATGAAATGAGAGATATCTATGCGTATAATGCACAAAACAGCAGTAGGAGGGAGACCACCGGAGAAATTACCAAGTATAGGGAAGGGGTGGGTTGGGGTAAAAGACAAAAAAACAGAGTTACTACTACCAGAAATAAACGGATAACTTCAGTTGTAAGTAGTCCTGTCTATCTCGTCCACCTCCTGTGCCTCACCTCATACAAAAACACCACAGAATTCAGTAAAACAGACTGACAGACAAGCACCACAATGCAGTGTTAATCAAATTCAGTAAATTCTTCAGTAAATAATACAGTTTCATATTCGACAAAACAATTCATGATGATGACAGTAAGTAAACAAATGAATAAATTAAAGTTAAGATCACAAAAACATTATTGAAAAACAGAACAATGGTGATTATGATGATGATAGGGGACCACCGCTCTCCTATGGCAATCAATCACTAAGGGTGGGGGAGACGGAAAGTAGGCATAACAAAACAATGGTAAAAATAATGAGACTACAAACAGAAACACACAAAAAAGCAGAGAATCTATGCCAAAGAAATATAGAGAACCGGTGACAATTGGACAATAAATAGTATTGTTCTTCTAGAGATAAATAAATCACAAAAAACAAACATTTAAAAAAAATGATGGCAATTCATTTAATTTGATAAGGTCAAAATTAGGCATAATCAAAAGTCAGGCGAACAAATATATAAATAATAAAATGATGAGATCATTAGAGATTAAAAGATCAAAACAAAAATAGAAATAAAACAAAACAAACAAGAAGGGGATACGATCTGTTGTAGGCGCGCGCACACCCGTCCATATATTTTTCAGCAGTAGTCCTCAAATTAATAAATGATGGAACAATTATAAACAATAAGTTAAATACTGAACAATCTCCCCAGTGAAAGAAAATAAAAAATATTTTGCATAAATGACAATAAGAAACACAAAGCACATCTCAGTAATGAAGATAAAGAGTAAAGGATTAAAAGTTCATACAATATAATTAAATATAAATTAAATCACACGCGCCCATATATCACTTCATTAAGCATGACTGACCGATTTGGTTTACAAGAAAGAAAAGGCAGAAGCAAAAAAAAAAACATAACGAAATTAAGGAAAGAAACTTTTTGTGATCGTGGCGGAGGGGAGTGGGGTAAACACAAGTAATCTTCTCCCCTCGCGCTCCTCCTCCACTGTCTAACATAAAAATATAGAGTTCAATTAAAACCTAGTCAATATTATTCAATTCAATGTTCAGCAAATATAATGTGTTTCATAAAAAAATTATTCATGATGATAATAAATAAATAAACAAATAAAAGTTAAAATCACAGAAAAAAATAAGACAAAAATGATAAATAAGTACGTGTCTAAATGGGTATTTGTAGTATGTATGTATGTGTGTGAGTGCGTGCGTGTGTCTGTGGATATGTATGTTTGAATATATGATGTTTGTATGTATGTGTTTGTGTGTTGAATGTATGTGTGTGTATGGATGATGATGGGCGCTTAAATCCATCTGTGTATCTATCTATCTATTATCTTCAACTCAGGCGATTATGCAATAATAATAATAGACAACGACACCGGCTGTCAACAGTTAGTTGCCTTAGATAACAATACCAATTACAAGAGACAGTGTGTTTGTGTGTGTGTGTGTGAGAGAGAGAGTGGGACGGGTGGGTACATGTACTCACACTAACTACTTACTCACTTTTTCCACACACACGCACGCACGCACGCAATGTGAGTACAAGTTAGCCAAAGAAGAAGTGGAAGGGATTCAAAAGGTGTGTTTGATAAGGATAAGGGGGAACGCGGTGAGTGAAACTAAAAACAGCGCCAAATTGTACACACACACACACACACATAACAAAGCAAAACCACAGGGGAGAAAGAGCGAGAGAGAGAGACATTTGATGTGTGAAAGACAAATAGAGAGGGAGGGAGAAAGAATAAAATCACTTATTAAGTTAGCTAGTTTCCTCACGTTTTGTCACATTTACGACGGACACGGAATCACTACTAGGAGTTTGTAGGGATAATAATGAATCACCACCACCTGATGATGATGTACAAGATCTTCTCGAGACACCGATTTCACACGATGATGACGGTTGTGTTGTTACTGCTGATGATGATGATGCTGATGTTGACGAGAATGGCATACCGGTAATAACAATATTATTATTATTGTTATTGTTATTATTACTTGTACTACTTGTAATCATTCCTGTCGTGGTTATTGTCGCTATCATTGGCTGCATATTAATTTGACTCATATTCATAACACAAGCAGCGGCGGCTGTCGACACCGATGACAATGGCGGGGTTGACAGTCTGGATAATGTAAACCACCACCAATAGTCGGTAGAAAGTGTTCAGATTCTATTGCCGGCAGTGACTGTTGGCTTGAAGTCATTGATGATTCACGTTTAATGTGCTCAATGGCTATTATATGCTCGATTACATTGGCTGCCCATTGAACATTGCCTTGCGGGCCAGTTATAGTGATATTACGCAACTGGCCACCGGACACATATACATTCTTCTGTGAAATTTGTATCACTGTACCTGTGACAAGTTGTAAGTCCATAATTGATCGACCTTGATGACCTAAGATAATATTGACCACATTTTCTGGTACCTAGGAGTACATGTGTGTGTGTACACAAGAGAAGGGGAAAAATGAATTGTTGTTGTTGAATTCGCCAAGAATGTAAAAAAAACACAACATGAAAGTGAACAACATAATGCACAGAAAGAGACATAGATTTATGAAAACCAGACAACCTTTAGGCCACAAAGAGAGTGAATCGATGACACTTTCATGTCAACTTTACTGGTGTCCACAACATTTGCAATATTTCTTCGTCTGAAGGAGGTATTGGAATCAGAGCCTATGGCGAGTTGTCGTCTGAAGTGATAACAACCAGTAGTGTCCATCAGGGGGGGGTGGGCAGGTGGTGCCCATCGTTCCCATCTTTGTTTAATTTAATCAAAAATGTACTGGTGGAATTGAGTCCAACTGACTATAACCACTTACACTAGTTAACTTGTTACCACAGAACAGTCTTATCGACTTAAAGTATACGGTGAATATTCTGACTAATTAAATTAACAAAGAAACTGTGTAACTGGCACAATCATCAGCGTGTTTTCACTCTCCGTTGTCTGCAACAGAATGCATATGCTAAATCCGTAGCTGTCGAGTCACCTGACAACTCCAGTAGGTCGAATAAAGCAGCTCAATCTTCAGAAAGAAGGCAAAGCAATAAGTCCGATAGGGTGCTTCTATTAAACGCTAATCCTAAACACCATAATTTTGAAAATACGTCTAATCATAAAATTCTAGATACTAACAGTTTGAACGGACATGAAGGCGTGATGTTAGCTGATGCATGGGAAATCCTTATTAATAAATAAAAATGGATATGTATCACTAATTATCAATACTTGGTCAAAATTCTCGACTGTCCATATCTTCTTATGGAGACGTTAAGAAATGTTTTAC
The DNA here is from genome assembly GCA_944472155.2 of Trichobilharzia szidati. Classification (NCBI taxonomy): domain Eukaryota; kingdom Metazoa; phylum Platyhelminthes; class Trematoda; order Strigeidida; family Schistosomatidae; genus Trichobilharzia; species Trichobilharzia szidati. The sequence continues at coordinate 173,379,347 of OX235279.1, forward strand.
AACTGTTTACACACACACGCATGCACACTCTGTTTAAAGTGTTTAACAAAGGTAGACCAATATTTGTAAGTCCGAGGTCGAATTTTGATCACAGCTCATACAATTTCGTTTATTATACTTGTTGATACTTTTTGAATGACTCATGATTGGACAAATTTTCGAAAACAAGTGATGTTCCTTTTTATATATAAACCTATGTTATGTTAATTTCGATTAATTTCCCTGAAGAAGTTCGGACCAGATTGCCGAACGAAACGTTGGAATTACTCATTTCAATCTCGCTGAGACTTTACAAATATAATTTTTTACAAATGTCTACTTCTCACTCGGCGCCCAAATATTTTAGAACTATTCTCTCAAATCTTGATGACAGTTCATTTGAATTCTGACTAAATGCTGAGTCTTTTGAACACCTTGAGCAGAAATCTTCAAATGCTGGACATATATATATATATGATTACACCCCTGTCAAATGTAAGATGATGTTGTAAGAGTGGCCAGCACGGACTCATAGTTTATACATAGACAATGAGGTGAATAGTGGAGTGGAGCGTACTGACCAGTATTCCACCTATTTGGAAAGTCACATCAGTCATAATGTTCACGCACTACTCTGAAATCGGTGTAGACATTTAAAAAAGATAAAATTACTTATATTGACAAAGGTAGTGGTAGGATCTGAATTTCGGTTTTTAACCAACCTTAGTATCAAGTCAGTCAGTGGGTGCTTCTATATATGGCTCAGACGCTGGGCACATACTGCAGACTTTGTTCATCGACAGACCCTAACCCATCACCCACCCATTCAATGTCTCGATAATGAAGCGACAAGGACATTTGACAGTTAAGCAAACCAGCAGCCAACATCTTACTGCCTAATAAATAAATATGTCAAAAGAAATGGAAATGCTTGGGGATCAGACATACACTCTGATGAGTAGACCTTTGAAGTAATTATAACACGCCAGTCAAGCCACATGGATGAATGGTCAAGGCGAATAGGGAAGTAATGACTTGAGCATCGGTCTGAGGTGGACATGGAGAAGATATCATGTGAAGACCATGAAATGAAAGCCTATGGATGCGATGGGACAGTGGACAGTCATGACAGCCAGCTGTGAAACTACCGATGGAGAACAGACTACGAGACTCAAGAAACGAACAAAAATAAATAATTATAATAATATAATCATTGAATCTTTTGTGTTCCGATTGTAATATAGGGCTTTAAGCCTTAAGCTTTATTTAGAGTTTCAGTAGCATTGGTATTGTCTCTACGGAGTGTGTGGCCGATACCTTAACACCCAACACTCCCTCTTCATTTAGCTTATTACCAGTTAGGTGAGGTTCAGTGGTGAGCCGGTCGGGAATCGAACTCCCAATATATATATGCCTGATTGGCGAGTATTCCACCTCTGAATCATGGACGCACCACCAGTCATAATAATAAGTTAATAATAATACTCACGGATAAAACACGCCTGTAAGCAACATAATTTCCAACTGGATTAACCATATTCGATGGTAACGCTGCTGTTGCTGAAGATGATCCCGATGCTCCCGCGTACTGTATTCCATGGAGTCCAAGGAGATTGGATGGAGAGGGTAAACCACCACCAGTAGCTTGTGGTGAACTTACAGTTCCACTGCCGCCCAGAACAAGAGGTGATTGCTGTTGCTGTAGCCCTTGTAGATTCTTACCGCCACCACCACCACCACTCTCTGTGGTAAGTGATAACAATAATGATGAAGCTGATGGGATATTGGAAAATGACATAGACATAGGATCATTAGGCAGTATCTGTGATGGTGTTGCTGGCGTTGGTGCTGAAGGTGGTTGTGGCGGGGCGGGTAAGATAGGTCCAACTGTAAGCGATGACAACGACGGTGGTGAATAAGGCAATAGACCGAGTACAGCAGCAGCCGCAGCAGTACCAGGATTAGGTAAGACCGGTAAAGACTTTGCAGTACAACACGAGGTTAACGGTGACGATGGTGACGATGAGGATGATAGTACAGTTGTTGCTGTTGTTATCGTGGCGGCAGCTGAAAGCGCAGCCAATGCAGCAACTGATGGTGAAGTCAGTAGCGACGGCAAAGTAGACGGAGTACTGCATGCTGGTGAAGAACACGTTTCAGACAACAGTGGTATACCTCTTGTAGCTAAATGATGAGGATGACTCTGCTGAGTAGGTAAACTCCCATATCCAAGTGCTGGATAACCGAACAAACCGGTAGGCGACATATGAAGTGGTCCTGTAAATATACAAAAGAAGAATTGAAACAAAATGAAATACAACAGTAAAGTTATTAATAAAGTCAATGCATAGGGGATTTTGATGCGGAGTGTTTCAGTTGAGAGGCAAGCGTCACTTCATTCCTTAGTCACATGCATATCATAGTGGTAACATATTTGCGACAATACTACTGTGTCTGAAGACTGCTTCAATTTCTGTTTGGACTCAATCACCCGAGACAGATTTTTTTATCAAGCCGTGAGACGTATTTATCGTGCGAGGGCTGCCTCTGGGTTGAAGCAGGCGGGGCAGGACTTGAACACGTGACCCATCGATTGAAAATAATGTGCTTAAGCCAATGAGCCACATCTTCTTCTGCCAGCTGGTAGTATCACTAGCACTCACGAACAATAAGTGCTTGACTGACTGTCAGTGCCAACATCAAGAATTAAGAGATACATAACACACTGGTTACTCCTGAATTCCAGAACGGTTGACTGATGTGGATGTAAATCTTCGGGGAGCTAGTCAACCTATACGTCTTCTTTTGATCAGAGAGAAAACGCAAGCATGAAGAGGACATGAAATGTCTGCACCATGTCGAAGTTTGGTTGATACGGCTGATAAGATTTTAGGAGAAATGGGAAGTAAGGTATGGAGATTATCTGTGACAGGAGATGGATTTATAAAAGTGGACTCTCCAAATTATTAACCAGGTACTCAATAATCTTTTTACTTTCATCCGAGTGATAACCACGAGCACACTGAGTATGTATAGCTGTCATATGACATCACAACAGCATTGGAATCGCGCAAGCATTGAATCGACAACTAAGCCTCGTCAGGACCACTAAAGTAAGTTTCACCTCAAAAGCGAAGGAAAGCTAATCGATAAGAATGGACTGTAATTTTCCTTATGCGGTTGAACGCAATCTGCAGGAAGACCTGGGGCCAGGTTTCGTGCTTGTTGGCACTTACCAGTCAGCAAGGCGTATCTGCGATCTTGAAGGAACTCATGTCTCTTCTTTAGATTCGAACCCACACCACCCACTGCTGCAGTCAGAGATCAAGGCATTCTACTCGAACTCATGCAGCCAGGTGAGGGCTTACGGCGAGTTGTCATCTGAAGTGGTGACAACTAGTGGTGTCCGTCAGGGATGCCCATTATCCCCATTTCTATTCAATTTCATCATAGATGTATTAGTGGATTTAACCCTAACTCACTTCAGCGACTCAGGGATTGACTTGCTACCAGGGAATTATCTTGTTGACTTAGAATATCCAGATGATGTAGTCCTTCTAGGCAAGGATGCTGACGAAATGCAGTCTTCTGAACACCTAGAGCTGCAATCTACGAATGTTTGGCATGCGATTCGCTCCCGCTAAATGTAAGATGATGTTACAGGACTGAACTACACTGACTCCTAGTTTAGAAATAGGAAGTGAAGTGGTAGAGCACGTTGACCACTTCACTTACTTGGGAAGTACTATCAGCCCCAATGGGTTGATCTCTGACGAAATCTCAGCACGGATACAGAGGGCTAGTTTCCCATATGCCAGTTTACGCCGTCTCTGGCGTAGACGTGATTTCGGCTGGCTATCGACCAAGGGGTGTGTGTACTGCTCAGCAGTCTGCTCCGTCCTCCTCTGTGGCTGTGAGACCTGGCTGTTGAAAGTGGAAGACATGAAAAGGTTAGCTGTCTTTGATCATAGGTGTCTGCGTTCTATCTCCCGTGTGAAGTGATATAATAAGGTGAGCAATATTGAGGTAAGGCATCGGTCGAGTGCTAGGTAAGGAGGGGAAATCAATCTACATGGCTGTGAAATTACATCGACTGAGGTGTTTAGGACATGTGTTACGATTGCATGCCTAGTCATCGCCTTTCTCGACAGGCAATGTTAGCTGACATAGGATTGGTCAGGCTGGAAAAGAGCTAGCGGTGGTCAAACGGAAACATGTATTCACCAGTCAATGAAATCCACAACAGTTAGTCTAAGACACGTAGGGAGGTGCAGACTTCCTCACTGGTTGGGGTCCTCGAGACAGTAAAAACCAATGGTTGGAAACAATTGGTGACATGGCTCCAAATCGTTCTCAATGGCTGGCGCAGATGCATGCACTCCTTGTGACTTATGATTTCCAATTAAACTGTTTTGTTCTTCGTTATTACTATTCCTTTGTCTCACACCTCTGTGTACTGTCTCTAATATGTATTTCTCCTACATTCTTCTCTTGCTTTGTGTGCTACAAAGATGGAATGTGGCGACTTGAACTTCCGCACATATGTGCAAAGTTCTATGTCGAATACAGACAGACAGTCAGAGATGTTACTACTGTGCTATCAGCACTTGTGATTGACTTCCTCCAGGACTATACTAGATATTTTGATTGAACACTGGGTAGCAATTAATGTCATGCGTCTAGTCCCTCGTTCGGTTACAGACTGATTTCTGTCAGTGAAGTTTTTAATGTGGCCAGCATACTAGGTAACTCACCATCACCATGTGGCACCCCTGGACACGGGTTCGAATCTCAGAAGAGACATGAGTTCCATCAAGATCGCAGATACGCCTTGCTGACAGGTGGTCACCAACAAGCACGAAACCTGGGTCTAGGTCTTCCTTTCTCCAATCAACTAACAACAACTTACAGAGTGCACTGGTGTGGCGAGTCAGCCAAATCATGGCCAAATTGTAAAACTGACTGACTGATAGAATTTGGCCTATACGAATGACTAAACGCATGTCATTAGTGTTACTATCTGGTGTACAATCAAAGTCTTCAATTAACGCGAAAGAAAGCATAACTGGTTGAGAAAGAAACTATGAGAAGATAACATATATCTATGGTCATATGAAATATAATAAAGCATATTCTAAATTCTTTTATTAAGGCAAACAAATACATCACACAACCTACCTGGGATGAATGATGATGGTGGGAAAAAGACCGGAGGTGATACTGCTGTCCGCGTCGACTGAGAATCTTGTGGTTTATTGGCGGTAAATGATGAAGCCGCCAAAGCAATTGATACATTTACCGGTGTAGCAGCATTTGGATCGGGTAGGCCAGTGTCGAACCCAGTTTGACCAGAAATATTTGACCATGGAGTAGAACTACTGGCACCAGTCGGTGAAAATATATCTCCAGACGACATACTATTACTTGAGGTTCTACCATTTACAGCGTTTGCAAGCATAGACGGCAAAATAATCGATCCGGCGGCTGGATTCGACACTAGAGCTGCCAGTGTTGCAACATCCGATGTTGATGAAAGATTGCCGGGAAAAAAACCGAATCCAGGACCTTGTGATGAAGGCTGACCATGTGTAAATGCTGCTGAAGCAGAAGCAGCGGCCATCATAGATGCGACAGCTGCCGCTGCAGCGCCAGCAGGTGAATTAACATCAACTGGAGGATTTGGCAATGCAGTAGGATTGGATAAATAAGGAATAATTGGAATGGCATAGGGTGAACCGGTTGGATAAACACTGGCTACGGGTCCTTGAATGTCATGATAAGAGAGATTTGGGCAACTTGCTGATTGTGGGTCTGCAGCGATAACACCAAGTATAAGATGGACAGCTGCTCTTGTTTGATCTAATTCACCTGGAATAATAAAAAAACACAATATAACATAACTCCCCTTGCAGAAACCAAAAACAAAAGTGAGGAAATTAATATGCTGTATCTTACTGTTGCATTCAGTAAAATGGAATCAGATTCCGATTTTCAACACAAATAATTAAGCGCTTCTATATGATGCAGAAGATGTAAAGTGATCCACAACGGAAAACTCAGCGAGGCGTTTGGAGTAAACACAGGAGTCAGTCAGACAAGGGTGTTTATTATCACCAATGTTATTCCTAATTGTGGTGGACTGGATTATGCGTCAGACAGTGGGAAACGAGCAGACAGGGATATCCTGGACCGACGTGAAGAACCTAGAAGACCTGGATTTCGCGCGTGGATGATTTATGTTTGATGTCACACAAAATCGAAGACTTACAAGCGAAAACCGACAAACTAGTCGAAGAAGCAGCAAAGACAGGACTCCAGGTGAACATAGACAAGACGGAGGTTATGAAAATAACCAACCAACAACAACAGCAACATTCAGCGCCAATCACCATCAACCGAAGGGATTTGATGAAAGAGGTTACTTCATTCACTTATCTAGGGAGCAATGTCTCAACTACAAGAGGAACGGACGAGGATGTCAAATCGAGAATCGGGAAACACGAGAAGAGAAACACATTCATCAACCTGAAACAAATCTGGAAATCTTCGTCACTCAACTCAGCATCAACAACAAAGTGATTCGGATTTTCAATACAAACGTCAAGTCAGTCAGTTCTTCTATACGGATGGATCAGAAACTTGGCCAGTGGGTCACAAAGAATATTTCCAACAGCCTGTTGCAGACCTTTATCAACAACTGTCTTCATTCTATACTTAAGATCTGATGGCCGGAAACAATCACCAACAAGAAACCATGGGAACAAACAAAACAAGAACCAATCGCCCAACAAATATGCAGGAGAAAGTGGAGATGGATTGGACACTCGTTGAGGAGGCCGCTGGGTGACATCGCACGTCAGGCCATCACTCGAGTGGAACCTGAAAGGGAAGCGGCGAGTGGGACGTCCAAGGGTGGGTGACATGGAGGAGATCGTGTGAAGAAGAGTTGAAACAGTATGGACTAACATGGATGCAGGTGAAAAGTACAGCAGAAGACAGAAGCAAGTGGAGACGTGCAGTTGAAGCCCTATGTTCCATTAGGAACCCAAGGGAACAATAATAATAATAATATGATGCAGAGACGACCTACTGTAGACTTTCAGTCTTTACCACACACACACACAGCACACTTCACACTGGATACAGCTTTGAAACCATAAAGTACCAGTTAACAATAGAATGGTTACACAAATAAGCCATCCTCATATGCTAGTTTTTTGATGGGTGAGATTGTAAGCCTCAAGCACAAACTCTCCTGTTTCCCATCAACTAGACAAGGCGTAGGAATCCGTCAGTGGCTAGGAATAGTACCGGAACCACGTGTATGGTTGGCATACCATCCAACTGAAGAAGGTACAGTTTGATTCCAGGGCGACAAACTCCTGAATCTCGCTGAGCCGGTGATAAGTTCGAAAAAGAGAAGTTGGTCGCGAGGGTGCTAATGAAACTTCAAAGCTTAGAGCCTTATGTTCCACTCAGAAGGCAATGAATGATAAAAAGAAAGAGCCTACAATTCCACACTTACCAGCAACAACGATACAACGTTCTAATAGATTGAATTCACGTGATTTTTGAGAAATTTGTACATAAGCTCCAGTTTTTTCTTTTATCTCTTGAATGTAAGATCCACCTTTGCCAATAACCATACCAGCCGTACTGTTTGGTACTAAAATTTTCACCTAAACATAAAAAAAGCAATCAAGTAATAATAAATATTATAGTAATTAACCAGCGCTCACTGATCACTACTGTACAGCAAACATTCTTAATTATATCAATTAAGCATCAGTTATCGCTTGGATAGATTTCCCAGCTGGTGTGGGCAACCGGGAAGTAACAGCTGCCTAAAAACTTCCAAAAGCACAAGAAGCTCTCCTGATCATCACCCGCCTTTATCTATGTCAACATGATCTTGCCTTCTCCGACAGTCAGCCAGATTTCCCAAGCATCCAGCTATGCAAGAGCCACACTTTGAGTGTGTGTATGAAAGCTAAATATGCTTAGTAATTCAGTTGCTCAGGCTGAAAAAGTGTATAGTGACAACCGACCTTACAATCATCCATTGACTGTAAGTTAAAGTACGCGTGGTATTTGAGACGCACGAGGCAACTCAGATAAGTAGTGTGAATAAAATCTCAATAATCAAGCGGCTGTGTAATGTGTATTCGACAGCAAGCTGAATAAGTCAAACACTATAAGTTGCTACGTTCTAATGTTAGATGGTTGAAGACAGACAGTGGAACGTCTCTGAAGAATTAACATTTCTGCTAGTACTATTTTTTTAAGCTCCTTTGCGTTCCGAGTGAAATATATGTGACTTAAAGCTTCAGCCTTGAAGTGTTTCAGTAGCGCGGGATTCTTCTTCTATCGGATGGAATTGCTTGCTATAGTGTGACTCTCAGTCCTCACTGTACCATATCAACAACCAGTTAAGTGAGATTAAGGAGTGCATCGACGACCGCGGATCGAACTCGGATCTCCCATGCATCGTCGGCGAGCATTCTACTCTCTCTCTCTCTCTGCCAATACGCATTCATCAAGGAGTAAGGTTTATCAAGTGAGTAAAAGTTTCTCATACTCAAATCTTTTTTTTCCTTCACGTTCCCCAGTGGAACATAGGGCTTCAAGCTAGTGGCTTGAAGTTTCTGTAGCAGTGTTTATTTTTACAGGATGGGGTCCCTAGCCTCATGCCCAACCTTTCTTCTTCTTCACCAGCTTTACTTCTGGCTTAGCGAGGTTAAGGAGTGCGTCGGCCAGGGATCGAACCCCGGACCATCTGCACAGTCGGCGAGCTATGCCACCGACGCGCTGAAGTCTTTAATATGAGAAAAATACTCCTCTAAACGTCGAAGCAAAGAGACTGATTTTTGCATAATCCATATGATCGCAGTAGTATATATATATATATATATGTTTCTTCTGTACATGTGCGTCCAAGTGTGGCACAAAGACAATCATGTGAGAACATTGGGGGGATTAAAGCTTTTAGGCGGTAAAAACGACAGCAGGATACAATGGACATGTGCCATGCTGAAGTCCTACATCCCAACTCGGAAAGCCAAGAACGCATAATAACACTGATGATAATATTAGGCTACAAGTAGGCGAGATATGTAGACTAAATCTCGAGACAATGTGAGATAGTGATCAAGAGAGAACAATAATGAAGGATTTATGACTAGTACGGACAATGATGAATAGGGGCTAAATGACAACTCTAATGATGATAATGATGATGATGATGATATAACGATGAATTCAAGCAACCAAAATATGAGAAACAAAATCAAAACAAATGTGACCAAATCAATGAATGAAAGCAAAAACAACAGAAAAAAAACAACCCACGCAACCTCACCCCCAACCACAACCCATTATTCCACCTCTGTTAATTTTCCCCGCCATTCCACACCTCTATTTCGATTGCCTACCTGTTTATGACGTTCAACATTCAATCGACCATCTCCAGTTGTATGCGGATTAGGATCAGGCTTTTCCATAATTCGATCCATTATATAATTGTGCACAATGATAACACCATCGAATGATCCAGTGATTAGACAAACACGTTCCGTTGTACCTGAGTGAGAATGATGATGACGACGGTGATGATGATGATATTTGATGAGGATCACATGTGAACAGACACACGCACACGCAGACACGCACGCACGCACACGCAGATACACAGACACACACACACAGACGGCCCAAACACATATTCAGGCAGGCAAGCAAGCAAGCAAGCAGGCATTGATACAACAGAAACATCATCATACAGGCAGCAATAATTATTAGTGTATTGTGATAATACGGCCAATACCAAAACACATCATAAACCTCATCATAGACCAATACAAGATCAGACGTACAGTTTTGAATGAATACGTGATGAAAATAAAAGAAGCAAAATACTGATAGTTTTGCCTCGTTCACAACGATAATACTAGTAATAATAATAGTAGTAATAATAATAATAGTAATAATAATGACGATGATGAAAGCATGTATACGATGAATATACATGTATTAGTTATAATATATATATATATATATATGTATATATATATATATATATGCATATATATATATATATATATACAGTGGATGATAGAGAAGGGAAACGGACTCAATATATGCCGGTAAGTTTTGGCATAATGCTACATATAGTATTACTAGTAGTGATGCGGTATAGAGGATGACAGTAATGACGGAAACGATGTATTAATAATGAGAGTAAGGATAATCATATACAATTCTCCTCCTATTCCTTTACGTTCCAAGCGGTCTTCGAAGTTCCACTGGCGCCAGTAGTGATGATGGTGTCATTAGTCGAACGCCGAAAAACCGCGCTTTTCTCTCCGACCTTACAACTAACTGCCTGATAATCGAATCAGAACTAGATGAATGTATTGTGGTCAATGGGGCATTCTGCCGTTGAACCAACGACGCAATAATGCAAATAAAGGAGCAGTAATGATCTAAATAATTCAACGTAATCATCTCTTCACCTATATATATGACTAGATCAACACTTGAAAGAATTGTACAGTGTCTACAGTGATAAAGATAAAGTGTTTAAGGCAAATATACGGGGTAGGGATTTACATAGCCTCATTATAGCGAAAATATTCATTCAGACATCTATATGAACACAAAATAATTGAGCAGAGAATATCCCTTTCAATAATTTCCTCCTCTTCTCGCTCTACAATTATATATATATATATGTTTATATGCATAGAATATTCTAGATTAGTAGTCAATAACAATATTAGTGTTTACTAAATAATATCGATTTGTAAAGTAAGATCACAATGGAATTACAGTTCATTAAAGATGCTTAAATTATAATAATAATAATAAAGATATAGTAGCAAATAGAATATCAACTAAAATTAGGAAAATTCCACAAAAATTTAGAATCATTCAAACCTAGATGGCCAAAGTAAGGACAGTGTCTGAACTAGCTTCTTTTGGACGCACAAATTAGGCTTGTTAATATGGATCCCAACAGTCAGCCTCAGCAATATTTAGTAGTTAAACTCTCAAGGCGAAATTGAGATTTGTTGGTATGCGGTAAATGACCCTGAAAGCATGGTTAACATCAATCTTGTGTTCTGTATCCACAAGATGAGATTAAATAGCGCCGCGAATAGATTTTGTTTGTCCTTTACTTAACCACTATGAAGGGTGATGTTCGGAAATTCGACGAGAAACACGCCTAATTTTACGGCCTATATAACTGACTCCACATGAGCAGTTAAATTGGTAGATACACATGAAGGTGGCGACATTAGGCAGTTTGTCTTTTACTCCCGAACGCAAAAGAGGACAAGGTTTTGAAAACATAGCGTAATTCGGCAGCAGGAAATGCTCTTTTTGCCGCTTACCAACAAATCTCATTTTCGCCTTAAGAGTTCATCTACTACAAGTTGAGAGTAATACAATGTAATATAGTTAAGTGGAGTGAGAGAGGTTAGTCCCTGAAGCTTTGTTTATCGATTCAACAGAGCACACGCGCAATCGGAATGACGCAACGCCGCTTATACCGGAGATATTAAAAGTGACAACAAAAGACAAAGGGAAGTTAGAGAGACAGAGAGAGGGAAAATGTATATAAGACAAACTGTGAAACCGTGTAACTAAACTGATATGATTATGAGCAGCAATAAATTATGCTCGAAACCGTGTCATCCAGTTGTTAATACACTGCATCACTGTGTGATTATCAAAATAAACTTATCGAATACGAGATTACATTCTACCACCCTGCACAAGTTCTACAATTACACTAAAACAACACTGTGTTTAGAATTAGATCTTAACCGGCTTTACTCTAATGTACAAAACTTTACGAAAAAGTGATTGATATTCAATATAAACCAGTCATAATGATTTGCCGACTGGATGATACGATTGTTGTGCAATTAGTCATAATAACCTCGCCTAGTTAACTAACTCGCTAGTTTTCTAGCCAGTCAAAAGACCCAGTAACAGACAGGGTTAGCCGTACCGATAGAAACCACACAACACTACACCTATCAAACCGATAGACAAACTTCAACACACACAGAAAATATATTACAAATACAGAACTTCAAATAACAACAATCTTATTCTTCGCTCGAATCGGAGAGGCGAAATTACACAGCCGACCGGTGAAAGCTTACTATCAGGGAAGCCAGTCAGCCAGTCAATGTGTCTTCTTCTCTCGATGAAAGCAGGAATAAGAATGGGGACGTGGGATGTCCACACAATGGACGAGACTGGCTGGGAAGGCTGACCAGGGAGCTAAAGAAATCCGAAGATATGGCATACAAGTGCTGAGTATCTGCCACAGCAGATACAATCGATGTTGACTGTCAAAACTGTCAAAGGGAGAGTCAGTAATCTACTCCCGTCTGGTCATCCACACAACAACCACGAACACACTGAGACAGTGAATGGCTATCATGATGTCATCAGAGGCAGCCACAGCCCTAATGCAGTGGGAACCAATCTCCTCATCCAGGATCATGACAGCAAGATTCAACTCAAAAAGAGGGAAACCTACAATCATCCGGTGCTAGACGCCTACAAACAATTCTGACTTAATCAAGAAGAATGAAGATTTCTATAGACAACTGCAAACGCTAACAGACAACATCCCAAATGGCGACATGACCTCAAAATCCTCACGGACGATATGAATGCAAGCCAAACTGGGAGCAGATAATACAGGAAGAGAACTCATCATGAGTCGAGAGGTTCTCGCTCGGAGAAATGAATGAGAACGGAGAAGTATTCGCAAATTTCTACTATTTCAACGATTCAGTGATCGCAGGGAGCATGTACAAGTACAAGGATATACAAAAACCAACTTGGATTTCGCCTCACGGACACACCGAAGAACCAAATCGATTTCATATCGATCTCAAGGAAGTGGAGACGCAGCTAGACTGATAGACACAAAGCCGAGAAGGGAAGAACATGTGCGCTCAGACCAGCATCATCTAGTTCAAAGAACCTTCAAGGTGGACCTCAAATCCCTCAAAACAAATGAATACAGGCCTCTGTAATTCAAGTTCGACACTCACAAACTGAAGGACAACACTACAAGAGATACCTACCTTCACTACACATCAGATCACAGCAAAGTGTTGACACACTACATGGTGTCGCTGAGGAAACCTGCGTGAAAGCAAGAACATTGGAACTAACTCTGTGAATACGATATTCTAAGAAACCTGTACAACTGTTCTAGGAAGAAAGAAGAGACAAGACAAGAAATGGCTATCAACGGATAACTCGAAGCTCATAGAAGCGACGAGAGGAGCATGGAGAAAGAGATGACGACTCAATGTAAACATGAACAACAGAAGGAGAAGCTGAGTTCTGTGCACACTCCACTGAATAAAGCAGTGAAGAAGAGTGCCGGGAAAGACAAACGACAATTCTACGACACACTGGCTGGCACATGAAGCAGAACAGGCAGGTCGAAGGTAAAACAGACATCAGAACATCATGTGAGACAATCAGGTCTCTGCACGAGAAGAGATCAACCCAGATGATGAAACCAATAAAAGATGCTCAAGGGAACCTGAGCACCGAGGAGGAGGAGGAGGAGGAGGAGAAACAAATCAAACAATGGGCTGATCACTTTAGAGGAATCTTGAATCGACCACCACCTGCAACTCACCCAGAAATACACCAACACCAACAACAACACACACACAACTGCCTGTTAGTGGACACCAATCCTCCAAACAACGAAGGCAGAAATCCTGAATCCGATCAAGCTACTGAAGGTTGGCCGGGAAGGCAGAGGGATCCAATGGAGTTCCCTCACCTCGAAGCACCGAACACGGTCACAGAGATTACGGCTGATGTTCTCACTTAATTACTGCAAAACGTATTGAAAGAAGGAAAGGTGCCTACTGATTGGAAGAAGGGCTACTTACACCTCACTGTGCAAGAACTGGAGTGGAATTATCCTCTTGTCCACGCCAAGTAAAATACTAGGTCGCATCATCCAGGAGATAATAAAGGATTCGCTGGATACACAACTCCGCCAACACCACTGGAACAAACCGGATTCAGGAAAGGTAAATCATGTGCTGATCAAATTGCAGCTCTACGCATCGTCATCACAGAACAGAGCATAGAATGACAGTCAAACCTCTCTCTTCCTCAGTTTCATCGACTTCGAAAAGGCCTTCGACGGAGGTGATGAAGATAACCAGCGAACCAAAACAACAACAAACAGGACTAATTACCAACAACAAGAGAGGTTCAACAGAGGTCACCTCTTTCACTTATCCGGCTAGGAACCATCCTTTCAACTACAGAAATTCGGAACGAATGAAGATGTCAAAGCCAGCCAGCCAGCCAGAATCCAAAAGGCAAGATACACGCGCCTTCATCAACCTGAAACCAGTTCGGAAATCTTCTACACTCAGTAGAAGGAACAAGATTCAGATTCCGTTCAACACCAATGTCAAGTCGGTCAGTGCTTCTATACGGGTCAAAAACGCGGCCAGAGTGTAACGAAAGGATTTCCAACAGCCTACGGCAGACTTTCATCAACAACTGCCAACTACGCTGGCCGGCTCCATACTCAAGATCAAATGACCAGCCGGCCAGAAAGAATATGTAACAAGAAACTCTGGCTGCCTGAGAACAAACCAACAAGCAAGAGCCAATCGCTCAACAAATATGTAGGAGAAAATCGAGATGGATTGATTGGGTATACATTGAGGAGGCCGCCAAATGAAGTTGTACACCTGGCCCTCGAGTCTAATCCAAATAGGAAGCAACGAGTTGGTCTGTGGTCCTAGGGTGACATGGAGGAGATCGTGTGAGGAGGAAGAGATGAGAGAGTTTGGTCAATCGTGTGGCTAGCCAGCTGAAGAGGACGGCAGAAAACAGAATAAAGTGGAGATGTGTTGTTGAAGCCCTATGTTCCACTCGGAACGCAAGGGAACAATAAGTAAATGTAAAAGTGGAGCATCTTGTGATGGACAAAAATAATAATGAAAAAGTACACGATTAAACAAAAAAAGATGTTCAGGTGGACGAAGTCGGATAGACTATTTGTATGAACTCCACAGAATTTCAAAAATCCGTTCAGTCTAGAAAAAGTACCAGACTTGAAAAATAGTTAGTCTATAGAAGATGGCTCTGTGGTAGGGATGTTCGGTCTGGGTTCAATTTTCGGCTACTGAAGGGCACTCGGTCCTAAATCTAGCCTAGCTGAAGGTAAATTTGGAAAAGTTTTGACAACTTACAACAATTTGTGTGTGTGTGTAATCTGATTTTGATACCATAAATAGAAATCAAGAGAGTAAATATAGTTTCGTGAGAGGATATACTCCAGATTGGACGATATGAGTAGTTCGAAACCACTCGCGTTAATTAACAGTGCTTGTTAGCCATGTTGACATATCAAAGTAATCTAAGCACACTGGATGGTTGAACTTACCAGTGGAGCAATGTGTATCTAGTTCTACTGAGCTCACAGACAGTCAAATCAGTTAAAATAAATCAACCCGGTTCAATGACTGAGAGGTGTAAGGAGTTGAGTGAAACGAAGGCTGAAGAAAAATATTTTTTCTGTGCTTAGATAAGACTCATTTAAGGTGAGAAGTAAGTAAGAACTAAGAACTAAAATCAAGTAAAACAAACACTGAATGGCTTATATGTAGGAATAAACATAACAGAATGACAACTAAGCCTCATAGTGTTCACCGGTTACGGACATATCACCCACTGGGGTTCGAACACAGGACCTTCTGGTTACAAGGCAAGCTAGCTCGTATACCATTCAGCCACTGGGACCCGATTCAATGGCCAGCCCATGAATTCTAACTTCTACCAATTCGTGATTTAGCGCGATCACCAACTATTGTTATCAATGGGAAATCTATCCTCACGCTTGACTTCAATGGTTCTCCAACTGTTATCAATCCGTGACCAAACTCAACAAAAAACAAAAGAAACAAATCTAATCCTTACAAACCAACTCACATGAGAATTAATCTGATGCCTGCTAGTGACTTGCTACAGGACGGAGTTTCCTTGAGTTCAAGTGAGAAGTCGTCACCAGTTAGGTCCATTCAGTCAAGTGTGAGGATCGATTTCCCGCCGATGACATTGTTACTTACTTTACTTTACTTCGGCTATCTCCTACGGGAGCATGAGCCGGCTTCATGAACATCTCGAATCATCGCTGCCCAGGCGCGGCGATCTGATCGTTTGTAAAAGAGTTCATGAAGTTTCATGGGAATTTGGTACGAGTGATGTCCCCAGAATCGCTCGGCCTTTTGTTTGAGAGTCCAGCTCTAGCCTTTACACAACCAAGTGTGACCTACAAGGCAGTAGGAGTGGAGTAGGGAGTCCACTATCGATTGGCAGCCGGTGACCGGAGTTCGGTTCATACGCCTTTTTGAATGGGGCCAGACATCCAGGACATCCAACAAGCCCTTTGTCCATACGTCTGCCGGTGAGCTCCAGTGAGCTTCATACGCCAGTCGTTGGAGGTTTGGAATCAGGGTTTAGCCATCTCCCCTAGACTGTCATCCAATGGACAGTCAACCCGGTGAAGAGCGCCGGGCATCCGCTTTCGCCCTCTCACTTTGTTTAAAAACACCTCCGCCACGTGAAGGCAGTGAGTAGGACTTCCTCAGGAGAGGCTATGTAAGACGCCCGGTCATATGGCAGCATTTCAAGAGGTGTTCGGAGGGGTGGCCAACCAGCAGCGCAAGGCACCCACCCCCAACCAACCTGAGGCTTTGGAGGCCATTGTTGTCACTAAGTGATTTTTTTTTCTAACTTCTTACGCATTTTAGCTTTCGTGTTAACAGTGAGGGATGCAAAAAAAGCAGTAAATTTCACATGACATATTAGAGATAATTCCGAGAGAACAGATGAAGCAGGTGTATGAATGAGAGGCAATTATTGCAGCTTTTTTTCTCCTTGTTTAATGTGCGATTTGGCAAGGCAAAGTAGGTTGGAATTATTTGTCTGCAGCCTAATTGATTTCAGAATTTTGAAAAAAATATCATTCATACACCTGCTTCATCTCTGTTTTCTCGGAATTATCTCTAAATATGTCACATGAAATCTACTGCTTTCTTTGCAGCCCTCGCTGTTAAAACGAAAGCTAAAATGCGTAAGAAGCTACAAAATAAAAAAATCACTTAATGACAACAAACGTGTAACTCCTGTAACTCCTTGTAAATCCAGAAAAAAAAAGAATATGTCGCCAACCTATCTTCCACAACACTTTCGTCACTACAGAAACAAGGCCTTATCACTCAGACCAAAAATTTTGTAACCCTCAAAGGTATTTCTAAGAACCTGAAATCTATGCACAATTTGAAAATCTATATGACCAACTGAAGCCTTTTGTTCTCGTTTCTGAAGTTCATCATGGTTAGCTCAAAGCAAAGTTAGCTGACAATGCCCACTAATTCTGCAGTGGTCGTACAATTCAGAAAAGTATCCTAACATGTGGGTGCTTGAAGTCTCTAGAAAAACTAAACCATCATAAGGATACCGTTATCCTCAAACCAGATCAAGGTTCTGGTGTAGTTATAATGGACAAAATTGAAAACAAGAGTAAAAGGTTATGCATTCTTGAAAACAAGGACAAATTTACCAGAGAACTCCACTTCAGACGATGTGAAGACTGTACAAAATAAGGTGACAAATAATCTAGTAAAACTCTTAAACATGAATGCGATTAACTGAGAGAAATACAACCTACTAAAACGCACGGAATCCCAATTACCACAAATGTATGGTCTGCCCAAAATCCCATAAACCTAACATCCCTCTCCGTCCCATAATGTCAATATGCAGATCCCCAACCCAAAAACTTGCAAAGTGGCTAGTGGAAATATTAGGGCCTGTTAGAAGAAGCTTCTGTAAGTTTGCATCGAAAAATACTTTTGAGTCAATAAATTGTAGAAAATAAAAGACAAGTTCAGTGAAGAAAATTTTCTTTATCGACGAAATCATCTTCACAGGCTGTACTGTACCGTCGTGTTTGTATTTACCAAAAAATGTTTAGTAGTCTATTATTGAGTAATAGGGGGTGACATAATCGATATAATTACTGAGAAGTGGCTTGAGAAGTAAAAGAAAATAAAAGTTGTAAATTACGTGGTACTCAACGGTACAAAGTTAGAAATTTGATAAGGTTAAAATTGCTATTGAGTGAGAATAAAGGTGGTAGTTGAGTGTCAATTTAACAAGTGTAAAGAGGGTGTGAAAATGTACAAAAGGAACATATGAGAGTGATAATAGTGAATTAATTATTAAAGTAAAAACAAACTAAAAGTAAAATTTAAAATAAAATATTTTACAGGGAACGACTAGTGAAGAGGTTAAGACCAAGGTGGAATAAGAGATTGGACAAACTTTTTCTGTATACAGAGTTCGGGGTTGTATTGACGAATTGCCAGCGCCTCCGCCTTTAATAATTAATTCCCTATTATCACTCTCATATGTTCCTTCTGTACATTTTCACACCCTCTTCACACTTGTTAAACTGACACTCAACTACCTTTATTCTCACTCACTCAATAGCAACTTTAACCTTATCAAATTTCTAACACTTTCTTCCTTTGTGCCGTTGTTGAGTACCACGTAATTTACAACTTTTAATTTACCCTTCTAAAGCCACTTCCGAGTAATTATATCAATTATGTCACTCCCTATTACTCAGTAATAGACCATTATACATTTTCGGTAAGTATAAATACCACTGTACAGTCTGTGAAGATGATTTCGTCGATAAAGAAAATTTTCTTCACTGAATTTGTCTTTTATTTTCTTCATGACTCAATGGGTATTTTCAATAGATTGTCTTCATAACGTTGATTTAAAGGACAAAACCATGTTGATTTTTTATTTACAAATGTACCTCTGCTAAAGACGGTTGGCATTTTATATGATTACATCTCTAAAAAAATCTCTTGTTACCAGTGTCCATATCTCATTTGAGAGAGTTACGGCTTTTTATTTTCTAACAATGTTAAGTTTACATTTGAGAGTTAACATTTCCGCCAGATCGATAGCGTTGCTATGGGAAGCCCCTTAGGTCCATTGTTAGCTGATATATACAAGTCGCATGTTGAGAACCTAACTGAGGTTGTATTGGAAAATTTCATTTTTTATAAGAGATACGTGGATGGCATAATAGTCATTTGTGATAAACCGACAGACGCCATAGAAATCCCTAACCAAATAAATACAGTATAAAAAAGCATATCAAAAAAGTCTGGTCACTAAACGAAGACTGAAGGTGGCAATTAATAGAACAACTTACGATGCAAGCAAATTTGCTTTCATTGAGAAAACGAGATCTATGCTGTCCTGCAAACCCTCACACCATCCAAACGATAGTGTCACATCCCATTGTGTTTATCGACCTACATGTATGTGTGGACACATGTATAAAGGGAGGACCCATCAGTCTCTGCAGGTTAGGGCTACAGAACACATTCCAAAGTGGCTGCAACAACAAATGAAATCACCGGATACAACTGCCCCTGGAAATAGATGTCCAACATCATCTATAGCAAAACACATTATAGAGAGGAGTCATAAGGTTGATTTCAACAATGCCTTTAAGCCCATATATGAAACAATGTCGGGTCAAATACTTAAATTCGTTGAAGCCTTGGCCATAAAAAGACTTAAACCTGTCTTATGTGTCCGAAAGTTATTTGTTATCACCTTAAACCTGCCTTGGTAATCCAATTTAGAACCAAGGTTCAATTTAGTTAGTGATATTTTCACCCTCTCTCTTCTTCCTTTTCTTCTCAGCCCACACCCTTACGTCATCTTCCTGCCCCTTATTTGAGACCTTGACCTGTATTGCAATAATTCATGCTATCTTGCTTTCTAAATAACTCTGTATGACAAGCATGTGCGTGATCAGAATGTCCGAAATGTGTTGAGCGAACACACTACACAACATTCAGATAAACTACGTCTTCTTACTGTTTTGTCGAAAATCTACGCTGGAGTTAAAAGAGCACTTGTGGAAAAAAAAGCTACTCAGCCTGCGTGATAAGCAAGTAATCGGCATCGGTCAATATTCACTCGGTTTTCAAATGATAAGAAATATCTGCTACCTGTACTACCCACTTCCTGGCAAATTTTGTTAGAGAAGTTAGAAGGATAAAATGGACAAAAAAGTAATAACAGTAAAACAAGAAATTAGCTGGACAGAACACAAACCCGTCAGGATCTTATTGTACTTAGTAATTTAGAGTCACTGAAAAGGATCTCCAATAGGCTGCTAGATACTCTCATGAACCAACACTTGCCCACTCCACTACCCCGCTACTAAAGATCACATCGCCAGTCTGAAAGGATGAGTAGTCAATGCGGAACTCCTGCAGGCAGCAGACCAGTTAACAACCTATTATCCAACAAATATGCAGGAGGAAATGAAGATGGGTTAGCAATGCGCTGAGGAGACCTACATGTAATGTCATACGCAAGGAGCAGGTCCTTATAGTTAGAAAGTGAATCGCAAATGACGCTTTTGCGATATGAGTATGAGGTAGGATATCATAAGAAGAGGTTGAAAGTGAAAGTCCGTGGACAAATGTGGAGCCAGTTGGAAGTGACAGTAGAGAGGGTAGTGATGAAAGGTTACACTGAACTTCTTCTGTGTTCTACTAAGAACGCAATTAATGAAATTCCAATAGCACATGAAAGAATGAAAATGTCTAGCGATGTTTCCCGACTTCTACGCTATGCATGTGCATGCTCCATTATTTTATGTGTAGGTCAGTTTCCAAACGTATAATTATTAACTGTCATGCAACTTTATAATCTAACACAGTAGTGATGACCTATCTACCTTGTTATTCCTGTTTCTGGTACAATTTAGCATGATGAAAATAATCAAAACAAAACCAATGAGATAATCATAATTAGTCGAGATAATTCTGTGACACTGAAAAACAAGTTTTGTGTAGTAAGTTATGTATAGACTAACATAACGGTTATTATTCAGAAATCGGAAGTGATCATCAGGAAAGCCTTATGTGCTAATGGAAGTGTGTGGGAGGTAATTATTTCCCAAAGGACTACACTGCAAAAGCTAAGCTGTGTTCGGAATATCTGAAACAGGAGGAGCACTAGTGTTCCGTGAGCATATAATCCAGTCGACAACTGCTTGACTCCAGGCGCATGCGACCCGTTTCAGGTGGTTTATGGAATCACTTCTGTATGAAGATCTCACCACCGGCTAGGAACCGGCGCAAGGTAAGCCGGGATGTACAATTCTCACGGACCACTTTAACCAAATTCCCCCACCCCACTCCACAGAGGAGAGGCATATATCTGTCTAGCAGGTCACCTTGCAGGTACATCCGTATTCGTCAGCAGTATGAGACTTTTTCCACAGATCCCCCGCGAAAACATAATGTTAAAACGACTTCCACTAAGATGGTCACTGCTTTTAGTCGAACTGCTATCCAAACAACCTGAAGTCATCAGTATTGTTTATAACAAATAATGTAATGTCCTATTATTCATACACATTCTACATGGTAGTTCAATATTTCTTTACAAAGGGACGAGGGGAAAGATTGCACTCAGTTAAACTCTAAAAATTTTATAATCTGTAGTCAAAAAAGGACATCTTCATTTTCATGTCTTTTTCTCAATTAACACCAGTTGATACCACTGGGATTAACATCCAGTCTGAAAATGAAGCAATCTGAACACGTCTCCGATAGTCTTATTCATAGTTGGACTCTAGGTGAACATAGAAAAGATAAAGGTTATGCAAAATAACCAACCACCACCAACAACAACAGCAGCAACAACATCCAGCGCCAATCACAGTCAACTCGTGGGATTTGAAACAGGTTACTTCATTCACTCATCTAGGGAGCATTGTCTCAACTACAGGAGGAACGGACGAGGATGTCAAATCGAGAATCAGGAAGGCGAGAAACACATTCATCAACCTGAAACCAATCTGGAAATATTCGTCACTCAGCCTGCATCAACAACAAAGTGATTCGGATTTTCAATACAAACATCAAGTCATTCAGTTCTTTTATACGGATGGATCAGAAACTTGGCGGGTCACAAAGAATATTTCCAACAGCCTGTTGCAGACCTCTTCGCTCTGTACTGAAGATCAGATGGCCGGAAAGAATCACCAACAAGAAACTATGGGAACAAACAAAACAACAACCAATCGCTCAACAAACATGCAGGAGAAAGTGGAGATGGATTGCACACTCGCTGAAGAGGCCATTGGGTGACATGGTGCGTCAGGCCATCACTCGAGTGCAACCCGAAAGGGAAGCGGCAAGCGGGACGTTAGTGCAAGGGTGACATGGAGGAGATCGTGTGAAGAAGAGTTGAAACAGTATGGACTAACATGGATGCAGGTGAAAAATACAGCAGAAGACAGAAGCAAGTGGAGATGTGCAGTTGAAGCCCTATGTTCCACTAGGAACCCAAGGGAACAATAATAATAATAATAGTTGAACAGGCAGACAACAAAATAATGCCTACTGTTACTCTAAAGCCAGCTCGGAATTCTGCTGCGCTTAGGAAAAGAAAAAGAACCATGCCTACAACACCAAAGGTCAAGTAGGTTCACAGACCTGGCATTTCCAACAAGCTTCTGCAGACTTTTGCCAACATACTGAAGATCAAACAGCCAACTAAAATGGATCAGCAACAAGGAACTCGGGGAACGAACCAACCCCAACGACCGAGTGGTGAGGGATTGCACATTTATTACACCGAGAAGACGGTTGAGTGACATCACGAGCGAAACACTCAAAAATGGAATCTAAAATAGACATTCGAAAGTAACACGGAGGAGATTATGTGAGGTGATGAAGGCATAAGGGCAATCAAGGAGCCAACTAAAATTGATTGCAGAGAACAGAGTGGAATGGAGATGTGCCCTAGCGGGACCCAATAAGTCATTGGGCTTGAGAAGTAATCACTGATGACATTATTGACTGGCAGTCACACTATATTATGCCACGAGTCAGTAGGAGTTAGAATTCAGCGGTGGTCATTGAAATCCGTCTCGTTAATAATGAATGGACAATAAGCTCGCTTTATAACCTAAAGGCTCGGAGTTCGACAGCGTTGGATTGAATCACTAGTGCCTCCTCCTGTTGAAGAGTCACAAAAACTGAGAGGAAAAAACAGCTGTCCAGATTGTGCTCCTTTGGTTTTCAATACTTTCCTCTGCCTAAAGTCAACTGGTCATTAACCTTGATCTGTGTGTGATCTTTTTTTTTTCAACCTTCTGTGAACCTCAGCACATCTGATCAACAAAATTATTCTGCTGTTTAACAATATACTACTTATAAGATAGTTAAGTAGGTGTTGACTTGCACACACAAAAAGGTTTTGTTGAAGTCAACATCTTGTCGAATCGCAACTGATCCAATTGATGACATCAACACTAGAAGATGATAAATGTTGTAGGGATGTTTGTAAAAAAGAATATGGCAAGAGAAAACTGATATTAATAGTAATTTTCATTATTATTATTATGATAAATGACAATGACGGAGCAGAGTCGTGATGAAATGACCACTATAGTGATGCGGATGTTAATCATCGGACAATGATAACGACAATGTATCATTATATATATTGTATCTGGTTAGTTATAATCGATGACTGGAAATATACATATAATATACATATATAAGTATACATGCATACAATACATACACAAATTTCTATGTGCATGTATGCAGCATTTCGGTATTGAGATATTTTGCATATATGCACGTGTGTGAGTAATAATTTAGGATTGTTATATTAAATCATTGACGTTTAAGACATTGAACACACGCACACATGCGCGCACACATACACACACAGCATAAACACCACTATGTATACATAAATAAACATATATACACGCACACAGGCAAACAAACACATAGACATACAAACATACTTGCATCTAATAACCTAATAGCAAGAAATTGATTGATCAGAAAACAAAAAGAACTCATTAATATTATTATTATTATTATTATTATTATTATTATTACTATAACTATTATTATTGGTTTATAAGACAAAAACAAATTGCGCAAAGAGTATTCCTTTCGATAACTTCCTCATCTGGCTACTACAGCTATATATATATATATATATATATATATATATATATGTACGTACATTATATTTAAAGAATAATAGTTATAGTCAACATTAATGTCGTTTAAATAATATATCAAGTTGTCTGTACTTTTGTAGGCCAGTTACATTGTACGAACTACAGTATTAGGCATTTTCATCAGTGGATTTCTGAACATAATCCTCCTACAGAGTGGAGTGGTTAAGCAAGGGACAGACAGGGCCTATTCTTAACTCCAGCTGTTTTAATTGTCTGTCACCCTGTTATAGACACTGGACATAATCTCAACAACAATATCTACCCTATTCTGACCCGACCGAAAGCTGCTAACTCGACGTGGTGGTCAGGCTTGAACACCACAATCACCCAACAAGCTATACAGGCTGAGACTTATGTCGCTTGAGGTCCTACCATGCCAGAAAAGTTGTTTGGATAGCGGTTAGACAAAAAGCAGTTACCCAACCCAGTGCTATGACTCAAAGTAAATCACAAAATATCATGCCGGATCGGTCGGGGCCCGGATTAACAACGACCGCGCTTCCTGCCGCCGTGTCACAGGGCAGAAGTGATATATATGCTACTGAGACACACCAAATAAAAAAGAACAAACAAAAACAGGCCGCGTGTCGCCGGCCTCAAGCAGTTGTCTCCTGGGCTCTGCGGTCACGCAACCAACTTCCACGGCGTGGGCAGCCGGGAAGTAGCAATCGCCCTCACAAGCCGACAGGCAGACAGACCCTATCCTGACAGTTGACCTTAATTTTGCATCATCTTTTTGCATACAGAGCTGAAGCCGCCAGAATCCATCTGAAGAAAAGCCGAACTTTTATATGTGCGTGTGTGTGTGTGTGCTTGAAAGAAATTCCTACAGATGCTTTTCCTTATCGTGATCATTATTACTTGATTTTAAAAACTGGAAATTTCCTCCCCCCTCCCTAAGCCATTTACAAGTCGTTATTGCCGTTGTAAGTGCGTTGGTGGCACAGAGGTGGAATGCTCTCCGACCACGCCTCATGCGGTCCGGGGCGTTCGATCCACGGCCACCGACGCACTCCTTTGCCTCGCTAAGCCAATAAGAAGACTGGTAAATAGGGAAGGTTGAGCATGAGGTTAGTAACGCCATCCCGTAAAAATATACATACCACTGCTACTGAAACTTCAAAGTTCCAGCTTGAAGCCCTCGCTGTGTTCCACTGGGAACGTAATGGAATAAAATACTAATAATAAATAATAATTGCTATTTTTAAATTTCTTTAATTCTTGCTTTAATTTCCTTCCCACTTAGTTCGACCCACGATGGCATCATAGATATGCACAATGAGACAGCTCTCCATGATTTCCCAATAATGATTCGCTAACCGTACACATCATCCAAGGCCACTTACCCCTATGCCTCGCCTACCTTTACTATGAGGAAAAGAGGAAATGATGGTAGTGAAGTTAACGAGAAAACCCAACACTAGTAAGCAAAACAAACCACAAGGTCAGATGTGAGGACACATACTCACCAATAACACTGACAGGTAACCGCACACTAAAACCGCAAATTGACAAAAGCTAGAATTCACGAGTCAGTGAATTCCGGCCCAAGTAACTGAATGGACCAAGAGCTACGCCTCGAAATCTTAAGCTCCCGGGTTCGATCCCTGGTGGGGTCATGGGTGCCTACCACTGGAGGGTCCCAAATTGGAACTAGGTAGCTGTCTAGTACCCTTGTTGGTTTTCAATGATTTTCCAACTGGTCTCAACGCGTGATTCGGCTTAAAACACAATACCACCGATCTTGTAACTTCGAATCTCGAAGCCTTTAGGCCCTCCTACATTATTTCACTCGGAATGCATAGGAATGAAAATATAAAAACTTATTTCATCCCATGACCGAATTTACACCATACAGTCCAGAAAAAAAAAGTTTTCCGACACACAGTTACACATATTATAAGCAGTTAAGCACAATAAAGTCCGACAAAGTATTTTGTGAAAATTTATCATTTTTCTACTACTACTGCTTCCGAAAGTTGACAGAATTACAACTAAACAACCGTCTATCTTTCTTACACCAGATAAAAGCACACAAGCAATTACATACAAAATCCTTCAGTAGTTATCGTAGTAACTGGGATGTGTGCGCGGACGGGCGCAACAGTGCACAGGCGTTATTAGGCGCGTAAGCATGTGCGTGTGTATCACACAGTACAAGAAGCTGACGATGAAGGGTAGCGCATGCATACACAGAGAGGGAAAATACTGTACTGTACAATCTATTATACTGTGAAATAATCTACACAACAAGATCTTTACCATTATTATTATTATTATTACATCTTCAGAAAGGAATGTTTTAAATAGAAAAAATCCAGAGGTAAACCATGACTAGTAGATATTAGGCATGCAGGCGCGCGTGTATGTGTGTAGGTGCGTAGGTGGATGCGTGCGTTCATGTGTCTATACCTGTTTATAATTGTACAAAAACTAGGCTAAAATTTACACACGCGGAGGTGACGGCTAGCTAGCATGCCCACTGTCTGGCTGAAAGGTTATCTCTGCATCAAAAAGAAATATTGAAACAAGTTGTTTTTTTTAACAAAACAAAATGAAGGAGACAATATTATTTCATCAATGACGATGTTGCAGCAGAATGAGAGGGGAAAAGAAATAATATAGTACAACCGTTCATCACCATCGTCATGAAGATTACAAAAAAAACGCTGGTGTGTGCGAATATATTTTGAATGAGGGAGGGACAAGGAGATAAGTTCAAGCAATAGGAGGTGACGGACGGCGGAGTGAGGGTGAATGGGGAATATGGTATACATATCCGGAGAATATATTCCCTAACATTCTACTATTTCGCTATCCTTTACTTCCCAACCCAGAAATTCCGCCTACATATCCCTCTCTCTCTCTGATCCTTTCAATTTTCCTCACTACACTTTCATAAAATTAACCAGGACAAAGCAGTAGTACTGGTCACATGATAGTATGGATAGTGA
The DNA here is from genome assembly GCA_944472155.2 of Trichobilharzia szidati. Taxonomy (NCBI): domain Eukaryota; kingdom Metazoa; phylum Platyhelminthes; class Trematoda; order Strigeidida; family Schistosomatidae; genus Trichobilharzia; species Trichobilharzia szidati. Next base: position 173,406,464 of record OX235279.1, read on the forward strand.
TTTTTGTGGAATGTGCTGCGTAAAGCCAGCGGGAAAAAAAAACAACTAAGAGACAAAAAGAAAACACAGTGCTGATTGTACTTCAAAAACTAATCAGTATTTTAAATTATTTGACAGTTTTAAAAGTCAATACATAAAATGTCGTAAAATGAGATAATAAACTGGGCATTTTGGTTGAACACTAGTCTTGCTAACTAATGGTATGGCATTTCTAGTCCTACATTTGGTGCGAAGTGAATTTTAATCGGCCAAATGTTTTAGTGTAGTCACATTGCCAGTTGGCTCTTGAATTGTAGGCAATCGTCAGGAGACTTATTTGCAAACAATGGTCAGCAAGGCTTATCTGGAATCTTGGAGGAACTCGTATGCCCTCCGGGATTCGAACCCAGGTCACACAGTCTTGGCGTTAGAGACCACTGGACTATTCAGGCTTGCGTTTAAACCTCTTGATGGATACTTTGCTTGCACACTGAAAGTGAAGACAACAAATAGTAGACAGCGGTAGGCGTATACTGCTTGACCTAGAACAACTAAACATGTCAAAGGAGAGTTAAACAATGATAAACTGAGATACGATGGAGAAGATTTGTAGCTCAGGTGGATGATTTTGATGTGGTTGTGTTCTCTGAGCTGAGTAGTTAATTTGCGAAGCTTTCATTGCCCTACTAGGCGACATTTTCAGCGCATACTTCAATTTGAAGTGAGCATTTAGATTTATCCACGAGTTTATTAATCATCTCTCCTGGTGACACACAAAAACAACCAATCACGTCCAAGGTCACCAGGAGAGATGACTAGTACACTCGTGGAGAAATCTAAAAGCTTGCTTCAAATTGAAGTATGCGCTGAAAATGTCACCTAGTAGGGCGATGAAAGCTTCGCAAATTAACTATCCAGCTCAGAGAACACAACCACATCAAAATGATAGATTGTATTACAAATTACATATGGACTTTATAAAGTTTAGAGTAAGAAAGTTTCCCAATCAAGTACAATCAATAAACTATACCATCTAAACACCAGACTACAAAACCAGATCTAGAGAGTGAGGACTATGAACCGAATACATACAAGACATTTATGAATAGTGGTGTCATTAATTGTTTCAAGAATATTTAGAAGGTTCAGAAGGTCCTAGTAGGTGAATGGTTAACAAGTTCAACTCATAATCTGATGGTCGTGGGTTTGACTCCTAGTATAAGGTTATGGGCGCTTACTACTACTACTAATAGTAATAATAATAATAGTAAAGCTTTATTTCAGACAGTATGTGAACATATATTACAGGAACTTTCAGCGTACTTATTCCCAAAAAATACTGAAGACCCCCGAAAATCGGAGGATGAAACAGCTGTCCAGTAGTACTCCTTGCTGGTTTCCAATGGTCTTCTAACTGTAATATATCAGTTTGTGATATAATTTAAAATTTGAAACCATAATGTAAACACGTGAAAGTTAATTAGGAAATATCATTTTGAACAAATTCATTCAATTTCTTTTGAATAGTTCTTTATTTCTGAATAATAATGATATCTAATGTATATGTATATACAGCAAGGATTACGAATACAGTGAATACACGGGAGGTCCAGATTCGACTTCCTGCCGGAAGGTTGGATGTGAGACCAGGAACCTCAGTGCATCGTCAACTGAAACAACATCACTGTTATTGTCAGTTCAAAGCCTTATGTTCCACTCAGAACGCAAAGCAAAAACAACAAAAACAAAACACATGAATTTCCGCCTTGTCGTCTTAGTAACAACGACAGTAAATTACATTACACCAAGGAGACCGAAATTAACCGACATGTTGTTAGGGCAATTGAAATACACTGGAGTAAGAGTATGTATGGTAATTCTAGTTCACTTATAATCCTGCGTCTTTTGAGTGACTTAGTGTCGTTTACAGTCAGTCCACCAGGACCACAACCACCATTCATGTGTACAGAAATTTTAAAACACACAGGCATACATCATGCGTTCACCACAACGCATCACACTAATTAAATTCAAGTATTGGTTTGTCAGCTCATGATGAAATCCTGTAACCAATACTTGAATATCAATGAGATGCTCACTGGCGACTGGCCCTATTCAGGTAGGTAGTTACCCCTGGGTGGGTTCTAGTGAGAAGTCGTGACCAGTAGGGTGCAGCAGGTGGTCGGGTGTGAGGACAAATACTCGCCACGAACGACATTGGCTAGCGGTTGCGCTATATCGTCAATTGGCAGAAGTGAGAATTCATGAGTTGGCCATTAGATCGGGTCCCAGTGAGCTGAATGGTATACGAGCTCGCCTTGTAACCAGAAGGTCCTGGGCTCGAATCCCGGCGGGTGCGTACTGATGAAGGGCAGGTCCCAAACTAGGACAACAGAAACAGCTGTCCAGTACTCCCAGGTAGGTTTTCCAATGGTTCTCTAACCAATGTCAGCTCATGATGAAATCCTGTAACTAATTAAATTGGTTGTATGAATACACACAAGAGGAACAAGAAGAAGAAGAAGAAGAAAAGGATTCAACTGAGAGGGCTATTTTATCTCACTATTTTCCCTGTCCAATTGAAAAAACGTGACAATAACTGCTGTATCGGTAGTGGAAATGGTAGTACTAGTAATAATAGTATCAGTATGGATAGGGAAGGATAGTGTAACTTAGACTTTTGTACAGTCAATAATTAGCATACCTTCGCCTCCGCGCCACCCCCACCCGCCAAAAAATACTCAGTTGGAATTAGAATACGTACACACATACGCATGCACACATATGGAGAAAGGAAATAGAATAAAGTCTGCTGCTAATGAAGGGAGGGGCTAAGTGAGCACACATGCACGCACACGCACATGCACACACACAAACATAAACCTTCAGTTCCAGCAATAACAACAGGAAAAAATAATGCAAAATAATCAAGGAAACTAAAATATAGGCGAGAAACAATCATTTTTTCCCAAAAATTAAAAAAAAGAAAAGTGCAGGTTTTCATCCGACTTTAAATGACCTTCACAGTGTATGCGTACAATTTATTGATCAATTGAGAGAAAAATAGAAAGAGAGAGAGAGAGACAGAGTGGATTGCAACAAAACTGAAAAATTAAATGAATGGTGATTAACTATTTATACCTTATCATTATTATCTTAAATGCATTCAGACAATTTTTCCTCTGCTGGCCTACTTAAACTTCTGGGTAAATTTAATTTTCATGCCGTATAATTTTAATCTTTCAGTTTTGTTGCTGGATCGCCACATCAATTCGTGCAAATTTTCAATCGATTTCCAGCCTATCACTGTGTTCACCCCGAAAGGAAAATGACGGGAAAATGTCGTAGAGGACTGAGACATGTTTCAGATTGTACAACGTTACGTCATACGATACTTGAACATTCTACACGGAGGGTAAATATTTGCAAGAAACCACTCTCCAGAATAGAGCTGATATTATATATATACATATATATATATATATATGTAATATTAAATTCCAATGGAAAATACGCAAGCGAACTGAGGTAGTTGCCATCGGACCACCAATATCCCCAGTGGTAGCAGATATATTCATGAATAAGTGGGAAAGCATAGCGATTGAAACGTTCAGTCCCACTCCAAAAGTATGTTGGAGGTATATAGATGACACATTCACTGTACTTAGAACACAGGATATAGATAGGATTTTCGAACATATCAACTCGAAGGTTGAAGCAATTCAATTCACTTATGAATTGGAAAATCAGGAAGGGGAGCTTCCAATGCTAGATTGCAACGTGAAAAGGAAAGAAGATGGGAAGTTAAACACTAGTGTTTACAGGAAACCCACACACTCCAACAGATATTTGGACTTCCAATCATCTCATTCTATATCAGTAAAAATAGGATTTGTGAAATGTTTAAGTGACAGAGCACAAAAACTAAGTAGTACTAAGGAGAATCTAAAACAGGAAGTGATACATATAAGAGAAACTTTGAAACTTAATAATTACCCGGATAAATTAGTCAAGAAATATGTAAGGAAATGTAAAAATAAAATAAATAATGATAGTAGTGATAGTGATAATAATAATGCATGTCAAGTATGCACAGAATAATGACAACACCAACAATAAGGAATCTAAATCATCAGTAGTAATTCCATACAAGGAAGGAACCTCGGAAGCCTTACTCAGAATACTTAACAAGGCAGGAATAAAAGTGGCATTCAAACTCAATTAGAAACAAGCTTTGTCGGTAAAAGGATCAATCCTGTGGAGCCAATAAAACAAACAATTTAGTTTATCTAATACCCTGCAATGATTGTCAGGTCAAATACATAGGTCAAACTAGTAGAACAGGGGCAGTCAGACTAGCTGAACATAAAAACTTAGCAAAATCTAGATTGGTTGACCCGAATAAGATAAGAAATCTAGAGAATAGTTCAGCTATACCACTCACTACATGCAGTCACACACAACCATACAATAGGATGGATGGGATAAGATGACAGTTTTAAAATCTAATGTCACAGGGTATAGGGAGAGATTGATAACAGAAGCTTTGTTTATCGAATCAACTACAAATACATGTAATAGGAATGATTCATCACCTTTCCCAGATATCTGGAAAATTCTACTACCCCGACGACGACAAATAGGACAGAACAAAGAAAACAATAAAACTCAAGTGTCAAAATCGTGTGATTACAATTGATATGATTATGAACAATAAATTTTGTTCGAAACGTCATCCAGTAAATAATACTGTTTCCCTCACTGTGTGATACATCTGACAAACAAACTAATGGACTTAACCCTAACACACTTCAGAGACACAGAAATTGACTTCCTACCAGGGAATAATCTCGTCGACTTAGAATATGCAGACGATATAGTCCTTCTAGGCGAGGACGCTGACAAAATGCCGAGTCTTCTGAACACCTAGAGCTGCAATCTACGAATGTTTGGCATGCGATTCGCTCCCACCAAATGCCAGATGATGTTACAGGATTGGACTACACCGACTCCTAGATTAGAAATAGGAAGTGAAGTGGTAGAACACGTTGACCGCTTCACTTACTTGGGAAGTACCACCAGCCAGTGCCAACGGGTTGATCTCCGACGAAATCTCAGGACGGATACAGAGGGCTAGTTTCGCATATGCCAGTTTACGCCGTCTCTGGCGTAGACGCGATATCGGACTATCGACCAAAGGGTGTGTGTACTGCTCATCAATCCGCTCCGTTCTCCCTTATGGCTGTGAGACCTGGCCATTGAGAGCGGAAGACATGAAAAGATTAGCTGTCTTTGATCATAGGTGTCTGCGTTCTATCTCCCGTGTGAAGTGGTATAATACAGTGAGCAATATTGAGGTTAGGCATCGGTCGAGTGCTAGGTAAGGAGGGGAAATCAATAGACGAGGCTGTGAAGCTACATCGACTGAGATGGTTAGGACATGTGTTACGTATGCCTAGTCATCGCCTTCCTCGACAATGGGCAATGTTAGCTGACATAGGATTGGTCAGGCTGGAAAAGAGCTAGCTAGCGGCGGTCATACCAAAACATGGCGCCAATCAATGAAATCTACAACAGTTAGTCTAAGCCAGTCACGTAGGAAGGTGTAGACTTCCTCACTGGTTGGGGTCCTCGGGACGGTAAAAACTAATGACGGCTGGAAACAATTGGTGACATGGCTCAAAATCGTTCTCAATGGCTGGCGCAGATGCATCCACTCCTTGTGACTTATGATTTCCAGTCAAACTGTTTTGTTCTTCGTTATTACTATTCCTTTGTCTCACACTTCTGTTTACTGTCTCTAATATGCATTTCTCCTACTTTCTTCTCTTGCTTTGTGTGCTACAAAGAGGGGGTGTGGCGACTTGAACTGCAGCACATATGTGCAAAGTTCTATGTCGAAAGCATACGGACAGACAAGGGTAAATGAGGTCTTTCTAAAAGTTTACGATTTCATCACTTATGTATGGCTGAAGCCATACATGGACAACAACACAAACTAGTTAGTGTATTAGAAGAGATTTTGTGAGATATTTTTCTTTATCTTGGTCACTAGACTATTCTTTTTCATTCTTCATTTCGGTTAATTTCATTCGACTTCACTTTTATTACTCTTATCATTGCTACGAGGCGGCGCCTTGTTCACCATTTTAGCCACTCTCAGCCGACCCATTAATTCTAATTCGGCCTTCAGTTAACAGAAGTGAGAATTTATGAACTGGCCATTGGATTGTCTCCGAATGGTTGAATGGTAAACGAGCTTGTCTAGTAACGTAAAGTTCCTGAGTTGGATGCTCGAAGTGTCGTGAACTAGGAAAGGACGGCAGTCTGGTACTTCCCGGTTTTCAGTGTTCCTCTAAATAACATTAATCCGTGATTAAACTTCAAATAATCACAATGACTGTTCACTGAGTATGTCATGAGTATATATATATATATATATATATATATATATATATAGTTCCTAGTCTTGGTGTTGAATGAATTGACTATCAGTCAGGTTTTTAGAATGTGACCAGATGAAGCTAGGTGAGACCCACTTATCACACTGCACTTTAAATTGATCTTAGGCGGTCAGAGGAAACTAGCAGGACGCTGCAGATCTAAGTTTCCTGCTTGTTGGCACCCATTAGCAAGGATTATCTGCCGCTTCATAACAGTTAATGTCTCCTCTGAAATTAAAACTCTAACTGCACCAATGTGTGAAGTAGAGATGGGGAGAGGGATATCAGTTATTTCAAGGCTTAAGATTTACACACATTGCTGACACAAGTGCCAATAAGCTTGGAAGTTAGGTATATATACATTTTATTTTATTTTTTAAATATTTTTGATTATAGCAGGACTTCCCACCGTATTTTTGGTACAGGTATGGAATTTTCAGCATGTGATGTCGGTAGCCCAAATTTTGCAGGCCGACCATTGATATCAGGTGTGCGTCGGCAGGGGATCGAACCCCGGACCATGTGCATGGTCGGCGAGCATCCTAACCGCTGTGCCACTGACGCACATCATAATATCTCGCTGGCTTTCTTGTTTGCCATTTATGGATGGTATCAGGCAGATCAGATCGCATATTGTGATCTCAGAAATATAATTTCACAATTTCAAAAGAAACTATCCGTGAGGGGGGGTTGGGAGGATTTTTCCACCTCCAAACTGTGTAATAATATGGAAATTAGAGGGAAAACAACAAGAAGTTCAGCAAAGATGGCGATCTTTTCAGCGATTTCATTCTCAAAAGCACCTGTACAATCGTAACTATATACATTAGTTTACATGGATACAATTATTAATTATTTAATTCCACATAGAGAATTCCATAGAGAACATCATCCAGCATGGCTGCAAAGAGGAGGCATTGGTTCAATCAGAAGCGCCATAACTGAACACACTACAGCATCTCAACTGACTCATCCATCATTCAGAGTCATTTACAAAGTAAACAAAAATCTACCAAAGGCAGTCAGTGTGTTTCCGACTTCTTTGTACTGCGGAAGCTCTCGCCATATGCATCCAAATGCCGGAGCTGTGTGTTCAAAAGAAATTAGTCCAGCCTTTACAACTACAGTGGACCTAGTTCGGTATGTTCCCTTATCCTTCGGTTGTTTTTTTGTTTTGTTCTCTCTGTGTGTAATTTTCTCTCTTTGTCTTCATTCAATTCATCCCATTTTTTTCAGTTATAAAATCAGTTATTTTAAGTTTGTTTCCATGCTCCTCCTGATCACACTTGCAATCCGTTTAGAATAACCATTTTACAATTATATTCTAATCCTGTGTAATTTTTTGTTGTTTCTATGCCTCTTGTAATCTATATTCACACCTCCTAACTTACATTTCAAGTTGAAAATTTTGATTTCAATTTGTTTCCATGCTCATTTTGTTCACACCTGTAATTCGTTCTATCCCTGCATAATTTTTGTTTCTAAGCCTCTTGTAATTCATGTCAAGTTGAAAATAACTATCACCTTTTATTCGCCTTTAAAATTATATTTCTCCAGTTATCAAATATTAATTTTGCATACGTTGTAACTGTTTTCTAATCCTATGCAATCTTGTCTCTAAGCCCCTTGTAATCTATATTCGTACCTTCAAACTTTCATATCAAGTTGAAAATTATTATCACCTTCTTCGTTACTATGTGGAATTAAGTAAATAATAATTGTATCCATGTAAACTAATGTATATAAATGCGATTGTACAGCTGCTTTTGAGAATGAAATCGCCAAAAAGATCGTCATCTTTGCTGAACTTCTTGTTCTTTTCCCTCTAATGTCCCGATGGGTATTTTCCACGATTTAATCTGGAAATAACGAATTCAAAAAAAAAAAAAAAGTAAAATACAACTGGATCGAACTCTCACTCTGCTGTGTGCAGGGGTATGTGAACAGTCTTCAAGTTTCAATAAAACTCTCTCTCTCTCATGTTTCAACCTACATCGCATCTACATTTTGAAAACAAAAAAATGGATTTGAGTGTTTACAGTGATGAAGAAGTAAATACTTCAAACTGTATAGAGAGATCGATAGGAAGTGTTACAAACTAACTAACTAACTAACTATACTACTACACTAGACAATCTCCACTTGTACTTATTTGTGCTAACCGAAATTGTACTAGCAATTAGCTGTATGCATTGTGCGTGTGTGTGTGTCTGTATGTATGTACATGCGTATGGAGGGGGTTGAGTGACGACTACTACTAGCAAGTTTTTGTAATAATTCACCTATACAGTTAGTTAGTTGACTGAAAGTCAAATATCCAAGAGAGTAAAGGAGGTCTAGTTCAGAAAAAGTAAGTTTGCATACTTATTCATATCCTCCATTTAGATTGTCCAGGATGTAAACGCAGAACAACAGACACATACACACACACAAAATGAAATGGATGAAAATTCGAACAAAAAAACACAACTATTTTAACAAAAATATTTTTAACACAAAGAAAGAGAGAGAGAGGCAGTCTCTAAAATATTGTAGCGTTGCTTTCTTTCGATATTATGTCATTCAAATACTATTTGCAGAGATAAATTTCCCAGTATTATTATTATTGTATCCTTTAATTCCTACAGGAACATAGGGCTTCAGCCATGCGTCTCCATTGCGTTCGGTTCTCTGCTAGAGTCTTCACCTGGCTCCAAGTCTGCCCACACGTTTTCATCTCCTCTTCACATGACCTCCTTCAAGTCACCCTTGCACTGACGACCAACTCGCCACTTCCCTTTCGGGTTCCACTCGAGCGATGGCTTGTCTAGTGATGTCACTTGATGGTTTGTTATCTCAGAGTATGGCCAATCCATCTCCATTTCTTCCTGCCTATTTGTTTCACAATCGGTTCCTGGTTGGTTCGCTCCCAGAAATATTTGTTGCTGATCCTTTCCGGCCATCTGATCTTGAGTATTGAGCGAAGACATCTGTTAATGAAGGTCTGTAGCTTGTTTGAGGTGCTTTTTGTGACACGCCAAGTCTCTGATCCGTATAGTGAAGAGATTGATTTCGCAGTTTCCACTGGGAAATTTGATCCTCTGATGCAATTTCCCAGTGGAAACTGCGAAATCAATCTCTTCATGCATACACAAATATCTTGAATTCTGTAGTTTGCTTTTATCGACTAGTCAAGTCACCTCGTTATCAGTGTCTCCCTGAACCAGAAGATTGAAAGTAAAGTGCACTAAAAATCAAGTCGCCTTGATCCTCCATACAGAATACAAAAAGATAGAGAAAAGTAATATTGATATAAAAGTATAAAACTTGGGCACTGTGGTGGTAGAGTATAACTCCATTATAGATAAGATTTTATTTTGATAAAGTGTCACACAGTGTTACACAGTAATATTGACGTTTCTAGCACAAATCATTGCTCATAATCATATCAGGCTACTCACACAACTTTTTTCCTTCATTCATATACATGTGTGGAATTGACTAGATATTTGAATAAAAGTAAAGAGTCACATCATCCTGGAGAGGATAAAGGACACACTGGATACAGAACTCCGACCAGAACAAGCTGGATTCAGGAAAGGCAAATCAGGTTCTGACCAAATTGAAACTCTACGCATCATCATCACAGAACAAAGCATGGAATGGCAATCAAACCTCTACCTCAACTTTATACACTTTGAGAAGGCCTTCGACAGACAGCGTTGACCGCGAAGTAATTTGGAAACTACTCGAGTACTACGGCGTACCCCAAATATTCATCAACCTTATTCAACAGCTGTACGACTACGGCACATGTCAAGTGATCCACAACGGAAAACTCAACCAGGCGTTTGGAGTAAACACAGGAGTCAGACAAGGGTGTTAATTATCACCAATGATATTCTTAATTGTGGTGAACTGGACTGGATTATGCGTCAGACAGTGGGAAACGAGAAGACAGGGATATCGTGGACCGACGTGAAGATTCTAGAAGACCTGGATTTCGCGCGTGGATGATTTATGTTTGATGTCACACAAAATTGAAGACTTACAAGCGAAAACCGACAAACTGGTCGAAGAAGCAGCAAAGACAGGACTCCAGGTGAACATAGACAAGACAGAGGTTTTGAAAATAACCAACCAACAACAACAGCAGCAACATCCAGCGCCAATCACCATCAACTCGTGGGATTTGAAAGAGGTTACTTCATTCACTTATCTAGGGAGCATTGTCTCAACTACAAGAGGAACGGACGAGGATGTCAAATCGAGAATCGGGAAGGCGAGAAACACATTCATCAACCTGAAACCAATCTGGAAATCTTCGTCACTCAACTCAGCATCAACAAAAAATTCGGATTTTCAATACAAACGACGTCAAGTCAGTCAGTTCTTCTATACGGATGGATCAGAAACTTGCCAGGTCACCAAGAATATTTTCAACAGGCTGCAGACCTTTATCAACAACTGTCTTCGCTCTATACTCAAGATCAGATGGCCGGAAAGAACAATAACCAACAAGAAACTATGGGAACAAACAAAACAAGAACCAATCGCCCAACAAATATGCAGGAGAAAGAAGTGGAGATGGATTGGACACTCGCTGAGGAGGCCGTTGGGTGACATCGTGCGTCAGGCCATCGCTCGAGTGGAACCCGAAAGGGAAACGGCGAGTGGGACGTCAGTGCAAGGGTGACATGGAGGAGATCGTGTGAACAGGAACTGAAACAGTATGGATTAACATGGATGCAAGTGAAAAGTACAGCAGAAGACAGAAGCAAGTGGAGACGTGTAGTTGAAGCCCTATGTTCCACTAGGAACCCAAGGGAACAATAATAATAATAATAAAGAGAAAAGTAAAAAGAACTATAATGAATGGAAAACGTATGGCAGAACCGATAAATATGGTGTTGAATACCGACGAGAATATGGCAGACTTGGCAGATTATAAGTAGTGAAAGCATTTGGTGCCACCGAGAACGATTTTTTGTTACATATCAACAGTCTACACCTACCAAAATACGGCTGGCTCAAACCAACAGTAAAATAGTGCATAGATTGTGATTTCAGGTTTTCATTTGATTACACTTCTGTCTGACTGTCTTCTGACTTAATCTTATATCAGCTAATATTCCTCTACGAGGAAGGTCACAGCTTGACATCCACAATGCCTGTTCTAATCGTCTCAATCGATGCAGCTTCATTGCAACTTCATCAATTGAATTGACCTCCTTATTCAACACTCTACGCCTAAATTCAATACTACTCAACATAGTATACCCCGCATAACACGGGAGACAAGACGTCACATCACCTGTCAGTGATGTATTCGGTTCGAGTCAGCTAAACAGACTCGAATGATCATCACTTCAAATCATCCAAAATTCTGGCTAGCTACTTCCGTGAACTGATACAAAAAATCGTTGAGACGAGCGTTGATGACGTCGGCCTCAAATAAGAGAAACAAAAAGCTGTCCAACGGTTAGATCACTTCGATGACCAGCCACTAGTGTTTGTTCGTGCCGTGAGTGGCTTTCAACCTACTCTTATCAGTCTATCAGTAGTATATATATATATAACAACATACTATTTAATTTGCTTTCTTGAAAAGAGTACTTTGTTTTTTGTTTAAATAATAATCATTGGCTTTCATGTGTTATCTGTTTTAGATTTTTCAAAGCACATCGAAACAACCTACACTGTAAAATGAACTACTCAATATATTATACAACAGTGATATAAAATTAGAATAGACTAAGTAACAAATAATTCCTCTTGAAATTAGATATTCTTAGTAATTTTTAACAAGTATCATTTATGCACAGCAGTATATATATATATATATACATTTAAATACACTTAACACTGGAATATTGGAAAGAAACGATAAAACAGCAATAATTGTTCCATATAAACACGAGAACTGATATGCTAGTGGATTTAAAAATCAATGACTACTATCAAGTTATATCATGAACTGTTTTATCAGCCAGAGAACCACCCACCCCACCGAAACCTAAAGAGTAGTGAACTACTGAGGAGTTTCAAGGCGCAACTGTTCAGTACTCTTTGCATTCTAATAGTTCTCTAAGTCGATACTACACAGTAAAGTATCTCTGAAGTTCTAGTGAGAAGTTGTAACCCATTGGGTCCACCAACTACGAGTATAATAACGACAGATTCTCGCCGCCGATGATATTGCATGGTAATGGCGTTATATATGCCGCCAATCGGCAGAAGGCCGAATTTTTGTACCATTGGATTTCAAACCAGTAGCTAAACAGTCAACAGGTTAACCGCGTCATCTTAAGGTCTTGGGTCCGACCCCTGATGGCATCATGGACATGGATATCGCCGAGTAATCTCTTCACAACTTCAAGACGAAATCACCAAACACCAAATAGAAGTATCGGGAGCATTTAAAATAATTAGCAGACAAAACAGCCCAATTCTGCTTATATATATACATGGAATTATATTCTACCACAAAGCCGAAATTCTACACCTATAATGTTCTTCGTCAGTTTTCTGAGGCTATTGGAGAACCTATTGCAGACTATGAATTACCCTGGTGTCTTCGTCCTTAGTAACTCTTTGCCTTCTGATTGCGCCACTTTCTTGCTCCACCTCCTGTCTAAAATGGACTCTTTCATCACATTAGACTAAATTCCCGATCTGCTGAGGCCTTACTCGTTGTATTACATCCTTGTCATCTTTTTTTTTCATTAAACTTTCTACACATCATCAAATTGGCAGGAAGCCTTGCTTTATATCTGGCTTTCGTGCTTTTTGGCACTCTCACCAGTCTCAAAGGAGCTCATGTCCTTTCCTAGTACACGTCCCACCTTGGTCACCCAGTGCTGCCTAGTCAGATACGTATACCACTGAGCTATTTGCTGTGTAACGGATACTTTCATTGGACAATAAGTGTAGTAACTAATATCATGTGCAGACTGAATTCTATAAGTTATCAAACTGTGATATTGAATCTTTTGAAAAGGAATATACACACATTTCTTCACTATTATTATTATTTCCTTTAGTTCCTAGAGGAACATAGGGCTTCAGCCATGCGTCTCCATTGCGTTCGATTCTCTGCTAGAGTTTTCACCTGGCTCCAGGTCTGCCCACATGCTTTCATCTCCTCTTCACATGATCTCCTCCAAGTCACCCTTGCACTGACTACCAACTCTCCGCTTCCCTTTCGGGTTCCACTCGAGCAATGGCTTGTCTAGTGATGTCACTTGATGGTTTGTTATCTCAGAGTATGGCCAATCCATCTCCATTTCTTCCTGCCTATTTGTTTCACAATCGGTTCCTGGTTGGTTCGCTCCCAGAAATATTTGTTGCTGATCCTTTCCGGCCATCTGATCTTGAGTATTGAGCGAAGACATCTGTTAATGAAGGTCTGTAGCTTGTTTGAGGTGCTTTTTGTGACACGCCAAGTCTCTGATCCGTATAGTGAGTAGCACTGACTTCACATTGGAGTTGAAAATCCCGATTTTATTTTTGACGCTGAATGATGTTGACCTCCACACAGACTTGAGAGTAATGAAAGCTTGCCTTGCTTTCCCGATCCTTGCTTTGATATCCTCGTCAGTTCCGCCTGTAGTTGAAACAATGCTTCCCAAGTAGGTAAAGGAGGTAGTTTCTTTCAGGTTCCTTCCATTTATGCTGATTGCTGTCTGTTGTTGTTGCTGTTGGTGGTGTTGCCCAGGGATCTTCATCACCTCCGTTTTCTCTATGTTCACCTGGAGTCCTATCTTTGATGCTTCTTCTGCCAACTTGTTACTTTTCACTTGCATATCTTCCAGTTTGTGGGAAATCAGGCATCTATCATCGGCGAAGTCCAGATCCTCCAAGTTCTTTGTGTGAGTCCATTTTATGCCTGTTTCCTCGTTGCCCGCTGTTTGTCGCATTATCCAATCTACCGCAATCAGGAAAATCATTGGTGATAGTTGGTAGCCAGCTTGTCCTACTCCTGTCTTCACTTCGAAGGATTCCGTGAGCTTCCCGTTGTGGATTACTCGGCATGCAGCATTGTCGTACAGCTGTTGGATGAGATGTATAATTGTCGGTGGCACCCCGTAGTAGCGAAGTAGTTGCCGAATCACCTCTCGATCGACGCTGTCGAAGGCCTTTTCAAAGTCGATGAAGTTGAGATAGAGAGGTGACTGCCATTCCAAGCTTTGTTCAATGATGATCCGTAGTGTGGCGATTTGATCAATACATGACTTGTTTCTCCTGAATCCAGCTTGTTCCGGTCGAAGATTTTCATCCAGGGCTTGTTTGATTCTCTCCAGGATGATGCGGCTTAGTATTTTGCTTGGGATGGACAGGAGCATAATTCCGCGCCAGTTCTTGCATTTACTTAAGTCTCCTTTCTTTGGTAGTTTGAATAGGTATCCTTTCTTCGAATCCTCGGGTACTTTGCCTTCTTTCCACACCTTCTCCAGTAGTGGTGTCACAGTCACAGTCACACACAACACGAAGAACAAGTCAACTTTCAAGTCGATGAATACTTGATACAACCAGTTACGATAAGGGTCTTCAAGCGAGACAATTATCTCAGTGACAGAAAATTCAACTAAATAAATTATTTCATATTGAAGTCATATATTGTCTAAAAGGATGATAATGTAAGCTACTTCGCAACCCAGCTCAGAGAACAACGCAGCCACCACAACAAAAAAGCCTCCTCCTTCAAAATCTTTCATTATTTTTCCTGAATAAAGTTCTATGTAATGTGTTTAAGTAAGACATAATTACAAAAATAGCATTAGTCGTAGAGAAGCATTGATTGATTGTTTCCATGGTGATTTGTTGACTTGGATTACTCCGTTGTGGATTATTATTATTATTACTATCTTATTATCTTGCTTTCTGTTGCTCAGATGTGTTGAAGCAAGTGTAGAAAATATGTAGTGTATTGTAGACTGACACCAGACTTATCTTATTAACACAAATAATAATAATAACTTTTTGTTTAATCACACTTTACCATGGTTATTTTCAGTGTTACGTTAAAGGAGACAGACATTTATTATTATTATTATCATTATTATTATTATTAATAGTAATATTAGTATTCCCTCATTCGTTTCAGCTAGCAAATACGGCTTCAGAAGCATATCCCCATTGCACTTAGCTGTCTCAGTCATCAACTTTCAACGGGTTCCACGACTGCTCACGACCTTTCATATGCTTTCCTCATTGTCTGCAGTGCCCAACTATTAGAAATTAATGTAAGTGTACAACTTGGGCAGTGTTTTAGAATGTAATTCCATATTGGTTAAGTTTTTTTCAAATATCACACAGTAATGAAGTATTTTGAATGGACACTAGTCAGTGACTAGTCTGTTGATTGGTGCAGGCTGAATTCTATTAG
Organism: Trichobilharzia szidati; assembly: GCA_944472155.2. NCBI lineage: Eukaryota > Metazoa > Platyhelminthes > Trematoda > Strigeidida > Schistosomatidae > Trichobilharzia > Trichobilharzia szidati. The sequence goes on from OX235279.1 coordinate 173,422,253, forward strand.
TCAGGTCGGTCGGTTTTCGACATAGAACTTTGCACATATGTGCGGCAGTTCAAGTCGCCACACACCCTCTTTGTAGCACACAAAGCAAGGGAAAAAAGTAGGAGAAATACATATTAGAGACAGTAAACAGAGGTGTGAGACAAAGGAATAGTAATAACGAAGAACAATATAGTTAGTTTCATTGGAAATTATAAGTCACAAGGAGTGGATGCATCTGCGCCAGCCATTTAGAACGATTTTGAGCCATCTCACCAATTGTTTCCAACCATTGGTTTTTACAGTCCCGAGGACCCCAACCAGTGAGGAAGTCTACACCTTCCTACGTGGCTGGCTTAGACTAACTGTTGTAGATTTCATTGACTGATGCCATGTTTTGGTTTGACCGCCGCTAGCTAGCTCTTTTCCAGCCTGACCCTATATCAGCTGACTAACATTGCCCGTCGAGGAAGGAGATGACTAGGCATACGTAACACATGTCCTAACCATCTCAGTCGATGTAATTTCACAGCCTCGTCGATTGATTTCCCCTCCCACCTACCTAGCACTCGACCGATGCCTTACCTCAATATTGCTCACTGTATTATACCACTTCACACGGGAGATAGAACGCAGACACCTATGATCAAAGACAGCTAAAATTTTCATGTCTTCCACTCTCAATGGCCATGTCTCACTCACGGCCATAAAGGAGGACGGAGCGGGCTGATGAGCAGTACACACGCCCTTTGGTCGATAGTCGGATATCACGTCTACTGCCAGAGACGGCTTAAACTGGCATATGCGAAACTAGCCCTCTGTATTCGTCCTGAGATTTCGTCGGAGATCAATCCGTTGGGGCTGAATTCTATCAGTCCGGTTGGCAATGTGGCCACCATTCTAGATGGCTCACCATCACGGTGCACTTTGAACTGTTGATATTAGGTGGTTGGAGGCAATCGGCAGGAAGCCTTGGTTAGACACACTAAACTAGTCACTGACTAGTATCCAACCAAAAGCATCCAGTCCTACAGTCCTACAGGAGGTCAATCGCGAGCCCGAATGGCTCAGTGGTAACGTCTCTGACTGCAGCACTGGGTGACGCGGGCTCGAATCTCGGAGGGGACATGAGTCCCTTCAAGGTTGCAGACACGGGCACCAACTAGCACGAAACCTAGGTCTAAGGCCTACTGCCAATTTCTTTCATCCACCTAATAATGATGCAGTGTCCGGTTATTAATAATGCATCACTGTATGATGTCTGAAATAAACTTATCTAATAGGGCATTGGAAAGGCTTTGATAGTGTGGCACACGTGCATGCGACAAGTCTCTAAACCATAATAGAAACACTCAATGACTCTTAAGAATAATGTTAAAGAAAATCCGGACTTTGCACCTTGTACTAAGTGCTGTGTTTGGATCTTCAAATTGATTTCCCAATCGTGATGTTAGCTATCTTTGACATCATTTGCGGAGTTGAAACGATGATTCTCATTCTTTCTTTAGTGGACTTTTGATTCACTTGACGACCAACCACTATTGGGTCGAAAATTCACAACTCCACTACAGTGGCCGCCAAGGTTTGAGTAGCCAGTTAACAGCACCATTAGCACTCCTAACACACAATAGATTTGGCTTATTCGTCAACTGCATGAAAATAGGCAGGTGAAGTTGTTGAGCGACACACTTGGCACACACACACACTAACGAATTATCAAGTGTCCATTTCCAAGAATCTGATTGGTTCAAAGTTTGAGCATTACCTGACATCACACTTAGAGAAACACTGGATATTAGGAAGTATTGTACAGCTGTTCAGTCCTAGTTTGGGACAACAGTATGCATGTATGACCCCGCAAGAGATGGAAACTAGGACCTTAAATAGGCTCGCCATGTAACTTGAAGGTCTTCCTTCACTCTGGTTTCCGATGAAGTTCCAATCTAAGAAGGAACAGCTGTACAGTACTTCCTGGTGATTTCCAATATTTCCCTAACTTACAAAAAATCAAATTTCATTTTCACGTGCGCCCATCTATTGCATAATTCATCCTAAATGTATAAGAGATGTACACCTTAAATGACATATCTTACAATTTGGGCCGTTTTCGAAAATGAAAACAGAGAGTACGCAGACAACATGAAAACCCTCAGATTAAGCAAGCACTAGTCAAGACTCTTTACTATGTGGAGCGAGGATAATATGCTCTGTAGAGAAATAAGCGCTAGAATTCATATTTCTCGAAAAGATGTTGAAAAACAGCGGTTATTCTCAAAGATTCATTAACAAGTACGGAAGATGTGAAGACTCAAACATCAAACAAATGACAGTGGACAAAAGGCCCGTCTTCATTCAACTTGATTTGAAAGGTAAAAAAATTATTGTAGCTATAGTCAACAGAAGATTGAGGACGTCACTAACCAGAACTTATCCTGCAGCTAAGTTGGTTTCCGTCCATCGGACAACATGCTGTTTGGTGCAATCAAAAGTTGGCAGATACCCTTCCCATTTCAACTCCAACTAAGTATACAAATTTATATGTATCTGTGGGAGCAGTTATATTGGAAAAACAGAAAGAATGTCATACCTCCGATTTTCTGAACATGTACCAAAAAGGCTACGTTTCAAGGGAAAAACTCTTATAGTAGTACTATTACCAGGTATCTCCTTGACACGGGTCATGAGGTGGAGGTCACAAGATCGTTCAAAATTATCAATAGGCAAAAGAGTTCAATTCTCCTTAAGTTTGCCGAAGCAATCTCCATGAAGCGCCTGAAACCCGATTTATGCGTTTAGAAAGAAGCGGTTATCAGTCTTTCCTTGCCCAGGTAACTGGATGTTTTCATCCTCCCTTTCATCTGATTACGTAATCCCAGAAGTTTCTATTGTATTTAGTCAATATTGTTTGGGATAGTGTTTGTTACTATTATTATTTGTATTGTCTACATGTATTCACTAATAATAATAATAATAATAATTTGCTTTATTCCAAAACAGTACATGTGATATAGAATGGAATTCTCAGCATTTTTACTACAATATTGCATCCAGTTAGTACATTATCAATAAATAGAATTCAACATAGATTAAGGAAACCACAGTTCATTATTACAACAATACATTGGCATGTCAGTAGCAAAGGTAAAGCTGAAACAGTGTTTGAAGGTGTTAGAAAAGTGGGAGTTGTCTTATTAAACTGGCGTAAGCGAGAGAAAGAAACAAAGCAGCACATAACGGAAAAAGAAGAGAGAGAAAAGGAAAAGAAAGAAAGAAAATGTTGTACTTATTGATGATGTGAGTTGGAAAGACGAGATCCAGTTGTACTACTGACTATTTAATGAATTATAGGTGTCACGCCTAATGCTTTCTTTATCGCACAGAACACGAGCTAAGTAAGGTATGGTTGAGTTTCTGTACTTGCTGGTGCGAGCATATAATTTTCTATATAGGCTTCTGGTGTTGCCTGATGAGATGCAAGGGGAGAGTTGTGAGTGAAGAGGGTGGTGTGAGTTAGATAAAATGTATTTGGCCCACTTTTCACATGAGTCCATGTGCGTGTCAACCAAAATATTAACAAGCTGGTTAAGTGGCACATTGCTTACCCTGCTGACAACCTTTAACATCCTGCCCGGGAAAAACTAAGGGGGAACAATAGAGAATAATAGGTAGAATGCGAGAGTTAACGAATTGTAAGAGTAAGGGCTGGGTTATACCAGAATGTTTTAACTTCTTGATGTAGAAGGTAAGACGGAATATTTTCTTAGAAATCACCAAGATATGAGACGACCAGGAAAGATCAGCAGATAGAATGACACCTAGGTATTTAATTTCCGAATTGGTTTCTATTTCAGTGCCATCTATGTTGCACACCTCGTGAGACCCAACCAGTTTGTTTAGGTCGGATTTATGCCTAAAGGTGAAATTGACTGTTTGGCATTTGGAGGGGTTTAGGGTAAGACCATTTTCCTTGGACCACCGGCTGATTTCTGACAGAAAGCCATTAAGTTTAGAGCAGTCGCTTTGACATTTGATAGGCGAAGATACAGACAGATCGTCAGCATATTTGACAAAATTAATGTCATTTGAAGATGGTAAGTCATGTAGAAAGAAAGAAAAGAGATTTTTGTTTAAAAATGAACTCTGTGCAAGTATGTTAAAATTGTTTATGTAGATATACTTAATAACGTCTTTGGCCTGTAAGCAGCTGATGAAAACTCAGCGAAATAAATGGTGGTACCATTTTATTCTGTGAAAACTGCTGTTCTTCCTTTATTCAAACAGAATATCATTCGCAAGTAGGCAAACGAAACAGTATGGAGATACATATACTAATGAGTGATTGATATTAATTTAGAAAAAATCCCCATTTAAGCATTTAGAAAACAGAAAGATTGAGCGAAGAAATATTTACTTTTCAATTAGATCCTCATCTCTGGCTCTACTCTAATATATATAGCATTTTTATTACCGTAGAGAAAGAAAGTAATGACAGTATCTCATTCCTAGACGTCTTCATGGCATAGAAAGAAGATGGCACACTAAGAAGGAGTGTGTATAGGAAACCTACAACAACAGGTCAGTACACTCATTTTTTGAGTTTTGTACCTTTGAAATATAAACGCAACCTGGTAAAGTGTCGGGCACATAGAGCCAGGTTAATCTGTTCAGTAGATTGCCTCAATGAGGAGCATAAGATTATTAGAGAATTACTTAGAAAAAAATGGTTATCCAGATAAATTCATTGAGAAAAATATGAATTCAGCACCAAGGAGAGTCAGTATGGCTACAGTTTCGAAAAACCCAAAGTTCATAAAATTGCAGTTCCTCGGTGACAACATCAGCGAAATAATAACACAGCGAACACCTGAAGAATACAGTTAAAAGAGCTTATTATGCAGCAGAGGTACGTTGTCTCTTCACAACCACCTCTATTCTATGTTCGAGAAATAAGGATAAACTACCTAAATTTGCCTCTGCAATGTGTATCTACCAGTTTGACTGCAGCTGCAGAACCAGCTACATTGGGCGTACAATTAGGCAGGTTCATCATCGTATTTCCGAACATCATCCAACATGCTTAAGCAAGGGACAAACAAGATCTATTCGTAGTTCTATTTTAGCACACCTTGTAGACAGTGAGCATAAGGTTGATGCTAATACTGCATTTAAAATTATTTATCGCATTCTCAGTAATCTTAATTTTGCTTTACGAGTTCGTCTTCTACATACAGCTGAAGCAATAGGAATCCACCTGAAGAAGCCAAGCCTATGTGTTCAGAAGAAATTTGTACAGCCACTTTCCTTGCCTTGGCCATCGTTACATGAATGTATAAACCGGATTACTTCGCCCCCCTCTCCCCCCTTATTCTATCCATTTCTACCTTTTAATTGTGTGTATTAATTTTCTTCCTTAATTATCACCCCATTGACATTTTGACACTGACTAATTATTATTAACAAACATATTGCCACTTGATTGGTAAACTGTTGTGTATTGTAATAAAAAGGTGCTATAGGTGTATATTAGAGTACAGTGGGAGTGAGATGAGGATCTAATTGATATTAGTAGTACGAAGAAATCACCTATCCTCAATAGTAACGCTTACTTGCTAGGCAAGCCATACTCGTTCGTTTGACAATGAGCTTATTAGCGGAACATATATATATATTCAGTTCGACTCAGGTCAAAATGTCGAATCACTTTGAACCGTCCGAATTCTGACTAACTACTACCTGGATGAGTTGATTCGGCTCTCTGGATTCAAGTGGACTGAGTACACTGATGTGGTCTGCTTCAAACAAACAAACGAAACGACCGCTTAGAGTGAATGATTTCCAACTGCGCATACCAATCAATTAGTAGTAGTATGTTGCATCACATATTATACTGTGAGTGTTACAAGAGCAGTAGCAATAGGGGTTATAAAGATACCAAACTGACCAGACTATTTGAACAAAGCAAGAACAACAGTGGTTTTTGCAGAATAAAATGGTACCACCTTTTATTTCGTCGCCTTCTCGTCAGCTGCTTACAGGGCAAAGACATTATTAAATATATCTACAAAAACAATTTTTACATAATTGCACAGAGTTCATTTTAAACAAAAATCAATCAGACTATGTTTTACTTAATGTTAAATGTGAAACTAAAATTCATTAGAACAGATCTGTAACCAATAACGATTTAGATTATAAATTCAAATCATCCTTATACCTACTGTAATCTGAACAATACACTAGTTTCATTTATCTTCAATTGGCAATAGGATACGAATCATAGAGACTAGCATTTGACGACCAATTGCTGAATTGTATTCACTATGCTGAGATCTATGGGAGCGAACCAACCAGGAACCGATTGTGAAACCAATAGGCAGGAAGAAATGGAGATGGATTGGCTGGCCATACTCTGAGGAAACCATCAAGTGACATCACTAGACAAGCCATTGCTCGAGTGGAACCCGAAAGGAAAGCGGAGAGTTGGTAGTCAGTGCAAGGGTGACTTGGAGGAGGTCATGTGAAGAGGAGATGAAAACGTGTGGGCAGACTTGGAGCCAGGTGAAAAGTCTAGCAGAGAACCGAACGCAACGGAGATGTACTGTTGAAGCCCTATGTTCCTCTAGGAATTAAAGGAAACAATAATAATAATAATATGCTGAGTTAGCTACCTTGCAAAACGGTAAGATGTGAAAAAATTTTTATTGCATCCTCTTAGAGGAGTTATGGTGATTTGTTTCAGAATACTATACATTGAAGCAAACAATAGTTCGAAAGTAACACTACACTTGTTACAGTTTGGACATTTTACTTAGTGAAGTCCTTCGGCGTCAGGGTGAAATGCATACTCACCCATACCATTGTATGACGGTAGCGATAGAAGGTCATATGCCAGTCATTGGATCCTTTTCCACCAGTGGCTGCGTGGTCAAAGAGGTCCTGGATTCAATCCCCAGTGTGTATTAACGGTTATTACTTGCCGGTTGCGAATGTTGTGGAAATTGATTTCTTCTTGAATTACAACTGAAACGGAAAGAGCACTAGTGTTGCATGACACCATACCCCGGGGGGGGGAGGTTATACACAGCTCGTTTGGAGTGGTTTTCAGAGTTGTACCCATATTACAATCATACAGCTGGCCATAGATCGCTGCAAAGTGAGTCGGAGTTTATTCATTTTCAGGGCGAGTTTTTGTCATGCACACCCTTCCCCCACAGCGGAGAGGCAGCATAGCTAACTTTCTGGTCATCTGAGGGAGACACACCTTACTGTTATTACATTTTTATGCGCCAACAATACAATACTACTTCGCCCTCAAACCCTCAACACAGTGTGAGAAACTTACATTAAAATGGCCACTGGATTATTTTAGTTCACTCGCTATCCGAACGACCATTTCTGGAGCGGAGCTGGAGGAGAATTCGTTCCAGCTAGTGTAAACTGTTGGGAGTCATCACTGTGATATACAAGCCCGCCTAACACATCAGAGCAGTGGTTATCGGTTGCAGGGTGGTTGGGTGGGACAAGAAATAAACTCCATTTTAATAATTCCTCATCCACTAAAAGGAAAGCACTTTAAAGAGATGGAACACATATGCACAAATCAAGTGATGATTGCATTAATCACTAGGAATCCATAGATTTCACTTGACCTAAGCTTTAACCTAGTCAGATCTTTTATTAGTAACATGAATTGGATAACTAGGGCAGAAAAGGAGTACTAGACACCCAGTTTTGTCCTGGATTGAGACCTTTTGGCGGTTTCCTTTTTTAAGCGCTGTAACTCCATTTATCACCGTCAACTGTTATGGGTAAGTATCTGGGTAGTGGGTGCTCCCTGCTGAGTCGTCCCAGACTCGGACAAAACAGCTGTCTAGTACCCCCTTAGTTTCAGTGGTTCTCTAACTGAAGTCAGTTTGTAATCAAAGTTGAAGGAATTCAAATCCCGACAAACTAATTCTTGAAAAAATATATATGTAAAAATACAGACAATGGAAAATAGTTGGAACGCCAACACTCATTCACTCACTGGGGATGCTGATACATCCAGATGATGAGTCCCAAGGCGGACGAAACGCACTAGTAGCCAACAACAACAGAACCGAATAATATCATAAAATACTTTCAAGCCATATGGACTGCAGTATTTTCCAGGAATCTTTGAAAAAGAATACGACATATTAGCGCAAATGTTTCTTTCGGCAAATAGATAAAATGGGACAAAGGAAGGAACAAAGAAAGTTAATTAAATTACTTTGACAACTTATCCGCTGCTACCCATCCCCTCGCCACCTCTGCTTATATTATCGAACTAAATAAAAACGGATTCTACTGAAACTAAATAGTAAACTGTATGCATGACATGCAGTAATCAGTGTTGATTTAATTATACACAGTTAATTAGTACCCATGAGAAGTTCATTGGAAATCTATTCTACCTTTTTAAACCAACCATTTCCTCACTGTTTTTCTTCAGTGTTATGTAACAACTTTGCAACTAGAAAATGCACAGTCATCAGTATTGTTATCATTTCACTCATAATTGATTCCTAAGGTATGCAGAACTACGCTAGACCTCATGTTGATTGGCATAGTATGATCAGTAATATTGAGTGTATTGATTGGAAGTAACCAGTGTCGTGTGTCAAGACCTTGGTGTTTGTGCAGAATAAATTTTATCACAGCCAGGAACCGATTGTGAAACAAATAGGCAGGAAGAAATGCAGATGGATTGGCCATACTCTGAGCAAAGAAACCATCAAGTGACATCACTAGACAAGCCATCGCTCGAGTGGAACCCGAAAGGGAACCTGCGAGTTGGTCGTCAGTGCAAGGGTGACTTGGACGAGGTCATGTGAAGAGGAGATGAAAGCGTGAGGGCAGACTTGGAGCCAGGTGAAAAGTCTAGAAGAGAATCGAACGCAATGGAGACGCACTGTTGAAGCCCTATGTTCCTCTAGGAATTAAAGGAAACAATAATAATAATAAATTCGAAATGTGGTCAGCAAGTTCGGTGACCCACCATCGCGGTGCACTCTGAGCTGACTACACGAATTACACGATGGTTGCTAAATAGTGACCGATCGACACGTCCCACAAATCGCTTAGTAGTAACGTATCCGACTACAGTCCTGGGTAACGTGGGTTCGAAGCCTAGATGGGGTATCAGTGCCATCAAGATTGTAAATAATACGCCTTTTCAGTGAAAGCCAATAAGCACAAAACCTAGGTGCAGGCCTTCATACCATCTATAATTAGTGATATTAAGGTAAGAGGAGAAGGTCAACCGAGGAAGACTATGAAGCAATCTATTCGCATGGTTAGAATACATGTTACGAATATCGAACCAACAACGACTTTCAACGAGGACTTATGTCTGTCAGTTTTAGACTAGCCTGGAAAAGAGTTACAGGTGATCAGGTCAAAACACATAACTAATTAATGGAGTCTTTGATTTTTAGTTTGAGCTACGTAAAAGGGCATAGACTGAACATAACTGGCATCCTCAAACCGTAAAGAACCAGTGGTTGTAAACTATTTTAATAACGTGGATTAAAATCTTTCCGAATTGCGATCCTCAAGATAATAAAAATGATCAGTACTGATGCGAATTAACAGCCGATCACGACAAAAGTTGTCAGCAGATACACTTATATCATGCATGGAAAATTCAAATAAGCTCACTTCATACTTAAGTTTCAAACTACCAAAGAAAGGAGACTTAAGTCAATGCAAGAACTGGCGCGGAATTATGCTCCTCTCCATCCCAAGCAAAATACTAAGCCGCATCATCCTGGAAAGGATCAAACAAGCCCTGGATGAAAATCTTCGACAGGAACAGGCTGGATTCAGGAGAAACAAGTCATGCATTGATCAGATCGCCACATTACGGATCATCATTGAAGAAAGCTTGGAATGGCAGTCACCTCTCTATCTCAACTTCGTCGACTTTGAAAAGGCCTTCGATAGCGCAGCGGTGATCGAGATGTGCTTTGACAACTACTTCGCTACTATGGGGTGCCACCGACAATTATACATCTCATCCAACAGCTGTACGACAATGCTGCATGCCGAGTAATCCACAATGGGAATCTTACGGAATCCTTCGAAGTGAGTACAGGAGTAAGACAAGCTGGCTGCCTACTATCGCCAATGATTTTCCTGATTGCAGTGGACTGGATAATGCGACAGACAGCGGGCAATGAGGAAACAGGCATAAAATGGACTCACACAAAAAGAGACTTGGAGGATCTGGACTTCGCCGATGATATATGTCTGATTTCCCAAAAACTGGAAGATATGCAAGTGAAAAGCAACAAGTTGGCAGAAGAAGCATCAAAGATAGGACTTCCTTCAGGTGAACATAGAGAAAACAGAGGTGATGAAGATTCCTGGCCAAGACCACCAACAGCAACAACAACAACAGACAACGATCAGCATAAATGGGAGGAACCTGAAAGAGACAACCTCTTTTACCTACCTGGGAAGCATCGTTTCAACTACAGGCGGAACTGACGAAGATATCAAAGCAAGAATCGGAAAAGCAAGACAAGCTTTCACTACTCTCAAGTCTGTGTGGAGGTCAACAGCACTGTTCAGCATCAAAAATAAGATCCGGATTTTCAACTCCAATGTGAAGTCAGTGCTACTATAGGATCAGAGACTTGGCGCGTCATAAAAAGCATATCAAACAAACTACAGATCTTCATTAACAGTTGTCTTCGCTCAATTCTGAAGATCAGATGGCCAGAAAAGATCAGCAACAGGGATCTTTGGGAACGAACCAACCAGGAACCGATTGTGAAACCAGTATCGTGTGCCAAGACCTTGGTGTTTGTGCAGAATAAATTTTATCACAGCCAGGAACCGATTGTGAAACAAATAGGCAGGAAGAAATGCAGATGGATTGGCCATACTCTGAGCAAAGAAACCATCAAGTGACATCACTAGACAAGCCATCGCTCGAGTGGAACCCGAAAGGGAACCTGCGAGTTGGTCGTCAGTGCAAGGGTGACTTGGACGAGGTCATGTGAAGAGGAGATGAAAGCGTGAGGGCAGACTTGGAGCCAGGTGAAATGTCTAGAAGAGAATCGAACGCAATGGAGACGCACTGTTGAAGCCCTATGTTCCTCTAGGAATTAAAGGAAACAATAATAATAATAAATTCGAAATGTGGTCAGCAAGTTCGGTGACCCACCATCGCGGTGCACTCTGAGCTGACTACACGAATTACACGATGGTTGCTAAATAGTGACCGATCGACACGTCCCACAAATCGCTTAGTAGTAACGTATCCGACTACAGTCCTGGGTAACGTGGGTTCGAAGCCTAGATGGGGTATCAGTCCCATCAAGATTGTAAATAATACGCCTTTTCAGTGAAAGCCAATAAGCACAAAACCTAGGTGCAGGCCTTCATACCATCTATAATTAGTGATATTAAGGTAAGAGGAGAAGGTCAACCGAGGAAGACTATGAAGCAATCTATTCGCATGGTTAGAATACATGTTACGAATATCGAACCAACAACGACTTTCAACGAGGACTTATGTCTGTCAGTTTTAGACTAGCCTGGAAACGAGTTACAGGTGATCAGGTCAAAACACATAACTAATTAATGGAGTCTTTGATTTTTAGTTTGAGCTACGTAAAAGGGCATAGACTGAACATAACTGGCATCCTCAAACCGTAAAGAACCAGTGGTTGTAAACTATTTTAATAACGTGGATTAAAATCTTTCCGAATTGCGATCCTCAAGATAATAAAAATGATCAGTACTGATGCGAATTAACAGCCGATCACGACAAAAGTTGTCAGCAGATACACTTATATCATGCATGGAGAATTCAAATAAGCTCACTTCATACTTAAGTTTCAAACTACCAAAGAAAGGAGACTTAAGTCAATGCAAGAACTGGCGCGGAATTATGCTCCTCTCCATCCCAAGCAAAATACTAAGCCGCATCATCCTGGAAAGGATCAAACAAGCCCTGGATGAAAATCTTCGACAGGAACAGGCTGGATTCAGGAGAAACAAGTCATGCATTGATCAGATCGCCACATTACGGATCATCATTGAAGAAAGCTTGGAATGGCAGTCACCTCTCTATCTCAACTTCGTCGACTTTGAAAAGGCCTTCGATAGCGCAGCGGTGATCGAGATGTGCTTTGACAACTACTTCGCTACTATGGGGTGCCACCGACAATTATACATCTCATCCAACAGCTGTACGACAATGCTGCATGCCGAGTAATCCACAATGGGAATCTTACGGAATCCTTCGAAGTGAGTACAGGAGTAAGACAAGCTGGCTGCCTACTATCGCCAATGATTTTCCTGATTGCAGTGGACTGGATAATGCGACAGACAGCGGGCAATGAGGAAACAGGCATAAAATGGACTCACACAAAAAGAGACTTGGAGGATCTGGACTTCGCCGATGATATATGTCTGATTTCCCAAAAACTGGAAGATATGCAAGTGAAAAGCAACAAGTTGGCAGAAGAAGCATCAAAGATAGGACTTCCTTCAGGTGAACATAGAGAAAACAGAGGTGATGAAGATTCCTGGCCAAGACCACCAACAGCAACAACAACAACAGACAACGATCAGCATAAATGGGAGGAACCTGAAAGAGACAACCTCTTTTACCTACCTGGGAAGCATCGTTTCAACTACAGGCGGAACTGACGAAGATATCAAAGCAAGAATCGGAAAAGCAAGACAAGCTTTCACTACTCTCAAGTCTGTGTGGAGGTCAACAGCACTGTTCAGCATCAAAAATAAGATCCGGATTTTCAACTCCAATGTGAAGTCAGTGCTACTATAGGATCAGAGACTTGGCGCGTCATAAAAAGCATATCAAACAAACTACAGATCTTCATTAACAGTTGTCTTCGCTCAATTCTGAAGATCAGATGGCCAGAAAAGATCAGCAACAGGGATCTTTGGGAACGAACCAACCAGGAACCGATTGTGAAACCAGTATCGTGTGCCAAGACCTTGGTGTTTGTGCAGAATAAATTTTATCACAGCCAGGAACCGATTGTGAAACAAATAGGCAGGAAGAAATGCAGATGGATTGGCCATACTCTGAGCAAAGAAACCATCAAGTGACATCACTAGACAAGCCATCGCTCGAGTGGAACCCGAAAGGGAACCTGCGAGTTGGTCGTCAGTGCAAGGGTGACTTGGACGAGGTCATGTGAAGAGGAGATGAAAGCGTGAGGGCAGACTTGGAGCCAGGTGAAATGTCTAGCAGAGAATCGAACGCAATGGAGACGCACTGTTGAAGCCCTATGTTCCTCTAGGAATTAAAGGATACAATAATAATAATACTGAAGTTTGCACTGAAGAGACGCTGTCTAGAAGGGAGACGATGACAGCCGCTTCTCACTCAACCAAAAACCAACACCCAACTCAGAGAACATAACCACATTAAAATCACCTACCTGAGCTACACAAATCTTTTCTACTATTTATTATTTTTTTCTCTACATTTTTGCATTTATTTTTGAAGTGTGGCAACTGGAAATAATTGACTTTTATGGAAAAATACTTCTACGCTGATATAATTCAGTTCAGTTCAATTCGATTCGATTCGATTGAGTCCGGTTTGGCTATCCGGTTAGGATACGATACGCTGCCTGATGGGAAAATGATGATCAAAGTAGAATGTAAAATTCAATTTGAAAAAAATTGAACATATACTACATATGAAAACGGATTCTTACATTAATTGGTCTCTACGGATGGGTATGTGCCTAATCCCCTAATGTGTCCGCATTGACTGGATTCACTATCGGTCAACTTTGCAATGTGTGACCAACATCATCATCATCATCACCAAGCTAGGTGACCCACTGTCATTCACTATACACTTTGAATTGATACTGGATGATTGGAGGTAATTGATGGAAACACCTGACTGACCTAGGTTTCGTCTTTATCAGCACTCATCAGTCAAAAAGGAGTATGTATTCGCCATCTCGAAATGCTGTCATATGGCCATACACCTTCATAGCCTCAGTCACATAAGTCCTGTTCACTGTCTTCAGGCGGCGAGGGTGAACGAGGACGTCTGGAGGTTACAGCCGGATTGGTGGACATGCAGGTCTAGTTAAGGGGAGCTGGAAAACCCTGAAAATTTCAAACCTATGGTGAACATAGACTGCAGGATCCGAATGGTCGTCACTGGCATCCATGGGTGAGACTTCAAGTCAAAGGCTTGGGGACGGTCCTCTGAGATAAACGCCTTCTTCTGTCTGGGCGCTTAGGAAATATCCCATCCCTCGGAGTTTTTGTGTGGAGCATCTCTGAGTCCCATAATGAACCAAGTTCGTGTTCCTAATAAAAATAATAGCAATGCTTCATAAAGTGAAAACTGATATTGGGTTAATATAAGCTGAGTCTGAAAGAAACGACGACACTTCCACCACCACAAAAACTATGACCCTATTGTAGTGAATCTTTTCACTATGTATATATGAGATGCCCAACGAATACCTAGGAGGAAGTGGAGATGGATTGGAGAAACTCTGAGGAGACCTTTTAGTTACATCACGCACCAGGCTGGCCTCAGGTGGAACCCGAGTGGGACACAACGAGTTGGCTGTGAGTCCAAGGGTGACACAGAGATAGTGTGAGAAGAAGAAAATAGAAGCTTGTGAGGGAGTAGACGTGGAGATGTACTGTAGCTGAAGAAGACATGTATTCCACTTAGAACCCAATGGAACAATAATAATAATAAATAATATACCAAAAGATAATAAGCAAAGACAGAATTACACACAGACGTGCATGTGCGCATATGTACATTCAAATTTGGCCAGAAGCCAAATCTTTAAAAGTAAAAAAAAAAAAATGACAAAACAGTTCAAGATTCGAAACCATTATCAGCCAACTTCATTAGAAAATCAATCAAGGCATCTAGATTGTACACAAGTGTTACACTAAAAGTCATGTATAAAGCAAAAGGACTAAAACTAAATCAATCTTATTCTCACTTTTCAATTAAAAAAAATGAAGTACAAATTGAAAAAATTGCGCTGATATCACAATTTTACAAGGTAACTTTTAATATATGCAAATAAATTAAGGCGGCAGGCAGTACGTGCGCACGGGAGGGTGGAGGGAATTGATTTACCGAAGTAAACTGTGCACATGATATATATATATATATACTTTTTCCATTGACTATTTCAGTCGTGTTACAGTGAAAACGACCACCTTAACTTTTTTTTCTTTTCTAATTTATACTGTGAATCAAATAATCAATATTGAAAATTAGACTAATTTAAAACAAAGTCCATAGAACAACTGTGTAGTTTATTATAATTGCAATAATAATAATAATGACAGTCATTAACGGTGAGTTATATCTTGTATAAGCCCATGAAATTACGGAATGTAGAATTCACACATCATTGAATTCCAACCCCAGTGAATAGTTTGAATAGTCAAACATCTGGTCACATAACCTGAAGATCTCCGGGTTTAATCCCGTGCTGTGTGGTGGTCCTGAACACATGCTGGAATGCGATTCGCCTCTGTAAAATGTAAGATACTGCTACAGGAATGACTGGACTACGTCAACTCCTAGCTTAGTGATAGGGAGTGAAGTGATAGGACATGTTGACCACTTCATCTATTTGGGAAATTGTATCAGTACCAACGGACTGATTGGCGACGAAATCTCAGCACGGATCCAAAAAGCTCGAGCTGCATTCGCTAACTTACACCATCTCTGGCGTAGGCGTGACATCCGGCTATCAACCAAGGGACGTGTGTACTACTCAGCAGTTCGCTCCGTCCTTCTCTATGGCTCTGAAACATGGCCAATACGAGTTGAAGACATGAAAAGGTTGACTGTTTTTGATCATAGATGTCTACGATCTCTTTCTCACGTTAGGTGGTATGATAAGGTAAGTAATATTGACGTTAGGCGTAGAGTGTTGGGCAAAGAGGGAAAATCAATCGAAGAGGCTATAAAGTTACATAGATTGAGATGGCTAGGTGACGTGCTGCGCATGCCAAACCATCGCCTCCCCCGACGGGCATTACTTACTAGCTGATATAGGTGCAGGTTGGAAAAGATTAAGTGGTGGCCAAACAAAAACATGGCCTCATCAATCCATGAAATCCTTGACAGTTAAACTGAGTCAGGTAGGGAGATGCAGACTTCCAGGTTGGGGTCCGCACTCGGGACTCTAAGAATCAATGGCTGGAGACAACAATAGGTGACATGGCTCAAAATCGTTGTCAATGGCTTACGCAGATGTATTCAGTCTCTGTAATCTTTCACATTCCTTTCTACCATTACTCATTCTGTTTCACTCTTATACTTGTCAAAACTCTATTGATTCTCTTCACTCATTTTCTTCTCTACCTTTGTGTGCTATTTGGAACGTGGCAACTCGAACTGCTGCACTTCGGTGGCAAGTTCTATGTTGAATCCAGACAGACAGACAGACACATGCTGTTACTTAAAAGTCCCAATCTAGGACAAAAGAAGCTGTCCAATGTGCTCCCTGTTGGTTGTCAATGATTCTGTAACTGATGTGTTAACTTTTTGATTAAACTTGAAATCAGTCATTTTCCTGCAAGCCAACACACCTGAAAACTACCCAGTTATCCAGTCAAATAAAGTTAGTCGAGAAGGGATTAAAACTAAAGACCTATTCACCAAGAAGTTGAATCCTTAAGACAGTGAGCCATAGACTATCACACAAGGCAATACAAATGATGATGATAATAATAATTTTAAAGTTTTATCACAGACTGACATCAGTTTGAGAACCACAGGAAATCAGGGAGTACTGGATAGCCGTTTCGTTCTAGTTTGGGACTCTTCATCAGTACACGGCCACGAGCCCACCGGGGATCGAACCCGGGACCTTCAGGATACGAGGCAAAACCCATTGACTACTCAACCACTGGGAATTCTGTCAGTTGGCGATTTTAGCGTGACCACCACTAGCCAATGTCATGCGTGAGTATTTGTCCTCAAGAAATATTTAAAGATTATGAGTATGAAGTAATACTAATTTGAATGCGACGGTGGTTTAGTAGCAGAATGATCGCCAGCCACGCACTCGATTCCCCGTGGACACACACACTCCTGAAATCCATTGTGCCTAGAGTTTACTAGACTCTTAGGTAGTAGTAAGCCAAAAAACGATGGAAGCTTAGGTGTATGAGGTAAACAATCCTACTATGTAGACAAAAAAACATCACTGCTATCAAAACTTCAGAAAAAGCCTGCAGCCCTATGTTCTATTCAGAGTGCAAAGCAATGAGGAGGAAAACTAATCAAGCCAAATGAATTCCCATGCATACACACACAGTAAAGTGCTTTAAAAAGGGGTGTTAATGTACTTTTTGAGTATTTAGTTCCAAAAACTACAGTACACACACACACACACACACACAGACCGATCGGTGTGTGTAAGTCCCAGTAAGTAGCCTTATGATTTAAAGTCTAAAAATGTATGAATGATATTGATATTAAGCAACAGTCTGATTCCTCTATGTGTGACAGTAATTTATAAAATCACACATACACGCGCACATATACACACTTGATATAAAAGTATTCGCGCTGATAAAATTAGAAATGACATATTTCATTTGATTGACAAGTTTTTTTGAATAAATGAATCATGGAAAAAATTATACATATATATAACAACCGAAATGGTTGAATTTGTTATCAAATAATGTACACACACACAGAAACAAGTAAAGCTATAAATAGTAGAGTCTCCGATGAACAAGCGACTTGTAAAACAGACAATTGCAGAGTAAATACTCAATTTGCAGAGACTTCTTTGATTTCTAGTTAGATCAGTTAGAGAATGACTAAAGAACTGGGGAGTGTCGGACAGTTTCGTTTCGTCCCAGTTTGACACTCCTCATCACTGCGCCCGCATGAACTCACTCAGGATTGAACCCAGGACTTCCAAACTGACAAGGTTAGCCAGTTGACTGCTCAGCCACTAGGTTGTAATTTACTGACTCGTAAATTCTAACTTATGTCGATTCGCCAGTGAGTGGCGTCCGCTTCATCCTGACATATTGAACTTCACCGCTTACACAACTTCTCATGAAATACCTTAAGGACATCTATCAAGTAATCAATAATGAGCTGGAGGTTGATATGCAAAGTTTTGGGTTTTGAATTAATTTCGACGCCGATCTAGTCAAGAAATACATTTGTAACAGGACAACGCCAAGTTGATCTATGCTACCCAAGCAGGCTTTCAGCATACGGTTACAAATGTCATTAAACATGCCTGTTCTAGCAGTGACACAATTGTCTAGATAAATGTATTTATCGACTAGTTCTAACAGCTGACCATCAATAGTGGGTGCAGATACATGCCTCTTGTCAATCTTGCGACAACGCTTTCCCTTTTAAATCCCTCTCCCCAATGAGTAAAAATCAGTAACAAAAAATAATGGAAAGAACTGAATCGACTTGAAAACTGAAATGATCACTAAAAAGTAGACTGATGCCTAAATTTTGTAACCATTACCACGGGGCAGAATATGAGGAGACAAGCAGTCGAAGTACGGAATAATAATTTCTAGATAAAATTTTAGTTAATCACTTGCGACTTTGTATTACTTGTTTCACTGTTAAGCTACTCGATATTGCTAAAATAAAACTAATTCCCATTATTCAATCTGTGAATGAAATGACACTGATGAGACAGTAGTAGAAAATAGTAGAAACAAGAAACTCCCTGTAAGTCTAACTACGCAACACATTTATTAAGAGATTAGGTAAGTAGACATTGGGCTTTCTTGTCTCACAGCTGTCAATGTAATACGCGTTACTAGATTAAAGTTCCGTTACTATAACCACAGTTATTTTTCCTCACCTAACTTCAATATTTAAGATTTTTCGGTCCATATAAGACACACACTCACACACAGTGATACACTATTAATAATAACAGGATGATGTTGCGAGCACAAATTATTAATCTTTACAATCATATCAATGTATTTCACAAGACTGCGTAACTTGTGTTAAACCAAATAAAAGTCAACCCAATATAGAATTATATAGTCTGTAGTCTATTACAACGGGCGAATTGCCCTGTTACGTTAACCACTTTATTTTACTACTCCTTGTATTGCTGTTTTATTATCTTATCTGTGACTCATAGAGTTTCAAAATAGGATAAAATATACACACCTCACTAATAAAAAACTAACTTCTGTCCTGATAGAATTATGAATTACATTGCAAATCAATTTGATAAAGTATCACAATGTTGTGATACAGTAATACTTAGTGATGACATTTCAAACACAATTTATTACTGCTCATAATCATATCAAGGCACTACTCACACAACTTTCTGACACTGTTTATATAATTCCATTATTTTTCATCGCTTGATTTGATTCGTATTAATATTTTCCACATCTCTGGTATTAGCAATGAGCCATTCCTATTGCACGTATTGGATGTAGATTCGATGAAAGAAGATTCAGTAATCAACCTCTCTATCCGCCTACCTATATTACTCTTTAGGAGTATAGCCCTCTCCCACCCTATTGTGTGGTTGTGTGTTCACGCATGCAGTGATTTTTCTACATTTTTTCTACATTACTTATCTTCGTGGAGTCAATTATTCTAACCTTAGCTAAATTCTTATGTTTTGATAATCTCACTTCCCCGACCTACTAGTTTGACCTATGTAATTGGCCTCATAGTAGTTGCAAAATATTTTGTAAATTATATTATTTTACCTCATCGGGTCCACCGACAGGGTCCTTTAACCTACAGAGCTTGTCCCTGAGTGAGTTTGTAGGTATAAATGCCACTTTACTTCCTGCTTTAATAAGAATCCTACTTGGGGTTTCAGATTTCCCCTCCTTATATGGTAGAACTGTATATGTCTTATATTCCCTCTTATTTATGTCATCATTATTAGTTTCCCCATTATTTTTATTTTGCTTTTGACCTCTTCTGATCTTTCTAATGAAATTTATAGGATAGTTATTTAACACCAACTCTTCTATCTCTGCTCACTGTTTCCCCCATAGTCCTATACGCAGATAAGTGAAAAATCTGGAGAGAGCTGAAGAGTAACAGTGATACGCTCACGTTGCAAAAGAACCTCAACAAATTGTCAGAGTGATCCAGATCAATATAGCAAAATGTGCAACCGTGCGCATCGGACAAGCAAGCATCAGCTCCTACGAACTATAGGGAATAACACTTCCATCAGTTCAGACTCACGTGGACTTAGGTGTCATAGTTAGCCACGATCTAAAACACTGTCGCGCGATGGCTGCACGTAGTTTCAGATCCTCATGGGCAATTCGCAGAGCCTTTACTAGAATCACCAAAGATATGTCCACCTCCTTATATACATCTCTGGTGAGGTCAAGTCTAGAAAACTGTGTCCAGGCAGCCAGTCCTTGTCTTAAAGGAGACTCACATATTCTAGAAAGGGTTCAAAAGAAGGCAACACGTATGATCCTCGGCATGACTAATTTATCATACGAGGAAAGACTAGACAGTTTAAATCTCTTCTCCCTGTCATACCGTAGGCAGAGAGGAGATTTAATCACAGTGTTTAAAATTTTAGATAATGACTACGGACCTGACTTATTTCTTCCCACCAGGTCAGAACACCTTAGAGGATAAAGCAGGAGAGTTCGAAAACCAAGAAGAAATCATATTGCTGTTGAGTACTGGTTTTCACACCGTTATAAAATTTTGGAACCGACTTCCAGAAGAAGTGGTGTCTGCAGCCTTAATTGATTCATTCAAGAAGGGTTTGGACAACCTCAGAAATTTACTAGAAAAGGATTAACATAGTCTTCAAGCCTTCTATACTCAACCAATAAATCTGAAAATCTAAAATCGAAATAGAATTATGTCTAAAACAGTTACTCAATTCTATTCCAACATCAAACTTATTTCATATTTAACTATGCATATGACTAAACAGAAATCTTCACTTAATTTGACGAATTTTAAACAAAAATAAAACGATTACTTGAGAGAGAATGGTGTCTTTAGGCCATTTAATCTTAGATAACTGTTTTCATACGAGCAACTTAGAAAAATACATAAAGGTATGCTTGAAGGAATGTATTAGGTTATCAGCCACACACTTAATCTGCATGTGCCTGCTTGAGGATTTATGACAACACCCAGTTGTATAGACGGCTGAAATAGGTGGAGTACGGCTCGAACCCGTGACCCATTGGTTGAAGGTCAAATGAGCCACATCTCCGCGCTTGAAGAAGGTAGACTATAAGGACAAAATTAAGTTGAAATATCATTTTCTTGTCTGATGAATATCTGACAAATTATCTTAAAATGAGAGGCGACAAACAATACTAATACTTAGTATCACATCACCGGATAACATTATGCTGTATGTGCTGTAAATAGATGCTTTCTAGAGAGAATGACTCGGTTCTCAATGCTGTGAATGACTAGATAAATCAAATACCTATCTAATTAATTTACCTATATGTTTCAGACTACATTAGATTCCCTGCTGTAGAGTTTATGTGCATATTACTATCTTTATTGAACTACATTTAGTATCTTCAGGATTGGTAAGCAGACCAAAGGAATGTAGGACACTTTTAAAAATTAAAATTCGGTGACATCCTTACAATTACATACTGAAAATTCACCTCAAGCGTTTAACAGCAATGAATATCACAAATTACAATTCTGGCGCAAATCAGACTATCTACATACTTAAGATATTCGAAGAAATGTTCAGAGGAATATCCTACCAATTGTGTAACAATTAAATCATATATATATATATATATATGATTTATACACAGAGGCTAATCTACATGAAAATTCATTAATGCAAACCTTTTTGAATGCAGAATTCAACGACAAAAATACGGCGATGAATCTAAAACTAGACAAGTCACACAAAGCTTGAGTAATGAATAAATTCGCTTCTTTGATTATTATTAATATTACTATTATGTAAAGTGCTATTAACAAAAGACAAATAAAGTGAAATTTTACATGTAATTAACTTGAAATCTCACCGGGATAAAATTCATCTTGTTTTGATATCTTGACTTTTGTGTTAGTTTCTTTTTGAATTCTACCTATGGCTTCTCCAGACTTTCCAATAACAGCTCCAGCAGCAATAGACGGTACCAGAATTTTGAGCTGAACATTATCCTCTATAATACGAAATATGTAAAACGCCATTTTAAGTGTTCATTCTGATTTTTTCTAACAAAACTTACCACAATTCGGACGTTTAGGACTTGTGTCTGGGTCTAAATCCTTCTCCGGGGGTCTTTTTCTTGAATCACTGCTATCGTCAGAGCTTGAATGACTCCCAGACATATTGATGACACCAACCACCAGCAAAATGAACTAGGTATATCCGCAGTGCTTTAAAATCACATCAGTGAACAAATAACAGCTGTAGCGTCAGCTTTAAAACTAGCTCTAGTCAAAACCGAAAGCAAGTAATACAATCAAATGTAAAAGTGTCAATCTTTTCGGATACCAATTTTTGGGCTGGACTTATCCGGCATGTTGGTTGAAATTTCGGTCAGTAAATTTTTTTGTCAACAATTTTTAATAAAATTTTGTTATATGCTTTTTGGATTGATAGGAATTCTCATTTCCTGCCCAGTTATGTTGGTGTCCGCGTCATGTAATGTGACTGCGACACACTCTTATCATATTGGTTACAATGATTAGTGTTTCATGCGGAATGAGTCTAAACATCGCTATAATGAAGAATGTAGGGTAGTTGGAGGGTAATGTCATCTGCTCAAACAGTTTACTTCTTGTAGAAGCTGCAGCTTTCGACATAGTGTCATTCAATGAAGATCACGTCAAAATGTGGCTATTTTCGTGTGAAGAACGGTACTATTTGACAATAGAATGCTATCAGTACATGGGAATCACCTATAAATGCTATCAAAACCTTCTGTGGGAACAGAAGTTATCATGTAGATGTGTCTTTCACTATATGTGTTTGGACAGGAATTATGGTAAGTTGAAAGGTTATCTTTAAGTGGATTTAATATATATTTACACTGATTGGCGCAGTATAATATGGGTTATGTGAATTCAATGTATAAAAGAAACCTCTATTAATATTGTGCCATTGTTTGCTTAGCTGACTGCTAGGCTAACAAATGTAGGTGGTTCTCGTGATTGTTGCAAGTGCAGTGCATTTGAGAAGGCAATAACTCGTTTAATTTTCCTCAGTTTCACTTAGTGCAATTATTCAGTGTATAGAAATAATATAACATGGTTTGTGTTGATTTCGAGAAGTGAATCTAGTTAGCTCTATTATTATTAATCTACCGCCTGACACTGTAAACTTAATACTGCAATGTTTTTGATCACCAATCGTGGAGATGAATATCTTCTGAAATTTCCATTTACCTGAAACAGTACAGATGCAGTGTCACGATTGAATGTCTGGGTTGCATTATATGTTATTGTTATCCTCATCAACACAACAGGTCTGCGTATCTTAGAATATTTGAAGTGTTTGTCTATGTTGTTAACACTGTGCATAGTTGCTTAGGGTTGAGTCATGTTCAGCTTATATTTGATGGCTATAGTTTCCTAAATGTGATAATATAATTTCTGTAGAATTCACAAAACCATGTTCAGTAGACATTACTGAGATTGTGGATCAATTTCTAAGTTACACATTTGCAATACTTCCTTTAATTCAAACGTATTTAGTGTGAAGTTGATCTGCGAGTAATCTTGATGAGAGAATGATGCCTCAACAGCATGGATGTTTAGAGATTGCCTTAAAATTTGCGTATAACCTACGCTGCTTACTTCTATGACGCATTACCTAAAGCTACGTAGTTACCTTAAAGTGGTTTCCGCTGAAGGTAATCTCCCATAGCTACTACCTTAGTGAGCAACTTAAAGTTATCTTTGAATAATAAAGTAAAAGTGGAAATTCTGAGAACTTTCTCGGTAAAAATGTCGTCTTCTCGTCAAAAAAGTAAATATACCCTAATCTCCACAAATGCGTTTAGAGGTATTCGTTCCATAACCTCAAATGACTCACTATTTGCAGTCACTTAAAAGTTAGAAAAAAATCTACAAAAGACAGCGCACTTATAATTCCTAGATATCATAATGCACCATGAGGAAAAAGCCATTTCCATAGGGTTATAACAGTCAGACGCGGGAAATTAGTCCGAAATACGACTACGATTCTCAGTCACAGAATATCCTACTTTGCTACATAATCGTCTAATCATAACAGATGTTTTGCCAAGAAAAAGAAGACCATTGGTTCAAGGAAAATTTATTTAAAGTTTACTTAAAAATAATGGGCATCGATGTTTATAGCCACGGAGAAATCACAACTTCGGGAAAACCACCGATTGTAGACCACAACCCGAAACGTTATTCTTGCTAATTAAAGTCTTACCTTTAACTTGGATAGTTCGTACACTTACCAAATCGTGTTATTCGCTTCTTAAGTCGCTTTGCAACACACTGAATGGCTGTTAACACTGCCTTTGCTACAGGCGGTTCTAGTTCATATATTTGGATCTAGTAGATTGGGCATTAATAAACATAGGTAACACTTACCATTTAGGGGTTTCTGATTGCTTTCAAGTTTCTTTCAGTTCCAAAACTACATACAGGCACAACAGATTCACATCTCATGTGGCTCAACCTTGTTTGATTTAGATTCTCTGACAATATATCCAATTCTTTAACTGATAATAGACACTGATGGCATACTCAGCTTCTCGGAAAGCTTCAAATCTTTTGCATCTTCAAACTAGGTTTCAAGTTTTCGAGGTTTAGTTTGTTCTTGGAAAACCTTGCTAATATCAACTCTGATCGCACTCCCTTCACCAGATACGCTCGTAGATTGTTGCATGGTGTATGTATTAACGTGAAAGACATTGATTTTTTCCAGATTTCTACATATTAAGTAGCCAGTTGAGCCAGAAACAATAACGGCAACCAGTAAAATAACTAAAAACGTCAGCTTCTGTCAGCTAAACATGTTCACATCCATATTTTCCAAAACTTCTACACAGCACTATTTCATAATTAGATGAAAAACAACTAAAACACTGAAAGCACGCATGAATGCAAGGTATGAAACAATTATAATGAAACGAATGCACTGACCTGGTGGTAAAAACTCTCGAAACAAACGAAATAACTAATTTTAACAGCAGCGGAAACAAAAATTAGTTGAAACGCAACATTTGTGAACAATATGCATCAAGATTAGTTGTGAATAACTGCAGGATAAACGTAAAAACCAATGTGTAAACGAACGGTTATGGGACAGCAATCCAACATGGCCGACTAACATGGACGAAAATGACCTTTGAGCGTCTCACTCCACTAATGACCTTGAGCATGCGGGATAATTTCAGCCCAATTTTTGTATAGTGTAAGCAATCAGATGGGAATATCTTGTGCCTTTAGAAATCCAAAATGTGTGTAAAGTGTAAGGTTTCTCATATTCATCTTCGTTTAAAAAAATCAATGAACTGATAGCCATTTGAGTAGTGAAGCCTCTGCGTCTCTCTTGGTTGCATGAACTCATGAACTCAGAGTTCGCTTTACCATAAAAGCACTGAGTTATCCTCGGTCAGTTTTTCTTGAATAACTAAGTCAAGCAATACTCCCACATAGGGACGGTTCACCATCCGTGGAACTAACACACACAGTTCACCTAATTTTCTTAAGCATGCGTTCATTGAACACTCCTAAAAATTGCAGGACTCGCCACAGTGTGACTGTGGCCCCTCTCAGATTGGCTGTTCTACGGTGATAACTTTTCCATGCTCCCCCCACGTTTCTTCCAAGCAAACACAGCTTTTTGATGTCCTACACTAACAAGCCACCCCCATCTTTATTTCAGTAGTTCACACTAACCTATAATTACTACATGGCATCTATCCAACCAATCCTACATGCCTTCCTTCCATGCTAGTCCTATATCGCCAACCCGGAAGTTTTTAAAGTACCACGTAAACAATATCTTTATTCCCATGGGATTGAAATGGAGCATATGGCACGTCACCACATCACTCTGTTCTCAGCAGTCTGGAAGATTAGTCTTCTCCCATTTGTGCTTCATTACAGGATATGTATTGCGCCTGATTTCACCTAATAACCTTTTCAGCTCATGTTCAAGCCATCTCTAACTCTTAACGCATATTTGTCCAACCATAGGTTCTTGGTTGGTTAAATGCCAGAGTTCCTTCTGGCTGGCCATCTAATCTTCAATACTGGGAAGTGAAGAGGGCAAACACTGATGAAAGTGTGCAGCATCCTTTTGGAAATGCCTCTTGTTACACACAAGCCAAGTTTCTGAACCTCACAGGGAAACCTCACGACCCTGGATCAATGTGGAAAATCTTAATCTAGGTCTTTGTGTTTAGTACAGTAGATTTCCACACTAATTAAATGGTAGAGAATGTGCCTTGCTTTTCGTATCTCATCAATAGGTCCTCATTCGTGCCACCTACAGCTTCAACGATACCGACGAGATGAGTAAAAGAGTCGGCTTCCTCCATTTTTTCCGTTTTAAGGTGACTGGAGCTCGCTGTTGTTGAGAATATATCTTATATTGGACAGGTTAAACATTGGGCACCATTAACTACTAATAGAATGCATCCGCACCAGTGACCTTGATTGGCAAGGGAGTTTTATTCCCTGGATTTGAAGCTTCTGTCCGACTCGATTACCGTCAAATGCCTTATCTAACACAGATGCGTTTGCAATTTTGTGAGGATCAAGTCTTCCAGTATTGCGTAGATGTGGGATTGTCTAGAAGAGAAGGTATTTGGTTATGTTGATGGACATGCGCATCACTGTACACCTTGTTTGAGACGAGTCAGTTTCATGGAAGGTAAGCTGGTGATTTTCGTAATTCGCAGGAACATTTTTCCAGACCCCATCTTTTCTTAACCCAGATCTTATATATTTGTAATTACTGCGTTTTAAACAGCCTGTGAAAGGTGTAGCTGCTGAAACTGAAAGTAGTCCCGTATTAACAGTTCAGTGGTTTCAGCTCGGTAGGGATGTAGAATCCTAGGAAAATGGAGAGGCTTATCCTCAAGTTGGGAGGAGATGTCGTCATACATGTAGGTGAACCTGCCTTATTAAAAAATTACAACCACGGTTGAGAACGAGTGAATAATGTTTGGGTGGAAAGGATTTGTCAAAAAGACAGCAGATAGAAAGTCAAGTACATTGATACCTATTATTACTCCGCTGGAGAAACGAAGATCTACCATACACACAAACTAGCCGAAAGGTTATAACACTCTGTCATCCCCTTGATGTATTCACCATATAGCCAACCATTCTAATAATTTTGTGGATTCCATTGCAGGGACTCACACCACCTCTATCGTAGACTTTTGGGGAAGGTTAAACAACGGGACTACAGCCATCAATGGATCGCAAAGCGACGTCATTTATAGTCATTTAGGTGAATATAATAATAATACATATTCTCATTTTTGTACATGAGGGACGCCAGTTTACAGGCATCATCAATATGATAAATTACATATACGATTAGTAAGCATATTTAATAATAATAATTTAATAAAATACACATTTTTCCTACCTGTGTAGGACACACCAATTGTACAGGCATGGGTAAGTATTATTTAAATTACATAAATTTGGTTTGTGGTTAAATTAAATGGTTGCAGTCGTTTTTGTCTTTGGTTTTTGGGAACAATGTGATAACTAGTCATTCAATGGAGCACATCAAGAAATATAGAAATACTGTCTTCGCATTAACAAATAGGATATGGTATAACTTTTGCATTGACACTCCTATACTAAACTGGTGCTTTTATCACATGTGAGAGACAGGTATCATTTGTAACACTTTTTATACAGTTTTTATGCACATGCATGTATGTACTCCATGCCCACAAATACCCCGTTAGTGTGACTGATATGTTCAGGGTCATCCGCTGATTAGTAGTTTGCGGTGCTTTAAGTTCAACTTTGCCCTTGCAGCCTTTGTCTTCTACATGTTTGCTTGAAGCTTTGTCTTCAGAATTTCCTCTGCCAACTCGCTGGTTCCCACCTTTAGATATTTGAGTTTGTGTGACGTCAGACGAAACCATTTGTGATGTTCAAATGTCCTAGAATCGTCTTACCAGTCCTGTCTTCTCTATTCTCAAGATTCGTTTGCACGATCTAGTCCAGCACAATAGGGACTGTCGTCAAGTGACACTCCACTCCTATATTCAATTCACTCAGTTCATTGGCATTTCCGTTGTGAGTCACTTGACACATGGCATCGCCATATAGCTTGTGAATGTTGCTGAAGACTTTCAGGGGTACAGGGGATCTCAGAAATTCGTCGGTTCAAATAAGCCACAACCATTCTGCCACCCAAGTTAAAATTTGTTTACCTGTGCCTACTGAATCACATTTCTGAAGACTAGATTTTCGAGAAATAAGAGCACAGCTGCTGCGTTGTGACGTGATCGAGCATCCCCAAATTCCTACAGTGCCATCGTTTTTAGATGCCCCTTGGAAGGGCCGTTAGTATTATGTTATTCCTTCCTTCATCATAGCTAAGTTAACAACAGCCTAACCACCAGGTTAGTTTTTCCAGAGTGAAGAGTTAGAAGGTATTGTGGCCAAAGTGCAGCTCTAGCAGCATGGATGGCCATGCAACAATTATTAGCGTAATTCTGATTTGAAGGCAACCAGGAAACGACCTTGAAATTGTCCAAGTGGGTAGCCGACTGGCTCCTTGGAACCTCGTATCTGCTGCTAATGTTATCTGTGCATATGATCTTCCAGGTTAGCAGAGTGCGGTCATTTCACTTCCCTTAATTCCAAGCTGGGCATTTTCAGCAAACAGGATCGCTTCTGGAGTTCATGTGAGCTACCAAAGCTGGCATATCTTTCTGGCTTTATGGTACTCATTGAACCTTTCATGACGAAGTATTTCCCCTTGCTCATGCATCTTTCAGCGTGAAGATCGGGATGGAAGGTGCAGGCGGGTTAGCTGTTTGTATGGCCCACACTGTCTTGCACGAATCTAAAAAGATCATCAACTTGGGGCTCTACTTCCTAGTCCTATAAGCGGACACTGATTATGTTTCATTTATTTTGTAATCTAGTAGGTAGGCGTCCAGCAATTACTTCAGTGACAAAAATCGAGTTTGTATTGTCTGTGCAATTCGAAGATGTCAACACATTTTTATAATTCATCAGGCCACCCAAGAGTAAACTGAAGTCCTTGAAATTATCTTTTTGGCCCCTGCCCACTTACTCTGACAGTGTCAAGTACACTCCTGGAAATCATGGTGTCAAGTTAGAGAATAGCAATCCAAGAAAGTGAACACACCAGCGACTTTGAACGCGAACTGCCGTTTGACTACGCGATATGCCATTTTCAGCGTCACTGTGAATGCTGTGCACGAAGTGAGAAGCAGATTTCATCCTGATATGGTTTTAGAATACTGTTATTTATTTATTTATTTTATTAAAGCTTGATTCCACACAGTATTTTGGTGCAAGTATGAAAATTTCAGCGTGTGATATCGGTAGCCCAAATTTAGCGGGCCGACCATAGATATCAAGTGTGCGTCGGCGGGGGATCGAACCTCGGGCCATGTGCATGATCGGCGAGAGACCTAACCGTTGTGCCACCGACGCACGTACTCGTGGATGGTCTTTTAAAAGCTGTTCGGAAGATATTTATGGACATGCATTTAAGCGTACAGACTTCCGCAGATTTATGATAATGATAATGATAATAATTTATATTTCGTATAAACGGGTGAGTTTTCAAGAAATGTATGCCATTTTTACAGGCATGATCACTTATGTTATAAATTACAATCCTGAAGTATCATAAATTAATAGTTTTTCAAAAGTTTAGAGTTCTACATGGTAGGTTGCACACTTAATTGATGCATTTTGGGGAATTTTCTCTTCCAGATAGAAACCAATACTTTTCACAGTGCTTTTCATCTGCAGATACTGGACACTCAAGAGTAAATTGAGAACGGCAGCTTCACAGATAGAGAATTGTTTGGCATCTATTATCTTACCCGCTTATAAGAAATAAATTATTATTATCAATGATATCAACACTACAGAGACGTGACGTGGAAAGCAACAACATCATGCAGATCTTAGGAGGGAATGCGATCGTCGTCCATGTAGACGGAACAGCTTTCAAAGATAAAATGCAACTTTTGCCTAACCGAAAGACTGTCCTTTTCTAGATTTATTCATTCCTCAGCAAACAGTTTTCATCAAACCTATCAGTCATGACCTCGAACATATCATAACTAACATGAAGCATCTTGTTACCGCCACTTACCCTAGTTTTGCCTTCCAAGTATTTCGTCCTTCCCTTGGTCAGAGTTGTTGCTAAAATAAGAACCAGAAGCCATATGCGAAACAAAGTAACTCTTTGGAAGCCAAAGGAGTTTGACAAGAATCAAAGAATCACAATGGGCTGGTGGTGGCTGTTTTGGTTATGTTCTTTTCAGCCATCAGGATGTTGCAATATGTATGAAGTAAGTTCGTCTTGCAGCACCGAAATGGCTAACAAAGCCCTGCAATTGACGTGCTGCTTAGCTGTCTAGGACGTTCTGCCTATGTGGGGTTCTCCAATCACCTCAAGGGTGTCAGTCAGTTTGTCTTTTTAGATACTAAGTGCAGCGATGAAATTCACTGACAAGGTGATAGATGCATGCAGTTAGGTTCTACTTTCGCTATCTATAGTTCATTTTCTGTTACCCTCCTTCATTTAAAGAGAACTGAGGCGCTAGATGTCTATGCGGTATGAATAATTTTGGATCGGTCTTGAAAGTTTAAGGGTTAGTTACCCCTGGATTTGCAAGATCTGCAAGTATTTTCTGGAAAAATTTGAATGAATTTGGGGAGTGGCGTTCGCTCCTTCGCCATTCTTATAAGTTTACATTTCTCCCAGTCATCCAGACGCGGGTCGAACCTTACTAGGATGCCTGTGCAAGGAATCGCTAGCCCTGGGTGAGAGAAAGTGACAGTCCATGGGGGGTGTTACTTCAACCCGAGGTCAATCTTTTGCCCAAAAGCTTCGTTGGGTTAGAGAATTGACCCGCAGCGTAGAGGATGACTTAACTCGTCCTTGGTCGGCCTTTGTTTTCATTGTGAAACTACGTGCAGCTCCTGTATTGGCCAAGAAGTCAATGCCAGATTTTTTATCCATTTTGTGGAATGAGAGACTGTCCAGGCACCCCCCTCTCATTAATCTCTTTTCGCAGGAGGAATCGTTAGTTTCCTTGTTGCAAGTGTGTTCATTTAGGGCAAGCGCACATCTGTGTGCATTTTTTCAACTTCGCACGAAACCTTCAGTTATATTAACAAAACGGGTTCTGACAGCACTAGCGTACCTGCACCTCATCATTCTTCAGCATGTTAGGTCAAAATCACTCGATTTCCTCGAGATGTTCTAGTCTAGCGTTAGCGGACGCTAGCCGACATCGTGTACTAGCAGCAGCGATGAACTGAGAAGAAAATAAAGTTGGCTGCCGAGCAGTTTCCAACCTTTGGTACGACTATCACCTTGAATGCAGACCACAATGCAGCTACGAACGATGATGCTGACGAGCTACTTAAATGCGGTAAAACACCTTTACATTACTGTAGCGCTGAAACCTAGGTGCGACCATCTCTGACCGCTTCCAACTATTAAGTAGCAAGATATTCGTCTTCTCAGAATACAATTCACTCCCGATGGAAGCTTACTATGATATAGTTGAGAAAATGGACATCAATGATTTTGGACTTACACATAGTCGGACTATTAACTCAAGGATAATATGCAATGTCTAACGAAGGAGGACAAACTCTACAGAGGATGTATTTTGGCTCCTAGTATGGGTTATTGTGTTTGTGCCTGAAGAGGCATTATGATTGTCTGTCATTGAAAATGGGGAGCATGAAATTAGTTCAAGGCTCCTGCAGTCGAAGTAATCAATACCTTCCTATATTTTTTCATTATAAATTATTTAAATTAATCCCAGCGTGTTAAGAGAATCAAAACAAGATTTTTCTGAACGTTTCTCTGTGTAAGCCACAGCTTCAATTTGTCTGAATAAGAATGATAGACTAAAACAGATTTCAACCTGGTTACAACACCTTCCTCCCCCATGAAGTGGCGAAATCAACACGAATGTGATAAACAAATTCATTATCTAAACATACGCTACTTTTATAATCTTATATAAGTATGAAATCCAAAAATCTACACCTGGTATTCTTATCTTTATTAATTGGCCAACTTGGCAACACGAAAATGACCCCATGTTGAGGAACGATGATTAGATCACTGTTTGTATGCGCTGAGATTTTGTAAATTTTGGTTTAATAATACTTTGATGAAGCTATTAGCAGCATTAAAAAGCGAAACGTCAGTGAAAACAATATCGTTTTGTTTTTCATTCATTGGGTTAATCGAAAAAACCTTTATTATAATGAATCACCTACATTTATATAAACTGCGGTGTGATCATTCGCTGTCTTCATATGTAGTGCTACAAACGTTAGGAGCAACATGGGATTAATTTTATCAAAGTGATACATGACGGAGTTTTAAAAATTTGGGATAACTATTTGGTATACTGCTATAGTAATAATTTATTGTAATGTTTAGTTGCTCGACCAATCCCACTAGTAAGAGTATAAATTAATTCCATTATTGGCAAAATTTATTTTGTTAAAGTCCCACAGTTTTACACAGTGATATCTACTGATAAAAACTACAATTACATAATCTTTGTCACTGACCATACATTTGAGTTTGTGTTCGAGTTTTTCAATTTCATTTCGTATATTATTTAGTTTCACAATAATTCGATGTTTTTCTCCTCATAGACATAATCTACTGACATGTTCGGCTGCTGATGTCTTTTTCTTGAAGTAATTGGAGTACGGAGGCATAAATATTTAGAATTACATGATTTTTTAAACATCGATTGTTTGCCGAACTACGAAGAAGCGTACTGAAGTGAGCTTGAAGAAATCATATTCATTAACACCAGTCCATTACGTTGGTGGCATAGCGGTTAGGACGCTCGCCGACCATGCACATGGTTCGGGGTTCGATCACCGGCCACCGACGCACTCCTTTACCTTGCTAAGCCAGAAATAAAACTGGTGAAGAGGAAAGGTTGGGCATGAGGCTAGCAACCCCATCCTGTAAAAATAAGCACTACTACAGAAACTTCAAGCCTCTAGCTTGAAGCCCTATGTTCCATTGGGAACGTGAAGGAATAATAATAAAAAACACCAGTTCATTGAATAGGTTGTTGGATGTCAGTTTGAAGGAGGTAAATTCGTTTCTTCAAGGTCACGGTAAGTGCGTTATGTGGATGTGAACTTACGTTAAGTTACGCACGTCATGTAACTTCTGAAAGTGTATTTACCTCTTATGGATATTGAAACGAATTTGATGATATAGAGATTTATTTTAGGTAGTCTACTAAACGCATTGTATTGATATATTGTGTATGGGCCTGCATGTGGATCACTACTTGTCGTTCTAACAATACTAACATAGGCAACAGTAAGGTATATACACCAAAGTCAAATGACCTTGAGTCAACCGATAAGATGGCTTGGTATTTAGGGGTTGACCTTTCAAACTTTTTCCCTCCCTATAAGAAACATTTATGAGATCACCACAAAACAGTGCTCAAACGGAGGTCTAATAAAATATGTGTGGAATTTAGATTCTCTCATGGAATGGTCAACGGCTGGAACTCCTTACCTGATTCAGTAGTAACAGCTCCACCGGTGATCGCTTTCAAAGAGAAACTAGTTCTCTGCAGAGATATATCCCAAGGATTAACATAAGCAACAAGAGCCTTCTATCCTTATAATCTGAATCTGGATGTTGCTCATAGTCTTCACTGCAAGTTTCACCCAGATATTTCAATACCGATGATACAACGATTAGTCCTCCTAGGCAGTACCATTTATACACGCAAGTGGGAAGGTTATTCTCAACTATCATCATTAGACTATAATCATCATAAAGTTAGTCATACTTCTGAATTAGTAAGTTCTATGAGTGGAATAAATTCCATTAGAGGATTCTGGGTCCATCTGAAAAGACGTATTATAATAGTAAATGGTTCCCTATATGATGTGATGTGTACAGCCACTTAGATTTTTTGCATCAACATTGGTCTAATATGTCTACAGACACTCCTATAAGAAAGTGGGACCAGATTCTACGGAATATTAGCGATTTATACCCTGTGTTAATCAGTTTTATTAGTTATACACCTTATAAGTAAATTATTTTTTAAGTATATGCCACTTTCCACCTAGAAGAATACATTTGGTAGATTCAAGGCCACTTAACTTTGGTGTCTGTTGTTTACTGTTGCCCTGAAGCTTAAATTAAAAAATTCGTTAGACAACTATCATTGCGAGATGTCATCTCGTAGCTCCCCACTACAACCACGTTACGACTAATATGGTTGAGAGTATGTTTGATAATTTACCAGTCATATGAAACAACTGATATCTGTGTCTTGCGGAGCGGCTGTTCGCTTTGTCCTTCTTTTTGGCTGCGAAACAGCAGTTGAAAGTGAAAGACTTGAATGAGCTAGCTGCCTTAAATTATAGTTGTCTATATTCAATATCCAGTGTTAAGTGGTATAATATAATGAGTAATGTTGTGGTTAAGCTTCGGTTATTAAGAAAGGGGTTATGAATCTACCTAGATTGTGATAGCTAAGCCTCGTGTCATGTGTGCTGGACTATTGCCTCCTTCGTCCAGCAATCTTGGCTGACATAGGATTGCGTTTGAAGAGTTAGATGAGGGCGATTAAATCAAAGCCTAGCATAAATCTATGAAGTATTTCATAATCGGTCGCAGCTAGCCACCTAGGTGGGTGTAGACCGATTTGCTGTTGACTTCAAAACTATAATAATCATAAGTTGGTAACAGTTCAAGATCTTTCTCAATATCCTAACAGAGAGAAATTACTTGAGTAAAACTTCTGTAACATAAGAACCGTCTTTATTACACTACCATTCAACGGTGACCAAATCATGCAATCGACAACTCGAAGACTTTGGTCAGCTGTCAAGAACGCATTCTACTCTGCATCCCTTCCTTTTACCTTTCGAACACTTCGAATTCCTGTGCTCACGACTAAATAACGAAATTCTGTGTATCTAAAAGTCCAACCGCACGGGGATTTTGCTGGATCACTTGTTTTGATTTTTGACGTCGTAGCGAACACAAGATTAGATCACAAAAAGAGTTAGGGATATTCAGATCAAACCATGACATCTATCCTTGAAGTCTTTGGCATTTGGTTTGAAGCAACCAAATAAGAAGTTGTAGACTGCCTGGTTGGTGTTCTGGACACGTTAAAAATCAGTAGCTTGAAACTAATCTTTGTCAATAACGGAGGTGGATTCACTCTTGGTAATCTCCCAGATGTATAAAGTCCTCATGTTTCTCTGTCTATTTATTCTTTCTCCCGTACATATCTGCTTTTTCTCTGCAACTGTGCTGTATGAAGTAAGTGGCTTGAAGCGTTGCACTTCTTTGCGAATTTCTACATTGAAAACTCAATGGGTCAATCATAAATAACTCTCACACCCACTATAGGTGTGGACGACTATCGACTGCATGGAATTGCAACCAGTGAAAATATTGACTAGCGTCTCATTCGTTTCACAAGGAAATGTAGGACCATACACATAATTTTAGCTTTTTTTTCCGAACTTTACTCAATACTCAGATTTATATATTACCATGTTTTTATGCTTCATTTTTACATGTTTTCCTCTCTCTCTCTGTCTCTCTAGACTAAACAAATTTCACTATGGTTGAAAATTATGAATATATGCCAAGAGCAAGGCAAGACCCAGATATTGAATATCCATTGACAGTGAAATATTGTGGTGGTTGGTATTGCTAATATTGTTGTTGTTTGAAATTTAAATTCAGAATGTACAATGCCATTAGAGTATTGTGAATTTTCACCGTTTCCTGATAAATGTCGATTATGGTTAGAAAAAAATCTGCCTGAAGAATTTGAACGACTCACTACTGGTAAAAAATATCTTTTTTGGGGGGATTTCATTGTATAATTTTTGACAGATGGAGGGGAGTCGAATCAAACTGAAGCAGCGCCTAAAGGACGTCAAGTAAGAGGTGGCAAGGGTACAATCAAGAAACCAGTTAAACAACAGATAGCAGTTTTCAAGACATCAAGAGGCAAGAAAAAGTATACAACCAGTGTTACCGGATTGTCTACATTTGGTAAGCGACATATTCACAATGATCATAATTGAGTAAATTTATTATTATTAATATTTAAACACGAGCTTGATAGATTATGGACATCAAGAGATGTGCAACACATAAAAAAAACTATAGAAAATATAATTTAGAATAAGTGGTGGGGGAGGAGGGTATGAAAAGCATTCGCAGAAGCGTTCATCGCTACTTGATGTTACTTTCAGAAAGGAGGGAATTACAATCTGTTCGCCTTTGATTACAACTCTTGACCCTATATGGTAACGTTTCAAGCAATTGATTCAGGATGCACTGATAGATTAACCAACCTACGTAATACAACTATGCTTAATCTCATGGCACAGCGTCATAGACTGACCGCATGTATGCTTTTTCCGCCTAGTATGTCTATTTGATTCAGCAACTTGACTCACGCTTAAAAAGAAAAGCATTCCCAACAGGCTACTGCAGACTTTCGTCAATACCTATCGGCTTCGTTGCCTCGATACTGAACATCAACTGGTCAGAATGAATAGGCAAACCAGAAGGAATTCTGTCAGGCAGTTAACTAGTCAATGGCTTATTGCCCAACAAAAATGCAGAAAAAAGTGGAGGTGGTTAGATTGAACATACTCTAAGGGGACTGTCGCCTTATGGCTATCCAACTATAAAAACCGCAAGCGGAACCCGATAATATCTCTTGCGACTAGGATCCAAAGAGTCTTGAGTTGGTAGATGAAGAGATCACTCTTTTGAGGAGAGGTTTCGCGTGCACTTCGGATTGTGAGGACCATTGTTACTTCCCGGCTGCCCACACCGTGGGAGTTGGTTGCGTGACCGCAGAGCCCAGGGGACGACTGCTTGAGGCCGGTCACACACTGCCTGTTTTTGTTTGTTGTTTTTCATTTGGTGTGTCTCAGTAGCATATCTATCACTTCTGTCTTGTGACACGGCAGCAGGAAGCGCGGTCGTTGTTAATCCGGGCCCCGACCGATCCGGCATGATATTTTGTGGATTTGTTTGAATCATGGTGTTGGATTGGGTAGCTGCTTTTTGTCTAACCGCTATCCAAACAACCTTTCTGGCATGGTAGGACCTACAGGAACATAAGTTCCAGCCAGTGTAGCTCGTTGGGTCATTGCGATATGCAAGCCTGACCACCACGTCAAGGTAGCAGCTTTCGGTCGGGTTACTTCAAAGATTACTTGCTACTCCTCACGCGACCTTCTTGCCGAAATTGATGAAGGGAATATCAAACGCCCTAAAAAGAACACTCCTTGCTGCCTGATGTTCTCCATTGACTCTAGATAAACTATGACATTTGACCATTTCTGTGTGTATCTGTCAATTCGCTTACTCTTGTGGAGCGAGATATATAAGTTGTTCGATGCGTATTATATCTAGAAAGGTCAGGGAACATTATCCCACTCAGGTACAGAAAGGTAATAATGGATCAATAAAAGAGTGCTATAATTGAACATATATTCAACACTGACCACTCAGTACACAAGAAGGATGCATTCTAAGTTATCTGCAAAGTCAAAAGAAACCCTCCGAAAATGGTGTGTTGCCGTATATTTGCATTGTTGTGAGGCCTTACCTATTCGGACGGAAAACCCGAATTTCCGCACACAGGAAAAACTTCTCCTTCTACCTTGTTTATGTTTCCAAGCACAAGTGTTATCAATATTTTGTTACTAGAACTATTTTGTACACTTTCTCGTATGCTATATATTAGCGTCATTTTCTTTACTAATCTTTTATTCACTCTTTTCACCTACTGCGTAATTTAATTTGATATTTGTCTCCATGTTCCTTCATCAAAATCCTTGTTTTTGGAACACGTTTTTCGTATTACGCAACATGAGTTTAGCCATCGGTGTATTAAAGTATTTCGATGATGTAAACAGTACTCTGAACCAGTCTTTTATTCTTGTGCTATGCATACACACACACAGAAAATAATTTTATAGATAATTGCGATTTCCCCAGCTAAATGAGTGAATTCACTAAAAAAAAGACTCTTCGCTCAACTGTTTGTTCTTATTTGTAGGTTTGTGTCACACTCATTGTCTTCGATATTTAAATGTACAGATTTCTATAGGATTATTGATTCACAGTAAAACGTGACTGGTTCCTAATAATTTAGTCCACTAAATCTAATTCGGTGGAGACTGATTCATATTGCATACATAGGCAATTCGATAGTGGATTATTACGATTCCACTACACATAGATAAACACCGGCCATTATGAGGAAAGAGGTGTGTGGTGTTTTTTTCTTTTTACTCACATGAATCATGAGCAGTCCAACAGATCTTAATTTCCGAACGAAAATTAACAGTTACACACATTGTTCTACTTTGTTGAAAGATGCTCATTGATAAATTTCAAAAGACTGATTAGTGTACGAAGAATTTTTTTTCTCAATAACCCTCTCTACATCAAGTTCTACAGTTTATATGCATGCATAATAATTAAAGAATAATTGTTATTGACAACATTAATGCTTTACTTAAATAAAATAAAATCTTGTTAGGTCAAGAATAAACCGAATTCGTGGCATAAAATGACGTCCTCACTCTATTTCACAGGTTTTCATCAGCTGAAAACTACCTGAAATTACAATTGTGTTTTAAAAGAAGGAAAATAACATGCTTCAATGTTTGAATCATGATTATTATTCTTCCTTTGGGTTCCTTGTGGAACATAGGGCTTCAACTGCACGTCTCCACTTGCTTCTGTCTTCTGCTGTACTTTTCACCTGCATCCATGTTAATGCATACTGTTTCAACTCTTCTTCACACAATCTCCTCCATGTCACCCACACTTGGACGTCCCACTCGCCGCTTCCCTTTCGGGTTCCAATCGAGTGATGGCCTGACGCGCGATGTCACCCAGTGGCTTCCTCAGCGAGTGTCCAATCCATCCATCTCCACTTTCTCCTGCATATTTGGTGAGCGATTGGTTCTTCTTTTGTTTGTTCCCATAGTTTCTTGTTGGTGATTCTTTCCGGCCATCTGAATAGTAGTAGACAAAATGTCATAAAAATTAACTCATGCGAAATGTTAACGGTACAATTTTTTTTTAGTGTATATAACCATCAATTTTATTAGCTTTCAAAGTAGAAAACGAGAAGGGCGAGAGGAGAAGACAGAAAACATAAAAATCTCTTAAACAATGTTAGCCTGCAAGTTCACATAGCAACTGATGAAGGCTGTAAGATTTCTTAAGATTGAAATAGACTCGGTGAGCTGAAATCACTAATATGAATGACTAATCAATGTAGTGAAAATGTGCCTACCAAGGGTGTGAGAGACTGTATGTATAAGCTTGGTGTGAAACGTGTGATTGCAAGTGCTTCAGCAAATCGTAGTAAATTTGCTGTCCTTTGTATGTTTAATATTTGGAAAAATTTGGAAATCTCGATGAAATCTTCCTTATCCACAAGCTGTCTGATAATTTCACTTTATTATTATCTGCTACACTTTAGGCATAAGTTTCTTGGTATATGCTCAGGGAACCTGATAAAAGCACTTCTTCCTGTCTTTCCAATGTACTTGCTACTTCAAGTGCACGTAAATTTAATAAACTCATTTGGAGGTGACGTCAGTAGGGTGCTTATCCAATTTACACTGGTTTATTGACTATGTGGTGCTCGAAAGTGTTACAAGCTTAGCTGCAGCGAAACATCTCTTTACTGCTCCTTTTATTGTTTTAGCCAATTGTATTTGATACTCCTCCTTTGAATGGAAGACCAATAAAGACTTTCTTCTCTTCAACAGTTGGGGTTTTCATTTCCTCGTCTTTTTCTTTGTTATATATCTAGGATAAATCTCTTGGGATATCTATTCTCGCTTAGACATTTCTCTCTCCAAAGCCCAATTCTTCTTCCAGCTTGTCAGGTGGAGTTCCTTCCTGGTCCTGTCGTAGTGTCCTCACTAATCTACGCTTATATTTTGTAGAACAGAAGCTGAAAATTTGGTCTTTCTTGCTTCATCGAAATTTATCAACAGATTACAGTTGGAAGGTATATCTGTCGGTAATTATATACATCAATATAATACTAAATTGAATATTAGAAAAATTAACAAAAATAATACGGAATTTATGAATTCAGTTTACAGTTTACAATTTATTTAGGATAGTGGGCTATATGCCTGTGTTAATCCTTTCGATTTGTTACACACAGGAGGTCCAATCTCGCCTTGAATGAATCAATGGATGGCGCTGATACGACGTGTTCCGGTAGGGAGTTCCAATGGTTCACAATCCGATGCGAAAAACGGATCTCCAAACGCAGACGATTCGACCGTGGTTTTTGAACCTTGAGGTGATGTCCTCGCAATTGGTTGGCGCTAGAAGGAAGAAATAAATTAGATAAATTAGCTCCAAAATCATTTCTTAGGATACGGTATGCTAGTATTAGGTCACCCCTAAGTCGTCTGTATGACAGTGGAAATAAACCCAGTCGACTTAACCTCTCTTCATATGAGAAGGTTGAGAAACCATTTATTAGCTTAGTTCCTACTCTTTGCACCCTTTCTAATAAGTCTATTTCGTATTTGAAACACTGGCTCGCTGCCTGGATCCCATATTCCAAATGAGGTTTGATATAAGTCGGATATAATATACGAAATATTTCAGCGTCAAAATTCGCAAAAGCCTTGCGTGTGGCCCACAATATTCGAAAACCCTTAGTGGCTGCAGCTCTACAGTTTGTTGCTGTTTTCAAGTCATGCTGCACAACCACTCCCAAGTCCTTGTACTCAGTGACCACTGGGAAAGTAATGCCATTCATTGAGTAATTGTGCACGTGACTATGAGATACATGCATAACTACACTCTTGCTTAAGTTAATCTCCAAGGCCCAGTGCTTACACCAATCACTTAACAAGTTTAAATCTTCCTGCAAAGCAAGTTGATCACTGTCATCGTGTAAAGCCCTCCATATCTTGATGTCATCAGCAAACAGTAAGCAGGATGACTTAACTACCGATGGAATCTCATTAACATAAATCAGGAAAAGAAGTGGGCCTAGAATTGTACCCTGAGGAACGCCACTCTTAACCGATTCCCATGTTGATAAAACCCCGTTAACTCGTACTCTTTGTCTTCTGTCCTTTAGAAAGTCTTGAATCCAGTCAGTGACCACTTTATTGATTCCCAGACTACCTAACTTTACTGGAAGACCTGAATGAGAAACCCTGTCAAACGCCTTGCTAAGGTCGATGAATATGGCATCCACCGGTATATTAGCATCAGCTGAGCTTGCCCAACTTTCTCTGGCCAAAAGAAGGTTGGTCAAGCAAGAATGACCTGCTCTAAAACCATGCTGTTCCACAGCGAAAAGTTTGTTCCCTTCAAT
Source organism: Trichobilharzia szidati (assembly GCA_944472155.2). Lineage (NCBI taxonomy): Eukaryota > Metazoa > Platyhelminthes > Trematoda > Strigeidida > Schistosomatidae > Trichobilharzia > Trichobilharzia szidati. The sequence continues at coordinate 173,463,884 of OX235279.1, forward strand.
GAACTGAATGTGATAGCATCACGAATTATTCTTTCTAGTAGTTTAACAACAATACTGGTCAAACTAACAGGACGATAGTTCTGAACTAAGTTTCTAGATCCGGTTTTGAAGACCGGACTAATGATGGCATCTTTCCAGTCAGTCTCTTGGACATTTAGACTGGTCCAGAGACATATTGAAGATTACCGACAATGGCTTGGCTCGGCTATGTTTTCAGCCAATGCTGTTAATATATGTGGGTGGAGTTCATCAGGGCCACTGGACTTACCAGGATTGAGCCTTAGAAGCCACTTTAGGACAGTGTCCTTTCCAATGTATAAGGGTGCCATTTTCAAGTTACCTTCTGGAAAAGTTACAAAGCTGGTATCAATATTATCAGAGAATACTTGACTAAAGTGCTTGGACAAAGCCTCAGCCTTAGTCAAGTTATCCTCAGCCATGTTTGTCTGGTCGTCTTCAAGCATAAGAGGTGGGATAGCATCACTCTTACGTGTTCTTCTCTTGATATATGAGAAGAGTCTTTTTCGGCAGCCTGGTGAACTTTTAACTAACTGGGTTTCGTAAGCTATCCTTGACTGGTGAATCGAAGTTTTACACTGGTTTCTGGTTTCACAGTATTTCAGCCGGAACTGCTGAAGCCCAGTAGAAACAAAGAGATTCCAGAACCTTTTTCTCCGTCTTAGGAGTGTTATGGCTTGTCTATTTATCCATAGTGGCCGGTTTGTTGGTCTTTTAGGAACCCTCCAGGGAATGAAATCAGTGGTAACCCTCTCAAGTGTATTCTTAAATCTATCCCATTCATCTTCAATGGATGAGACCATATTGACTGACCAGTCGGCAGTTGAAGCACGCTCCTTTATAGCGACTATGTCAGCATGCCAAACACTAGGTCGGGATTTGGGTTGAAAACTGACTAAATTTCCAACCCTTAAGTTAAAATCTAACACCCCATGATCACTATTTGCTAGAGGTGGATGAATAACTAGACCATCCACGTCGTCGTTGTCATGAGTAAGCACCAAGTCCAGCAAGGAAGATCCTTGGGTAGAACCGAATCTTGTACTACCTAAGACATGTTGTGTCAGGGCATTTTCCATGGTAGTCAAGAGTAACCGGCTGTCAAACTTATTAGCGGATCCTGGAGATGTGACAGCTACCCAGTCTATATGAGGTGCATTAAAATCACCTAGAATAAGACAGCTACTGTGTTTACTCCATTGTTTGAGGTGATCTAAAATAAAGTCATCACACTGACAATAGGGACTTCTATACAGAACTCCAATGAGTAGAGTGCCAGTTGCAAAGCTTACTTCACAGCTAATTACTTCACTTGTCCCACTGTCATGCGCTTCAGATTTCACGGAACCCACATGTAGGGAGTTGTTGATGTACAGAGCAACTCCGCCACCTCTACGACCCTTAACCCTGTCGCTGCGCAAGCAACTAAATCCGCATAGCTCAGGTGTGTCATCTAATCCAGAAACCAGCCATGTCTCAGCAATGACCACAATACCTGGGCTAAGGTCTTCCACTAATACACCTAGCTCGTGAAATTTGTTCCCGATACTACGTATATTAGTGTACACTACCTTGAGGCTTCCTATGCGGTTTGGCTTATCCACACAGGTCTTGGAAGCATACGTTTCCAAGACCTGACTATTTGAAAACCCACCAGTTTAAGGTTAGTCTCACCATTTTTACGTCTTGTTTCTAGCTGGGACAAAACTTCTTTTCGTTTAAGTCTGTCTTCAAGAGATCAATCAGGTCTGACTGAAATTCCTGACCCGGAAGGTTGTGTACATTAGCCAGTAGATGATTCCGTTCATCAGGAGAACCTAAGGCTACTTTAAGCAACCTACGCTGATTAGAACATTCATCATCTCTTTTGCCTATTCTAATCAGCTTTTTAATCGATACTCCATGGAAATTCGCTGGGAGCATCTTCCTTATAATACTACTCACTAATTTAAGGTCGTGATCGTGCCTTTTCACGGGATCAGATTCTTTCGAGTCTTCTAAATTTCCATTAATTATGTTAGAGTCTAAGGAGAGCTTGTCGTATTCAGCAAGTTACCACCATTGAAGTTGTTTGAGTCGATCTCCCCGCCAGGCTAATGGCTCGATATCATGCTGAATTCCATCTTACTAAAATACGATGTGATCAAGCTGTAATCAATTTTAAACCTACTAATTATATTACTTCACTTGGTACTTCTCCTTTGACCTGCAGTTGCATATGTAGAGGCTTGTTGTTTACAGATACAGAACACATTTCTTGTTGACTTCCTTAGCCATGTGTTTCATGATAGCTATTCTCATTTCTGGTGTCATATAGAATGTTAGGTTAATCTTCAATAACATCTTCTGAACTTGTAGCCGTGATGCTGTAGGTGAATGTCCACACGGAATTTCTTTTGTAAACTAGAGAGGAACAAAGGTGTGAAAATGTTCTGTTCATGTACTTTCCTTATATAAATAATTTTGTTTACGTCCGGTTTTGTTTTACCATCCGGTATTCTTGTGGGAGGGACATCCAAGAAGGTAATTAATTTTATTTTGTGATTCTTCTTCACACGACGAAGTTAGCGAAAAAATATTTACTCATTCACTAATCACAGTCTTTCTTCCTGTTCTCTTTCGCATTCAATGAAGGAATCGATTTGAAAGCAGCTGCTAAAGTATTTGGTCGTAAATTTGCAACTGGTAGTTCCGTGACTGGGAATGGTGATGAAATTGTTGTACAAGGTGATGTAAAAGAAGAATTAATCGAAACATTAATGGAAAAATGGCCAGAAGTAAGTAACACTGAATCTTTTTTCATTCCCTTTTATTTTCTGAGTGGATTGCTGCCGGAGGAGGGACGGGGGCGGGCAATGTATTTGTTTTTAACCGGGCACGTAGATGCTAGCCTCACACCCAAATTTCCCTCTTTCCTTTGGAAATAAGCAAGGTTTTGGAATGCGTCAGTGACTGAGGAATCAAACCTGGACTTACCATGCGTTGCGGCTAGCGAGCATTCTATTATTGAGCTGTCGATACACATCTTATAGTTAATTTATTCAGTTGAAGATTTGTATACATTAGTACATAACTAAACTGTTTTTCTAACATTGTAGTCATACAATAAGTGTGAGTTTCGTTAGATGCATGAATAGTCAATTGATTGTCCAGGTATAGTGTGAAACGTATTCACTCTAGAGAATTTCCAGTTAATTCTAAAATACTTCTAATTGTAGCATCTGATTTTGTAAGTGAAAGTGGAAGTGGAATTTCACGGCCTCGTCGATTGATTTCCCCTCCTTACCTAGCACTCGACCGATGCCTTACCTCAATATTGCTCACCCTATTATACCACTACACACGGGAGATAGAACGCAGGCACCTATGATCAAAGACAGCTAATCTTTTCATGTCATCCACTCTCAATGGTCAGGTCTCGTAGCCATAAAGGAGGACGGGGCTGACTGCTGAGCAGTACACACACCCTTTGGTCAATAGTTGGATATCACGAGTACGCCAGAGACGGCGTAAACTGTCATATGCGAAACTAGTGTTCTGTATCCGTCCTGAGATTTCGTCAGAGATCAACCCGTTGGGGCTGATGGTACTTCCCAAATAAGTGAAGCGGTCAACGTGCTCTACCACTTCACTTCCTATTTCTAAACTAGGAGTCAGTGTAGTCCAGTCCTGTAACATCATCTTACATTTGGTGGGAGCGAATCGCATGCCAAACATTCTTAGATTGCAGCTCTCGGTGTTCAGAAGACTCTGCATTTTGTCAGCGTCCTCGCCTAGAAGGACCATAACGTCTGCATATTCTAAGTCAACGAGGTTATTCCCTGGTAGCAAGTCAATCTCTGTGTCTCTGAAGTGTGTTAGGGTTAAGTCCATTAGTACGTCTATGATGAAGTTGAATAGGAATGTGGATAATGGGCATCCTTGACGGACGCCACTAGTCGTCACCACTTCAGATGACAACTCGCCATAAGCCCTCACCTGGCTGATGGCATGAGTACGAGTAGAGTGCCTTAATAAGTGCAATGTATTTTCTTGACATTCCTTTACAGCCAAGCATCGCCAGAGTAACTCTCGGTCGACAGAATCGAATTCCGCCTTTAGGTAAAGAAATATAAAGATTGTTGGACGCCGGTAGGAATGCCTATGTTCTAGAATCTGTCGAAGGGTGAAGATTTTCTAAGTAGTTCAAATCAAGTATTTAAGTAATTCTAACCTGAGATTATGTCAACCACTGGTGTTCATCAGGGCTGCTAGAATTCTTTTATCTGTGAAACAGATTTTCTCATGTATCAGGATAAAAGCCAAATATACATACTGTGAACAAGGCTGGTAATATTACTACTCATTTGACCCCCCCCCCTCCCAGACTAAATTAACTGAAACTCGGTCTGACCTAGGCAGCCACTAGCGTCTAAAGAAAGTTCACTGTTTGAACTGACAATCCAAATCATCAATAGAGATGGCCATTGTTTCTATTTACTGTTCGATATTCTAATAGATGTACTAATAATTGTAAGTCTGCATGAATCGGCCACTAGCTGATAAACAGTGCGGTCGTCTTAGTCATTAGTATGTTGATTGACATCTATCAATGAAGTTTACCCTTTGATCTAACTGGTACGACATTTATGTAAACTGCAGTGCGCTTTCCACTATGGTGTTATATTTTAGGAGTCATTGAGCGGTGGCACTGTGGGCCACCTATATCTTGGGCTTATTATTGACACGTGTAAGCTGCTGAGTTTTGAAGATCAGTGTGTGTGTGACTTCAGTCGATCACTTTCTCTTGAACACAACATGGTTAACAATGTTGGTTGTGATGGACTCACTGTCTTAGGTAACTAGGGTTAGTCTGCCGAGAAGGTTCTGGATCTTAACCACGATCGAGGTAGTTAAGAGTATATTATCTTCGATGAACAATACTGTCCAATATAAAATTTAAAGCAATTAGTTGCCTTTATCTGTCTGTTTTCGACATAGAACTTTGCACAGATGTGCGGCAGTTCAAGTCGCCACACTCCCTCCATGTAGCACACAAAGCAAGAGAAGAAAGTAGGAGAAATGCATAATATAGACAGTAAACAGAGGTGTGAGACAAAGGAATAGTAATAACGAAGAACAAAACAGTTTCATTGGAAATCATAAGTCACAAGGAGTGGATGCATCTGCGCCAGCTATTGAGAACGATTTTGAGCCATGTCACCAATTGTTTCCAACCATTGGTTTTTACCGTCCCGAGGACCCCAACCAGTGAGGAAGTCTACACCTTCCTACGTGACTGGCCTAGACTAACTGTTGTAGATTTCATTGACTGGTGCCATGTTTTGGTTTGACCGCCGCTAGCTAGCTCTTTTCCAGCCTGACCCTATATCAGCTAACATTGCCCATTGTCGAGGAAGGCGATGACTAGGCATGATACGTAACACATGTCCTAACCATCTCAGTCGATGTAATTTCACAACCTCGTCGATTGATTTCCCCTCCTTACCTAGCACTCAATCGAGGCCTCACCTCAATATCGCTCACCTTATTATACCACTTCACACGGGAGATAAAATGCGGACAACTGTGATTAAAGAGAGCTAATCTTTTCGTGTCGCCTTTCTGAATTTTGACAACACAATAAGCAGACGTAGTTTATCAGAAACGTGTAGTGTAATTGTGCAACGCATTTAAGACATTCTGATCACACACGTACTTAGATTTGATGGAGAAGATTCGTAGCAATGGGAATGAGGAATCCGAGAACGAAATCCGATTTTCAGACGTCTTAGTCAAGCGAACAACCACAAGAAAATTAGAAACTCAAGTGAATAGAAAATCAGCCCTCATAGATCAAATACTCAATTAGAAGAGCAACAATCCAATAACACACAAACGGCATTGCATACAAACACAATTCAAGAGCGCCAGCGAGGACTCATTGCAGCACTCCCACCTTAGGGAAAATTGAAGAATGGTATCTCATGGACGTCTTCCCCTAAAAAGGATATCCACGAAACTTCATCAAAAGACATCTACCCCCAAACCTCACCAAACAAATCAAGGGCCCCCAAGGAAAGCACAAAGAAAATCACCCTACCACATATAAAGGACATCTCAGAAATCACTCCGAGACTCTTCAAACCTTTAGGAATTGACGTCGCACACAAACCAACAAAATCACTTCACTCAGCTCTATGTCAACCAAAAGACTCAACAGCGAAAGAAGATAAAACTAACATCATCTACAAAAATAAATTGCGAAAAACACTACATTGGCCAAAGTGGACGTCCCCTTCGTTTTTGTATCCGTGACCATAAGCTAGCCGTCAAAAGACATGTCATCCACTCCCTCATATCGCCTCACTACATACAGACAACCACGGACATCAATTCAACTGGGACAAAGTTCAAATATTAGACAGAGGAAACACCAAGAATGCTAGTGAATTTTTAGAACCCTGCTCGGTATTCCAGTGAATCCGTCAATCAATAGACACATCGACATACACAAAATTTACCAATCGATAAGAAGGAAACCTCACACACAAAGGGTCAAAGTTCAAGTCAAGGAAACAATTAATCCCAATACAAGTAGCCTAGAGGGGTGTGAAAACACACAAAAACAACCAATCACGTTCAAGGTCACCAGGAGAGATGACTAATAAACTCGTGGAGAAATCAAAAAGCTCACTTCAAATTGAAGTATGCGCTGAGGACGTTGCTTAGTAGGGCTATGAAAGCTTCGTAAATTAACTATCCAGCTCAGAGAAGACAACTACATCAAAAGCACACGTACTTGTCATACAGTTTTATAGAGGGTAAGAAAGCGTGAATCACTACAGTACAGGTCAAATTGTGTACAGATCAAGGTCAAAAATAATGGGTAAAGAGATGATGGAAAGGTGTGGGTAGGAAAGAAAAAAACAAAGAAGAGGTTGAAAATATTATGAAGTAAATTTATCCTTGGTTCTAAATTGGATTTCAATATATTAAATATTCCCATATTAAAATTTAGAACAACACATTTAAGCGAACAATATTGTTTTCAATTAGATCTCATCAGGCTTAACTCTAATATACATAAGTTTACAAATAAAAATTCAAATATAAACCAATCATGGTGTTTTGTCTATAGGATAATAAGATGGTGAATATAAATTGTGCAATTAGTCATAATAGTAGTAATGATTAAATAATAATAATAATAATAATAATAATAATAATGGTCTTATCAATAATAAGGATAAAAAAGTGAGGCAATCTGTGATAACACGAATAATGAAAAACAGCATGATTAAACAAACAACTGTTCAGATGGAAGTAGTCGATAAAGGCTAGTAAAAACAAATGAACCGATTAAGTAATGTTAGATTGTAAGGGAAGTAAATGAAACACGTTTATAATGAAGATGTGATAAGATTAAGGGATGATAAGAAAGGGGTTGAAAATATAAACAAGGGGTGGTGTAGAAGTCACTAGTTGCTTATGTCTTAATAGGCCAAGGGAGGGATAATGACTGTACGAACTTCTTTTGAATGCATAGTTGAGGTTTAATAGTTCGAATGCCTATCGCCTCAGCTGTGTGCAGTAAACGAATACGAAGTCTATTGGAAAGATTCGGTGGGATACGATGAATTACTTTGAAGGCTCTCATTTTCTCCACTACATTATTATTATTACTATTGTTTCCTTTAATTCCTAGAGGAACATAGGGCTTCAGCCGTGCGTCTCCATTGCGTTCGGTTTTCTGCTAGAGTCTTCACCTGGCTCCAAGTCTGCCCACACGTTTTCATCTCCTCTTCACATGACCTCCTCCAAGTCACCCTCGCACTGACTACCAACTCTCCGCTTCCCGTTCGGGTTCCACTCGAGCGATGGCTTGTCTAGTGATGTCACATGATGGTTTTCTCAGAGTATGGTCAATCCATCTCCATTTCTTCCTGCCTATTTGTTTCACAATCGGTTCCTGGTTGGTTCGCTCCCAGAGATCCAACTCTGTTGCTGATCTTTTCTGGCCATCTGATCTTGGGTATTGAGCGAAGACAACTGTTAATGAAGGTCTGTAGTTTGTTTGAGATGCTCTTTATGACGCGCAATGCAAGTCTCTGATCCGTATGGTAGCACTGACTTCACATTGGAGTTGAAAATCCGGATCTTATTTTTGATGCTGAGTGCTGTTGACCTCCACACAGACTTGAGAGTAGTGAAAGCTTGTCTTGCTTTTCCGATTCTTGCTTTGATATCCTCGTCAGTTCCGCCTGTAGTTGAAACGATGCTTCCCAGGTAGGTAGTAGGTGAAGGAGGTTGTTTCTTTCAGGTTCCTTCCATTTATGCTGATTGTTGTTGTTGCTGCTGTTGGTGGTGTTGCCCAGGAATCTTCATCACCTCTGTTTTCTCTATGTTCGCCTGAAGTCCCTCCTTTCTTTGATGCTTCTTCTGCCAACTTGTTGCTTTTCGCTTGCATATCTTCCAGTTTGTGGGAAATCAGACATATATCATCGGCGAAGTCCAGATCCTCCAAGTTTTTTGTGTGAGTCCATTTTATGCCTGTTTCCTCATTGCCCACTGTTTGTCGCATTATCCAGTCCACTGCAATCAGGAAAATCATTGGCGATAGTAGGCAGCCAGCTTGTCTTACTCCTGTACTCACTTCGAAGGATTCCGTAAGTTTCCCGTTGTGGATTACTTGGCATGCAGCATTGTCGTACAGCTGTTGGATGAGATGTATAATTGTCGGTGGCACCATAGTAGCGAAGTAGTTGCCAAAGCACATCTCGATCACCGCTGCGCTATCGAAGGCCTTTTCAAAGTCGATGAAGTTGAGATAGAGAGGTGACTGCCACTCCAAGCTTTGTTCAATGATGATCCGTAATGTGGCGATCTGATCAATGCATGACTTGTTTCTCCTGAATCCAGCCTGTTCCGGTCGAAGATTTTCATCCATGGCTTGTTTGATTCTCTCCAGGATGATGCGGCTTAGTATTTTGCTTGGGATGGACAGGAGCATAATTCCGCTTCAGTTCTTGCATTGACTTAAGTCTCCTTTCTTCCAATCCTCGGGTACTTTGCCTTCTTTCCACACCTTCTCCAGTAGTGGCGTCATCAAGTCCGCTGTTGTGTCTGGGTCCATTTTCAATGCTTCTGCTGGGATTCCATCTGGTGCTGCTGCTTTTCCAGCTTTTAGCATCTTGATTGCCTTCAGGACTTCTGATTTCGTCGGGGGGTTGGTGTCTACTGGTATCTCTGTCTCTGTCGTTGATATTGTTGGGCGCGTTGTAGGTGGTGGTCGATTTAGGAGTCTTTTGAAGTGTTCAGCCCAGTGTTTCCTTTGCCCTACTTCTTTGTTGAGTGACTTTCCATTGTCATCCTTCACCGGCTTGATTTGTGCCAAACTTTTGCCCGAAAGGTAGGTACCTAGTAGTTTGGTAAAGTGTTGTGAGGTCTCCTTTGCCTGCAGCTTGTTCTGCTTCACTTGCCATGGTTTCATGATACTTTCTTTTGTCTTCTCTGGTACTCTTCTTTACTCTTTTGTTCAATGTCTTGTAGTTTGCATTCAAATCCTGTTTTTGTTGCTCATCAGTGCACTGGATAATCTTTTGTTTCACCATCCCTCTCTCTTCTATCAGTCTCCAAGTGTCCGTAGTGAGCCACTGTTTGTCCTGTCTCTTCTTTCTGCCTAGAACTTCCATGCAGGTTTGAGTTTTCGAGTTTTGTCTAACTCTTTTCTCCTGATTATCACGAATGTGTCGTCAGCGTAACGTATCCAAATGTGTTGGGTTTGGTTCTTGGTAATATTATATTTTCAAGTCTTTGCATCACAGATTTTGCAATCGGACGTGATTTGGGCTACTATCTCTCATATGTGTCTCTGTAATTTGATCATTGAATTTAAGATTAGTTCCTAGAAATAGGTCTATGCATTCAATACAACCTGTGTATTGCATTTTTGTGTGTGTTGTGAAAAGTGTTCGTCGCTGACGAGTAGTTGTTTCATGGTTTATTTTGCTAGTTTCTGTCTTGCTTGTCTATTTGAATGTCTTTGAGTTTCTCTAAAAATTGGGTTACAGATTTTATGAAGTGACCTCAAGGTTCTGGCAAATGTGTCAGTTTTCTGTGTATTTCCTCGGATAAGTTGTATGTTGTTGGAGTTCCCGGGAGTGATACAGTTCGTTGTAATTGGATGTTTGATTTGTGTATTTTGGGTCTCCTGGATTATTATTATTATTGTTCCCTTGGGTTCCTAGTGGAACATAGGGCTTCAACTGCACATCTCTACTTGTTTCTGTCTTCTGCTGTACTTTTCACCTGCATCCATGTTAGTCCATACTGTTTCAACTCCTCTTCACACAATCTCCTCCATGTCACCCTTGGACGTCCCACTCGCCGCTTCCCTTTCGGGTTCCAATCGAGTGATGGCCTGACGCGCGATGTCACCCAGTGGCCTCCTCAGTGAGTTTCCAATCCATCTCCACTTTCTCCTGCATATTTGGTGAGCGATTGGTTCTTGTTTTGTTTGTTCCCATAGTTTTTTGTTGGTGATTCTTTCCGGCCATCTGATCTTCAGTATGGAGCGAAGACAGTTGTTGATAAAGGTCTGCAACAGGCTGTTGGAAATATTCTTTGTGACCCGCTGGCCAAGTTTCTTATCCGCATAGAAGAACTGACTTGACGTTTGTATTGAAAATCCAAATTTTGTTGTTGATGCTGAGTTGAGTGACGAAGATTTCCAGATTGGTTTCAGGTTGATGAATGTGTTTCTCGCCTTCACGATTCTCGATTTGACATCCTCGTCCGTTCCTCCTGTAGTCTGCCGGATAATTGGGGTAAAACGGGTCTATTGGATTTCTTCAGATTTCTGACCATCCTTTGTCACACCCGTTTTCGTCTACTGTACCCTTTTAAGTATGGCTGCCTGAAGTGATACACATATATGACTAATTAATTAATCAATCAGTGTAGAACTTTAAACAGTGGTACATCAGTTCGAGAGTCTCTACACATTAGAATGCATGCAGGAGTATGTAAGTACAGCACTACGGTGAATAAATGTGTGCAATAAAAAGACTAATTCGTATGGTAGGTGAAGAACACCTATGCTATTGTATACGATTTTGACCCATCCAAACCCCAACAGTCCTCAGTCATTTGATCGTTTTTGGGTTAACTGACACCTCTTTTGAATACGTTTAAATCATCGTTTAGTGACAAATTGTGGTCTTGAACAACCTTGACTCTGCTTCAAGTAACATAGGCTTGTCAATGCCACTTATCATGGCCACTGTACAAAGTAATCTCTCAATTCATTCTCCACTTCTGGGTTATGCTGATTAGAACTCAATTACGCGGAATATATATTTTTCATATACCAAGTTATAAGTCATACCTATTGTATGTATGTGTGAATGACTGCTGATAATAATATCCGGTTGCTAGCTTCCCTTGGCTGAATTAGCCGGATACAGGATTCCAACCGGAGGACTCTTTAGCTGTTTGCTGAATGCTTAGGCCGGAGGGTCAGTCGCATTGCTTGCTCCTTTACCTAACACTTTAAGTTGGACTACGTATATTACTCATCATGATGTACTTCTTTGTAGGAATTCTACATTAATTTGTTCCACACCTGTGTAAATACGAGAGCTTTATAAGATGCTTACTGAGTAGTTGCATTATTGTGATTATTACCAATATTTCTTTTTTTTTTCTAACTTGTAGATTGATGAAGATTTAATAGAAGATCTTGGCGAAATGAAACGATAAGCTAAATATATATATTTTTTGTTTACGAATGGAAAATACTTTGTCACATGTTGTTTGTTGTACAGTGCTGTTATTAACTAGTCTTATTGTCTTGCTGTTTTTATTTTGACTGGAAGTATAATATATTTTATACGAATTAATTGTGTTCATTCATTCATAGAGTGTTTCTTCCGTGCTGCGAACTTCCCGTAGTTATTGACTTGTCTTGCTCTGAAGTGGGTTCGCCACCGACTCATTGAGTATTGAACAGGCGTGCACCAGTTAAACTTAACACATCGCATACGGCACTCAAAGTTAGTAATCAAAAATCTCCCGAAGAAACAAGAGGCAATGTGGACAAGCTATTAGACATTCCTAATTATTCGACATGGAAACGACGAAATGCATGGAGTGATTTTAAGAAATACAGCCAAAACCTTAAGGCATGCCCAAAACTCCAGCTAGTATTCACAAGACTTTACGGCAGAGTTCAACAATAGTGTCTTAGGAGTGCGAATGCACGAGTGACCTTCAGCTGACCAATCATAAAAATGAGGAATGTTTGCTCAAAAGAAAATGCTTGAAAACTCACTAAACAGATTATCTTTCTCTGACATGGCTTAAAAAATACGTCCTAGTTATATCGAGGAGTATCAGTAGCTAAGTTAGACTAGTTTCTGTACATGTATTCACCGAGATGACTACAGATAGACTGTTTTTGTGAATCGTCTATCTCTCTCATTCTGGTTGCAGTCTTCCAAAAAAGCCGTCGGTTGAACTGTTATGGTTTCCAGCGAGAGGATAGACGACTGCTTAGCAGGAAAACGTGGATAATAAAACAAATTAAATTAAATGACATCAACTATAAATCTATCCCTAATAGTAATTGTAACCTTAATCATGACCCTAATCTTAATCCTAACCCTAATCATAACCCTTATCCAAACCGTAATTCTAACCCTAATGCTAATTATAACCCTGATCCCTAACCCTAACGAGCTATTCAGACATTGTCCAAACAGTACTTAAAAACGTGATCTGGGTGAAATTTGCTCCTTACTTGGTAAATAGCATTGATACTTCAGCTATGACAATGACAGGTGCCGTCCGCCAATGACTAGCATGCGTTCAAGGTCATTGGAGCGTTCACACTCCTGAGACGCTATTGTTGAACTTCGCCAACTCTACATTTTGTGCTAGCTAGCCACACACTTAAACTTCTCTCTTTGTCTGTCTGCGCTTAAGACTGACTGGCTAATAAAGTTGGGAGGTAGTTGGTAAACTAGCCAAGGTTAAATGTTATGAGGTCAGGGTGTATCCGTGTAGCATACTACTACTGGAACCCTTTTTGATGCTTGCATATAACCTTAGGGTCACTTGCGGACTTACTACTATCCTATCCATCACCCTTGGCACATCTGGCAACATAAAGTCATGGGGACAGTATCTAAGCATCTGGCGGGCCAGGTGCCCCTTAGAAAGTTTACATAAAAGAAGTGTCAGTTGACTGATTTTTTACTTCCCTTTCATTCTGTCTGTGTATCTGTGTCTCATACTTGTACTTGAAATTATAGTGAATTGTACTCTTTGGCTATCAGCTAAGCATGGCATCAATTGTCTGTCAATAAACAAGTAATCTAGTAAGTGTAGTAGTCAATCTGGTGTGTTATGATTGATAGGAAGACATTACACAGTGATTCCGAATGGCTGAATGATGAGTGGACTTGCGAGGTAATATTTCACTCCAAAGTGCAGCAGTTCAAGTTGTCACACTTCATGAAAGCAAAAGCAGTGTGAAGAGAAATGTAAGGAAGACGTAAGGATAATAATGGTAATAATAATCTACTTTATTCCAAGACGGACAGTACTTATAATACAGAATGGAATTCTCAGCATTTGTCACAATATTGCATCTGATTTACTCAAAATATAAATAAAATTAAAAATTAAAACAAAATTAACCTAAGGAATTTGTCCACATTTACGGTATAAAGTCAAAAATATTGGAAGTACAAAATGAGAATATTAAACATAATAATAATAATAACAGTGAGTTTGTTTCAAACAGTATTGTCGATTCAGTTTGGAAATTTTAGCATGTTATAGAGGCATTGAGTGTGATGTTCAGCTGATATAGTATAGTGAGGGGAAAGGTAAAATTAACAGTTATAACACAGCTTAAATGATGAATCACACTTATGAAAAAAATTGAGAGGATTATAAAACTAAGAAAACAATAACGATAAAGCTTGATGTTATAAGAGTGGAGAAAATGGTTTATTTAGTGGTGCTAAGAAGGTTAGTTAGTTCATGTCTGACACTATTTTCATCACATAAAGTACGTGCCGCCAAATATGGTATAGTGGAATTTTTATACTTAGACGTGCGTGCATAAATTCTTCTGAAAAAAGACTTCTTGTTTTACCTGAGGAGACACAAGGTTGGAGCTGTGGGTAGAGTGGGTGCTCAGAGTCTGACAAAATTCCTTTAGCGGAATTGTTGCATGACATCAAGTGCCTGTCAGTGACAATGTCAACGATATGGCCCAATAGGATGCCACTCGTCCCACTGACAGTCTTCAGAGTTCTACGAAGTATGACATAGTCCTTTTTAAGCAATCCAGAAGAGAATAAACAAGGGTGAACAGTAAAGAAGAATAGGTAAAATACACGAGTTGACAAAATGTAAGAGGAGAGGCTGAGTTATGCCTGAGTGCCTTAACTTCTTAATGTAAAAAGTCAGACGAGATATTCTTATAGAAATCGCTAAGACATGAGAGGACCAGGATAGGTCAGGAGAATGAATTAATCCAAAGTACTTAACTTCAGATTTGATTTCTATATCATTATCATCAATTTTGCAACGATTATAAGAACCAACAGCTTCATTTAACTTTCTCTTACATCGAAAACTGAAATTAACAGTCTGACACTTGGAAGGATTTAGTTTAAGACCATTAGACGAAGACCATTTGCTAATTTCTGATAGAAAGTTGTTAATCTTAATACAGTCAAGTTGAGAGTTAACAGACATTGAAATAGTTAGATCATCGGCATACTTAACAAAGTTCATCTCATCAGAGTGAAGCAAGTCATGCAAGAAGGAAGAAAACAGAAAAGGAGAAAGGACAGTGCTTTGAGGGACACCAGCCTCAGTAAGCAATGAAGTGGACGACTTTCCCTGACATACAGTATACTGCTTTCTTCCTGAGAAATAAGAATGGAGCCATTTGACAACCCAACAGTCAGTTTGAGTTTCAGCAAGCTTTGTTAGCAAAATGTCCCTAGGTACTGAGTCGAAAGTAGATGTATAATCTAGAAAGGTGCAGCGAACAAATTTAGCTCCCTTGTCTAAGCTGGAGACAGTGCTATGATACAAGACTGCAGCTGCATCTAAAGTACTTCTACTGTGTTTGTAGGCGAATTGTTCGGGATCATTAAAGACTTTAAGTGAAGGTTGAAGATTAAGTAAGAGCAACTTTTCCATAGCCTTTAGAAAAGGGGAATTAATAGCAATGGGTCTAAATTTAAAACATGTTGCAGTAGACGACTTAGGAATAGGTACAATTTTAATGTCCTTCCAAGTGGCTGGCACGACATTTTTATTAAAAAAATACATTAAATATGTCCATGAGAGGATTACACAGGATATCTGCACAATTTTTAAGAATAACACTAGGCAAACCATCTGGACCCAGGCTACAAGAAGGGTTCATAGACTGGAGACATTTTAGAACAACATTTTTAGTAAATCCAGGGAAGCATGTTTCATTAATACTTGTAACACTAGAAAGTTTGGCATGTGTGGGAGAATGTATGAAGGACTTGTTTAGTTTGGAATCATCAAGGGAATAAGGAATACTGTTCATCTACTTACCACCAGTAATTTCTTTGAAAAGTTTCCATATGTTAAACGCATTTTTACAGGATATAAACTTTTGTTTGTAAATTGAATTCAATCTGTGCATTTCGGACTTTATTAGGATGTTAATTCTTTTCAAACCAGAATTACCCTTCATTTTATATAACTTTTCTTTTTGTCTGCTAAGCTTTTTAAGTTGAGGAGAGGAGAAACGGTCAAATCTGATGAAGAGCGTTTCTCTTGGACAACAGGTGTCAAGACAAAATTTGAGATAACTTGTAATATTAGAGATTGTGCCATCAAGAGATTCTACATTAAACAGGTCCCACCTTGTGTCTTTGAGCATGCTTCTGAGGTTCTGAACATTCTCTATAGAGTAACGTCCATGTACAGTTTTCTTGGAAAGATGTGAAAAAGTTCTCTTGTGTAACTTTCCATAAATTTTGGGTAAAACCCGACAATACAATGATCTGAGTTAAACAGTGGAGCTCTTTTACGAGCTTCGTATATTCCGGAGTCATTTATAAATACAAGATCAAGGGAATTATCCAGTCTGGTGGGAAAGTTAACAACATTTTCATGACCTATCACTGTGAGAAAGCTGCAGTCACATGAATTAAAATCACCTGTCACTATGGACAGGGAGTTACCAAAAGAGGCGGCAGAGAAAATAGTGAATTCATCAGCAAACATAGATAATTCTGAAGTGCTACAACTTGCCCAAGTCTTAAGCAGGCCGTTTATGGAGAATAATCAGAATTTGGTGAATCTAGGTGATGAAGAGTGAATCGATCTGGAAAACTGAAACGGATTTTCAGCCATATAAGAAATAGTCTCCAGTCAGTCTATCTAGGTAGTCTACACCTGCCTATGTGACTGAGTGCAGTTAAACAGTTCATAGAGTGACTTCGTGTTTCTGTTTGACCAACCCTACTAGCTAACTCTTTTCCAAACTAATCCTATGTCAGCTAACACTGCCAGTTGACAGAGGTGGTGACTCTTCATACTCAGCAAGTGTCCTAGCCACCTTAATCGAACTGGCTTGATAATCTGATGTACTGATTTCCCTCGCTTACCTAGCACTCTATGTCTAACCTCAGTATTCCTCTCACGGGAGATAGAACGTGAACGCATATGGTAAAAGGCAGCTAACCTTTTCATGCCTTATTCCTACTTTCACAGTTTGTGTCTCACTGAAAGCCATAAAGAAGCAGATAGTGCGTGAGTGGAAGCTGACTGTTGCTGTGCAGTTCACACGTCATTTGATCGATAGCCAGCTGAGTATCACGTCTAGGTGAGAGAGGTCTGAATGACTAGTTTCAACTTTGTGCAGCCACACTCCATGTAGCACACAAAGCAAGAGCAGAACTGTAAAATAGACACAGTTAACAGTGTTATGAGACAAAAGGAATAATAATAACGAAGAACAAAACAGTTTCATTGGAAAGTATAAGTCACAAGGAGTGGACGAATCTGCACCATTGAGGACGAGGATTTTGAGCCATATCACCGATTGTTTCCAGCCATTGGTTTTACCGTCCCGAGGATCCCAACCAGGAAGTCTACGTGGCTTAAGCTAACTGTCGTGGATTTCACCGACTGACGAAGCCATGTTTTGGTTTGACCACCATTGGCTCTTTTCCAAGCTGATCCTATGTCAGCTAACATTTCCCGTCGAGTCAGGCGATGACTAGGCATACGTACTCTTGTCTTAACCATCTAATTTGATGTAGCTTCACAGCCTCGTCTATTCATTACCTCTCCTTACCTAGGACTCGACCGATACCTTACTTCAATATCGCTCACCTCATTATACCACTTCACACGGGAGATAGAAAGCAGGCACCTATGATGGAAGACAGCTAGCCAGCCTTCTCATGTCTTCTACTTCCAATAACCTTGTCTTACTCACAGCCCTGAAGGAGCACGGAGTGGACTGTTGAGCAGTACAGTACGTCCTTTGGTCGACAGCCAGTTGGATATCACGTCTCCGCCAGAGACAGCGTAAACTGGCATATGCAAAACCAGTCTTCTGTATCCGTTCTGACATTTCGTCAGCCATCAACCCTTTGGGGTTGGCTGATGCAACTTCCCAAATAAGTGAAATGGTTAATACACTCCACAAACCACTTCACTCCCTATTTCTAAGCTAGGAGTCAATGTATTCCAGTCCTGTAGCATCATCTTACATTTGACAGCACGAGAGAATCGCATGCAAAACATTCGAATATTGCTGCTCAAGGTGTTCAGAAGACTGAATTTTGTCAGCGTCTTCCTCACCTAGGAGCGAGGACTATATCATCTGGATATTCCAAGTCAACGCGATTATTCCTCGGTAACAAGTCAATGTCTGAGTTGCTGAAGTCACTTAGAGTTAAGTCCATTGGCGTTGTCTGGGAAATTGCACACCAGCACTTTGTGTCCATGGTGAGATTTCATCAGGAATCTCTCAGTCAGTGCATCCGGTTTGATGAAATTCCGCAAATAGGTGAAATGCCTATTTTAAATCTAGACGTCGATTTAGTCGAGTCCTGCAACATCATCTTACATTTGACGTCTGTAAATCGCACATATGGTTAATTCTCACCTCACCCACACTGGTCTGATACTTCTGGTGTTGCCTCGTCGAAATTGTCCCAATCCTTGTGTTTGCTCTCTGCCTGCTGCTTCATGCGTCCCCTTTGGCACCTCATTCACTCTAAATTCTCGTGAAAATTTTCATATCATCTGACTGACTCCCTTGATAAGCTTTGAAAATTCTCCTTGTTTTTGATTTGATTTTACCGTTCTCGTCTTGTTTGTGTTTTGCTTCTTTCTCTTTTTTCAGTTTTGTATTTTTCACTTGGTCTATGAGTTCATCGTAGCGTCAACTTCCCTTAACTGTCCTGTTGGAATGGGTGAATAAAATATTTTGCAAATGTTTTTCCTGTGTCTTATGTCACAAAAACTCGAGGACTACCAGGTATACACTTAAAAACTAGACGAAGAAGCAGCGAAGACGGGACTCCAGGTGGAGTAGTTGGAGTTGGTGAAGATAACCAGTCAATCAAACAACAACAACAATAAGCTCCAATCACTGTCAACACGAGAAACCTGGAAGAGGTAACATCCTGCCTTCACTAATGTGGGAAGCATCGTTCCAACTGCAGGCAGTCGGAACGGATGAAGACGTTAAGACCAGAATCGGAAAGGTACGACACACCTTCATCAATCTGAAATCGGTTTGGTAATCTTCTGCACTCCGACTCTGCATAAACAACAAGATTCGGTTTCTATTCAACACCAATGTTGAGTGAAGGTGTATCATCCCCTTCCGATTCTCTTCTTAACGTCTTCATCCGTTCCGACTGCCTGTAGTTGGAACGATGCTTCCCACATTAGTGAAGGCAGGATGTTACCTCTTCCAGGTTTCTCGTGTTGACAGTGATTGGAGCTTATTGTTGTTGTTGTTTGATTGACTGGTTGTCTTCACCAACTCCGTCTACTCCACGTTCACCTGGAGTCCCGTCTTCGCTACTTCTTCAGCCAGTTTGTTGGTGTTTGCCTGGGTGTCCTGGAGTCTGTGTGACGTTAAAGATAAATCATATACGTTCGAAATCCATATCTCCTAGAATCTGTCCACTGTATTCTGGTCTTCTCGCTGTTCACCGATGATCTTCCTCACAATCTAGCCCACCATAATTAGGAATATCATTGGTGATACTGGGCAGCACTGTCATACTCCTTTATTCACTTTTAAGCCTTTGTTGAGTTTTCCGTTGTGAACCACCTGACACGGGGCATTGTGATATCACTGTGGTTGAATGAGGTTGATAAATACTTGGGCATTGCACGCCATTTGGCTGAAATAGTTTCCAAACTACTTCTCGCTTAACTCTGTCGAAGGCGTTTTCGAAGCCGATGAAGTTAATGTATAGGTTTGATCGCCATTCTATACTTTGCTCGATGATGAGTCGTAGGTTTGCATATTGATCCACGCGTGATTTGCGTTTCCTGAATCCGTCTCGTTCCAGTGGGGTTGGCTCAGTTCTGCATCCAGTACATCCTTTATTCTCTCCTGTATGTCGCGACGTAGTATTTTACTTGACGTGGACAATAGCACGATTCCACACCAGTTGTTGCACAGTGAGGCGTAAGTCGCCCTTCTTTGGCAGTTTGATGATTTAGCCCTTCTTCCAGTCAGTAGGCACCTTTCCTATTTTTACAAACATTTTGCAGTAATCTCTGGGGTCGTCTTCAGTGCTTCTGTAGGGATACCGTCTAGTCCTACTGCCTTCCCGGCCAACGTTCAGTAGCTTGATCGCATTCAGGACTTCTGCTTACGTTGGTTGTAGGATTGGTGTCCACTAACAGGCAAATCTGTGTGTGTGTTTTTGTTGGTGTTGGTGTATTTCTCTAAATTGATCAGCCCATTGTTTGATTTGTTTCTCCTCCTCCTCGGTGCTCAGGTTCCCTTGAGCGTCTTTTAATTAGTTTCATCATCTGGGTTGATCTCTTCTCGTGCAGAGACCTGATTGTCTCACATGATGTTCTGATGTCTGTTTTACCTTCGACCTGCCTGTTCTGCTTCATGTGCCAGCCAGTGTGTCGTAGAATTGTCGTTTGTCTTTCCCGGCACTCTTCTTCACTGCTTTATTCAGTGGAGTGTGCACAGAACTCAGCTTCTCCTTCTGTTGTTCATTTTTACATTGAGTCGTCATCTCTTTCTCCATGCTCCTCTCCTCGCTTCTATGAGCTTCGAGTTATCCGTTGATAGCCATTTCTTGTCTTGTCTCTTCTTTCTTCCTAGAACAGTTGTACAGGTTTCTTAGAATATCGTCTTCACAGAGTTAGTTCCAATGTTCTTGCTTTCACGCAGGTTTCCTCAGCGTTACCATGTAGTGTGTCAACACTTTGCTGTGATCTGATGTGTAGTGAAGGTAGGTATCTCTTGTAGTTTTGTCCTTCAGTTTGTGAGTGTCGAACTTGAATAACAGAGGCCTGTATTCATTTTTTTGAGGGATTTAAGGTCCACCTTGAAGGTTCTTTGAACTAAATGATGCTAGTCTGAGCGCACATGTTCTTCGCTTCTCGGCTTTGTGTCTATCAGTCTAGCTGCGTCTCCACTTCCTTGAGATTGGTATGAAATCAATTTGGTTAATGGTGTGTCCGTGAGGCGAAATCCAAGTTGGTTTGTGTGAATCGTTGTGCTTCGGCACGCTCCCTGCGATCACCGAATCGTTGAAATCGTAGAAATTTGCGAGTAATTGTCCGTTCTCATTCATTTCTCCGAGCGAGAACCTCTCGACTCATGATGATTTCTCTTCCTGTATTATCTGCTTCCAGTATGACTTGCATTCATATCGCGGTTTCTACTTCCACGTCACCTTTGAATTCCAGGTCTATTAAGAGGGTTTTGTTTAGAGCAGTTGTGATTTTTGGCAACGGAGGCTTTCCCCTCATGTCTTTGTCTATGAATCTTAAGTAGCGTTTCACGTAATGAATTTAATGCATTCTCTATTGTGTCGTCCGAACAGATTTTTCTAATCCTTGAACATAATATAAATACTAGGTTTTGCTTTTGAATCAGTGTGTTTCCAGTCGATAATATGATTGTTAGCAGTAATAAAAATAAACTGTGTTCAAGACACCATCCCACTTCATTTTCTAAAATAGCCCACTTTACCCAATTTCGAAAGGAATACTGCCCACGTTTTTACCCAAATATCCCAAGGTGCGAAAAAAATTCTCCGACTGGGATTTCATTGTGTGTGATATATCCAAGAGAAAAAAATAATATGGAACTGCACATTAATACAGTGTCCAAATTATACCTATATTAATTGAAAAAGTTCACTATGGAAGGTTAGATTTATAGCAATTCAGCTGAATATAATTCCATTTTTTTCCTTCCATTACTTTGCTTTCTGAGTAGAATATACGTATTAAAGTCAAAGCTATGAATTTTCAGTAGAGGTGATGTTATTCTTACGGGGTCGGGTTGCTGGCCTCACGCCCAAGATCTCACTTTACCTGGCTTATCAGTGGCTGGGCGAAGTTGTAGACCGCTCTAGTGGTCAGCTATTGAACTGGTACCATGTCCATGGTTGACAAGCATTTATATCTGAACCACCAGTGAATAACTCCGTATTCGCCAGATTTGTTTTTGATATAGCACACAGTGAGAATACAGTATTAATAACTGTGTCTTTCAACCTCAGTTTATCGCTAGTTACCATATTAGTCAAGAAATTACTTATTATTGTTTATTTACGCTTACCTACCCTATTTGTCATACAGAACGTAATCTTATTATTCTTTATATTCTGATACCTGACTGGAAACAGTTCTGTCTGGAACCAGTGAAATAAGTAAGTTGAGTTACGCAATACAATTTCCAGGGTTGAGTAGGATTAAGCCAAATTTTGACCAGAGTCAACTTAACAACAGTGGTATTAAAGGATAGAAATTTAAAAGGGGATTGAAATAAATAAATAAGACAATTAAGAAACAGACAAGCAAGAAAAAGACAAAACAAAATTACGTATTTTGTGTCAAGATAGGTCAGTCAGGTCAACTGTAGACTTAATGACTGAACAAACTTCTTCTACTGTAGGCAGAGTTCGGAATTTAACATGTGAATTTCCATTAATTCTGCGCTTCCAAGAAGTTTGCTTCGTGCTTTTTCAGCAAGATTCTTGCTAGAGTATGGTGTAGATGTCTTTGAGGTTACTTTGTGGGTTTGCTTGGTGTTCCAAAAGTAGACCAGTTGTTCCAGTATAGAGCTGTGTGACGTGGTTAGGATCTTTCCTCTCGCTTATGTAAACCATGATTGACTAAGTGTTCGATGATACGTTTGGATGCGAATGCCATTTACGGCCAACATACCTTGCTCCACATGACCAAGTGAATAGGTAGATACACCCTGATGAGGCTAGTGGTGGTGGTAGCTTACCACCAATAGATTTCGTTATGGAAAGATAATTGGACGTTGAGTGTGCATCTCAGTAGGAGTTCCTTCAAAAAGTTAGCCGGTATGCTAGAGTTCATCTCCTTTGAATCAATATTTTCACATATAAAGCATGTTGTTTTAGTTAGTGGGACGTTTGTAAACAGTGGTATGACATCTAGTGACAACATGGTTTTGTTGCAAACATTGATGTTTTCAATGGAATGGACGAAATCGAAGGAATCTCAGAGTGAGTGGAAGGAAACTTGTCTTCTGATTGGTTCTAGTAGGTCTTCTAGTCATTGGTCAGTGCGATGATCACGTGAATCTGTTAAATGGAGATTAGGTCGAAGAGGTCTGCCTTTTGTGAGTACTTCCGGTAATCCATGGAGTTGGGATATAGTTGAGTCAGATGGACTTAGGGATTCGAACGTTTCAGTGTGAATAGATGATTCAGTCTTTAGTTTTCGGAGGTTGTCCGTGAGTTTTTGTTTGATCTGCCACTGTCGTTAACTTTGTTTCTGCTATATTTTGGCTGAACTAGAGTACACGTATATTCTAGTATTTCTTCGCGTTTATAATTGTGACCTAACGTTGCGATTACTCGACATCCGCAACGTAATTCAAAAGGCACTTGCGAAGGAATACGATAGTGTATTATTGCAGCAATCAACAATTCAAAAATCGAGCGAGCACAAAAGTATCAATTGTTAACATGCAAGATTTAGAGTAATAAACAAATCAAAGTCCAATTACATAGTGAAAGTATACTGCGATGATGAGTAATAAAACGGGTCACTACAATAGCCCCTCCGTAGAATGCAGGTAAAGGAAGTTTACCTGTATTCGGAATGATATTGTAAATTACAATGACACAGAAAAAATAAATGAGTTTTTGTTATGATAACCGAATTGAGGATTTTAAGTTTTTGAGGTTAGATAATATAACTGTATATATGCAAAAATGTTAACAACTTCGAAACGAACCAAAATGTTTAGAAAGTTGTGCAAAATGTAACAATAAAACCAGAAAAATTATTAGAATAATAATGGGGTTGTTATTGTACGGAGTTACAGAATAGATTTATATCTTAACATACAGTTAATAGTATAATAATAAGGAAGTATGGAAATGACTTGGGTAAATATTCAGTTACCTCTATTTCCATGAAAGCTGGTTGTACAAGTGGAATTGTACAAGAAGAGATGGCTGTGCCAGAGAAGAGTGCAGCAGTAGCTGCTGCTGATACGGTTGAAAGCGAACGTCCGTCAGCATGTTATTGTTGTTGCTGGGG
The DNA here is from genome assembly GCA_944472155.2 of Trichobilharzia szidati. Lineage (NCBI taxonomy): Eukaryota > Metazoa > Platyhelminthes > Trematoda > Strigeidida > Schistosomatidae > Trichobilharzia > Trichobilharzia szidati. Next base: position 173,487,707 of record OX235279.1, read on the forward strand.
TGTTGTTACTCGGCGTTGAGGAGTAACTTGAATTGATGTTTGCTGCGGTTGGAGAGTAGAAGTTGGTTGATTGATAGCCATTCCAACAAGAGCAGTTGGCATAAGCTGTGGTAAACCAGTGGTTTGAATCAGCCGACCGTTAGGAACAACAGTCATGACTTTCAATGGACCTCCTGGTGCCAGAATGATAAACTGGGGAATAGCATAGGAGCGTGCAGCTACAGTACAAGGTTGACCACTGACAGAGACGTCAGTTGCCATCATTGTTGCTTGTTGCTGATGTTGTTGGATATAAGTTGGCTGTTGAGCTGGTTGTAAGTGATGAGCTTGCGCTTGAATCTGCTGTTGTTGAGATGAGTGGGTAAACTGTTGTAATTGAACAGCTGTAGGACCGGCTTGAGTAAATGGAGTTGCAGACCATTGTAAGAGTGTTTGCACACCTGTAGACAATGCTGAAGCTTGAGGACAGAGAACTGGAATTGAGGTGTTGCATAACAGCCAGCTGCTACAGTTGCTTGAGTATCAGGGTGAACTGGGATAGCAGTCGCTGTGCCGCCAGGTCCGGAGGTATTTTTAGCAGAAATATCAGTAATTATACATCCAAATGTTATGAAGTTATAAAAGTTAATGCGATGGCGAAGATGATTTATTCCACTGTGTATGCTTCGAAATGATGTAGTCCATCAATCAGCTATATCGGGCTCACCAATTTGTTTCTGCTATATTTTGGCTGAACTAGAGTACACGTATATTCTAGTATTTCTTCGCGTTTATAATTGTGACCTAACGTTGCGATTACTCGACATCCGCAACGTAATTCAAAAGGCACTTGCGAAGGAATACGATAGTGTATTATTGCAGCAATCAACAATTCAAAAATCGAGCGAGCACAAAAGTATCAATTGTTAACATGCAAGATTTAGAGTAATAAACAAATCAAAGTACAATTGCACAATGAAAGTATAGTACTATGATGAGTAATAAAACTGGTCACTACAACTTGATCCTTGTTCAGCTTTAGTTGAATTCTAATCAGCCTGTCAATTATATTACGTCATTCAATATATATATATATATATATATATATGATGGAAAGAATTTAAATCTCCGGTTGGGTTGTTTTGGGTTTAGTTGGGTTTTTTGTATAAGGTTGAGGGAGCTTTCATTGTTTACCTTCCAGACAACAGCACTGAGGCTCTAACTTTCACAGAGATGAAATGAGCTTTAGAACTTCTTCATGAGTAATGTAACCTCGCCCCACAGATGATCTTGACTTTGGCTGATTGTCTTCTAATGTAGGTCAAATTTACCAATCCATGGAAAATCGCCATCCAGGCATTATTAATAATAATTTTGCTCTATTCCAGAAACAGTACTAGTGGCACATTGTGGAATTTTCAGCACATATCTACAATATTTGCATCTAATTTTACCAAACATTTAAAAGGAGTATTTTTCAAAAAAATAAATATAAAGGCAACAACAACAAAAACAAACACAAAAATACTGAAAAAATGCGAAAAAATACCAAGAAGTAGAAAGGCAAATAAACAACATATAATAGTATCTCAGTATTGGGTAGCGGAAGCTATGATATGATTATGCATGGTGACAGTAAAGCTATAATCATACAAGAAGTTGTGAAATGATATTTAAGAGTGTTTATCGCCAAGATTATCAGTTAATTTGGTTGAAACAACACTAAACAATCATAAAATAACATTTCGGGGTTGTTTTTTTATTGTCAGGTCTAATGCAGTGTTTGTAGTGGTAGTGTGAGTAATCCTGCATAATATAAAATTTTAAGGTGGTGATAATGGCTTTCACAACCAAGATTGTCAGTTAATATTGCCGAACAAAAACAACTACAAAACTAACATTACATGATGTTTAATGACAGGACAATTTTGTAATACTCATAGTGCTAATATAGTCGGAACCAGTAGATAAACAGAAGAAGGAATAGAATAAAGTACAAAAAAGTAAGCCAGTGTTAATATTTTAGGTAGCTAAGCATGTTTAAGGAGTTCACTATAGAATACAAAATAAGAGAGAAATAAAAGAGCCTAAAATTAAGTTATTAACAACAAAGCAAGTCACAGGTTTCGCGCTCAACATTGTCTCTGTCACTTAGAACACAGTAAGATACGAGAGTTGATAAATTGTGAAAGTAGAGGTTGGGTGATTCCAGATAGTCTAAGTTCCTTAGTGTAGTAGGTTAGACGGAACACTTTCTTAGAAATCGTTAGGATATGAGACGTCCAAGTAAGGTCGGAAGATAGAACTAGACCAAGGTATTTTGCATTAGGCTTAGTTTCAATTTTAGTCCCCTCAATGCAACAGGCTTCATGAGTACTTACTAGTGTTTGTAGATCTCGTTTATGCCTAAAGGAAAAGTCAGTAGTCTGGTATTTTGAGGAATTCAGCATGAGGCCATTTATCAGAAGAATGAGACAAACTGTTCAGCTAAGGGGCTGTTTTCATTTTATCATTTGTGATAATAACTATGACGTCAAGCAGCTGTTCGTAGTATTTAACAACTGCTATTCAACAATAAAATTCACCGTTAAAATGAAGAACATAGGCTAGATTCCCTTTCTTGATATGAAAAAGCCGATAGGAAATAAAAAGTCTGTTTATAGGAAACTCACATGGAACAGCCAGCTGACAAGTTTCAACAGTATAGTGCCTGCTGAAAGGAGACAGAATTTAATCGAATCATTTGCCGCTCACATCCTGTGAATCTGTAGCCCTGACGCCGCTATAGAAGAAGAGGTATTTCCTGTGGAAGAAATAATCTAAAACGGATACACACTAAGGTGCATTGACCACAATATCAAACCGAAAGTTCAGAGAAATAAGCAGCTACTTGTTCCAGGAAAGAAACTCTATACGAACTTGGATTGGAAAGGCAGACTTAACCTACAGTATTCCTAAGACAAGAATTTCAGCATCTTTGAGAAAAACATCGTTTGCACCAAAGTTAACAGTAGTGTTCTTCAATCAAACATTGATCCGCAGCGGCCTGAATGATAAGATATCGGATTTGACCAGTCCTATGTGTGTTTACGAGTTCTTCTGTTACTGTGGAGCCAGGTATATTGGTCGTTGGACACATATCTCGCGCGGTCAAAGAAAGGCAGCATTGGCTCTATGAGCAGTGATAATAGAGAACACTGGTTATTCTGCAGTGTGAAAAACAACCTGCTAATGACAATACGCTTTTGTCTCCTCTGCACTGCTGAATCTATAGACATTCAGAGACAGAGAAACTGTAGCTCTGTATACAAAAGCAAGTTACTCAGTCAATTCTACTATCAAGGTGACAACCTTGTTTTTGTTTCCTGCCGCGTGCATTTCAGACTGTGAAGGCGATTGTTACTTCCCAGCTGCCCACACCGTAGAAGTTGGTTGCGTGACCGTAGAGCCCAGGGGACGACTGCTTGAGGCCGGTCACACACGGCCTGTTTTTGTTTGTTCTTTTTTATTTGATGTGTCTCAGTAGCATATTTATCACTTCTGCCCTGTGACACGGCATCAGGAAGCGCGGTCGTTGTTAATCCGGGCCCCGACCGATCCGGCATGATATTTCGTGAATTTGTTTGAGTTATAGCATTGGATTGGGTAACTGCTTTTTGAAAACAAAACACGTAGATCAGTGAAGAGTCTCTTTTCGGTGAATTCATTTTCTTAGCTGTACAATCGCAAATAAATATGTGTTATTTTGTATGTATGTGTACAATAAGTTCATCAAAGAAAAATACAATTGGTTATAGTTATAGCAACACGGTTTCGCCTTCTTTGTATCGCTGAAGCTCTGGCCATTCACATAGAAAAACCGGAGCTGTGCATACAAAAGAGGATTACTCAACCACATCTACTGTCTTGGTAACAACTTTTTTGATTTGATTCTTTTTATTTTGATGACTTAATTTTGTTTCTTTGCCTGTTCTTTAATTGCTTATAATTCTTGTATTCATTTAGAACTCTTACGTAATTTCGTATTATCTACTTTGTTCCTATGTGCATCCTGAGTAAAACTCACTCATCAAACTACTCATATTATTACATAACTTCTTTTAACAACTGTTTGTGACAACTCATCACCTTTGTTGCTACCCTAATTTCACTAACACCTAATTTTCTTGACTGATTTTGTATTACTTAACTCCAATTACCAATCTTCACCTGTTTAGTTTAAATAACTATAACCAATTGTCTATTTTTGTTTGACAAACTTAATGTACACATACATACAAAATAACCCACATATATATATTTGCGATTGTACAGCTAAGAAAATGAATTCACCGAAAAGAGACTCTTCGCTGATCTAAGTGTTTTGTTTTCATTAATGCCTGGATGTGGATTACACATGAATTGTAATTGCTTTTTGTCTCACCGCTATCCAAACAACCTTCGTGGCATGGTGGGACCTCAAGCGACATAAGTAACAGCCAGTATAGCTTGTTGGGTGATTGTGGTGTACAAGCCCGACCACCACGTCAAGGTAACAGTTTTCGGTTTCCCCAGCGAGCTGATCTTTGTTTGTTCGTTTTTCAACTCCCAATAACTCTTGTATATTTTTTTCATAACATTTACTCTATCGTTTCTGTATGTATCCAATATTACAACTCATTCATCAAAAAATTATTCATCTTATAACGTAACTCTAACACCCTTGTATACAACTCCTCCTCTTATTATTCATTGACTAATACTCACAACTATAATTATGATAACTCATTACTTTTATTGCTATTCTCTTTCATTAAAATAAAAAAAAACGGTTAATAAATGTGATTGTACAGCCCAAAAATTGATTTCGCTGGAAAGAGTTTCTTCTTCGCCAAAAAATAACTAATCAACAAAAATCAAGTTAGATAGCCAAAGGAAATCAAAGAAACAGTCAGTAACAGTACAACCCTCCAACCCCCCTAAAGACAACTGATTACGGTCAGGCTCACTATAGTGAGTGACTGTTATGCCAATCATTGTCTACATGGACAGTATGTTGAAAAGGCTAAAGATGAATACCAAAAATAGACGCTTTTCAGTGCACTTCACATGTATATATACATATATTTATATGTATATATTTATTATTTTTTTCGGTATATTCTGAGCATTCTTTTTTCTTGTTTTGTTTTTTGGTTTTTTCTCAAATATCCCTCTTTTCAATTTGTTTCTTTGCATTTTGTTCAACTCTTCAGTCAACCTGAGGATTGTTGTAAAATAGATATTCAGCCTAAAATATTAAAAAGAAAATTGAAATTTTCGATAAAACCTTTACGATCAAGTTTGATCACGGACTAGCATATAAGTTAGAGAACCGTTGGAACCTTTACGGACTACTGGACCGCCGTTTCGATCATCATCATCTTCTTAGACACCCTTCAACGGTGCGTACTCATGACCTAATTTCTAGCGGCTGTCGGTGGCATTATAAGTCGCGAACTAACAAAGGTTAGAAATCATGGAACGCATGTTAGATTCTATCTCAGGCTGACTTTATAACCTGAAGGTTCAGTGTCCGACCCCCAAAGGCGAGGTCACAAGTGCATACTGATGAATAGCTGCAAACTAGGCCGAAACTGCTGTCCAGTAAGTACATCGTGGTTTTTATGTTAATTTTAATGGTAGTAAACTGTTATTCCACTGATTGAATGTTTTTAGAACTCATTTGTCCCTTCAGAACAGATTCGCCATGTACGAGTCCTTTTGAGACACACACCTCTTTTATGTGAATGATCGTGACGATACTAACATCTAGCTAGTTGTTTCCAGGCTGAATTAAACAAACAGCAATTCAAACCCAGGATCCATTATTGGCTAAAAGTTTAGAGTATCTCAGACAATCAGCCACATTATCTCTTATCTCACTCAATTATCTGAATGGTACAACACTGAGAATAAGCAAAGCCTTTTGATTCCTTTTTGTTCATGTTTAATTTGAGATTGAAATACAAAGTACACAGTTCCAGGTGTGTTATGAATAATATTCATAACACAATATTTATATGTGTCAGCAGCAAATTATGAATGCAATTCTTTTAAATATGACCTTTTCACTCAAGTAGCGAGCCAGAACTCATGTTGTTTGAATTGATTCGGCCATCTGAGTGAGCTGGGTCAACTCGGTTGCACCATTGATGAGGTCAACTTCGAATAAAGCGAAACGGTCCTTAAATCTTAAACTTCACTGAGCTGTTTAGCAAGCACTGGGTTTGTGGTTTCTAACCGCATACATCAGTCGACTAGTATTGTATGCCGTCATAAAATTAGTAATTTTTGTAGTGTCCGTTTTCAGGGATTTAACTGACTTCACGTTGTATCACGAAGTGACTTCAGTCGGACAGCTACTGAAAACCATGGTTTGCACTTGACAACTGTCTCGTCATAGTTCGAAACTGTGCATCAGTACGCCCCTTATGACACCGTCGGAAACAGAAACCAGGATGTCCAGATTCCGCGGCAAACTGATTAACCATTCAGTCATTGTAACTGCATCCAGTGACTGACCCATGAGTTGTAACTTCTGCCAGCCTGCGATATATAACCCAGTCACCAGACACTATCATAGGTGACTGTTCGTACTCATACCCAGTCACTGGAATGGTCATGAGTGGGTACTGCTAGAGAGTCCCAGAGAAGGTGGACGAAATATCTGTCGAAAACTTCTTGGTTTCCAATAGTTCTCCCAGTGATGTCACCTCGTGGTCTTAACTAGTAACTTTCTCCTCAATATATATATACATATATATATATATATCACTACACAAGATATACTTACCAGAAAGTCAAGCGGATCATCAGGACGTTTACGAACACATTCTGTCAATCCTTTGGCTAGTACAGGCATTATGTGCTTACTTAGGTAAGCTCTCAGTGGTTCTGATGCTTTGTTTAACCAGGCCTGTTCTTCTTTCTCTAAGGCCTCCTGTTTTTCTTGCTGTTAAAAATATGAGAAAAAACAACTTATGCGGCATAAAGTATACGCACAAAGTATTAGATCCAGTTAAATTCGTCATGTGAAAATTACAAACAGCTTGAGTTACGAAATCTTTGATAACTAAAACCAATATTGATATCACAATATATATGTGATTTGTTTGTCGACATGAATGGCAGTCAAGAAGGCAAGCGAAATATTGTGATAGTATATACTACCGATCAGTGGATATGAGAATAGCTGGAAACCATTCAACACGTCAGCCGATGGTACTTGCTCGCTAGGCAGCCAGATCATCGAAGTGATCTAAAGACCTAACGGCCGTTTCGCCCACTTGTGATCGAGATCATCACACAGTGGTGAATCCGGTAGGATTCAGCTCAGAGAGGCGAAACATTCCAGTCAAACCAATCAAATAAGGGGTTAGCTAGGTTATGTTAACACGTAATACATAAAATTAGATTCGTCACTGACAACTTGGCCATTCGGCAGCAAACAGTTTCCTCAATTCTTTATTTCATCCTTCATTTCCTGAATACATATACTGTATAGGTTTCTTTTTATTACTTTACTTTCCAAGCGGAACATAGGGCCTCAAGCTAGAGCTCTGAAGTTTCGGTTGCAGTAGTTTTATTTACTTTTATTTTTAGGAGGTGGAACTGCTAGTCTCACTCACACTCAACCTTCCCTCTTTACAAGCTTTACCACTGGTTTATAGCTAGTTTTTGGGAGTGTGTCGGCCAAGGTTCTAATCCCGGACCATGTGCGTGGTCACCACATATGCTGTATAAGTGATCAAAGTTAATTTTTAGTCTACTGTGCCCGCGTTTTCATTGGCCATCTCCTTCTATTTAAGGTCATGAATTTATCCCACATCGTGCCACTACCCGAAATACTTGGGAGGTAGGTAATTAGCAATATGACTACAAAATTAAGACATACTGATTGGTCACTAGGGAATAACCGAAATCATTTGTGCTTACTCTTTGGTGTTTGTGGTGCTGTCAAATGGTGCTGCAATGTGATCAATCAACTAAGCTGGCTGAATAGACATCTTTTTTATGGACATTGAAATTCTGTTGAATGACAGAAAGTATTCAACCTTAGTTTCGTGATTATTTGGCACTTGTCAGAGTAGCGTATCTGCAGCATGTTTTGCTTAACAGGTCAATGCCATCTTTATGGTTTATCACTTGAATAAAGTTTGGTAGACTTTCTTAAAAGGAAGGAAGGAAATATGAAGCTATTCAAAACAAGGCTTTTATAACAGTGTCGTCATGCAGCTGTCTAAAGATTGATATTTTTCAACAGCGTCCACAAAATTACCCCTTCAGTTGCTTTAGTCGCTTCATTTCCGCAGAACAGACCGGGCCTTATAAGCTGGCAATACTACTCAGCTGTTCAGGTTAGAATGAGTGGAGAGGGATTCGAACCTAGGACACAGTAGCTTTTTGGTTTCATGAAAAAGTCATTTGATCGTTTTCTATGAAAAGGTTAACATTCAGTATTTCCTTGAATTCCTAGTGATATTCCAAGTCATTTGAATTCCTCTTCTAAACTCTTCTCGAATCGTTCAAGTTACCGTTTGTTAGTCAATATTCATCTTTCTTCATGCTTTCTTTTGCCATTGGTTACTCCAGTGTGATTAGTCGTGTCTGCAAATAGTTCATTTGGTAGGTGTCTGGCTCCAGCACTGTATGACACTCTTTCGAATCATTGAATTACCTTTTTCCGATAAGCACGAAACCTGAGTCTAGGACCTCCGGTCTGTTACCTCCAACGACCTAAGACTGATTTAAAAAGTGGAAACTTACAAATTTATAATTTAGCCAGTCACACAGGCTTTTAGGATTAGACACATACTGATTAGCTTTTCCCTCCCTAAGTGATCAGTCAGTATAAATTCGAATATTTTGTTACGTGGGACAATTATGATCCATTATCTGCTGCACAGCATCGTCAATGTTCATTATCAGTTTCGTCTACCTGATATACTTTCGGTGCTCTTTAGTTTATTCAATAGCAACAGTGCTTACGCATTCAGCTGTGACTCTTCTCTCCCTCACTTTGATATGCCCATAGTTTTGTTTCATCTTAAAAGAATTGTATTTGCAGACTAAATTAGAGAAAACTAACATCATCTTGGACCATTGGCTGCTGAGACAACCGAGTCAATGCAAATGTGATTTGGCACACCCTGAAGCGCGATCATGTGCAACCAATTTAATTAGGTATTAACTGCCTTAACTTCCCAAGCTTGATCACGTTTACATTTATGATGTATTTTTGTGCAATAAAGTTGACCGTTTCCACTGGCCCAGAACAGCTTGTGTTCTGTTTCTATTTGAGTGGGATCTGGAGCTCAGAAGTCATTAGCAATCAGTATTCAGTCTTCCGTCTTCAGACAAGTTATTTATTGTCTTCCGGTATCGAACTCGCCTCCTAGCACTAATATTAGTACCGAGGTCATATCAACCCATGTCAAATTTGGATGTCTGTCTGTCTGTTTTCAACATAGAACTCTGTACCGATGTGCAGCATTTCAACTCGCCACACTCCATGTAGCACACAAAGCAAGAGCAGAACTGTAAAATAGACACAGTTAACAGTGTTATGAGACAAAAGGAATAATAATAACGAAGAACAAAACAGTTTCATTGGAAAGTATAAGTCACAAGGAGTGGACGAATCTGCACCATTGAGGACGAGGATTTTGAGCCATATCACCGATTGTTTCCAGCCATTGGTTTTACCGTCCCGAGGATCCCAACCAGGAAGTCTACGTGGCTTAAGCTAACTGTCGTGGATTTCACCGACTGACGAAGCCATGTTTTGGTTTGACCACCATTGGCTCTTTTCCAAGCTGATCCTATGTCAGCTAACATTTCCCGTCGAGTCAGGCGATGACTAGGCATACGTACTCTTGTCTTAACCATCTAATTTGATGTAGCTTCACAGCCTCGTCTATTCATTACCTCTCCTTACCTAGGACTCGACCGATACCTTACTTCAATATCGCTCACCTCATTATACCACTTCACACGGGAGATAGAATGCAGGCACCTATGATGGAAGACAGCTAGCCAGCCTTTCCATGTCTTCTACTTCCAATAACCTTGTCCTACTCACAGCCCTGAAGGAAGACGGAGCGGACTGCTGAGCAGTACAGTACGTCCTTTGGTCGACAGTCAGCCGGATATCACGTCTCCGCCAGAGACAGCGTAAACTGGAATATGCGAAACTAGCCTTCTATATCCGTTCTGAGATCTAGTCAGCTGACGCAACTTCCCAAATAGGTGAAATGGTTAACACGCTCTACCACTTCACTCCCTACCTTTAAGCTAGGAACAGTCGATGTAGTTCAGTCGTGTAGCGTCATCTTATATTTGACAGCTCAAGCGAATCGCATGCTGGACATTCGCATATCGCAGCTCAAGGTGCTCAGAAGGCTGGATTTTATTACCGTTTTCACCTAGAAGGACCACATCATCTGTATATTCTAAGTCAGCGAGGTTGTTCCGTGGTAGCAAGTCAATCCCTGAGTTGCTGAAGTCACTTAGAGTTAAGTTCATTAGTACATCTATGATGAAATTGAATAGAAACGGGGATAGTTGGCATCCTTGATGGACACCACTAGTTGTCACTACTTCAGATGACAACTCGCCGTAAGCTCTCACCTGGCTGGCTGCATGAGTTCGAGTGGAGTGCCTTGACCAGTGCAATAAATTTTCTCGTCATTCCCTTTACAGCCAAGCATCACCATAGTACCTCTCGGTCGACAGAATCGAATGCCGCCTTCAGGTCAAGAAATATGACAATTGATGGACGCCGATAAGAATGCCTATGTTCCAGAATCGGTTAATGGGTAAAGATATGGTCAATACACCCTCTTCATGGTCTAAAGCCTGCCTGGCTCTCTCGTGTTTGTGCATCCCGTGGGTCGCTTAGTCTACGCATGATTATTGAGCCTAGAACTTTAGATACCACCATATTAGTCAAGCTAATCCCTGTGTGATTATCACAGGAAGACTCGTCTCCCTTCTTGTACATCGGGATAATCAAAAACTTACACCAACTCGACGGGACTTCCTCTGATTCCCAGAAGCTGCCTAGTACATCAGTTAACGCAGACAGTAAACTGCCTCCACCGTACTTAAACACCTATGGGGTCATTCCATCAGGTCCTGCTGCTTTGCCTCGTTTCAGACTAGTGACAGTCTTAGTAACCTCAGTTAGGGACTGAGGACCCATGTCTATATCCTATTCAGGGAGGTGCTAGATGATGGGTAAGTTGAGTGTCGCTGTAGGCCAATTAGACTGCTCCTCAAAATAATCTTTCCAACGTCCGAGTCGTCTGTCCTGGGAGCTAATTATGGCGCCATTTTTCTCAGATTGTTTCACGTATCGTTTGCATTTTGCCACCTGTTTCCCTGATAAGTCTAAATAGTTGTTTGTTGTCACCAATCGCCGATGCTTTTCTATCTCTTTCGCTTTTGTCGCCCGCCACTATTCACGGTCGTTGCCGAAAATTGTAACTTTTATCCGAGCACCTTTGTTTTACTGTAGTGACATTTCAGATAGTGTGTGATCACCTGTTGGAAGAAACCATGTAAGGCAACAATATTGTTCTCGGTTAAATTTTTTGAGCGTTTACTCTAATTTCCATAGCTTTATATATAAAAATTCAACCAATGACTGTAGGTTTGTCGATCAACTGATGATGATGATAATAATAACAATAGTAATAATAATGCGTTAATAATAAGAGCATTATAATGATAACGTGAATCGGTGTCACAGCGGTAGAATGCTCGGCAACCATGCATGTAGTCTTGGTTTCGACCCTGGCCGACGCACTGCTTTACGTTGCTAAGCCAGTAATATAACTGGAGATGAGGGAAGGTTATGCCTGAGGCTAGCAACCCCATCCCACAAAAATTAACATCACTGTTACCGAAACTTCAAGCCTATAGTTTGACGCCCTATGTTCCTCTGGGAACGTAAAGGAATAAAAAAACAAAAATTATAATTACAACAAATTATTATAATGAGGTTTTTTGTAAGTGGCGATAATAATAACGAAGGTATTAATATGTGTATATGTAGACAATTCAATAAATGAATAAGGTCAAATCTTATAATTCCGTATTTCTAAACCAATTCACTTTTAAGAGTTTGAAAGATTTCGGGCATTGGATATATGATATTCATTATAATAAAGGTTTTCTTGTATTTCCCAATGAATCGAAACCAAAACGGTATTGTAATTTTCACTGACATTTCGCTATTTAATGCTTGTGATAGCTTTATCAAAGTAATAATATTAAACCAGAATTTATAAACTTCACTCAGCTGATATATAACAACTTAATCATCGTCCCTCAGCATGGTGTCATTTTTCGTTGTCAAATTGACCAATTGGTAAAGATAACTAAATTAAGTGGGGTTTTTTGGATTCGACCAGTGTGTAACATTATAAAAGTAGTATGTGTTTACATAGTGAACTTGCTTATCACATTCGTGTTGATTTTTTCACTTCATGGGGGAGGGGAGGGAGGTGTTGTAAGCAGGTCAGATTCTGTTTTAGTCCATCATTCCTGTTGAGACACTTTGGATTCCACTTGATATGAAGTGCTTCCGATATTACATGTTCTTTGTGATTTGAGAAGTTTTTCTGGTTTATTTCTCTCATAAGTTGCGTAATACTACAGGTGAAGTGTATTACATTAACATTATAATTTGCCCCTCATTGGTTTAGTTCTGTTTTATTTATAAAGCTATGTAAAGTAGAGCAAAGCCTTAAGAAGATCCAATTGAAAAAAAAACAATAACGTTCACTTATATGTCTTGTTCCAATATTAATTACGGGAATATTTAAAGACTGACAGGTAACCAAGCAAATTAATACAATAGTTCAAGGGTAAAAATATTTGTGAAAAATGCCCATCAAGTGGATTACATAATTTTGGAAAAGTTATACCTAAGCCCAACTGTGAAGCAGTTAAAGTTGATTTACCTTTACGAGTCCGTCCTCTGTATATGTGGCTGCAGTCATCGGAATCCACTGAAAGAAGCCGAACCAGTATGTTTGTGAATCAGAGGAAATTCGTACAGACACTTTCTGTACCCCGGCCATCATTACATGATTGCAAAACACTGAAAATTTCTCCCTCCCCCCCCCCCACCAAACTATCTAAAAGTTGTTATTGTTCCAAGCGTGCTATTATTCCGCCTACTTCATCTATAGTTGCTTACTGCACAATCATTTCGGAAGCCCATTCATTTTTTATCCAGTCCTTTGATTTTATCAAAATCATGCATTGTATAACCATCTCGTTTGCTTTTTGAAAATATTCCCACCCTTTAACTATTCTATTAATTTTCACCCCCTCAACATGGCGATGTTGACTAACTTTTGTTAATAAACTTATCACTAGTAGATTGGTGAATTTCTGTTTATTACATTGAAATCGCTAATGCATACACGTGTACATATCATCAGAGTAGAGGCGTAGACAAGAATCCAGTGTTTCTTCACTCAATCCAATGTTGTCTTCCAATCAGATATATGACAAATGTAAGGTAAGTTATAGATTTTTCTGAAAGTGAAAAATACCATAACAATAATAATTGTTGGATAATTAAATAATCAGTTCATTAATTAATTACTTAATTACCCATTCCTTAATTCTTTGACTACGTGCTGCTTCTGCTAACTGAACTTTTTGTTTAAATTGCTCTTCAGCGATTCTTTCAAACTCCATACGCTGTTTCTCTTCATTTAATCGTTGTGCTTCAATCTCTTCATCAGTTGGACCATAATTACGCGGTGGACCAATGAAATAGACTAATTTTCTAAAGGTTTGTTCTAATTCCTTTTAAAAAGTTTTAAATATAAAACAAAATAAAATTTATGCATACTGACTTACTGACTGAGTGACTGATTTTTTTAATGTAGAAATTTTCACAGAAGGTTAGCAGTTCGACTTGCCAAACAAGAAGACAGAAATGCACACGAGAAAGAGTAATTCCATGGGAAAAACAAAAGGAGATTGCAGAGTGAATGCATCTCTCTGCCATAAACAATGATTTGAAACTATATCCCAAAACGTCTGAAGTTACTGAGGGTCTTAGCAACTCAAGGAGCCTAACTGACCAGGCGGTCTACACGTCCCTAAATGAATGACTATAACCAAATGTCAAAGACTTTGCCGATTGGTGCCATGTGCTCATTTGACTACTCTACAACTTTTTTCCAACTTGATCCCATATCGACAAACAATGCTAGACAAGGAAACTGACGGTTCGGGATATGTATCGTGACTGCCAGTCACCTACCTTGATGACCACACTGAAAATGTGACTGATGTTAAATCCAGTCAGTGCTAACTAGACAAATGGCACTTGTTACTCCTTAACGGCCAGTCAGTGTATCCATTACAATCATAGAGAAAGTCAGTCGTGAGCCTGAACAACTCAGTCGTAATGTCTTTGCATGCAGCAGTGATTGATCCGAAACAGATCTCTGAGGGAACATAAACTTCTTCGGGGTTGTAGAACTGCCTTTTTGACGAGTGCCAACAAGGAGGAAACTTGGGTGACCGAGGGCTTCTTGACGATTGCCTCCAACCATCTAACTATCAGGTTTGTTACTGCTCCAGGTCAAAAGTATATCCATTTTGTAGACTAACTGTATGCATTTAAGACTGTGGGATTTCAATGCTGACGTATAATATAACTAAATAATATCGTATTTCAAGTAAGCTATGCATGGTCGAAGTCTCCGCACTAAAATTCGACATGTCAGCAGAGACCGTGCATTAGAGTCACATATAAATCAATCGCTCTGGTGGGGAATTGACAATAATCTCACTACACAGAAACTGATGTCATCTAATGCACAATGCATGACTTTCACAGTTCACTAGCCTCAGTGGATACTACATTTTTGATTGAAACGATTGGAGCTAGATTCCAGTTTCAATGAGAACACCATCACTCAACGGGGATGCAGCTGCCTCTAGGTGACAAGAGTCTAAAAAAGGGGGAGAGTAACATCCATCCTGAATTGCACTACTATCCCCCATCAACTGCCAATAGACTGTTTGAAATCCGTCAACCGGTATTATCATAATCAAACTACTTCTAAATATTTCTGTTACCATAGTCATCCAATGCAGTTTACGCAAATACGTATTCTCAGCAATTTCTGATCAGGCTTTACAATTACATAATAAAACATCAATCATACACATTTGAACATAATCAGGTTAATACAACTAAAATTTAGGCATGTGAATTGGGGGGTAACAATCGAGGTGATCACAACAATAAAAATAATAATATTAACAAGGATAAATTGATTCAAGTGCTTATATAATCTGGGCAGTCAATTGTCGTGAATGTGCGTACTTGTAGGGGTTTCAGGGGAAAATAACAGTTGTCTCATAGCCATTAGACAGCATATCAATAATAATAGTAATGATAGATTGGAAAACTAAGACTAAGATATGCAACCATAGCACAACATAATTAGATAACAAAGTTAGTTAGCAGTACAAATTAAAATTATATTTACAGATATCCCGCAACTATTCTAGGTTGGACGGTGAAAACCACAGGAAGGAGAGGGAGGGATTGAACACACTTATTCTGAACACAAAGATTAGGATGAAAACTCATTATGGAGACTGACTCAGCTATGCTTAGCAATCGAAGGCGTACGAACCTAGGGAATTCAGGTGACACCTTGTAAAGAATTCTAAAGGCTGAATGCTTTTTATCAATCTGATTCTCTGCATGCACTAGATGTGTCAGTATGGAACTCCTGACTAACTTAGCAACTCCTTTCCCTAACCACGTCTGACAATACTCAATGTGGCCATGGTAGGCTTTCCGATTCGTTCTACCCATGTAACTGCCTCTATAAGTACACTTAAATTTATAAATGCATACTGAATCGATCAGGCGCCTGACAAGATTTATCAGTAGTATATAGACGCATATTGTTAGGAAGTGGCCAAAATTGAAGACAAAATTTTGCATCACTAGAAGTGTTCATTTCTCAAGTCTGAATTTGGCTTACGCTGTGGCCAGGAAACCGTCTGAAGGTCTAACCGTCATAAAATCAAAAACCAACCAGGACAGTTTATTATCCGTTGACCTAGCCGACCATAAATGTAGCTGAAACTGTATGAATATATGGTGTATGTTTTCCCCAATAAAAATGTCAGTTACTGAGTGAGTTTCTTATCTTCTCCTGTTATACCGGTGGTAGCTTCTCCTTCACATGCATTGGAATTTTATTATGCAGCTATAAAGCTTGATGAGAAATTACGGGAAGTATACAGTCGCTCAGGTTGTATTCTATAACCACTTTGACGGGAGTTTTCATTCAACTGAAAATGCTGTTTACTGTTTCCAGATTAGATCATAGATCGGCAACAGTTAGAAAACCAGTGAGAGCGATAAAGCACTGAATAGCTGTTGCTTCCGAATCCGGAATTCTTCTTCAGAATTAACCATCAGAGAGCCCACTGAGGATCGGACCCAGGACTTCTTGGTTACCATATATGCTCTTCACCATTCAGCCACTGTAAAAGAATTCAGTGACCTGCAAACCAACATTTGAAAATTATATTAATGCACAATAGTCACTGACTACAGGATAAGGTCAACTGGAGTTCTAGTCAGAAGTCGTAACCATGGGGCTACGCTGCACTGAGTGTGATCAGAGGTATTCGCCTATAACACTAACTAGCAGTGGCTCTGTATATATCGCCAGTCGCCTGAAGTTAGAATTTACAAGTCTTCGAACTCTAGTGCGTTTCTCAGCCTGAAGATCCAATATCTAATGGTATCATGCATGTGTACGTCTGTATAGCTGCAAAAGAGATAAGAAAGTCTGTGTAATCCGTGGTTCTCAATGGTTCTCTAACTGATGTCAGTGGATTCCTTGATCTAACTGATGCCAAAATACAAAACAGTCAAAATAACAGCATATTTCAGACTAAAGTTCGCCTGATAGAGTAAACCAATCGGTTCACTGATATTTCTACTCCTACTCACTTCACTTTCATCCGTCATTATATTCACAGGGATTTGTAGGATTCCTTTTGAATCAAAATATGCTCTAACAGAATTTTCATGAATACTTGCCGACGCCAATGGACTCAATGGATTTGGACTGATTTGTTCAGCTTCAGGATCTGAACCCGGTGTACCGGGAAGATTTAATACCGGAGAAATAGCTGGATTGACGCCTAACTGATTAGTACGATACTCGGTTAGACGACGCCAAAAACCAGCCTCAGTATAATGTGTCCCATGTACTTTATACTCTGGCATGTTCATTATACGATCGCGTAGAAAACTGTCAGTCGCCTGCAGTTCAAATACATAGGCTGGCAATAGTCCTTTAGGAAGTTGTGTAGGTATTGGTTGTGTGGGTAAAAGGCCTGGTTCTTTAGTCACATCCACCGCATCTGTTTCAGGTGGTAAATATTTCTTTTTGAATATTTCATTGGCTGACTGTCCAAGATCTAGCTTTTTGTTCGATTTTGTTCCATCGTTGTCACCACCTTCATCATCTTCTTCTTCATTTTCTTCCTGCTCCTCTTCGTCTTCTTCTTCACCAACACCGCCACCAACTGAAAGAGAAGCAACAGGGAAAATCAAACAGAATTGATCAAAAGTACCCCAAAGGTCACGACTTGTGGCTACAACCCCAGGCAGCTTTATCCTACATTTTTTTAAACATTACAAACAAGGAACATTGGAAGTAGTCCTACGTGGTTAGAAAGAGAGGTTAATCACTGACTGGATCACTGTTGAACAAATCATTACCAAACAAGTGCGATCGAAACAATGCAACTTTGTCCTGTAGTTAGTGACTAGCGGGCATTACACCGATTTTCAAGCATTGGTTTGTCTAGATTTCATTGATTTCAAGTTGGTTTATGATTTAGCCTTAGTTAAAGAACCTTATTTATATATGTATATATATATATCTTTGGCTAAATGGTCAATGGGCCTACCTCGTAAACTGAAGGCCCTGAATTCGATCCTCAGTGTAGTCACGTGTGCGAATCGCTGTAGAGTTACAAAGTGGGCAGACAAAAATACTGTCTAGTTGTTTTTAATGAATGTTTCTGTAAATGATATCATTTCTTCATCTAACTTGGAAGCAATCAAACACACACAAGCCTTGCCCTCAGGCATATCTCTATAGAAACATATCCTATTTGAAGAAATTCCTTTCAAACATCTGGTATCAATCAGAAAACAAGTGACCATCTCCAGTGGCTACATTGTTTAGAACTCAATTAATTTCTTCTCCAAACAGGAGCAGAAAGAGAATTATTACTGCCTTACTGAAGAGCCAAGGGGACTGGTGACTGAGACCAGACACACACTGCCAGTCTCACGGTGTGTCCGTATTAAGACTGTACTGTCGGATACGAAGCACCAAAAGACAAATGGAGAAGTATGGTCCTTGGAGTCATTGTTTCCTAATCCATCCTCCCCAGAAAGGAGATGCAACACAGCTGCCTAGCTAGTAGTCCAAGTGAGAGACATCACTATCTTCACATCCCTATTTGACAACAGTATGACTTTAAACTCAGATCCCAAAGATAGTATGAAAGGCTTACACTACAGCGGTAACAGCTTTTAGTATAGTCGCTATTCTAACAAATCCTTTGAAATAGCAGAACATGCAGTAACATTCATTTTAGCTCGTTCAATTCACTAGGGTTTATTGCGGCATATCATTGCGACCACCACGAGTCGAGATGAAAGCTGTCGGTCAGCATACAGCTCTTCTGATATGATGACTGAATCGTTCATCAGTGTTATTCATTCAGTCCGTTAGCCTACCTATCTGTTTAACTGTCAGAAATAATAATAATCAACAAGGAATTGCTGTGCTAGCGAAAAGACTCAACAACCTATTGTCAACGAATATGCAGAAAGAGATAAAGATGGATGAATTGAGACTTTCATGTGACAACACACTCCAGCAAGTCATTGAATACAAGTCGTTTGGGAAGCGACCAGGTGGACTTGTGTTTATCCGAGAGCTACAATGGGAATATAATCTGAAGAATGAATGCAAGTATCTGGGCAAGCATTCGTGCAGCTAGCTGAAAGTAATGCTAAAGAACTGAGTGGATGGCGAAGAAGGGCCTCCGAAGCCTTATACTTCACTCGGAACTCAAGGAATGAATACTACCTAGAATAATTTATTCTACATTGACGGTAAAACTTACCAGCGAATAAAGCAGCTGCTTGCTTTTTTGACTTGGGATAACCATCAATTATGTAACCTTGATTTTGACAGGGTTTAGAATTAAGTTTCTCTTGAAATAAGCTTAGAAATAAAAACAGAAAAGATCAAATTTAACGAACATAGATTTCAAGTGTGTGTGTTTGAAATGAAAAACTGTTTTTTGAATTGTTTAGAAAGCGTTTTGCACATGACTACGTTTTTCACATATTAAGCAGAGAAGATGAAATGAAAATCTGATTAGCGCGTGAGGATCTGAGCCCATGGGACCTCCAAATTACTAGTCTCTAGGTCTTTTAGCGATTTGAGCTACGAGATGAAACTGCTAATCGGGTCATCATTTAGTAGCTGTCGCCACGTTAAATGCCCATGTGCATTAGTAAGCGATGAGTTACTGTGTTTGCTTATCATCACAGTTTGCTGTGCAATTGGGTTATCTTCTGTCAATCTCAGCCACGCTGAATTGGAAGAAAGAGAGGAACAGGTTGTTAAATGAAAGTGAGACTATCTGAGGTGCTGAGGGGATTCTGCAGAATTTGATTATTAAGGCAGTGGAAGGTGGATGATTGTGAAGAAGAAGAAATGATAGTCTAGTTTCCTTCCGTAAGAATCCGAGTCATGAGGCCTCCAAATTACTAGTCCAGTGCTCCTTCTGCTGAACTATGAGACCCAACCCAACTATTAACCAGGTGACCATTTCACTACATTCATTACAAATAATGCTCAGATATCATATGAAGTCATGTGTGCTGACTGAAGGTGAAACAAAAATTTATGTTACTGGGGCATTCCAACCACTGATCTCCTAAATACTTTCATGCCTCACTTAAATTTTTTTAATGTATGAGTTTTTCCCCGCTTTGCATTCTGAGTAGAAAAAAGAGCTTTCCGTTTCCTGAGATTTAAAGTTTCAGCAGTGGTGGCTTTGTTTTTGTTCATGTGGTAGAGTTGCTAGTCTCTTGAACATATTTATATGTATATATATGTATGTATGCAGCAATGTTAATCTCTGTCTTACCAAACTTCTCACTATGTTGCATAATATTCCATGTGCCCTGTTATTTTTACGCCCATTCCAAGGATCTATAAATTCCATTAGCTATTTTATATATGCCAAATGCTGTCTTCGCTCAATAACACTCAAGGTCAGATGACTGGCCAGAAAAGATTAGCAACAGAGTTGCATCTCTGAGAGCAAGCCAACCAGAAACCAATTGTGCGACAAGTAAGCAGGAAGAAATGGAAGTGGATTGGCTGTACTCTGAGGAAACCATCAAGTGATATTACAAGACAGGCCAACCCGAACGGGAAGCGATGAGTTGGTCGTCAGTGCGAGGGTGACATGGAGAAGGAGGTCATGTGAAGAGGAGATGAAAGCATGTGGTCAGATGTGGAGCCAGGTGAGAACATTGGCAGAGAACCGAACGCAATGGAAACGTGCGGCGGAAGCCCTATGTTCCTCTAGGAACTAAAGGAAACAATAATAATAGTAATAAATGCTATTTTGTTATCATTTGATTATGATCACGAACAATTTGTTGCATTTCAAATCAGTTTTTCGTTGTGGTATTCACACCGTTTGCATAGATTCATTAATAGGATCCAGTGTTTTGCAGAAATCACAAGTTGATACGGTTGTATAGGTTGGCAATAAGTTCGTTAGAAAGAATCGCATCACTGAATACCGTGTTCTCAATATGTTACAATGGATATTATTAAATTATTGAAAAATGAAAGAAATTCGTGTGTTCCTATGTTATTCTGTCACATTTTTAGTTGGTGAAATCTGAGATGAACCATACACCTGAAAAATGAATATTCCCTTTTTAAATTTTTATTATAGCTTGATTTCACACAGTATTTTGGTACAAGTATGAAATTTTCAGCATGTGATATCAGTGGCCCAAATTCAGCAGGCCGACCAATAAAAAGGGAGGACTATGAGGCCTCCCCACTGACAAAAACCACACACCCGAGCGCACCCGATTTGGGTCCGTGGGTTGCGAGTTTCAACCCACTGAGGTGCAGTGGTGAGCCTCCACCCGGGGTCAGAATATTCTTGATCACTCTGAACCCAGCGCCAGGGCATTCACGTGTAGCCACGTCTATCCAGTAAGTCTTGGTTTATAAAAGGGCAGTGTTTGGCGATGCCTACTGTTTATCTGGAAAGGTTAGAATGCTCAGTTCCAAAAGCCGTTTTGTTAGTTGACCAGGGGTAGGGTTAAAAACATGTTACAACCACTGCTGAATAACATGATCTCGCATTAAACTAACAATAATAGCAGTAGCAATAATGATAATAACGGCCTTATTCTAAAAATACTTTTGATGCAGCGTGGAATTCTCCATTTTGTAGCACATTTCATCGAATACTCCCTCTCCTTCTACATTACTTACTAAACCTAAGAATGAATGTAAACTGTTATTCTTTGGAAATCTACAATAATAATGATGTCAGTGATATACGAATGCAAAGTTAAAGTTACACATTAATAAAAACAGTGACGACAAGGCACAATAATGGTAGGGAGAGCATAAAGAACCGTCTCCGCAGTAAGTTTGTTAACTTCATGCCTTCACACACCTTTTCCGCCGCATAAAACAGATTTCAGACAGGATGTCGTTGAGTTTCTACATTCACTCATGTGATCATAATTGCATCTTGTTTTCTACATGGGGCAATGCAACGCGACAGTTGTGAATAAAGAGGGTGCTTACAGTCTGACAAGATAACTTTTGGTAATTTATTATATCATTTCAATACGTCTATCAACACCGATACCGACAAATTGGCCTAAAGTCATATTATCAGGTATACTGTGCTTCTTCCTGCAATAAAATTTTTGTTTTAAGTAACCCAGGAAAGATTGAGGGGGATGCAGTAACGAAGAATAGGCAGAATGCAAAAGAATCAACAAACTGTGTAAGTAGAGACTAAGCACTACCAGACTGTCTTGAGATTTCTGCATAGCAGGTTAGCCAAAGTGTGTGTTTCTAGGAGTCAGTCAGTTAGAATTGATTATCTTCTTAATTTCAGTTTGATTATCATTTGCCGTTGCTTGATAATGTTGAACCGATGTAGTCAAAGCTTCCGCCCTAGGAGCCGCCGACATGCCATCTGAGACTCAGCATTTCGGTATGAAACCTGTTGTGCAAAGCTTGGCTATAGTGGCAAAAATAGCCTAATGGGTAATGCTTTGAAACAATGGATACGAGGTTTGAATCTCAGAGGAGAACATCACCACTTGCCCACTGGAGGTGCAGGCACATCTAGTTGACGGGTCCCGAATAGGACAGAATACGTATCCTGCATGACATCATGTTTCGAAGTTAATTGGTTAGCTAGTAAAAACATAACTTCCACTCACGTGGTTACATATTCTATACCAAGGCGACCATTATTTTCCTCCAAATTTTGTTGAATAGCTTCCAGAAGTTCAACATCAGCAGTACTAGCGTGTTCTTCTTCACTTCCAGTCTGATTTTGATATGGATCCACTTGAGCTTCTTCTGCTAGTTGAACACGTTTTTTCTATTGATCATGAATGAGATTAATACGAAGTGTCTAAATTTATGTCACCTGAAGTTCCTATTTACGTCTTATTAAATCGATATGAAAAGGTTATGGTGATAAATAATTCCCACCCCGCCTCCCCCATCAATTATTAGCAAGTAACAAGGAATTCTGAATGCGAGAAAACCAGCCAATAACGTATTGCCAAGCTAACAGATATGTAGAAGGAAGTCTAGATGAATGCACTTGATGGATATTTAGGTGACATCACACGCCAAGCATGACCTCAAGTGTAATCCGAATGAGAAGCGATGAGTTAGACCTGTATGGGTCCAAGAGTGATATGGATGAAATGGGAGCTTGCAGATATGTTGAAAGTTGAGGGTACGCAGTCAAACAGTCTCTCCATTTGGTTCGCTGCTACTTAACGTCCAATTATTCATCAACGATCTTAAGATATCCAAGTACTTACATACACCACTGTTCTATATTAATGAACCTGAAATATGTTCGGCATTTCGGACTATCAAAATTATTTTTCTGCTATCCCTCTTTTGTGGTCATTTCCCTATTGAAGTTTAGATCGCTTCAATCTATTTAGGAAGCACTACTGGTTGGTTATGAGTAGTATACAACTACTAATCTCAACTAATCGGTCTTATACAGTTTTATATAATCAATTTAACTGGGACCAACACACTCCGAGAACTAGAAATACATGATATAGGCGACCTACCTATTGACAAATCAACGTATGTATTACAGTCCTACAAGAGGTCAGTGGTGAGTCTGAATAGTCCGATAGTAACCTGTTTGACTGTATCAATGGCGGATACACGTTTGGATCTCAGAGTGAGTGGACATCAATTCCTTCACTACAGCAGATATGTGTTGATGGATCCTATTTGTGATTACCTTTCAACAGTTTAACAATAATTATATTTCTCCTTGATGACTCTCTTCACTTATACTCAATGTAAAGTATAACAAACTGACGACAGACACAACAGTACTGTTTACACATTTACTCATTCAGTACCATTTCACTTTGAAATGTTGTACTGGAAGTTCTCCAGGACATTATTCACTTATTTCTTTATGAAAAATGCAATATACATACATATATAGTGAGTGGATTAGTGGATAAGTTCACCATACCGACAGAATTTCATTCATTCACCTCATTTCTAACAGAATAAAATCAATTTTCTGTCTCTTTTCATTCCCTGCAGTGGCAGTGTTGTGTTTATGTAGTGGAGTTGCCAGCCTCACAAGAAACCCAACCCTCTTTTCTTTGAGTTTGCTATCGCTCAGGCAAGTTTCAGCAGTGCGTATTGGTGGAGAGGAATGAAACTGGAAACACTAGGGTGTTCAGTAAGCATTCTGCCATTGAACTAATACGTCTTTTTACTTGTTCTCCATCTATACTTCCCTCATATTTTTTTTTAGACTGCCTAAGTACTTTGCAATTTCAAAAACAATTTTAGCTTCAATAGTTCTCTAAATGATGTGCCAACAATTCGCCGTCTGGCATGGAATCAATCAAATTGAAGCATACTAGCTAACTTGAGAACTTATTCCACACATGCTCACTGTTGACTGAATGCATTGTTGAAGTTGTCTGAAGTTTCATTCAGACGTCCATCAAGTTATCAGGTGAAAAATTTGGTAATCGCCGATGACATTGCCTGGTGGTAGTAACGAGAATCGGCAGAAGTTAGAATTCAAAGGACATTAAATCTCTTCCGGCCGGGTAGCTCAATGGTCAACAGCTTGGCTTTGTAACCAGAAGGTCTCATCGAGGAGAGGCATGGGTACTTTTGCAAAGTCCCAAACTGGGACTGCCTGGTGGTTTTCAGTAGTTCTGTAACTCATGTAATTCCGCCATGTGACTTGATATCAGCTAAATTTCTGCAAATCAACTCTTGCAGTGAATAAAACGATGATAATTATAATTATTTTTGTTTATAAATCAATAAAATTACTGTTAAAGCTTATTTGAATGTATACACAGTAATATAAGCTAATTGAAAAAAATAATTAAGCTAACAGTTATATTATTTACCACTTACTAGATTCGCAATCGAGTCATCTATTACACTTTTGATATGAATATGTGGAAGCTTATAGTATTCACATAGTTTTTTAGCCAACGTTGTTTTCCCACTGGCCGGTGGACCAAGAATACACAATCGTATAGGCTAAGTGGTTTGCAAAATTAAGCAAATAGTAATAATGGTAATAGTAATTATGTTGTAAAGTCCAAAGATAGATAAATGAATAGACAGATAGATAATGTTGTTTCTCTCAGTACTAAAGATCAAATGGCCAGGTAGAAAGAACTCTGGCGGTGCAGCAGATTAGCCGATAACCCATCACCCAACAAATATGCAGTGGGAAGTGACCTCCAGGTGTTGGCACACGCCGGGAAAACCACTGATTGAAAACCTGATGGCAAGCAGCGAGTTGGGTGTGAGTCCAAGGGTGATATGGATAAGGTTGGAAGCATCCGTCGAGCCATTCGAATGTGATGGCAGATAACTGAGTGCGATGGAGACGTGCCCTGACTGAGTCCTTATGCTCCCTTTGTAAGGCGGGGAACGACTGAAAATGTAATAAATGATACGACAATCTCTGCATAACCAATGGATAAATTATCCATTTTCTTCGATTCGTTTTACTGTGAAGTGAGGTGCTCAGTTTCTTCACACATTTAGTGTTTGTGTAGAGACGCTTTCATAATGTCTTCAGATTGATGGTGACTCGCATGGGGATGCACAACAAATGTTTCCTTTTATTTAAGACTCGTCAGCTGGATATATATGCATTATCATGTGTCATCGTGTAATATGCGGTCTACCTGGTATCATAAATTGCAGTCAAGAAACCAAGCGATACAGACTGATGGTATGCATAGACTACTTACTAATCAGCTAACATGAACAGCTGGAAACCACTGTCATCATACAGTTGTGCTTAACAGCTAGGCGGTCAAAGTGATTTTTTGCCTTTTGGAATCCAGCTCATCTGCAGTTTATTGATTTTGAAGCAGCCCAGAGAGTCAAATTAGACCACTGTTTGACATCAGCACGCTTCCATATGCTCGTATCAGTCAACCAGTAGTGTGTAGTATTATGCATTGATCGCCTGCTTCTTAAATGATCTTCTTACATGTACTACAAATATATTTCTGTGATGTGTCATATCTCCACACATATTACTTTACTGCATTGCCTTAGGCCTGAGGAAGTGGTTTTCAATTCATCTATGATAATAAAAGCATATTATGCCCTTGGATTCCGAGAGAAACATAGGACTTCAACAGAACATCTCCATTTCGTCCTGTTCTCTGAAGTCCTCCGCATCTGGTCACAAGGTCGCCCACAAGATTTTATCTCCTCCTCACATGGCCAGCCGCATGTTACCCTCAGAATTCCACCTAGTTGTTTCCCATCCAGGCTCCATTCGAGCGGTGGTCTGGTGCGCAGTATCACCCAATGGTATTGTCAGCATGTGTCCGATTCATCTCCATTTCTTACGGCATATATGTTGAGTAATTAGTCCTTGGTTGGTTCGCTCCCAAGGTTTCTTGTCACTAATCATTCCCAGCTGGCCATCTGACCTTCAGTATGGAGCCAGTGAAGGCAGCTACTCATAAAAGTCTGCAGTAACCTGGTGGAAATGCTTTTCGTGATGCGTGCGCCAAGTTTCTGTCCCGTATAGAAGGATGACTGACTCAACATTGGTGTTGAATAGAATCCGAATCTTGTGCTTATTTATGCTGAGGCGGAGTGCAGAAGATTACCAAACCGATTTCAGATTGATGAAGGTGTATCCTACCTTTCCGATTCTGGTCTTAACGTCTTCATCCGTTCCGACTGCCTGTAGTTGGAACGATGCTTCCCACATTAGTGAAGGCAGGATGTTACTTCTTCCAGGTTTCTCGTGTTGACAGTGATTGGAGCTTATTGCCGGTGATGTTGTTTGATTGACTGGTTGTCTTCACCAACTCCGTCTACTCCACGTTCACCTGGACTCCCGTCTTCGCTACTTCTTCAGCCAGTTTGTTGGTGTTTGCCTGGGTGTCCTGGAGTCTGTGTGACGTTAAAGATAGATCATATACGCCCCAAATCCATATCTCCTAGAATCTTTCCACTGTAATCTGGTCTTCTCGCAGTGCACCGATTATCTTCCTCACAATCTAGTCCACCATAATTAGCAATACCATTGGTGATAATTGTTATCCCTGTCGTACTCCTTTATTCACTTTTAAGCCATCGTTGAGTTTTCCGTTGTGAACAACCTGACACGGGGCATTGTGATATCACTGTGGTTGAATGAGGTTGATAAATACTTGGGCATTGAACGCCAAATAGTTGAAGTACTTTTCAAACTACTTCTCGCTTAACTCTGTCGAAGGCGTTTTCGAAGCCGATGAAGTTAATGTATAGGTCTGATTGCCATTCTATACTTTGCTCGATGATGAGTCGTAGGTTTGCATATTGATCCACGCGTGATTTGCGTTTCCTGAATCTGGCTTGTTCCGATTTGGCGAAGTTCTGCACCCAGTGCGTCTTTTGGTCTCTTCGCGAAGATTAGAAAACCTCATTAAATAACTCTTGTTTAATTTATACCTATTCCAGTTGCCTCTTCTAATATTTCAAAGTAGCATATATACGCCTGATTGTTGTGCAATTATTTCTTCTACTTTTTTTGTGCTCATTTTTTCAATAATAATGTCGTCGTACGCTTAACACTCAACGATACAATATTTGGCCCGTGTTCTAAGTGACAGAGCCTATGTTAAGCGCGAAACCTGTGACTTGCTTTGTTGTTAATAACTTAATTTTAGGCTCTTTTATTTCTCTCTTATTTTGTATTCTATAGTGAACTCCTTAAACATGCTTAGCTACCTAAAATATTAACACTGGCTTACGTTTTTGTACTTTATTCTATTCCTTCTTCTGTTTATCTACTGGTTCCGACTATATTAGCACTATGAGTATTACAAAATTGTCCTGTCATTAAACATCATGTAATGCTAGTTTTGTAGTTGTTTTTGTTCGGCAATATTAACTGACAATCTTGGTTGTGAAAGCCATTGTCACCACCTTAAAATTTTATATTATGCAGGATTACTCACACTACCACTACAAACACTGCATTAGACCTGACAATAAAAAAACAACCCCGAAATGTTATTTTATGATTGTTTAGTGTTGTTTCAACCAAATTAACTGATCATCTTGGCGATAAACACTCTTAAATATCATTTCACAACTTCTTGTATGGTTATAGCTTTACTGTCACCATGCATAATCATATCATAGCTTCCGCTACCCAATACTGAGATACTATTATATGCTGTTTATTTTCCTTTCTACTTCTTGGTATTTTTTCGCATTTTTTCAGTATTTTTGTGTTTGTTTTTGTTGTTGTTGCCTTTATATTTATTTTTTTGAAAAATACTCCTTTTAAATGTTTGGTAAAATTAGATGCAAATATTGTAGATATGTGCTGAAAATTCCACACTGTACCACTAGTACTGTTTCTGGAATAAAGCAAATTATTATTATAATTATATTCTCCCAACTTCTCTCTCTGCATCTTACCCATATACTTTGTGCATGATGTTTCTAAGACTGGCAGTTCAAACTTACTTAGAATGTTGATGATAAAGCTTTTGTTGTTTGAAATTCTATATACTTTGCATCACAATTGAGTTAAAATTATGTTCCCATTGTACATGTGAGCAATAGTGAAGTTATTGGTAGAATTGTCAGGTAAGCAGAAGCGTAAATCAATCGATAAAATTATGAAACTGTATTGATCCAGAACGTCTAGGATGCGTGTTACGCATGTCATTGTTCACTGGCATAGGATTATGCCTCCAAAGCCTCAGGATTGTTGGGGGTGGGTGCCTTGCTCTGTGGGTTGGCCACCCCTCCACACACCTCTTGAAATGCTCCCGTATGACCGGGCGTCTTACATAGCCTCTCCTGAGGAAGTTCTACTCACTGCCTTCACGTGGCGGAGGTGCTTTTCACCAAAGTGAGAGTGCGAAAGCGGATGCCCGGCGCTCTTCACCGGGTTGACTGTCCATTGGATGACAGTCTAGGGGAGATGGCTAAACCCTGATTCCAAACCTCCACTGGAGCTCACTGGAGCTCACCGGCAGACGTATGGACAAAGGGCTTGTTGGATGTCCTGGATGTCTGGCCCCATTCAAAAAGGCGTATGAACCGAACTCCGGTCACCGGCTGCCAATCGATAGTGGACTCCCTACTCCACTCCTACTGCCTTGTAGGTCACACTTGGTTGTGTAAAGGCTAGAGCTGCACTCTCAAACAAAAGGCCGAGCGATTCTGGGGACATCACTCGTACCAAATTCCCATGAAACTTCATGAACTCTCTTACAAACGATCAGATCGCCGCGCCTGGGCAGCGATGATTCGAGATGTTTATGAAGCTGGCTCATGCTCCCTTAGGAGATAGCCGAAGTAAAGTAAAATAAGTAAGTATATGATTATGTTGGCACAGTGTTAAGGTGGTGTAGACTGCCTGGAACGATTCCTTAGTGATGCTGGTAACCAGTGGTTAGAAACTGTTACTTACTAGACTGAAAATCCTCGTCAATGGAGTAGATGCATGCAGATCTTTTAAATTCTAATTCAAAATATTCACAGTGGGTACATAGGAAAACAGCGGTTACTTCGCTTTGCAGAAACCATTAATATCAAACAATTTCAACTTGATCTGTTTACACAGAAAGAAATCGTTATCAGTCTCGTAATATCCTGGTGATTAGATGTCTCTGTTCTGTTTCCGTTGTATTTCTGTTAATTCACAGTGTTTCTTTTGATTACAACTCACTGAGTGCACTGGATTAATTAATTATTAGATTATGAAATTGTTTTTTTTTATATTATTTTTGCTTACCACTTCCATTCACTTCCAACCTGTGCTCGCAAACGTTCCATCATGTTATTTATCAATAAACTCTGGTTGTCAGATTATCAGCTACCTTGTAGATATGTATCTCTTCCTCCACATAAATGTCCTTTTTCATTTGAAATAATTTTCAAGAATGCTGTTGTGTATGCATTAATAAACTCGTGGAGAATACTAAAAGCTCACTGCAAATTAAATTAATATAATTTTTTAATATTTTTATATTTTATATTTTTTTTATTTTTATTACAGCTTGATGCCACACCGTATTTTCAGTGCAAGTATGGAATTTTCAGCATGGATATTGGTAGCCCAAATTTTGCGTCGGCAGGGGATCGAACCCCGAATGGTCGGCGAGAGTCCTAACCACTGTGCCACCGACGCACAGATATATTCTCTATCTAGGAAGACAATGAAGGCTTAGCAGTTCAACCATGCAGCTAAGAGAACACAGCTGCACCAATAGTTCATACAAGGTTGAGATTTTTTTAACCAGACGATATTTTGTGATCCTTGTACATGGCCAGACAAGAAAGAGAATGCTGAAAGAAAACAAGACACAAAAGGAAACGAAAAAAACGTAAACTTACTAATAATTGACGTGATAGTTTATATTCTTTAGTTATTGCATTAATATTCTCTACAATTCCTGTTTCATAAGTCCATTTAATTGGAAGGTTTTCTTTAATGTATACAGCATCCATGCGTAGGGAGACTAGAAGTTGGTCTAGATGACTTTGCTAAAGGTCATTGTGCAATGTGAAGAAAATAAAACAAGATGAGAATCTTTGTGAAATATAATAATTTCCGAATAGAAAAAAAATGCTTATTTGTAGCTCAGGTGGATGATTTCGATGTGGTGTTCAAGCATAAAATGAACATGTTTGAATTTCTTTTCCATGATTGATATACAGTTGTGTATCTCTTCTTACAACTCTTGTAGTGATTGGTTGTTCATTTTGCATTAGTATTATTCATTTAGAATGCATGGGAATTTCAACTGTTTTGTTATAAGACTTATTCTTTATTAGTTGATAAATTTGATCTATAATAATAATAATAATAATAATAATAATAATAATAATAATAATAATGGACAACTGTTTCATCCTAGTTTGCCACTCTCCAGTACTACTTATCTATGATCCCACAGTTTTAGTGGCTGAATGACCTAGACGTCCTGGGTTCGACCCCTCTCAGAGTGCAATCGAAATACGGTGGATGAACAGCTGCTATCCAGTGTGTAGTCCTTAGTCTTCAGCAGTTAATCAGTGAATGAGTTGAACTCATTCACAGGAAGAAATAAAATTATTCAATTAAAATTATTCTGTTTAAAGAGTATTCTTATGATGATATAATCAATAAACCAACAACCAATGACCTACCGTTAAATCTTTACAAAACAGTGCTTCCTCTTTGGATATAGATCTCACTCTGCCTGTTGTCATACTTGTGGAAATAGCCTGAAAATGGATTTGGGAAGAGGCAAATACCACAATTAGGACGAATATTAGTTACAGTCAGTTGATAGTGAATACCAAATGTTGATTTATTTGATAATTACTCAAGAACCATTTGGATTAGTAGACAGCATGGTGATGAACCAAACCTACCGAGTCTGAGGAATAATGCATGTCTAAACCTTGCTTGGATGATGCAGGGTTCGAGTTCGTGACCCAGTAGGTAGTAGTTAAGTGTCTCGATCAGTGAACAGAACATAAACTAAATTTCCTTTTACCACATTATGTTTTTCATAAACCTTGGTATGGTGTGTTGCATTTAAAAAGTTACCCTTGTGTCTTTATGATTTACACCGACTGCACTATAAATTATTCAGACTATTGGCTATGATGAAATAATTGACCTGTGATCCAACTACTACTCAAGGGTATTGGGTGATTGGAGGCTGTCGACTACTTAGGATTTGTGTTTATTGGCACTAATCGACAACGTGCATCTGTGACCCTGGAGGAAGTCATGCCTCCTACCTGTCGGAGATTCGAACTTGCGCCATTACCTCCAAGGTATTCCCACAACTGATTGTCCTAATGTGAGGTTTACTGGATAGATTGATTGGTCGTCGAGGTGTAGAGAGTCCCACAAATCTAGCCTTTGGTGTTGGCGCTGACTGAATGCTTTTAGTCTATCATTTTGCAATCCGGTCATCAAGCTAGATGAATATATATGGTGGAGTGGTTTGAATTAAACCTAGACGGTTGTAGGCGATTCCATAAACAAAAACACATGTCATAATGAAATTAAAGTACCTGAAAGATAAATCTTATTACTGTTGTGTGACCACGGAGTTAAAGCGAAAAATGTATACGGTTAGTAGTTTTAGAGTGGTGTGTAGAGTTTTGTGCATATGACGACATTGCCGTCAGTTACGGACCACCATAGTATGAGTTAGGATACACGATTTTTCCGGTCAACTTTTTTTAAAAGCTCCTCTTCAAAATTCAGAGACAGTACAGCCAGCCAGCTTGTTCATCTTCTGATGGAGACAACTCACTGCTGCTACGCCCCTAATCACTATTTGAATAAATTCTTCCTCAGATCTCCAGAACATTGTGAAAAACTTACATAATTTTAATAACCGGTATGCGACCCACATTTCTGACATGACAGTACCTTCATGTACATTCACTCCTGAAAACCTAACTACCATGTGAAGATGACAGCTACAGGTCGACAAAATAGTAAAGTGTGAGTAAAATGCATCATTTCACATGATAGTTATCACTTGCACACTTGCATAAACTAATTACACGATATCTTCATTCATGACAAAATTTCGTTCCGTGGTGCACAGTTTTCTGAGTATTTCAACTGACATTTATATATCTACAAATGTGGTCTTGCTAATCGCTTTTCAAGTGGTATGAATTGTGAATCTTTGTAGCTGTTGTTACCCCTCTAAGTAATGTTAACTCATACGAATATACCATTGTGATTTGCATACCTTTTTCAGTTATGAAGGCCATTGGAATACAAACGGTTTGGGTAAAGCAAGAACACCAGTTTGTGTGAGAATGAGATGACACCATCATTGCTCATTTCGTTGACTTTTTCTTTAAGTATCGAAATATTTATGAAAAATAGTAATGATACTTATATAATAAAAAAGTCAGTTAAAAGTTTGTGTATCGTGGACTAGACCAAATTAATAAAATTAAAATAAATAATAACATACTTTGACGATTTCACGCAGTGTATTCTGAGAATCATCTTTTGCCAGGATATAATGCTTTGCTGGTCTCATCTCCATAATTAACTGTAAAATACTGTACAATAAGGACAGAAGAAGAAGAAGAAAAGAAAGCAAAGGCTGAAATATTGTAAGCACCCATGAGAACAGCAATGAAAGTCCTGTTTTTATAGAATAGAAGTGTATTTTGTTGTTTCGTTTCAAGAAAAAGTAGGACAAGTGTTAACTAATTCAAAATCGGTATAGAGATCTGTACCACTCAGCACAAGTTACAAGATCAGAATTTTCAAGACTGTCGCCAACAAAA
Organism: Trichobilharzia szidati; assembly: GCA_944472155.2. Lineage (NCBI taxonomy): Eukaryota > Metazoa > Platyhelminthes > Trematoda > Strigeidida > Schistosomatidae > Trichobilharzia > Trichobilharzia szidati. The sequence continues at coordinate 173,520,925 of OX235279.1, forward strand.
TGACAGACCGGGTACATCACCAAAAACATTTACATCAGACTACTGAATACTCCGATTAGTCAACGCCTGCTTTCTCTGCCTCGATACTGAAGATCAACTGCCTGGTCAAAGAAAAATAAGCTACGAGGAAGTCTGATAGTTCAGCAAACCAGCAAACAACCTGTTGCCTAGTCAATAAGTTGAAAGAAATGAATACGGATTTAACATAGTCTGAGAAGATGTTCAGGTGACATCACATGCCACATCGGCCATCGAGTAGGATCTGAATAGGGTGAATGATGAGGTGGGTGGGCATTCGAGCGTGACATAAAGGAGTGAGTATAAAGTGGAAATAAAAGCATGTTGGCAATTGGGTAGCCAGGTTAAAGTGATGTTAGAGGACCGAGTGCAATGGAGATGTTGCGCTGCCACATGAAAATTCCTCCTACGAAATAGGAGATGATGATTTAAACTCCTTATTAAGCATGCAGTATTGTGTTATATTAGGTGCGCATATTGGTACATGATGCACATGGTGTTTTCTATATTTTCTTGGATAAGCTGGTTCACTTGTGGTAAATGAGAGATTTTGTTGTGTTGTGTCATGCGTTTGTTTCTTTCCCGTGTATTCTAGTTAGGTGTTGTACATGACTGGTGTGAGACTCACGTGTATGGATGGGGTGGCCAAGTGCTTTGAGGGGCCGTTTCTAGCTGCCAATCCAATCGGGCACTGGTTCAAATTCCACCTCCGTCACCAACGTCTAGCCTACGTTGCAAAGGTTAATGCAACAACAATATCGGCAACACCTAAAAACTGGCATGCGACTATTCGATGCAAAAGTTACGACAACCAATCACATATCGTCGACAATCGACAAAGCTGCAATCTGACATTCAACGCCCCATGAACGCAGTCACACAGGATCTACTCATGGGAATATTGTAGCCGGTGTCGCCACAGCTACCAATCACATCGGCGAAAATGGCCAAGTTTATTGTTGATTGTACAGTTTAGTGCCTGGTTTATTGCGAAATTCATCTCGCTGGGGACTCCACTCCCTTTAAAAATACCTCCGTCTTTACGGAAAATCTGAGGTGCAGAAAGTTAAACCTGATTGTGTGTGTGATCATGCAATTACAAGCATAAATATATTACTTCTGTCTGTTAGTGAATAAAGAAAAATTATCGTGTCTTTACATATTTCTGTTCCACGCAAGATATGTGACTGACTGGCTTAAGCGCTCTGGTGAGCACCCTGTTCTAATCACATTCCAACTGCTTCAACCTCAGCGACTAGGTAGTATTACCTGCCCCTCTGCACACACAGACGCAGACCAAGTACGGCTGGTAACATCTGGTACAAGAGAAATAAATTTGTTTGGCAGTGGTTTTGCTCTGTTACTTTAAATCATGGAAAACACCAATCGGGATATTAACGAAAAAAAGCTAAGAAGAAGAGGGCACCTGAGTGGTTGCCCCACAGAAAATGATACTGTAAGCACTTCTGGTCCTGAAAAAGGCTGGGATGAGTGTGTTCGGTTATCTTGAGAATTAGATATATAATTATTCAGTTAATGGGTATATCCTTGTCACATATTACACATACATACAGACAAGTCCTGCCATTGCTACAATATGAAGGCTTATTAAGTCAGCACAACAGTACCTTCGAGTCTGATACTCCAAGGAAATAGCAGTCTGCAAAGGTAAGTGGGCATAGACTTAATGTGCATACAATCAAGAAAGCAACGGAATCAAATAAATCAGTGATTCCATACGTTTACACCATCATAGTGAGGACAGAAACCAAACATACAGTTAACCTCAATGTAAAATATTAATAATAATAATAATATCTGTAGCGGTAATTATTCCCTCAGAATTACCAACCTACAGCATTCATCACTCGATACTGAATGATGACCTTCTCGGTTCGTTGTCAAGAGTCCAGACCTTCTAACAAGCCGTCATATTACGTTCGTAAGTTCGTCCGTGCACCATCCCTAACTAGCCAAGCAATCAATCATCAGCGCACTACATCTCTGATCCCGAAATACATCTCGTATTTCGGGCGATCAATTTGATGTTTTAATTTGTCTATGGTCTAAGCACAACAAATAATATAGGAGTTGAGGGATAAGAACTTGCGTTTATACACATCGTACTTTGCGTAAACGTCAACATCCCTTCCCTACTAAACGTCCATATGTCATACATAAATGTCAACTGGAGACTGATTACACAACTTTAAGTAATCAAATAATAAATATTAGACATAATAACTTCTGTTATATATGTCCAAACCAAGTTCACTTTTAACAGTTTGAAAACATTTTTGGGCATCGGATACATGATATTCATTATAATAAAGGTTTTCTTATATTTCCAAATGAATGAAAAACAAAACGATATTCTCGCTTTTACTGATGTTTCGCTATTTAATGCTGCTAATAGCTTTATTAAAGTATTATTAAACCGGAATTTACAAAATCTCAGCATATATATATATATAACAAAGAGTTATGGGGTGAGAAAATAGACTACTTAGGTCAAGTTAAAAGGACATATCGAAAGTCAAAATAACAATGAAGATCACTAAACCAAATAACAAAGGTATTAGTACATCTGTTATGATATCAAAACAAAGTTTACTAACTTGGTCATCGTTCGTCAGTATGGGTCATTTTTCGCTGTCAAGTTGGTCAATTGGTAAAGATAACAAAAACAGGTTTAGATTGTTGGATTTGATCAGTGTGTAAAATTATAGAAGCAGTGTGTGTTTACATTGTTAACTTGCTTATAACATTCGTGTTGATTTTTTCACTTCATGGGGGAGGGGAGGGAGGTGTTGTAACCAGGTCAGATTCTGTTTTAGTCCATCATTCCTATTCAGACAATTTGGATTCCACTTGATATGAAGTGCTTCTGATATTACACGTTCTTTGTGATTTGAGAAGTTTTTCTGGATTATTTCAATATTGTCAAAACCAATTTTGTGGCCTGATTCTATAGCATGTAGACCTATGGCTGATGATTTTTCAAGTTTTTCTAGTTCAACGGGATTTCTCGGTTTTAATTTATTAACTGTTACGTTGAAATTTAGTCCTTTCTCCAGTACTTTTATCTCACTGGAGCTTAGTTCCCTTGATGAGAGGTTGATCACCCACTTTGTTTTGTCGATAGAGAATGAAGCATTGACATCAATTTCACAGAACACAGCAAATGAAATTGATGTTGGATTTCTCGGTGGTTGAATAGATGCTCTACGGTGTTCATTTCTTCTGATTTTGATTTCTCCAGATGTTTGTCCGATGTATATCGCATCACATTCCGAGCATTTTATTTTATAGACACAATTAGGTAGAGAATCTTTAGGGATTTGGTCTAATTTCGAGCTGATTGAGTACTCTTCTGATATCGTCTGACGTCCCTCCTCTATATGGAATGACGACTGTTGAGGTCCATGTTTTCGGAATGCGTTTTCGACCATACTTAATGTTTGTGTTGATTTTGTTGATGAAGTTCCTTGGGTAGTTGTTTTGCTTGAGAGTTTCAGCAATGTTTCATATTTCTTCTTCTTTATTCTTTCTCATCCGTTATCAGAGAGTGTGGTCGTCTAAGAAGACTTGAAACAACTGAAATCTTTATGCTGATGGATTGTGATGATTCGAAGTCTAAATATTTGTTGGAGTGGGTTTTATTCCTGAATATGGATATACTAAAATGTCCGTTTTCCCTCCTCTTAACTAGGCAGTCTAGAAATGGTAGTTCACCGACGTCTGATTCTGCTTCCGAAGTGAACTGGATTCTGGGAGATACACAGTTTATTTTCTCCAGGAATGAATTGTGTAGATCTCGTTTTAGCACTATAAAAGTATCATCTACATATCTTAAGCATATTTTAGGAGTTAGTGTGCTTGAAAATATGTTAAACTGGATTTATGTCTCGGTGTTCGAACAGATGCTCAACGGAAAAATGACTCCATACTGAGGAACGATGATTAAGTTGTTATCTATCAGCTGAGTGGAGTTTGTAAATTCTGGTTTAATAATACTTTGATAAGGCTGTTAGCATCCTCAGATAGCAAAACATCAGTAAAAACAATGTCGTTTCGTTTTTCATTCATTGGGAAATACAAAGCCTTTATTATAATGAATAATAGCTTCTGACTGTTGTTCTACTGAATACATGTGGCACAAAGTTTATTGATTTTAGTGGAATTTGTTTACAAGTGTGTCGGTAGTACAGTGGCATAATACTTGTCAGTTACATTCGGGAGGTCAGAGGTCCATTCCTGGCCACTGGCACACTCCTAAACCTGCTAATAAGCCTGGAAAAACAGAAGGGTTACTTGTGGAGCTAACACCCCTTAACCCCTTAAAATCAACACTACAGCTACTGGAACTTCAGAGCTCAAAGCAAAGGAATAGTTGTTTGCAAAACGATACCTGGTTAAATCACGTAAATGTATTGTCGGCACAATGTTGTTTCCGTCTCCAGGAAATTGAAGAAATGGTTCATTATTCCATGCAGCCTTCAAATATAAATAAAATTAGGAAAATGAGAAGTAAATAAATGTGTTTTATTTTCTGAGATTTTCATAAACTTTACTTCGTGAGGGTAAGAAGACGAGTTTTCAGGCTGACCGTAAAACCAACTAACGCATAAATAATAAGAATTCAGATGTGTTGTTTTAAAATGTAAAATAAAGACAGGTTTTTATCAAGTGGAACTACTACTGGAGCGGCATGTGTTACTGAAAAGTATTTGTATATATTGCATTGGTGACATCATCTGTACTGATTCCTATTTGTCAATGGGACTGCCTCCATCGTATCTCAAAATCATGCAGTTTCACGGTTATTTACTACCACTTTAGAATACACTGAACCTTCAGCGATTGCCCTCACAAATTCCAGTCTAGTTTGAAGCAAAGAACATACACAGTATTACCCAAAAGGTGCTTCCTTCCCACCAGTGTTCCAGCTGGCTAAATGCATTTCACCGACGCTTATTTGTAACCTCGCCACCTGATGCTGAGATTCTTCAATTTGTCGTTCGTTGGTGGATCTACTACAGCTACCCTTCCCTTCAATAGCCGTCTGGCTGCAACCATTAGCTCACCAATATCCATGGGTGGTTCCATATTAACCAGTTACAGTTACTGGGAAACAGTGTCTACATTACTCTCGATAAACTGCAAAGTCTATACTTGTGTCTAAAACTCTTTGTTGATCTTGAGAAGTGCACAGTAAAATAGGTCTGTCAGCCTCAGCGCCAGCTTAAGTATATCTCCACCTGGTCCCAGGTTCACTGGATGAAACTGCCACATTGACTACTGTCTGTCCCTTCAGTTATCGAATTGTGTTATCACTAGTTCTTCCAGTAGACCCCATGTTTCCTTCTCAACTTCACGCTTTACTTCTCTGCAGCCGCCTTCGGCATCGGATCCTGAATACCCACTTACGCAACAACAGTTTTAGAAACCCACAGGAAGCTCAGGACATCACCCTCTCCGAAAGTTGAAGGCTAGAGGATTTTCATCTGGTGAAAGACAAAATGTAGTGACGGAACACAGTTGTATTTAGTTACAGAATTGCTTATTTTGCTAGGTGATGTACAGTAATACGAAAATAAAAAAGCTAAAATCGTAAATTTAATTTGTAAAAAGTATTCGTATTCTGCTTCATTTTTATGTTCATTTCATACTTTCTATGTACCGCTTCACAATTAGCTTCATTTCTCATAATTCGCAAATTAATCCATCCCTTGGCTATTCAAGATTCTTGTAGAAGATGTCACTCATAAACTACTTACAAACTCTTGTCATTAGCACTCACCACACTACTACTACTACTACTTTTTCATTTTCTACTGAAATCGAATAACTTCTCATATTTTATCGTTCCGTTCAGAACATATAAAGGCATTACTAACTAGGAATTAAAGCTCCAGTATTTCATAATTCAGATGCTTCGTGTAGCGGTTAGCGCTCTGGAGCGCTCTGAATCCAGCAGCTCAAGTTCATGGCTAAGCAAGGCAGGCCTAAAGCTGAGCACATGTCTGTGGTTTACTGGTGGTATGCTTGCCTACTTACTATTCATGCAGTCGAGAGAGTTCCATTCTCTGACAACTCACTTCTAGACCTTGCTAAGCCGGGTAAAGAGTTAAGGTCGTGCGTGAAGCTAGCAACCAACCTCCCAGTGAAAAACAAAAAAATACCACCATTACAGAAACTTCAGAACTAAAGCCGGAAACCCTATATTCCCCCACTAAGAACGTAAAGGAATGCAAAATATCACTTCATAATAACCACAAAATACCAATTCAAACAGGCTGTTATCATGAAACTTTGTAGTGTCATATCACTTAAATCATAAACTAAAACTTGACTGCAGCAGAGTTTAAGTCAATTCTCATTTCCTTTGCATAAAATATGTCAGTTGTGTGAGTATACTCTGTCCCACTTAGATTTGAAACCAGCTTTCATAGTGTGGATTGTCGGTTATTATAGAAAACTTATAACCCAGTCTACTTACTGGCTAACTCTCAGATATCTGAAACTGTTGACAGCGAGTCCCAGTTTTATTAGGCGGGGGGAGGGAGCTGAAAGTAGAATAGAATGAAATTGTGTGATACTAAATATTCTACTGACTGATTGATATGTGCAGCTGAAAATCAGTCGCCTGGAATCAATCTAAACACCGAATGGCTATTTCTTTTTTGACGGGTCGAGATCATCAGTAGTGTACACGGTACGACTCAGTTCATATCACCTGATGATGAATTCTAGCTAGTTAGTTACAGCCAACTGGTAATGTGCTAAGAAATAAAATTCATCATTTGGAAATTATACAATTTTTCGAGGTGACAAACTAGTACAGTTTCCTTTGGTAATGTAAACTATAAAGATCACAATATGAGGTATGTTCGATACCATAAATGACAATAAACAAGGTGATCTTGATCCCAAAATGAGCAAAATTTCAGTACGACGTTCACACAATCACTCCGATAGCTTTGCCACTAAACACCACTGTTTCACACCAGTGGTTCCCAGCTATTCATAGAAACTAGTAAGTAGGATGTAGCATCAACACCTATTTCGCTTGCTTTCCTGGTTGCTGCGTGTGCAGTGTCAAGATTAGATCACATATACAGTGATCTGAATAATATCCAGTCTCCAGTGGAAACTGTGGTTATTATAGGCCTTGTGTAGCTGCATAATTTGTAAATAACCAATCTTAATGCGACACCTATAAGGCATTGTACGAAATTCCTAGTCGTGTGTTCGAGGATCATGTATACTGAAAATAGAAACTGAATAATTCACTCTCTTTAGTGGTATAATGCTGACTAGCCATCAGCACATATATGGTTCCAGTTCAATTTTCACCCACCTAGCTTATTAACCGGTAGTAAGGTCAAGGAAACGAGGGAAGGCTGGGCGTGAGACTGGCAGCCACAACCTACAAACAACAATACCGCCTCTGAAAATTGAATCTTAAAGATTTATGTTCCCCTGAGGATGCAAAGGGATGAAAGAAAAACAAGATTATGCAAATGGGAATCATAGAAATCGTCATTAACACTTCTATCTGAACTATATTACCTTGAAAAAATGATGGAACACATTCTGAGTCTCTCCGTATGTTACACCACATGCCACCACATAAGTGAGTAGTTTCAATTTATTCTGAAATAACAGTAACAACATTATTATTTGAATAACTATACATTTTACTTACTGTTTTCCCTTGTTGTATTACTGACTTCTCAGCAAGTATGTGCTCTTTATAATTAGAATGTGCCTTTCTTCTCAGGTAATCATCATCAGTGAACGGCATCTCTGGATCATTCTAGAATTTCGCCCACATGAGATACTTATGATGTAATAGAAGACCTACTGGATCTGGTAGTGAACTTTTTGCCCATGTTAACACCGATGAGATGAGGATAAATTGTTTTTGTGCGGCAAACTTATCAAGATTATCGTGTAGTTTTTCCAATATCCATAAGGCATCATCAATTGCCTTATAATCATCTTTAATGTTGTAGATTATGTAGTCACACTGCATAACTTTTTCGATGAAATTCTCACGTTTTTCATCCTGTCAATAATCATCAAATGGAATGATTAAAACAAGAGTTAGTAAATAGAAAACATGATTAAAGCAGATACAGGTTTTCTTCTGGGTGGAGTAGTGACTTCATGTCAGGCCTTACAATTGCATGATAAGATTATTGAGCATAGATATGCATTTCATATCAGTGTGGCTTGATATTACGAACTCTTTGAAGGCACGTGATCGTTGACATAGCACAATTTGATTAATGGTGATTAGCAGAGCAATCTAGGATGTTGCTTTCATCTTATCTGGGATTCATCATCCATATCCGGTAGTCCGACTGAGGCTAGAACCCAGAACTCATAGTTTCAGATGCTGTTAGGTGACTGAAACCACCTCTAATAGTAGAAACAATGCGATTTCGCAGAAATTTTATTTTTCCAAGCCTTTTTCTGTTGATTGTGGCTAACAGTGGAACTCAGAACACGCGTTTTCTCCGTTATTTTCCCACTAACCTACTCGATAATACTTCATCATGATGGGTGCTGCATTTGAATCTCAGTAGAAACATCATCAGTCATTAAGAATGTAGTTACGTCCATCTGACAAGGATGGAATTAGCATCCGAGACTCTACCACTAGTCGCCATAAATTAAACAAATTAGTAGCTGTTTAAATTGACACAAAATAGTGGATCACATATGAAGTAATTAGTTTCGTCTGATTTCTCTTGAAAGGTATGTGGTGTCATTTTCGCTTTAATTATTTTTAAAAAATTAGTCTATCCAATAAAATTATATGTGAAAAGACGCCGTTTATCTGAAGGATGTGATGTACTTGAGCAAATACACTTCGAACAGTCTAACCATAAATATCTACTTGTCAAGTCAATTTATGAAAAAAAATCACAATTTAAACAAAATGATAAGGGCTTTAAGAATAAGAAGGACAATAATCAAGGGTAATAAAAATTGTCTTTGTGTATACAGGTGGTGAGAGATGTTTAAATTTATAGACAACTATGGCCTCAGCTTATTTCACTATACACCCTCTAACGGCTTTTGTAGATAATCTTGAAAACTGTTTTGACAGTGAGCTTGTTGTTTGCACGCATCGTGTGTTTTGCTATGGACGAGGTTGATAGTCTGCCACAGTTCAATTATTCTTCAAGACACCTGGGTATATATGTTCTCTAACCCTCATGTGTGGCGTGCAATTACTCCTCCCTTTATGTGTTTAGCCACACACATACAGATTTAAACGGGCATACAGAATACAGTGTGACATAATAATGTAATCACTTGTGGGGCTTATTGTTGAGCATGCTTTTGACTTTTTTGCTGACACTGTAGGCCAAACTGTATAGTAACTTTTACAGGTGATATAACTTAGTCTGTCTTAAAATCCTACAACTTATTTCCCCATAATAAGGTTAATTGATGTAAACGCACTTCTTTCGGACGGAATAAACATAGACTTTTAAACTAATTGACCTTAACGCCCATTAAGAAACTCCGAAGGATGTTCATCTTCAACAAGAGTATCCGTCAGTATTTCACATTCACTATCTATGCAGTGAGTTGTACAAATACTCTGAATCTTCTTAAATAAGAATTTTACCAGGCATCTCTTGTATTTCAATGGACGGAAAGTGTGAAAATTCATATACCACCATGTTCAGCTACGCTTTATGTAAGTGGACTGCGGTACTAAGCCCTCCTCCCCTTGAGTCAAAAGTGCATCTAGGAATGCAAGTTAATTGCAACTTCCTTCCTCACATGTAAGATCTTGGTGATTTTGTACAGAGTTAAGTCTATCCAGTGGACGTGTATCATCTTTATCCATATTGCATGTCACAGTAATATCATCGGAGTATGTCCAATGTAAAAGCGCTTTAGCGATCAAATAGCCAGGCAGATTTCCAATGTAAGACCTACATATCAGCCAACAATAGCGACTTCCCGTAGAAAAGCCACTCGCTTATCGACCGTTCTAAGCTTCAAATGTGAAGTGGACGTTGTAAATACATAATAATAATAATAAATGAAATACGTAAGAGGAATTAGGAATAAAAGACAACTATAAGATATGTAGTAGCAAGGAATGTCAACACTCCTACTTAAATGTGCCTTATTAAACAAAGAGTTAACATCGAACGAGAGCATTTTTGTCTTTTATATTCATGTCAGCAAGTTCAAAAATATCTTCCAAAGACAAATTATATAATTCGCTGCTTATTCGGTTTTGTGTATAGACTAACTGTTTGCCATTTTATTTGTGAGAAAATGACACAGCGACGGAATGGAGTATGGTAAATCGTCAGCTTTATGAATCTTGGGTAATCCATAGAGGTGTGGAAAGTCAGATCTTATGGGTTCAGAGGTTCAAACTCTTCTTTGTGGGTAAAATCCATGCTGCGAAATTCCACTAAATGAGATGTTACTTTTCCTTCTAATTTTCTAACATCATCAAATGGGACTTCAGCTATGAATTTACTTTTTGTCACAAGAACAGAAATGTTGTCGTCCCATAATCGCAGTTATCCACTACAACTTTACCTTATCGTTTGTAAGATGATAGGATGATCATATTGTACCTACAATATAGTTCTTTAGGGCTCTGAAGTGCATCGAAGTCAAAAAATTTTTGTCTCCTGCCTGAATTACAGAGTTTATGTGCTACATCAACAAACTTAGCTTTCACTCAGCTTTGGTCCTCTGTTGAGGCAGGGAATAAAATCTCAGCTGATCATAGTAATTTTCAAATTGGTAATCGATAGCTAAACCAAGAATTTCGGTTGGTGGTATAGTAACTAATATTCCCAGAGTATGATATAAATTAGCTCACACTGTCAATAAAGGTTGGATATGTTGTTCTAATAGTTATTTTGTCATACATTCGGTGTGGAAAATTTTGAAGTGAAGGATGAATGTCGTAGGCACTTCACTTAATACTCCTTTTCTTTTTGGAAGCATATCTTAAATTATAAAATATTTCACAACTTAAAATAGAGTCATGACTTATGGTTGTGTTTGGTTGCTTCGAGTTTCGTCAAACTTGTCGCTTTCTCTACGAAAGAGTGACAAACGATTATACTTAACATAGTGGAGATGTTAATAGATATCAGAAAGTTGTAACATAATAACTGACACTCAACTTAGTAGTGCACATAAGCGCTGGGTGAGATTAATATGCCCTATTTGAGAATCCGGGGGATTCGGGACAGTCTCAGGGTATTCAAGACATATAATGCACATTCCCTAAATTTTCGCTCAAATATTTACGTCGATTTGTCTTCGTGACCCTTAAATTACACACAAACTGTTTACTTGGGGGTTTCTGCAGGAAAGAGATAAAGCCAGTGACCATTCTCTCTTTCTACAGACGGTCTATCATGCCTGTTTTAGCAGTCATATAAGTCCATTCCAACTACTATAGTCATTCATTCTAAAATGAAATGAATTCAAAAAAGCCTTACTGGTGCGTATAATATGAAATAAAATTTTTATTATACGACTGAAAAAGTCTAAGAGTTTCCAAATTTTATTGAATTAATCACTAGCGGTTTATTGGCATACATTTTTACTTCTATATTATTTCTTCAATTCACAAATAAGTAAGAATAAAAAGAGCCTTTTATTCTGTTTTGTGGACTTACCACCGTTATAATATTGACGAAATCTGGAGTGTGTTTTATCTCTTCATCTAAAGTGCCGTATACTGTATATCCCTGAATAACACCTGATGGTTTCGATTCCTCTTCGTTTTCCTCCTCCATAGCCTCTTCATCTTCATTTTTTGAGGATTTTCCTACTGAAGATTGTGTCAAGAACTAAGAATAAAGGATTTATAAATTTCAATACCTGTGCGATGTTATATTCATCGTATCTGTTAACATTAGCAATTAAAACCTTTGGACTTTTTGATGTATCCATTTTCGTTTTGAAAGTTCATGTTACCCGTCGTCATAACGATAAATTTCATGGGTTCCAATATCCGATATCGTTTTTACGAGCTAGTATAAACCAATTTGATTTCTTTGCGCTCGCCTCTTGATTGTGAGGTAGAGGTTCCTGATCTTTGGTAAACGTCTGTGTAGCTCGTCCCGCCACTCGACTGTCGTAGCTTTGGTTGACTCCAACAGGAGTAGTGCTGGGGTTAATTATATGGGGTTTGTAGTATGAAGTGTGTTAAAACTGTTACTACTGTGAATGGAGTTGATCCTTTCACCACTTAGTCTTCCGGTATCGTCGTCAATGGAAAAGAGATAATAATAATAACAATAGATATAATTAGTAAAGGTATTCAGACTAACAGACAGAGAAAGAATAAGAAAACGTAACAACAGTCAGTCAACCGGTATACATATATATATATATATATATACCAGTAATAATGATAATAATAATAGGTGTAGTTAAAGCTGTCAGGAGAGTAAGACTGAAGGGAATGTGAAGAAGTAAAACGACCAGTTTAATTGTCTACCTTTGAATGGT